>CM057454.1:402283500-402901500 GCA_016271365.2 Neoceratodus forsteri
GGTCAGCACACCATCTCACAGGGTGGTGAGGGGTCGGGGGTGAGGGAGAGACTCCCCTGGATCTATACGGCACATAGACAAGTGGAAGCCGCTTTGAGAAAATTCCATAGGGATGTTTTGAAGCAGGTGGGGGGGGGAGTGAACTGGGGCAGGAAGGGTGTTCCATAGTCTCGGCGCATAGACAGAGAAGGCCCGGTCACCAGTGAGGGAGCGTGTCCTTGGGACCAGGCAGGCCTGGGCAGAGCTAGACCTTAAGCGGTAGGCAAGGGTTCCATGTTTGAGGGGTAGGGCAAGGGCAGAGGGGGTAGCCGTTCAGACTATATTATTGATGAAGTTGCTGAGGACAAAGGCTTGGTGTTTCTCAGGAGGGAGCCACTCCAGTCAAGAATAGAGCTCACAGCGATGCGTAAGGTGAGGCGCAGAGAGTGCAAAGCGACATATGTTGTTGTAAGCCGTATCCCATTTTGCTAGACTGGAGTTCGGGACAGGGGCAAAGGCTACAAGCCCATTGCAGAGCGTGGGAAGGAGAATCCCCCTGGCTATGGCGAGCCAAGCAGCCAGAGTGAGGCAATCCTTGGCTCTGTAGGCAAGACCGAGCTTGCAGTTCGTGGCTTTACAAATGTTCCGGAGATGCTCAGTAAGATCAAGTTGAGGATCAAGGGTCACACCTTGTACCTGACAGAGTCAATGACCGGCAGGAGGGAGCCGTTACCCCCATGTATAGCAAGAGGAGTAGGGCAGGAAGCGGTTTTGGCCACTGATCCGAATAACATGGCATGGATCTTGCCCAGGTTTACAGCGAGCTTGTGTCCCATGAGCTAGTTCTGGATACGACCGAAGTCTGTATTAAGTCGGGAGTTTATGGTTGCAATGTCCTGGGAACTAGACAATACTACGAGGTCATCCACATAAAGTGTAGTGAGCCCGTAGGTTGCAACGGAGGGCAGTTTATTTATGTAAAGGGAGAACAGGATGGGACCAAGGACGGACCCCTGGGGGAATCTGCAGCTAACTGGGGAAAGGGCCGAGAGGGCACGGTTGAAACAGGTATATTGCTGTCTTCCCCCAAGGTAGTTGAAGAACCATGCAAGGGCTTGGAGGAAGAAACTGAGCGAGTGTAGAGTGGAGTGGAGTGGAGGAGATTGTGGTCAACCCGATCGAAGGCCTTTGAGAGGTCAACGAAGATGGTGCCAGTCAGTTTACCTTGGTCCATCACGGATCTGACCTCAGAGGTGACCACGGCAATTGCAGTTGCCGTACTGTGTCCCTTCCTGAAACCATGCTGAGCAGGGGAGAGAACTGTGTTCTCCTGAAGGTAATGGGAGATTTGTGCAGCCACAGCCTTTTTAAGGAGCTTATTGGTAGCAGAGAATATGGCAATGGGGCGATAGTTTTTCATCTCCTTGGGGTTGCCATGTTTGTAAACTGGGACAACCATGGCCACTTTCCATACGTCAGGTATAATTCCTAAGGTGAGGAAAGAGTTGAATATATGAGTAATAGGCCAGGTGAGGAGGGGCCCCCCCAAGCTAAGCAACTTAGGCTCGAGGTTATCATGACCCGGCCCTGTATGGTGGGAGAGACCCGGGAGTGCTTGAGTCTCTTTAACTGAGATTAGTTTAAGGTAGAATGGTGGTCGGGAGGTGGGGGGGGTGCTAGCCCAGTGGTTCAGGGATGGAGAGTTGTGGAGGGGGCAGAGCAGGCAGGTCGGAGAACATGCTGTTGAATGCGGAGGCTATAGTCTGGGGGTCATTGCAGTTCGCCCCCCCAACATTCATGTCAGCGAGCATTTTCTTGGCGGAACCTCCAACCAGGTTTTTAATGTTTTGCCAAAAACACCGGGGGTTGTAGGCCGAGGTAAGCAGGGCAGATTTGCAGTACTCACTCTTGGCGGCGCGTATGGCGGACTTGCAGGAGTTTCTGAGCCACTGATATTCTAGGAGGTCATTATAGTTGCAGGAGATTTTGTGTTTCATCCAGCATTTGTCTCTCTGCTTCATTAGGGATAATAGGCCTCCACGGAGCCACTTCGTGACAGTGCCCCTCACCCTCCTTTTGGTAAGGGGTGCATGCCTGTTTTGCAGTGGAATGAATACCGCAAGGAAGTGGTCCAAGGTGTCAGCAGGGTCATTCGTGCTATGAACCCTAGTCCAGTTGGCACATCGTAGATCCTCAAGGAAGTCATTGAGGATGAGCTTGGAGAAGTCCCTCATCTGGATCACTCTGCTGGGAATTTTGGGTGATGTGGAGCCCCAAATGCACTAGGTAGGAGATTGATCAGGGATGGCATCCGGGAGTGTACCAGAGTGGAGGATTTTTTCCAGTCTGTTGCTCAGTATCCAGTCGATTAGCGAGCCTTTGTCGCCCGGGGAGGAGATCCTGGTAGGTTCTGTGATGGTCTGACTGAGGGCGAGGCCTGAGAGTAGCGGCTCGTATTGCTTGGTATTTGGTCCCAGCCAGTTGAGGTTGAAGTCCCCCAGGATTAGCAACTCATTTGACCCTACCTTAGCTTTAAGGTGGTCAAGTAGAGAGGAGAGTCCTAGAACACCTCCCTTAAGAGGATGGTAGGCACAGACCAGATGCACCTTTTTAGTGTTTCCGAGCAGGAGGAGGGAGTGAATGAACTCACAGCCTGTGGAATCAGGGGGTGACTGAGAAACAGTAGACACGTTAAGGTGCCCCCTATAGTATAGGAGCACACATCCCCCATGTTTACTTCCTGCCCTGTCCCGCCTGATGAGGCTGTAGCCCGGAATGGCACCTGTGGGGTCAGGAATGCAAGGCTTCAGCCAGGTTTCCGTGATGCCCAAGATGTCCGGCTCATAGAGGGCCGCCCAGGCCGTCAGTTCCGCTAGGTTTTGTAGAATGCTGTGGATATTGAGATGGGCTATTTTTAGGCCTTCAGTGGATTGCCAGGCCGAGGTGGGCTTGAAGGGGTAGGAGGTAGCTGGAGGACCTTGACAGCAGGTAAAGTTTCCAGCCTGCACAAGAGGTGCCATGGCCCAGCCTTAAGGGGGTAGCGAAGCAACATAAGGTACCTGGGGAAGAATGGGTCCCACCGGACAATGCGGCACATCCTAGGCTGGCAGGAATATGCACAGTGCGGGAGTAGTTGGCCATGCACAGTGTAGCAGGAGGACGATGCTATGCTCCTTCGTGGGCAGTAGGGGGAGCCACCCTGGGCATCAGAACAGAGGTGGAGAGATCAAAGCCTTCCGGAATTAGCTCCCTGGAGAGAAGAGGTCTGGTGGCGTAGTGACCTGTGTTCCAGAATATAAGTCAGTAATAGCAGAGCCCAGGGGACAGAGCTAGCTTTTGGGGGTACTTGGTAGAGCTGTGGGGGGTGGTGCACTCTGGCAGAGTTAAGGCTTGGGGAAGGAACCAGGGACGGCTTTTTTTTTTAAACGCAGTAGGCTGTCAGCCTAGTACAATAAGCAGGTGAATATGAGGAGTCCTCTAGTGGTGAGAAACTATAGCCTGCAAATGGTAAAGTGGGCTGATTGGTTATTTCAGCCCATGTGGGGAGAGCTATAAAGCCCAGTGACGACCACGGGTGGTGGTGGGGGTGGTGGGGCAGCCAACGCAGCCGGCAGGGCCAATCCTCTGCACAGCAGCAGCAGAAGTAGCAGCAGAGCTCCACCGTGTGGCAGAGAGCACGCCCGAGGAAGTCGGAGACACCCGGGGAGACGATCAGTTGCTCCACATAAAACAGCTCACTTTAAACTCACTTCGGTAAGCAAAATTGTCTTTTTAGTGACCTGCAAAGCACCGGAGGCTGGCACAGGTACATTCAGCACAAGTCTAATTACCTTGAATGTCGGGCTCGCTCTGGGGGGTGGAGGAGGGCAGGTAGCAGCAGCCCTCACAACCTTCCAGTCTGGACCCTCTCAGGATCCAGTTGGCTTCCCTGTGGAGAGAGAGAGAGAGAGCAGCAGTGAGCCTTTTAACCAGGGGCTAGGGGGAGGAGGGAGGGAACAACAGGAGTGTGAGTGGGGAAGGAAAGCCTAAGTGGAACAGAGAGGGGGCAGGGAAAGGCTGGGACAAGGCAGAGTCAAGTGAGACAAACTGTAGGACTGTGGCACAGGTACTGCTGATTCAAGGCAAATACTGATTATCCATAACACTGTAAAAGTCTGCAGCGTCTAAGTAACATGCAAAAAATCCTAACTACTATAATGCAGACAAATTACTACAGTGCGACTAAACTCCTATCCCTGAAGTGACCCAATGGACAAAGTGCTACTACAGGTGAGATGCTAGCAAAATGCAACAATTCCTTATTAAAATAACCCAGGGTTCTGCAGTAAAATAGTAGCTACTGTAGGCGCCAAAGACTTAAGGTAACTCGGAGGATTCAGGACAATTGCGGGCGAGGCGCAGGAATTTCGGGGCTTTAAAAACCTATCTGCACACCTACGCCATCGTAAAATTAAAGGGAAGATGGTGCCAAGGTTCAAAGCCCTCATGACCTTTAGTCCAATCCTCCACACAGCAGCAGCAGAAGTAGCAGCAGAGCTCCACTGCGTAGCAGAGAGCACGCCCGAGGAAGTCGGAGACACCCGGAGAGGCAATCAGTTGCTCCACGTAAAACAGTTCACTTTAAACTCACTTCAGTAAGCAAAATTGTCTTTTTAGCGACCCGCAAAGCACCGGAGACTGGTGCAGGTACATTCAGCACAAGTCTAATTACCTTGAATGGTGGGCTCGCTCTGGGGGGTGGGGGAAGGCAGGTAGTGGCAGCCCTCACGACCTTCCAGTCTGGACCCTCTCAGGATCCAGTCCCTCTTCAGATACGGGCGCCAGTACTGCATGCAGTACTCCAGGTGAAGTCTAACTAATGACTTGTACAGTGGCAGAATCACCTCCTCCCTCCTCGAGAATATACCCCTTGCAATACAACCCAGCATTTTGTTGGCCTTTGCAGCTGCCTTCCTACATTGTACCGAGTTGTTCATTGACCCTGTAATGAGCACCCCCAGATCCTTCTCCTCCTCTGTCTGGGCTAGCTTCACTCCCCCAACTGGTAACTCCTTCTTGGGTCTTTCATCCCAAACGCAGCACCTTGCACTTTTGGCATTAAACCCCAGTTGCCAGGTGTCTGACCAGGTTTCAAGCTTTGCCAGATCATCCTGCAACCCCTGCCATCCCCCTAGGTCATCCACCACCGCTCCTACCTTGGTATCATCAGCAAACAGACTGATCTTGCTCTTGATGTCCCATGATATGTCTGCAATGAATATCCCAAATAACACTGGTCCCAACACCGAGCCCTGTGGAACACCGCTCATCACTACCCTTGGATGTGAGAGCTCCCCACCCACCCACCACCACCACACTCTGTTGCCTTCCCTGAAGCCAGTTTCCTACCCATCTCACCAGCTTTGCATCCACCCTGTGCCTACTAACTTACTTCCCAGCCTTCCATGTGGCACTAAGTCGAATGCCTTACTGAAGTCCAGATACAGGAAATCCACTGCATGGCCCCTGTCCAGTTGCCTAGTTACCCAGTCATAGAACTCCACCAGGTTGGTTTAGCAGGATCTGCCCCATATGAAGCCATGCTGTCTGCTGTCCTGTAGTCCTCTGGCCTCTAGGAGGGCCACCAGCCTCTCCTTCAGGATAGTCTCTATTAGCTTACCCACGATGGATGTGAGGCTCACTGGTCTGTAGTTTCCCAGTTCATCCTTGGGGCCACTCTTGTGGTGGGGCACCACATGAGCCATCTTCCAGTCCTGAGGTACACACCCTGAATGTAGTGAGGCATTAAATAGGTCTGCCAAAGGTTCTGCAAGGACCTCTGCCAGCTCCTTCAGTACCCTGGGGTGGATGCCATCTGAGCCTGGCACCTTGTCCACCTTCAGTGCCTTCAAACCCTCCCGAACTCTGCCCTCCATGATTTCCCCATCCGTCACTCCTCCCCCCCCCCCGTTTCTGCCATTTCTCCCCCCTTGGGTGTCACCCCCCTCTTCCCTTTAGTAAATACTGAGCATAAGTACTCATTTAGTGCTTCTGCCTTATCGCACCCCTGCTTCCACCCAACCCCCCTCCTTCCTAATCCTTCCTAATCCCTACTATGTGGTCCTTACAGCTCCTTTTCTCCCTGATGTACCTAAAGAAGTCCTTCTCCCCCTTCTTAATGCCTTGTGCCAGCCTGAGTCCAGTAGATGCTTTAGCTCCCCTTACTGCCCTTGTCACCTCCTTCGATTCTATCAAGTACTCCTCCCTGTCCTCCCCCCCCCCGTTTTCTTGCACTTCCTAAAGGCAGCTGTTTTCCTCCTTACCTTTTCCATGACCTCCTTGCTCAACCAGCTCAGTTTCTTAGCCCTAGCCTTCTTGATCTGGGCCTTGTGGCAGGTTTTGGTTGCCTCCACTATCCCCAGCTTTATGAGCTCCCACCTCTGGTTCCAAAAGAAAGAATTGTTGAGTACCTAGAGGCCAGCAGGGCACAGGACCCAAAGCAGCATGGATTCATAGCAGGAAGGTCATGTCAGACAAATCTAATTGATTTCTTTGACTGGGTGACCAAAGTAATTGACCAGGGAGGGGCTGTGGATATGGCCTACCTAGACTTTAGCAAGGCATTTGACACAGTCCCACACAAAAGATTAATGATCAAGTTAGCCAGCCTGGGAGTGGGTCCCAGGGTGGTAGCCTGGGTAGCAAACTGGCTGCACAACAGGACACAGAAGATAATAGTGAATGGAACACATTCTGAAGAAAGGAGGGTTACTAGTGGAGCACCTCAGGGCTCAGTACTCGGTCCAGTCCTCTTTAACGTCTTTATAGGTGACATTGCAGAGGGTCTGGAAGGAAAGGTATGCCTCTTTGCAGATGACACAAAGATCTGTAACAGAGTTGATACACAAGGGGGGTAGAAAGGATGAGAAGGGACTTGGCAAGGTTGGAGGAATGGTCAGACATATGGCAACTTAGATTCAATGCAAAGAACTGCAAAGTAATGCACCTGGGAAATAAAAATCCAGGAGAAGAGTACACAATAGCAGGGGGTACTAACGACAACAATAATGGAAAGGGATCTGGGTGTAGTCATATCAGATGACCTAAAGGTGGGTAAGCAATGTGAGAAGTCAGTAAGGAGAGCCAGGGGGATACTGGGATGCATAGGGAAGGGCATCACAAGTAGAAAAAGGGAAGTGGTTATCCCTCTATACAGACAGTTGGTGAGACCCTATCTGGAGTACTGCGTGCAGTTTTGGAGACCTCATCTACTCAAGGACATAGACAGGATGGAAGCAGTCCAGAGGGGGGCAACTAAAATGGTGCAGGGTCTACATCAGAAACCATATGAAGAGAGACTGAGAGAGCTTAATATGTATACCCTTGATGAAAGGAGGGACAGGGGGGACATGATAGAAACTTTTAAGTACCTCAAGGGAATCAACAAAGTCCAGGAGGGTAGCATCTTTCAGAAAAAGAGATGTGTAAGAACAAGGGGGCACAATTTAAAGTTGGGGGACAGCTCAGGGGTAATGTGAGGAAATTCTTTTCATGGAGAGAGTGGTGGACGAATGGAACCGCCTTCCTGGAGAGGTTGTGGGGTCTAAAACAGTGGGGGAATTCAAACATGCATGGGACAGACATAAGGCAATTATAGTGGGGGGTTGCAGGAAGTAGGCTGTTGGTTAACTAGAATCTGCAGCTTATCCAATAGGTAGGGAAATGGGCAGACTGGGTGGGTCAAGTGGTCCTTATCTGCCATCAAAGTCTATGTTTCTGTGTTTCTATGGTTAGTGTCCATACTAGATTGAATTCTGGCCAGGTACCCTTTTACCACTTCCCCCATCCTCCCGAAGTCAGCCCTCCTGAAGTCCAGCACTCTTTACAGAGCAATACCTCTTAGAAAGAAAAAAAAAAGGATGCCAATTTGCCCTATGTACAATTCAAATGCACACACAATGATAACCTGGCCAGCCTTGGCATTGCACTCAAGTGAAGAAGCTAGCAGAGGAATCACAGCCCTGCTGTCACAAGTGGGTGCCATTTACCATCAGTGAGAGGGAACCAGCATCATAGGAAAGAGGGGGGATGGGGAAATCAGTAAAAAGTACCAGTTCATTGTTAAGGTACTGTATGTCCCAAAAAAGAATGTTTCATATTGGTCTTCTTTCACTAAAGAATTTTAAAGCAGCGAAACTATCATTACAGCTGTGTTGTGTGTGTGTGTGTGTGTGTGTGTGTGTGTGTACATTCCTACTTAAGCCAGGCTCTCACAGCAACAAATTCCCTGGCAGCAGTCCTGTCAATGGATTGCTTCCAAATCTTCACTCTGAAGACCAGCCAAAGGCTCTTCAGAAGAACAGGCCAAAGACGGCTTATAACCTTTCACCTCTGACTCATCACCCTTACGCCTATTCCTTTGTGAACTTGAAATCTTGTGAGAGGACAGTTGGCCACCATGTATAAAAATAGTCTACTTAGTCCTCAGCAACAGCTTGGAAGGACATATCCATGTCACCTGACCCTGTGTTATCACAGAAACTACAGGCTTCGAACTCTTCTTCGGAATAAGTCACAGCAAAAGCGTCTGACTGGTCAAAGCTGGTGCAGGATTGTGCTGGTTCTCTCCTTTTTGGAATTAATTGATTGCTGCAAACCTTAAAGTAAGACTTTGAATGTGCTTGGTATATAGCAGGCAAATAATTTTCACATTGCTTCAAGACAGCAGTGAAGCGAACAATGTACATGACATAATGCATATAATGTAACCCTAAGTTACACAAGTAATTCTTCAAACAGCTTATGCATAAAGCCCTTACAGTGTTTAAGTTTTGTATATAAACATCCAAACATTATTGGTTTTACAGACTGCAGGGCCTTTGTTTTTACTGGACTGGTTTGTCAGTCAGTGGGTTTTGCAGCTTGTGTACCAACCCTACAGATGTGTTCCTCCTGCTCTGAAATACCATAACTTAGTATCAGAATACCACATTTTTCAGCTATTACTAAACAGAAAATGCACACATAATAGCAGCAGCAGGGTTTAAATTAGAAAGGAACCCAAAGGGACACAGTTCACCCACCTCTTACAAAATGTTATGAGAGTTGCTGCTCTTCTAGCATCTTTCTCTAGGAGAGTTCTAGGAAAGTTCTACTGCCTTGAGACGTCAATTCCCCTGCTTACAAATCTAGTGGGGAGAGCTCCCCTACTTATGCATTCCCTGATATAACTCCGCATTGTAGCACAGCACTGTGGTGGTAGAATGTACTTTGGGTCCAACTTATCTGACTTATTCCCAAATGTGAGTATGGACACAAATCCAAGTTTATCTCTTGGAATGTCACCTCTGTTCATACCGTGTAACTCTTAAAACTGTTTTAACCTGGACATTTCTCGTCTTGTTTTGAAAGCCTGAAATGTAGCTAGCTTCTACTACCTCACTAGGTAGGCTGCTTGAAATGCCAAATACCCTCTGTGTTCAGTAATGCTGTAGGATGCTTCCCATATGCTGTCCACCCTCCTCCCCAATGGAGTGCATGCACTGCTGCTCTGCTTCCACTCACCAGCTCAAACAACTGAGCTGTGTATACTCCAGCCTGTCTATCCTTTTTAGCATTCACAATATAGTGATCTTGCCCCCCCACACACACACACACACACACACTCAGCCTTCTGTTCATCAGGCTAAATAGGCTGAGTACAACATGCAAAAATATTGCACCCTCCAAAAGGTTTAACTTAGGATTTTACAAAAATCCCCAAAAGCCTGTGGTGGACTCTTTTCCCCCTGACACCACCACCACCACATCCTGGAAGGGGAGTTTACAAAATGAAAAGCATGCTCTGAAATCCCCAAAACTTGATGTGGTCAAGCCACATGGCCAGCATCTTGGCCATTAACGGGAGTCAGCTGCAGAGGTCCTGGTTGGAGGGGTGGTCTCCCATCCCTGTGCTCTTGGTCAGGACAGCAGAGCCTAGATGGACACCAGAATTCCAGTTAGAAGCATGTGTTAGACCTCTACTGGATTCCCTGCTGCTCACAAGCATTTAAGTTTGTGATATGCCAGTCCTTGGCTATTACTGCCTTATCCCCTGAGAGAGTTTATAATAAGTGAAAAATGCAGGAGCGATCTATTGGCCCAGCTGTAGTGCATAGAGATGCCATGCTGATGACCGTGGTTCAGAAGGAGACTCTAGTAGTGTTATGGGTGGCCAGAACTGGGAGATAGTGTTGTCAATGGCAGCATTTCTCAACCAGGAAGGGGATGGCTCCATGACCAGCACCCCAACAACCCCCTGTGGTAGACCAGAGGGTTTGATCCCCATGTGACCTGGCTGCAGTGCAAAGACCTGTAGAAGGCAGGTGGCACCACCAAATGGGTGGAGTGTGAGAGGAAACAAGTGGGACCACAGACCTCCAGAGTGATGGAGTTAGGCTGTCTCAGGCACCACTTTGCACTAATCTTCACTGCAGGAATGGTGGGAATAGTGGCTGATAAGGCTGAGCGGTCACCACATACTGATGTATACAGCTCAGAGGATTGGCAGAGTCAATCCAGAGGACAAAAAAGACAATTTCAAAAAAATAAATAATTACAAAAATATAAGTACATAGGAATACCTGCTACCAAGGGCAGTATTTGCATAGGAATTATGGACAAGTTCCCCATGGCATGACCCATGCATCCCCTGGATACATAAAGCCAACCACAGCTGGCTTATGGATATACTGGGCATTGTGTTCCCCCAGCATGTGCCCTAACCTATCCACCAACACAACTTTGATGGAAAAGTGGATTGAATCAGAAAGTAACCTTCAGGGGCAGGAGGACTGATACATGCTGCAGGGGATCTGTATCTACAGACGGCCTCTCTCCATGGCATGGAGAGGAAGGCCTGTAACCAGCCCAGAAAATGTAGGGGGCTGTGAGGGCTCTTGGGGAGGAGCACTTGAGTGGACATATTAGCAGTAATGTACACCTGCCCTCTCCCTAAGAGGTGACTTTATGTGAAATGTGGTTTATCAAACAATGTTCTGAGTTTCTCAGCTATAAGTGAGTCTACCACCATATAAACCAAAGTAGGACCTGTCTGTGTCACCATCCTATAGGTGGGGTGTGGCCAACACTGTGTGGTCAGCGATGACATTAATGCCATCACTGATCCCAATGTGGCAGGGGGCAGACCTGCTTCTTCCTCCACTAATCTCTATGCATTGCATCCCAGGCCCCAGCAGCCCAAGGTGGGAGAGTCAAGCACACTTGTGTATGTTCTGGGATTAAGTCACTGGGGTACTTCCCCTACAGCTACTGCCCAGCACACTACTAACTTTCTGTCAAAATTCTGTGGCCCATTGCACCCTTCATCCACTAGCAGCTGAGGAAGTAATGCAGTGATGTGAACTCAGCCAATGGGCCTGCAATGAGGAACTAGCAGTGAGGGAGCTGACACTGGATACACTATTGCAGGTAGGCTAACAGCTGGGGGTCTGTGCTGAAGAAGTGAGGACAGTGCCCCTAATAGCCTCCTGTAGCTATGGCCCTGTGTAATGTATTCTATGCCACATAACATAAATGTTTAGGATCAGTAAAATTCACAAGCATATTTTTAAAAGAGAGAAACTCCGTGTCTTAGAAATTAGCTGACTGTCACCTTATGAGGAACTAGAAAACCAGAGTGCTGGGGTTCCCTAAAATATGCACACTGCAGAATACATGCACCACAACAGCTACATTTTTTTTAGAAACAAGATTAGTGCTCACAGTTGATGAGCCTTCATGACTTAGAGCAACAAAATTGACTTAACTATGTATTTGTGCTACAGTCCTACTTTGTCAGCATAAAAGGAGGAGGCTTTATTATACAATACTTTCTACAATAGACTTCATGACTATGGGACCAACAGAAATCACTTCCCACACAATGCAATGCTAACAAACACATTTCTGTGCTGTTGAACAAAATAAAAAGCTCCCCATTTCCATGTGCTGTTGCAGAGATGTGATGTATCACAGTGAGAAAGAGTTAGTACATGGAATCAGCCATCTTAATCATTGCAAGAATGAACCTGCTGCATTATTCACTCTGGGAATGTCTAGTCAGTCAATCAAATGATCTGTAATCATAAAGGCTGCCAGCAATTGAATGAATAATGGACTATAATAAAAACCTTGAGTTTTACTAGTATTTTATTTGATTATGTAACTTTTATTGTCAGACCCGATGACTGTTTTCTTCTTGAATAAACAAGTTAAAAACTATGCAGAGTTGCTTAAAGGAATATAGTTGACTATTTTTTTTATTTGATTCTCAGTAGAATTAAAAACAATGCTAATGTCAGCCCACCCACAACTTGGGTGCTTGGCATTTTGACAAAAAAGTAAGCTTTGGAATAATTTTATTGTATTCATTTTGCTGGTTATGGAGTGCAGGAAATGCTGCTTGAATTTGATCTGCGTGAATAATGTATTGTCAAATGTTAATCAAGTTGCTCTAATGCTGCAAAATAATATTTAGCACAGCTGGGCAGATAATCTTATATAAATTCATTCTTTTTCTACCTGTTCAAAAAATATCTCATCAGCCAATTGGACCCAGGCCTTGTGGGAATCATGGTCTAATGCAAGATAGAATACAGGACATTTTCATTCGCAAGAAAAGATTGATGGGATATGAATCTAATCTATCTGCCTAAAGTGTTTAATACATATATCTGCTTGTTCTAAAACTGTGCTCTGAACTTGTATATGATGGTACATGTAACAGTTAACCACATGCCCACCAACCATTACAGAATATACATTTTTTTGATGAATATGTTACTTTCAAAACTCAAAGATGTCCAAATTACACACAGTGGTAAAAAAATGACAGTTTTATTGCTAGTTGTCCTTCTGATCTCAGCATCATAAACTTAGTGTCTTGATCAATCTATTAAAAACATACTTCCTTGCAGAGTACTGCAGTGTGTGTGTGTGTCTGTGTGTGTGTGTATACGCACGCGCATGTGTGTATGTGCGTGCCTGTGTGCAATATTCATATCCATCTTCTCTAAAGAAGCTCAGATTAGAAGCTACAGTAATTAAGAATATAAAAATGATTTAGCTCCAAGTCCAGAACCATGAACTGTAACTCAAACTCTCCGGGTCTGCTGTACTCTCATAAATATGAAGCACTGCACATTCAACATTATTTAACCAAAATAATGGTATAGCTGAAATAACTGTAAGCTCATTATCCTACATAAGGTGATGTCAATTTAAAAGTAATGCAACACATTTTAACTACCCGGTTACTGTGATGCCAAAATATTACATACAGCATAATATGATGGGAGTCCGGGCAAAAAATCAACATTAAACATAAATCTGTGATCATACCTCTCTATCATCCTTCATTAATTGAGACATTTTTCTTTCTAAATGCATTTGCATGAATGTACATTCTAATTTGAATCATATGTTGGAACCACAGATGCACATTATTAACACAAGTGGGATACAGTCTCCTAGAAACTGTTAATAATTTATATCTCTGAAATAAATTTAATATGCAAATGTTAACTATTCATTTTATATTTTTATACATACCAGGTCAGAGTGCCTTCAGTCTCATACAGTATCATTGGTATTTCAGGGGCAAACAGTGCACAGATCAAGAATGATACATTAACTTAGACTTCACTGGCCTTATCCAGCTACACTTTCAACCTTATTCTGAAAAAGTTACACACTCTCTACATGGAGTGGGAGAGGAGTTACTCTGCCACCATAAAGGTTTGCATATACAGAATATGAGAGTAGTATTCCTCAATGTTGTTAATAGACAGTAGCGGCAGTACTTGCTCTATTTGACCTGTGGGAGAAATCAGGAAAGTATGGTAAGATGCTATGCTATGCTACAAGACTCTGTGTTCCAAAAGGCTACAAAGGAAGACCTTATGTTGCTCATGACAGGGACCAGGAGCAACCATATGGACAATCTTTTAATTGCCCTCATACCGTTTTCGTTTATGAAATTAAGTCATTTGCCCCATAATCATTGTCCACTATGGGCGGTGAAGATAAGGCCTGTAAAAGCAAGGAAAATGAGGGGTCAATTAGGTTAAGGAGAGGAAAGGAATTGGTTTAACACAGTGCCTTTCATGTACACAGTATACCAAAGCACTTTACACCCACGATGAACAGTTAGCTCAGAAACAGCTAGGCATGCACAGAGAGGTTAAGTGACAGTGAGAGAAGTAAAGGAAGCTCTGGCAGTACTATACAGAGACAGAACACGGGTGAGAGAAAGGAGATTACTCACAAACAGATTAAAGATCATGCGCAATGGTTTTTACATATTTTTTATAAAAGCTTGAAAAGCTGACATTCAAATCCCTGTGTCATGATTAGTGTTTCCTGAAAATGTCATGCTGTTTGATTTTGTGGTTTTCTTTAAATCAGCATGTGTTAACTTGCTCTACAGTGGCTGAAAACAGTGAAGTTATTTTTGTCCTCTCAGTCAAACTTAGAGTGCAATGACATCATTTTGGAGTAGCTTACTGTTTCAGATTCCCAGTCAGAGCAGTACTTTGTAGAGTTAATGGTTTGCTGAGCTGTCCAAGTTTCTTACAAACTCAGTCTCTGGTTTGTGATTAGATAGATCAACTTAAAACATAGCATTATTTTCTGATAAAATACTGATCATTTCATTTTCAATGCTATATTGAAGTAGTGGAAATCTTTCTCTGTGAGAAATCAGCTTGTCTGTATCACAGTTTTTGATTCTTTCTAATCAAAAATCTGATTCTTTTTTCTAGCTACATAGCACAGGACCATACCTCTCAACCTCCTGCCTCATAAATCAGGGACAAGGCTTAAAAAAATCAGGGACAAAGGACCAAAATCAGGGACACATCTTCAAAAATGCTGATATCTACTCAGGAGGCTGGTAGAATAAAGGGCTTAGTATAAAATGCATTTTCTAAGGAAGAACAAGTCTCTAACTTTAATGTTAGACATTATTTTGTGCTTATAACCCCCACTGTTTGGTCATGAAAACACAATTTTTAGGAGGGATGGAGCAAAATGTTGAGGCAAAATCAGGGACGCCCCTGAAAATCAGGAACAGTTGAGAGGTATGCACAGGACTGTTTAATGCATATAAAATAAATCCAAATTTTGTTCATTCACAGAAACAGTCTGTCTTTGATGTAGCCTTCATAAATATATTCATGTTTTTTTATGTCAGATTGACAAACAGTACATGTGCTTGAAATACTGTAGCAGAGTGTGACAGGCACCTGTCTGAACTCACACATTTCAGTTATTTGGTGGTCTCTGTGTGAAAATATATCATGTACGTGTATAACTCGAAACACTGTGGCATCCCGATGCACTGTGTCTCTGCCCCAAAGTTGAGGCAGGTGCAGTCTACTGCCAACTGTCCCTGCCCCACAAGCCCCCTGCCTTCTGCTCCACATGCGAGATTGCTGCATCCTGCCACCCACTGTCTTCTCCCACACAGTCAGGGATTGTGCACCCTGCTGCCTCCAGCCCCTGCCTAAAGAATCAGGGCTGTTGCACCCTGCCACACCCTGCCAAGACAGTTGGGGATGACACACCCTGCTGCCCTCTCTCCCTCACCCTCACAGTTAGGGAAGCTGCACCTGTTGACCCCTGTTCCTGTCTCCACAGTCAGGGCTGCTGTGCCATGCTAAGCCCTAGTGTGCCAGGTCCCCTGCCTCCACAGTTGGGGCTGCTATACCATGCTGTCATAGCCACCAGAGGTGGGGCTTTTGCTACACTCTGCTACCCACTTCCATTGCCCCATATGGGCAGGGCTGCTGCACCATCTGTACCCCTTCTCATAGTCAGGGCTGCTGTACCCTGATGCCCCCTGTGTTCTGCACCACAGTCAAGACTTCTGCATAATGCTGTCCTTTATCCCTTGTCACCAGAGACAGGGCTACTGCACCCTGCTCCTTTCTACACAGTTGGAGTTGCCATGGCCTGCTGTGCTCCAGTTCCCCATGCCGCTGCAGTTTGGGCTGTTGCAGCATGCTGCCACTTGCCACAAGATGCAGGTCATTTGCTGTGCCCTATTGCATGCCTCCACAGTTAAGGCAGTTGCACCCTGCTGTCCCCTGCCACCAGAGTCAGATCCTTTGCTATACCCTGCTGCCCACATCCCTTTTCCCAGACAGGCATGGCTGTTGCACCCTGTCCTACAGTTTGGGCTGCTGTATCCTGATGCCACCTCTATTTCCTACCTGAACATTCTGTGCTGCTACACCCTGCTGCCCTCTGTCCCCATGCTCACAGTCAGGGCCATGGCATCCTGTTGCCCCCTGTCCCTGTCTGCACAGTCAGGGCTGCTGTGCTGTGCTACACCCTAGAGTCTCATGCCTGCATCCACATTTGGGGCTGCTGAGACCTGCTACACATTTCCATTGCCCCAAATGAGCTGAGCTGCTGTACAATGTACTCCCTGTACCACTGTCAGGGCTGCTATATCCTCATGCCCACCTGTGTCCTGCCCCACAGTCAAGGCTTCTGCACCATGCTGTCCTTGTCCCCTGTCACCGTTGTATCCTGTTGCACCACACAGCCCCTGCCTCCACAGGCAGGGGACAGGGTGCAGCAAATGCCCTCATTTGTGCTGCACCTCCCCAAACAGTTGGGGCTGCACCCTGCTACTCTCTCTCTCTCACAGTCACAGTCAGGGAAACTGCACATGTTGCCCCCTGTTCCTGTCTCAGCAGAGTGTAGCAAAGGATCTGACTCTGGTGGCAGGGGGACAGCAGGGTGCAACTGCCTCAACTGTGGAGGCATGTAACAGGGTGCAGCAAATGCCCTGAATCTTGTGGCAAGTGGCAGCATGGTGCAGCAGCCCTAACTGTAGAGGCATGGGGGTCTGGGGTACAGCAGGCCACAGCAGCCCAACTGTGTAGAAAGGAGCAGGGTGCAGCAGCCCTGTCTGTGGTGATAGGTGATAGAAAACAGCATGGTGCAGAAGCCTCAACTGTGAGACAGGACACATGGGGCATCAGGGTACAGCAGCCCTGACTGTGAGATGAGGTACACATGGTGCAGCAGCCCTGCTCATGGAGGCAGGGAACATGGCACTTTAGGGCCTAGCACAGCACAGCAACCTTGACTGTGGAGACAGGAACAGGGGGCAACAGGTGCAGCTTCCGTAACTGTGAGGGTGGTGGAGATAGGGCAGCAGGATGCAGCAACCCCAATTGTTTGGGCAGGGAGCATCAGGGTGCAGTAGTCCTGATTCTTTAGGCAGGGGATGGAGGCAGCAGGGTGCACAATACATGACTGTGTGGGAGAAGACAGTGGGCAGCAGGGCGCAGCAGCCTCGAATGTGGAGCAGAAGGCAGGGGCCTTGTGGGGCAGGGGACTGGTGGCAGTAGACTGCAGCTGCCTCAACTGTGGGGCAGAGACACAGTGCATCAGGATGCCACATAGTGGTTCTAGTTGTACACATACATGATGTATTTTCACACAGAAACCACAAAAGAACTTAAATGTGTGAGTTCTGACAGTACATGTGCTTAATACTTTAGCAGAGTGTGACAAGCACGTTTATCAATCTGACATGAACAAAAGTTCTTACGTTTGTATTTATGAAGGCTACATCAAAGACAAACTGTTTCTGTGAATGAACAAAATTTAGATTTATTTTATATTCATTAAACAGCCCTGTGTTATATAGTTAGAAAAAAAATGAGGTTTGATTAGAAAGAACAGACCTGTGACACAGACAAGCTGATTTCTCACAGAACATATTTCCATTACTTCAGTTCAGCATTGGTACTGAAATGATTAGCTTTGTAAAGGAAGAGAATGATGTATTTTAAGCTGATCTATCTAAACACAAACCAGAGACTGAGTTTGTAAGGAACCTGGGGAGCTCAGCAAACCATAAACTCTACAGAGTGCTGCTCTGATTGGGAATCTAAAACAGCAAGCTACTCCAAAATGATGTCATCGCACTCTAAGTTTGACTGAGAGGACAGAAATAACTCCATTGTTTTCAGCCACTGTAGAGCAAGTTAACAAATGCTGATTTAAAGAAAACCACAAAACCAAACTGCATGCAGTTTTCAGGAAACTCTAATCATGACTCAAGGACTTGAATTTCAGCTTTAAAGCTTTTATTAAAAATATGCAAAAACCGTTGCACATGATCTTTAAGTACTTGCTCAAGGTCCCACAATGAGCAAATGGCAGTGGTGAAGTTCAGACCTGAGTTTCCTGTTTCTCAACTCTACATTCTAATTGCATGACTACCCCCCCCAATGGATTTTTCAGTAATATAATATGTTAGTACCAATGGTATTTCTAAGCAAAAAATATAAAATTAGAACCACAGGAAATGTAAAATAAATAATGAACTTAAAGTTATGTCAAAAATGTTTTCATTGATGTATATTACAAAGTTGTCGTGGCATCACAAAATAAAATGTTGATTTTTGCACATATCCCACCTGTATTTCTGCCAGTCATTAAAAACACACACACACACACACACACACATCTGAAGTAAAACAACAATTTCAGGATTTATGGACCTGCCATAGGGCCATGGTAACTTGAAGCTACAACTGGGTTTAATATTTCCAGATGTATGCATGAAATAAAATTTATTTTTAGACAGCAAATATACACTATGGCCGTTGGCCTATTTTCTGTTTATTCCAGTTAGACTCATACAGTTACACATTCATCATTCATCACACTATAATCACAAACATACAAAAATCATATTTGTTAAAAACAATCACAAACAATTTTCAGTTCAGCAATAGCAGCCTTTTAGAACAAGTTGAGTGCCGATTTATTTCTTGCAACAACACTCAACCTGTTCTGAGACATAGCAGCATTAAAACACATGTCAATCCCTTCACACTTCGCTAGTGTATTGAGGACTTCCAATCTGCTGACCCAGATATTTCTTGTCACAGTTTGGATGGGCAACATGGTCACATAACAAATAAAGTTGCCTTGCCTTGCCTTTGTGGGCTCATACTGATCAGGATGTAAGTTTTGATATAAGGGGTGATTTCCAGCTAGTTTTAAGATGTTGTACACTATTTGGGACCCAGAGTGTAGGAGCTGATGGTTAAAAAGCACCCACACCCCTTGTACAGGCACTTCTTTTAAAAATGGGGACTTTATTGCTTACGGTGTGACTCTCTGCACCTATATAGTGTAACAGGGAATACAGCGTATAAGCTGCATCTATACAATGGAGAAGCATATCTGCAGCAGGGAAGCAGTGTTTCTGCTCCAGCAAGCACTATACAAATGGACATTCTAATTCTGAGCTCCAGATAAAGAATGCAAAAAATATCCTTGTCAGCATTGACTTTCTGCAGATACTGATTGGGCAAAAATATATATATTGTGAGAAAAACTATCCATGACTATTTGCACCACTCCCCTGAGGACCAGGAAGTAACTCCTCATAACACTGTGGCCTTGTTTGTAATTAATAGTATATTGAAATAAAATAAAATAAAACAATATTGCAATTTTTTGGTGAGCCAGCTGCCTTATTCTTATCTTTTTTGAAATGTGTAAGGGAAATATTGTACTGTGATTGGTCGAATCCAGTCACATGATCTTCCGGTTATTACATGTTTCTTGGGGTGAATCACTATTTTATAGGCTTGATAACACACTGCAGTGTATGCCATTATGCTGTTATAGCCCATCTTCTTACAATGTACCGTACCTGTGGTGTGTGGTTATTATCACAGTAAAGCCACATACCCTGTCATTTGTTATTGCTTTGAGAATGTGCTGCTGTTGGGCCGTATGCGTAAAAGCAGCTGCAATTTCCAAAATTTCTCAGTATAACTGTGCAGTGCATTCAACCCCACCACACACACACACACACACACACACACACACACATCCCAAAGTTCCACATTTAGGTGATGAAAGGTAGAGCTGTTTTTATGGGGTTTGTACAAGTGTGACATTTTGTAGTGCTTAAAATAGTCAGGCTACTGGCAGGGTCTAACCTCTGTTGTCTTGGATGAATAGAAGATAAAATTAAATGCAAGCAACATTCTGACATTAAGGCACAGGCCTGTATCAAACAACACCCCAGAAAGACTTATTTTAGTAGCAGTTTCAAGCACAAATCTCTAAACAGGAAAAATAGCTTTTCAAGGTTATCAGTCCATAATGGGATAGAACTTTTCATGGCTGTGCAAGTTTGGGCAATTCTCAATCTCAATTCACTATGTTAAGAAAGTCAGCAGAGCTTCAGACTTCCAACATGGTTTCTCCTTTGATAACAAGAAACAGAAAATTGAGATCCTTTAACGGTAAAAGGGTAATGTACGAGCAAAGAACCATAGATCCTTTGGAATGCTAGTCAACAGCAGTGTTCAGCTTCCATCACCAGGGTGTCATAATGCATCAGCTTGGTCAGTATTAATTACTACAAAACTCTAAAGAGCAGTTCTACTTGTTGGATAAGTTATTTTACAATTCTGTAGCTTATTAGCATTTTGCTGTTACCTCCATGCCAGGACAATAGTGGAACATGCAGAGAATTAAAGCTGGCAAATAGCCATATTCCTTTTACTGGTCTAGTGTTTCTGGAAGAAAAAAAGGTTTTAATAACTAAAAGAATGCCAATTTGTAGCCGGTGTTGAAGTGCAGTAGCCTTACATGATACATAGCTGTTTTAAGAAAAGCCAAAAGCAAGGGTACTGGTGCATTCATGAATAACTGCGTATTAAACACTCACAGCTGGTTGAGTTCTTGTGCTCGGTACCTGATCCTGTCCTCCAGATTATTTATCACTAAGACTGTATTATAATGAAACTTCATACAAATCAAAACATTTCTTCCATTTGACCACTGACTATAAAAAACAAAATGTTACTATAACGTATTATGGAACGAAGCTGGTGCAGGAGATCACCAAGGGCAGGAGGCATACACAGAGAAACACAGGGAATGACAGCAGAACAGCATGACAGCAGGGGGAGAGCCAGGAAAGACCCCTGCAGGGGCAGGGAGGCATAGAGAGGCAGCTATCCTTATTTGTATGCAGGATAACACTAGGAACATACCCAGTAAAATGGGTATGCTGGAGGGCCAAAAGCACTTTGAATCCCAGGGCTTAGTGGCACGCACAGACACCTGATGTGGGAAGAAAATGACTGGGGCACCAGGAGAGAAAGATATAGACTAAGGCTATTACAAAGTAATATGCCTGGGGTGGGATTGTTCATTTTGTAATGGAGGGAGTCACTGTGGAGAAAATCAAGAGAGGGTAAACAGTGTCACAGAGTCCAACTGTTTTGAGTTGGGAGGGGAGAAGGTAAAACAGCCACCTTGGGGGGTGTCCTACAGGCCCTCAAACTGCCTAGTGGGGCACCTTGCCCTGGTGGTTGGGGACATTATGACAGCAGCTATACAGATACAGTCATAATCCTACAGGACTTCAGTCCCATAGGCATTGACTGGAATCTTGAGAGGGCTACAGCAGGGCTGAAGCAGAGTTTCTGTCAACATTCAAAGATGATGAAGCTTGGTGTTTAACTAAGCGAAATGTAAGATGTTTTTTACCTTGTGGCATATTGTCACGGTGAGCCAGTATTTTTTGCACTGATGCACTTGTGTTAATAAATTCTATTTGAATATACATGGCCAGGACTGGGTGCTGACTTTTTTCTTCTAGTAAAGATTATTTCCTACAGCAGGATGTTCAGCAGGGATCCTGGTTTGAAACCACCTTTGACCTTGTTCTTAGCAGTGAGAAATGGGGTTGACTCCTGTGGGTATATGAAGGGTAACCTTCTCCCTTGTGACAGAAAAGACTAGCCTGAGGAACCTGAACGAGATGGCTGTGTGAGTTTTCCGCTCCTCCGGAGTCTCTCACAGAACTGTTGTTTAATCTGATTTCCACCAATATTTTTGGTGTTTTATGGCACTCCACTCTAAACTAAAATTTCCTTTACTAAAATGGTTGAGTCAGTGCTAACAGAAGTGCAGAAATGAGCGCTAAAGAAATGGAATAAACAACAGTTGATAGACCAATATGAGTCTCACCAAGAAGCCGCCCATGGTCAGAAACAGATGTTGGGTTCTGGGCCCACAGACTTGGAGAAGCAGCCCCAGCCTGCGAATATGACCATGGTGAAGGCACACTTAAACAGTGCAGAGAAAAAAGGGGGTAAAAGGGTTATAGATTCCAGTGACACCTTGGCTTCAGTGTTAATGGTGTTACTGGACTTACAGGCTACATGGGAGTAGGACAAAGAGGAACTTAATAAACATTTGAATAATATTGTGGAAACAGTCACAGCAGCAAACATCAACATTAAGACAGTAACTACAGGCTGGCCCAGTGGCGCTGAGGGTTGAGGTGCTGTATGCCACACCTCGTGCTACGCCGGCAACCTGAGTTGGAGCGATCTCAGATGCCGGGAGTTGGCAAGGGTGGGCAGAGGATTGAGCACCTGCTGGGCTGCTCTCCTTCCTGGAGGGGAGGGTTGGGATTGCACAGCATGCCAGCAGCTCCTGGTGGAGGCTGGGGGCACTGCAGCATGCAGGGCAGCACGTACGCAGCGTGACTGACGCTTGGCAGGGTTGCCATGAACCATTGCATCAGGACATGCACCACGTATGGAAGGGGGTGAGCTAGCACCAGAACACAGAAAAGTCCAGTCTGCGGGGTAGGTGATGGCACCTACCCCCCATGCTAATGGCCAGGTCCATCCTGCCTGGCCTTCCAGATTCCTCTACCTGGATCCTCGCCCACAACCAGAGACTGACTGACTGTAAGAGTGCCCAAAGAGGAGGGGTGGCTCCACAGCAGAGGGGTTAAGCCTGGGGTGCCGAATGTGGGATGAGGAGGAGGAGGAGGAGAGAGGAGGCACAGGTCAGAGAACATCAGGCAGGGCAGAAACAGGCAGGGTGCTTGACAGAGGCCCCACAGACTGTGACCAGAAGGAAAAATAATTTAAAAAAAAGACAGTAACTTCAAAGTTGAAGTAGATTGAGACAGACACCAAACAATTAAAAATGGACTTGACAACTGTGGGCCCCGTATTCAAAAGTGTCATGCTGCATCACGCAAGTGCTTGTGCCGTACAACTCAACTGCGCCGGCACAAAATAATGGCATGTTTAGAAGTTGCATCATAATATGCAATCACGCATGTGCAGCTGAATGTCCTGAATATGTGAGATCACGCAGTGGGAGATGCGCAGTGCAGCAGGTGCCCAGAGCCCCATGCAGAACATATGGAAATGGGCAATGCAAAGCCACTTGCGTGGCATGCAGATTTGCAATATTCAGCCAGGATATGCAAATGGCCTTACTGCACAACCAGCACCCAAACAGCACATTTGCATCTCATTACTGGAATGTATTCAGTACATTTGCATACCTGTGGCATGAGCAGTTCCAGTAGTACAGGTCAGCCCCACCGCTCCACAAAGGTGATCAGGAGATACTACAGCCTAGCAGACAGGTGGAATGCATGGATATTTGTGGGTGGACTGCTTTGGCCTGAGTACAGTGCTACATACCCCCAAACCTCTTAACACACAAATGTGTGCCAAGGTGTGTGACAACTGGTCAGAAAGTGTGACACAGCAGCAAACATGACAGTGCAAGCTCTGAAGACTGTGGAAATGAGTGCACTAATGTTGCTACATTGTGCTAATATCCAGCATCTCATATTATCATACAATGCTGCATATCAGTCCCAGTGGTCAGTGTGTAATGTCACCCACTCTATGTGGGTCAGAGGGTGTCTGAGTGATAACATGAGTGCTGTACCCTGTACTGTGTGACAGCTGAGGGGTTTGCAGTGCTATTACCCATGGCCATGTCCGTGCCCTAGGTAACTGCACGCACAACACTGGAAGGATCTGGTGTCCTTGGGTCATGCCCCTGCCACTTCCAGGCCACATGTGGTGCCACCCCTGCCCTGCACTGCTCACAGTTGTACACTGTCCACCACCAGTACACCACAGTGACCCAAACCCGAGGCCCCTGTGGTATTGTCACACTGCAGGGATGGCATCGGTGACATGTATGTGGTTCCTGGTGGTGTGGGTCTGGCAGGGGCATGCTGTGTGCACCTATGGTGTTCCACCGTGGGTGTGTGCCACTGAGCTGTACCTGACCTATGCCATGCTGCCATCATTACCACCATGCATCCTGCTCACCATTGTCTCAGACACCCCCATGGGTGCATGCCTCCACCAGGTGGCACTCCGACGGCCACATGGGTGCAGGCCATGGCACCTGGTACATGTGCTGCATTGTAGTTGTCTGCTCTGCTGGTGTGCTGGGGGGGCACCTGACTAGCATGTGGCAGCTGGGCATCCCTGACCTAGGTGTGGTGAGGGAGTGGCTGACTGGGTGGTGCCAGAGATGTCACCCAGTGGCATTCAGTAGGTGCCCAGCATGCTGGCACAGCGCGGCTGTGGCTTTGGGCACTACCATCCTGGCATGTCCTGCTGCGTGTGGATGCCTGGAGCACACCCTGTTACACCTCTGAGGGCTGTCTCAGGGTCACCTTTCTGCAGTTCTACAGTCTGCCTGTGGGTGGTTGGCTGATTTAGGCCATCTCCTTACATACCTAACATTGTGTGGCACAGTTTTGTGATGCGCAACACATGCACTGCACATTTTGGCTGAATATACACTTGCACGGCATATTCGTGCCTGCCCCGGTTTTTGCACTGCATACATTATTTCTGTGCAATTTTGCATCCAGAAATGTGCAACGCATCTATCCCTTTCGAATATCACGCTTCCATGCATTTTCTGGGATGTGCTGCACATCTCCATTTTGGGCCATGCATCTCCATTTTGGGCCGCGCATGTCCTGTGAATATGCAAGCCTGTAAGTGCAATTTCCAAAGTTAATATTCTGGACAATACAGTGAGAAATGCTAAGTTTGAATGTCTGTAAAATTCACTTTGTGAATGAAACCTATGTTTTTTTGCTGTTCCCTGATAAGAGATTCGGGGGAGGGAGGGAAGGGTGCTGTGAATTTTATTCATGCATTGCTGGCTTCATTTGACAAACTGTCTTCTAACCTGATTTTCAGAAAAGCATTTGTGATTCCAAAATCTGAAAAGTAATGAGTCTGGCTCTGCTACACTTGTCCCCACAACGTTGTTTGCCAAGACAACCCTAATTTCAACTTTCTCTACCCTTCAGGACACAAATATTGATTGGAACTTGGCCTGAAAGTTTAAAGGTCTTCCACATAAAACTGAAAAGATTCATGACTTTGCAGACCTTGCCAGAGGTATAGGAAAACACAGGAAAAGACTAATTTCTCTAAAATCTGGTTTTACTAAAATAAGTGCCACTGCTCACTTATTGGTACCAGCTCAATTAAGGGTCACTCTTCATGGCACTGTGTACAGTTTTACCAGTTGCGATGCAGCTAGAAAATTTTTGGCCACAAGAATTACTGATGAAGCGTCTTTGAGCAGGGTTTCAGATACTGATGTTGATCTCAGGAATCTAGTGAGATTAAGAACCAGTCTGTGGACTCAACTAGTACAGCGTATGCTGTTGTGACACCCAGGTGATAACAATCGGTCAAAATAATATGTTTAAACCTACTTGTCATTTGAAATCAGAACACTTGAATATTTAAGGTTATCCTGCTTTTTCTCTTTGTGTGGATATTTGCTACATTTTAAATGGCCAACGATACCTGTCACTTTTTTCTGATAACTTTCTTCGTGTTTTCCTGCAATCTGTGACCTAAAACAGATTGATAGGTAGACAAATAATTATTAATGAGCCCTCATCTGTTACTGGAGTGTTGTCAAACACTAGGTTCAATAATAAATTATTTTTATTATTTAAAATGTTCATATAATAAGGTTTAATGTAGTAAAGTTATGATTTTGACATGTTCGCTCTCCTGTGTATGAACACAGATGATTAATCCAGCCAAATAATCTCAAATGGAGATTGTTAGCAGTTCAACTGCTATATACCTCCATTTTATTTTGTTTTATTTCTGAATTTGTATATAAGGTTAGCTGAATAAAAAATGTATTGTACATGTTATGTCATGACAGAATCAATAAAAACTATATTATAAAAAAAGAAAAGGCTAGCTAGGTCTCGCCACAAGGACATGAAATTTCAGAAAAGTAGATTTTGCCAAGTTGAAGGACCGGGACACAAAGGGTCGGATTTTCAAAACACGGCACAGGGCTTGCACCAAGCCCTGTACTACAACACTTAGGTTCTGGCACTGCGCCAAACCCCGTAGCCATGACGGGGGTAGACTTTACAATCTCGGGCACAGTTGCATCAGTTTTCATGATCTACGGCAGCTTACGCCAAATATCTGGCGCAAGTTCCATAAAAAAGGCACCCAGGATTACCGTGAATTAGACCAGAAAAAGTTGGTCAAACTTGTGGCAATTGCTGTACAGGATAGAAAACTCTGTTAGAGCGCTGCAAGCCCCATGCACCGTATCATCACCACACCCAGGGCTTGCAGCCAGCTAAGCCATTTAAAAATTCTGCCCAAAGGGTCTAGTGCAACTGCATGGGGGCTGGTAATGCAGAGTACATGTGGGATTCATAGAGACGGTGCTCAAAGCAGCCACAGAGGTCTGCATACTCATAATCAATATGAGGAAAAAAAGACCAGCAACTGGGCCCCAGGGCTCAAAAGGGATCTAAGACAACTAAACCTAAACATAAAAAAGTCTAGGACCACTAAAAATAGATTATTTGCCTCCAGGACAGAGAGGTGTACACAGCAGCACTAAGGGACTGCAAGACTAGAATTAAGAAAGCCAAGGAAGTGTTCATAGCCAGATTAGCAGTAAGAACTAAAGCCCTCCTCCAGTGCATAAGTGGAAGGTGAAGGAGGGGGATTGGGTCCCTGAAAACCTGTGAGAGAGCCAGGGATGATGGCTGAGATGCTAACTGAATACTTTGCTTTCACGTTCATCAAAGGTCCCTGAGGAGGGAGGTTGCTCACCAGGAAGGCCCATGGTCATGATGCAGCCTGCAACATTACACCTGAATTGATAGCTGACTACCTGGTGAAGATCAAGACAGGGAAGTCCAATGAGGAAGTGAAATACACCCCAGAATCACAATGGAGTTTAAGGAACAATTATCTGGGCCACCTGCAGCAATTTAGCATGAATCCGTCAAGGACAGGTGTGGTACTGTTGGACTGAAAAGGTGACATTGTAATCCCCATTTTCAAAAAGGGGGCACTGTTGGACCAAGGAAACTAATGATTGCTTAGTCTAACATCTGGGCAAGCATTCGGGATATTATTATTAGGGACAGAATAAAGGAGCATTTGGTTGAGGCCAATGGTCTTGCCTCCTCTCAGGAGTGCGTTATAAAGAGCCAAGCATGCCAAACCAGCCTGATCACATTCTTTGAGCGTGTGACCAGAGTGGTGGACAGGGCTGTTGATGTTGTCTATCTGGAGTCAGTTCAGCAACCTTCTTGACACTGTGGCGCATGATAAGCTTCTGAGTAAAGAACACCAGTGTGGTATACACATGGCATGCACAAGGTAGATTCCTAACTGGCTTGGGGTGTCACGCTTGGGTTATGCTCCCTATTGTTCCACATACACCTCACATACACCTCACACTGTATTCCTGGTCTATTGTACTGTGATACTGCTATTTTGCACTAACCTATAGTTATGAGCACCAATCATATAAGCATGGGTGCTAGGAATGTGCTTTGCTGCTAAGATATGCTAATATTGTCATGCATGATATATTATACCTCACTATAATACATTTATCTAGATTAGTTTGTCTTTTACATATATTCCATGTATAATCTATCTAATCACTGATAAGGTGACTCAGAAGGATCATCAGTGATTATTGTATACTCATATTCACATATAATTATATGTAATGTATTTTACACTCTGATATGCCATGTAATAGGCCTGTCAGCAGTTCTTTGTCTCTAAGCAAGCTGACAGAGACAGAAGGCCTTTGTTATGTCTAATATTTTATATTCTACATAAGCAAGAAATGTAGTTTGAACTGTCAGCATTTCTTTTGTCCAAGCTATAATGCTAATGGAAGCATATTCTGTCTCACATGATACTCATTAGTTATTCTGTCTCCTAAGTCATTATCCAATTGAGAATGACTTAGGACCAATACATGTTGTTTCTGATATCTGTAACTATGTTGTAATCTCTGTTGCTATGCTGTTATCTGTAGTATTTAGCTGTCTGCAACCCATTGTAGTGCTCTCAAGACACTACTGTAGCTGCTGTAGAAGGGCAGAGAGCTGGAGTGCGGGGAGAGAAAGAACAAGATCTTAGAGAACCTAAGATCTACAATTCTGGAGATTATGTACATTCTTCAGGAGTGGTGAGAAACCCATCTCCCTTGTGATTTTCTTTGTCACATGCTTCGCGTAAGTAGTATAATAAACTTTATTAGTACTCCTTGCTTGTTTACGAATGTTTCTTGGCAGACTCCGAGACACAAGAATCTGTATTATTATTATTTTTATTGTTTAACCTACACACCAAGAGTGTTTAGACAACATAATGGCGACTGCAGCAGGATTTATCATCTCTATAAGCAGAGGTTTGTGATGGATGGGCACTGCTCTGAGTGGAGAGGGGTACTAAGCAGTGTCCCTTACACATGCTGAAGTCACTGCTATTCAACACTTTCATCAACAGTCTGGAAGCTGGGATCTTCAGCAGGCTGCTAAAGTACACTAGCGACACCATGAGAAAAAACAGAGGTTGGACCTATACACTGCATGGGGCTCCCTTTGTTGCAGTGGTGGAGGAAAAGGACCTGGGAGTCATAACAGACAAGGGGCTACAGTACAACAAGCTGTGTGCAACCACTGTCAAGAGAGCCAGCAGAATGCTGTGGTGCATTAACGCTGTTGAATATCTTGCCATTTTTCCTTTGCTTTGCCCATTTTCTGATAAATTAATGGTCTAGCTTTGTAATGCCTTCAAATCTATATTTTGTTCCCCTCTCCTCATCAACTACTGTTCATTCTTTTCAAATTTCCAAGACATTTCAGGACATAATTTACACCATTCCATGCTATTTATCTGAACAGCCATGCATGGTGTAACAGGTGTCATAGAATGTTTGGGCAGCATTTGTTAATTTTGTTTATTTGGAATTTTTGTGACCATGAAAGGCACACTAAGCTAATATAGCTTGTTTCTAGGTGTGTCCTGGGGGGTGGGTTGCATGAACCTGTTTTATTGACAGGGAGAATGTTGGCCATGGCACAGGGATGCTCCCCTGCTTTTTCATTGGTAGGTGTCATGAGTTCTTTTATTTCCACCTGCACAGTGACCAGAGATGGGCAGAAGGAACCTTGGTTTAATGTCTCATCTGAAGGGCAGCATCTCACCAGTGCAACACCCCCCCTCCCCATCCTGCGCTATAATGTCAGTCATGGGTATTATCCCAAGTGCCTGGTGTGGAGCTAGAACCCAAGACCATCCAATCTTCAGGCCCTGGAGGCAAGTGTGCTACCTACTGAGCCGCTGACACTGATGACAGTATGACAATGGAGAGCAGTAGCTTGCAAGCATACAGTGATTTAGAATAATTATAATGGCAGTACAAATTTTGATAAGTAATTTTACAAAAAAGGTCTAAATATGTCAAAATAAAGGATAGAAACCTGAAAGGATGTGAAGGCATCTAGGGGTATGAAAATTGCTTCCTATTACCTTTAAAGGGGAGGAAACAAGCAGGACAGGGAAAGTAATCCTGCCTCTTAACAAGGCCTTAGTTATACCCCCAGTGGGAGTAATGTGTGTAGATGTGGGTTCCTCAATACAAAAGGGACATTGAAGCAGTCAGGAGAGTGCAGTGCAGGGTCACCAAAATGATCAGTGGGTTGTAGGGTACAGCTGTGGGGACAAGATGGTGAACCATATTGGTTTACCTTGGAGAATAGGAGGCTGCAAGAGAGCATGATCTCAGACTTCTGCATCCTCAGGGGTATCCACAAGACTGACCTGATGGAGACAGAGTGCAGGCACACCCCCTGCAGCTCAAAGGTGGTAAATTCAGGGGGAATGTTAGACGGTACTTCTTCTCTCAGAGGGCAGTGTACCTATGAAACAGCATGCCTGTGGATGCAGTGGATATGAAGACAGTATAGGCCTTCAAGGGAAACCTTAATAAATTACTTCTTACCAAGGGAATCACAGGGTACCCTGGGTAGCAGAGTGAGTAGGAAAACCCCCATAAATCAGTACATATTTGCACAGCATCTTTATTTGTCACTGCTAATAATGGGGGGGGGGGGCGCATAACTGACCTAGAAACCCTTCTGACCTTAAAATTACTATGTTGTTATGTTACTCTCAGAGTCGAAGACAGTGTCTCAAATTGTCAACACACTAAAAATGGTAAGGGCCTATACTCATTTTCCAGGGCATTAAAGGACACTGTCAACCTTTTTTGCATCGCATCATTTCTAATTGAAAACCCACATGTCATGTTTGCTTGCCTTCTCTCTAAAAATCAAACGATGTTGCTGTTATTTTATCTGCTTCCTTTCTTGTAGAACTAAAATGCATGCTTATGGTGAAATTATACCTAATTTAGTTTTGTTCCAAATCCTTGATCTTCACTTATTGCATACTTCCTAACAAAACAGGCAGACACTAATGATGCAGTAGTCTCCTACTGTACCAATGCATCATGAGTAGCTAAACTGTGTTGGGGTGTTTCTTAGTTCAGGAAAGATGCAGTGGGAGTTGATCAAGAATGGTAAGCAAACATGTTTTTGTGTAGTAACACCAGTATGGTGTTCAGTCTGTTTTTCACTTTTAAAAATAAAGAAGGAATTGGAATAAAACTATTAGCTACATCAGCAATCTTTACAGATTGTAACCAGTCATAGCATGTGCTTTTTAACTGGAGACACTTTGAGGCCTACAGGGACTGACAGAGTCTGTTGAGTTTTTTTTTTGTCCCACTATTCAAAAAGCATTTTTTCACTTTTTTGTTTGTTTGTTTGTTTGTTTTTTGTTTTGTTTTTGCAGTTGTTGTGGTTTTGCTCCTCTTCTGAGTCAGCCTGGTTCTCTAGGCATGCATCAAGAGTAAACAAGTGCCAATGCCAATTGTTCACCATTTTGAATTGCTGTTGTACTAGGTCTTGCCTATACACATTTTTACTATATGTTTACCCAGGATAGACCAGATGAGATTAAATATCTCGTTTTCAGTGGTGTCCTGCCTTTACACATTTTTAGATTGTCTACCCAGGATAGGCCAGTTAAGAGGCAGTATGTAATTTTCAGTGGGCTTCCACATTTTGTCCCCAAATTTCCAACAGTCTTTTTACAACCTGACATTATGATCATGACAGGTAGAATTTTTAAAATTCCATCCAACAGGTAATTTCACAGTGTGACTGCAAAAATAAGTTTTGGGTATGAAAAATGACACTTGTCATGTTCAGGAGGTGGAGTAACACGAAGGATATGTTGAACATTAGAGGCCAAAATCAGCAAAAATTAAGTTATTTATTTATTTAGTTTTGTTGACCAGGTAAGTACACTAGACAAGTTATATGCCTATTTTCAGGTACGACCCGGGAGAGTACAATGAGATACAGATACAGTGAGATACGGGTTCATACAGAGGACAACCATTGGAGCAATTCAACGTTTCTTTCTAACTTAGTTGCTTTTCACATTTTGACCCCAAATTTTCAACATAGTCTTTTTATGACCATTCCTTCTGAACATGAAGATGTCATTTACAAAATAAGGGCCGAAACATCATTTTGTGCCACAAGTATGAAAACATATTTTTACCAGGATCATCAGGTGGTATGAAAAAAATGGCTATGTTGAACATTTGGGGTAAAAAAATTGAAAATTACCAAAGTTATGAACATGCGTTGGAAAATTTCAATTGGTATAAGCAGTGCTCATAACTCCGTTGTTTTTTAATATTTTTAACCCACATTTTCAACACATCCTTCTTATAATCCCACCTCATGAACAAGGGCAGAGAAATTTTTCAAATCATGCCCAAAAGGTAATTTTGAATCACAACTGTGAAAACACATTTTGGCCAGGATTTGAAAAATGACAGCTGTCATGTTCATGAGGTGGTGTGAACAATGGCTATGTTGAAAATTTGGGGTCAGAATACTGAAAATTGCCAAAGTTATGAATGTGCACTGAAACATTTCAATGTACACTCATAAATTTGCTGTTTTGTAACATTTTTACCCCAAATTTCCAGCATAGCCTTATGACCCCACCACATGAACAAAGGTGGAGAAAATGTTCAAATCCTGCCCGAAAGGGGATTTTACACAGTGACCACAAATTATCTTTCAGGTTGAAGTTGCATAATTTCACCACCCTTGTTCATGAGGTGGGGACCCCAAAAGGCCATGCTGAAAATCTGGGGAAAAAATATTTAAAAATGACCAAGTTATAAAAACAAGTTCAAAACCCATTGAAATACATTGAACAGCATACCTGATTTCCTCAGTTCCCAGTCCAGCACTGAAGAGTGAAGATGTGACTCCAGTCCAGAGAGGATTACAGTGTTAGACCCATGGTAGGTAGGTAAGTAAGGGGTGGTGGGGTGTGAGATGGTGGATGCTGAGTGGGAGGGTTGGGGTGGAGAAGGATAACAGTGGCGATGCACTGCAGCTGCAATAGACATTGATGGATGGTTTTCTTTTTTACAGGGTATATAAAAATAAAAAAAAAACTACGAGGGAATTTTTCTTTATTTCAGGTACCGACACTGGAGATTGAGTGGGCTCCCCAGTATTACACAGTGAAAATGGGGGAGGTGTGGGGCACTAGCCAGCACCAGGGATTGGGCACTCTGGTGTCAGAAAATGAAAAGTAAGGGTGGGTGCTGAGTGGGAGAGTCAGGTGGGGGGAGGGTAATGGTGGTGGTATGCCATCAGCCGTTCTTTTTACATGGTGCATAAAAATAAAAACAAGACTATAAAGGGTGGTTTTCTTTATTTCAGGTACCAATATTGGGAATTGGGAACCCCAGTGTTGGTGCTATGTTTGGCAACACTCAGGTTGGGCTCCCTGGTGTCACACAGTGAAAACGGGCTGAGCTGGGGGTTACTAGCTGACACCAGGATTGGGCACTCAGGTGTCAGAAAATTAAGAAGGGGAAAGCAATGAGAGGTGGGAGGAATACTTGGTGGGGGGGAGGGATTATTTTTACATTGGGAGGAGGACCACAGAAGGCTGATCATGACGGTGATCATCTCTACTTGCTGGGCGGCTTATGCAGATCAAAGGAAAGAGCTGCCCTATGATTCAGTTGGCTCTTTTCTTTGAACTACAGGAAGTTTCTGCCCTGGAAGAGCAGAAGAGTGTCATAATCAGCCTGGCTGATGATTGGTCTGACACTGTCAAGCCCCTCACAGACTGTCCTGCATTGGACCAACAATGACACACCTCTCAAAATCCACTACCATACTAATATGTTTGCCCTTGCACAAGCACAAGGGCGAAAATAAAAAACAAAGTCAGATAACACAAACCTAACCTTGTAAAACTGCTTTACAAATATTGGGATAAAATAATGTTACAGTATAATACTAAGTGCTTCATGAATACTGAATGTTCAGAAGTATAGGCCTAAGAGATTAATAAAAGACCTTTTTAACTGCAGGTTTTGAGCAATATTGGGATACCCTTCACTTGGAAAAGAAAAGACAGTAGCATCATTTCTTAGTACATTGTGCTTGTTGTGCTTATGCAACACATGGATTGCAAGCCTGAATAGCTTGTGCTGTACATGGCCTTTCATGCTCTCTGTTCCTGGGGAATTACCACCCTTTTGGGGTACCAGAGGCACAGGAACCCTCTTGAGGAGGGATCCACCCCTAGATGTGCCACAGGGTGCAGTTCTTTGGCTAAAAGTGCCTTAGGAGGAAGCCCAGAAGGAGACACGTGTGCTACTGGAGGAGAGGGGGGAGGATGTGAGTAAGTGAATGGATGTCTGGAGGATGCTTGTGGCATGCACACTTAAGATGTGTTCAGTGGGTGCATGGCTAATGTTGCCTGCTGCCCCGCTGAACCCCAAGCATTGCCTTACAGTTTACTGGCCCAATGGGCAACTATGTATGGAGTTGGTAGCAGGACGCTGTCCTTTGACTAAAGGCATCTTAGGGAAGGACACAAAATTAGAGCCAAAGGCATGTAATATAACTGTCAGAACATTATTTTCTACTAAGGAAATAGGGATTGTTACTAAGGAAAGTGACCACTGAAGGAGTAGAGCCACCATCTAGGTCCCAACCCATGTGGCAGAGGAACCCTAACTACACCCTAGGAATCTAATTACTTTTATGACCATCATTATAGAGAAGAGAAAATAGCTTGCTGTCTGAGGGCATGGCTGTAGTCATGCCAAAGAACACTGGCATACAAACACCCCAAGAAAAAAGAGAAGATTGGAAACAGCTGCTTCAGGCCTAGTAGCCCAAAACTGCCCCGGTGGGCTCATTGATAAAGGAAGCCAATCCTTTGTGGGGGACAGATGGTGCAGCATGAAGCCACTGAGGGAAAAAGCCTACTGATCCCATGAAACCATAGAAGGTAAAAGGATACTGAATGTTGTAGCATGCAGCTAAAAAGGTGAAAGTGTACTGGGCCCTTGAGAGGCTGAAAGAGGACATATGCCTGTTGTAGGAGGGGATGTGCCCATTGATGATTAGTGAGTCATTTACTGAAAGTAGGTAGTAGAGTAGGAATACTAGCTGGTAAGGGTAAACGTGAGCCATAAAGAGAGAGAACAGGACAGCCACCTGGGCAGGCTGGCAGAGCTACAAAGTAGCAGAGCACAGGATCAAGGAAGGTCTGGAGTGAGTCAGGCCACCAGCAGTGTGCAGAATCTGTGAGGGTTGAGGCAGGATGAATGCCTAAGCCAAATGCCAGCAGGAGCCGAAAACAAAAACAGAAAGTGAAGCACAGCCACAGCCACAGATGAAGGCAGGCAGGAGACAGAGACAGCCTAGGCTGCAGGTGGGGGGCCAGCAAGCACACCACCTGGACAGAAGGGGGGAAACTAAGCACTCAGAAGAGCCAGACCTAGTCAACACCCCTCTAAACCAGGGAGGGAGGAGCAGGCAAGTAGCAGCCACCAGAGCAGCCAGCAGCCTGAAAAGCCAGTTAAAAACAGAAGACCAGTGCACAACCACCACCCCCCCCAAACATGGTACATTTTAATATTTAAACAATTTCATGGCCACTGGCTCTACTTACTTTAAACTTCATGTAAAGAAGGGGGTCCTCTTAGTTTTCAGATTGGAATTCCAAAGTGAGCAAGCTATACCACCACTCCACGGTGGGACCCTTTCGGTATAGTCCCTACACTAGCTTAATAGCTCTGAAATGCCTGAAAGGCCACCCTGGGTCATATTGGAGCACAGTACAGAGTGGCAAGAACTCATATTGGGACATGCCCACCCCCCCCCAGCCCCAGGGTAGAACCAGAGTGAGACGGAGCATCAATGAATGGAACAGAGTTGAAATGTACCTGGAAGTGGACAAGTGGAAGGAGCTGCAGCAGCAGCATCCGTCTGGCAATGAGGCAGGGAGCAATAAAGGGATACCTAGTAAGCAGGAGGAAGAAGAGAAAGGATGCCCCAGACAGTGACCAGGTGGCAAGGAAAGGAGGAACTGGAGGGCAATCAGGAAGCCAGCAGCCACCATGTGGCTGCTAAAAGCAAACAGGTCTCCGGAAAGATGCTTGGGGTATGACACTTTTGAAGCACTCAGTGTGAGTATGACGCGTGTTGCCCTCTGCCCCACTGAACCTCAGACATTGTCCGACAATTGTACTTTTATTTGCTATTCGCTTCCTATACTGTAATAAGTGCTTGTTGCATATGCTCCTACAAATTCCTCTGTACCCCCATCACAACTGGAAATAAGCCTGCCAGGGCTCTGGCTGCTAACCTGTCAAAACAGGTTTAAATAAAAAAATAAATACAGTAGTTAAAACCTATCCTGCTGAGAAGTAAGCAAAGGCTCAGCTGTCTCTACAGATTACCCTGCATCTCTGTCATGAAGAGGAACTTCCACTGCCTGCCCTTACCTTTGAGAAAAAACAGCAAGCATATCTACAAAAAGAGATGTAACTGGTACCTGTGGGAGTTGGGTCCAGTGCCTTCCTCAGAACCTGGGTTCTTGAAACAGAAATTCTTCTGTGATTTACTGTCTAGAGGTGCAGTTGAGAAGACTACAATTATATTATCAGCCATGATTAGAAATACAAGGTTAATATAACTCAGAAACTTGCAGGGAGATAAAAATAAAACACTGACTACAGGAAAACTATCAATCTGAGAATTACCTCCATTTTGCATTATAATGCATTACATTACAAAACAAGTTCAATGAATGTCATAGATCACCTAACCAAAGAAAATGGCATCAATGTTTCAGTAAACAACTTAGCAGCAAGTGATTCCACAAGACTGTAACAGAATTTCCCATTTTTTGAGTGACTATTCATGATTTTCTTCTCAGTTTAAAGTCTTGTTTCTTCAGAAAGGAATAATGTTACTATCAGAGTGTGTGTGTGTGTGTGTGTGTGTGTCTGTATATAAATATATGTATATGTCTGTATGCAATCATGTGGTATATTATATATGCACATATGTATGCACACATATCTATATAGAAATACATATACTTATATGCATGCACGAAGATCTGGCACACTCAACACTTAAGCAACTTATACACTTCTACCAAGAGTTGTAAGTTGTTTTCCATCTGATGGTGCATACTGAAAGCTGTGGTTCCTAGACCAGGATAACATTACTGAATATGATTGGAAATGGGGTATTTTTAATAACATGAACCATGCACTAAATCACCATTGTTTGTGTTTTCCTTTTGCTGTACATGACTGGACTTAAGTACCAAAAAGGTTATGCCTGCATGTTCATGATTTGCATGTATGTGCTTATTTGAAGGTTCATTTTAATAATGTATAACTTTGCAGGATTCATAGGTCAGTGAGAAATGCTTCAGATGTTCTGCAAACAACCCCAAGATATGAAAGCATATTAATGCCCTTGTAGTGCAACAAAAAGAAACATCTCTGTAGCTTTCTTGGGACTTAGGGTTTTGTAGTTCTATTTTTACAAGAACAGGCTGATTTGTCTTAGGCTATTACTGTCTATTACTGTTGGAAGTCTCCTAGAAAGGTGGGAAGCAGCGAATTCTGGCATTCTGCCTAAAGAGAAATCAATGAAACAAATTAATCCTTCGCAGGCTGCAGTGACACAGTAATCCATCATTCAGAGCCGCTTTTTATACACCAAATCAGGGAGCAGGCAGAGGAGGGAGCCCTGGGGGACATCACAGACAACAACTTACACCAACACTGGGAAAATACTGGGGAATCAGTTTATTTAAAAGAGGATAGATTTCAGTTGATTGCCTGTTTCATCAAATAAAGATTTTCCACAGCACTGTTGAGAACTAAGAGGTGAGGGAGCATACCTCAAGAGTAAAAAAAAAACAAAACATTTTGAACTACTCTCATATTGCATATGATGCCTTCAAATGTTGTGTGTAATTTTGCTAATAGCATAATGTAGGATATTAATAAAAAGTCCTTAAGCTCTTTGAATGAGAATAGCTTGAGAACTCTGTAAGGTTTTAGCTAGTGTTCCAAAAACTTTAGTAGTTTGCCCACTTTAAAGACAGATGTCTCAGCACTTGGCAGGAATTACTGTTGAGACTGGAACACTAACTCTGAGCTTTAACTTAAACCTTTAGGCAACATGAATCTTTGTAGACAACCTGTCTGTCAAGGGCAAATTCAACATACAAATAATCTAGACATTGGTATATAGGTAGAATGCATGTACCCGTTTCATTCTCAAACTCCTAAAGATCAGCTCTAGGGAAATTAAATTCGCCCACAGATCTAAAGGACGTTAGAGTATATTAAGGCTTCTTGTGTGCACAAAGTAACTCCCAGCACTGTTTTCTATGCTCTTTGGAATACCAACAGATACTTTTTTTCAATCAGTATTTTTTTTCTCCTGTCCAGTCTGGCCGACAGCAACCCTCCAACCCCATCACCAGCCTTCTCACGGACTTACCAGTTACCCACCACATATTCAGAACCTCAGTGGATGGGTAGCCCGCCATGTCAGTCATGTGAAGCCTGCAGGGGAAGCCAGCCATGGGCAGCCTGGCACATTTTTTCCTCTATTTTCTCCTTCTGGGCTGTAGCGTTGGGACGTGTGTGCCAAGCACATCATGCTATAGCCCTGCCCCCTTGTGCACTCCTGCTGCACTGCTGCCCGGCCTCTGCCAGGAGGTAGTTTCTGTAGTGGGACGTGGTGTCCCCCCTCCCTGAGAAAGAAGAACTGCCATCAGGTGCTTGATCTTCCTCACTCAGCTGACCCATTCAACAAACCTTGTCCCTTACTGAACCTGGCTCATCAGTGTGGGGGGCGGAAGCACAACTACTCCTCCACTGGACTAGCCTGCAGTATGATACTGTTATGATTTATATTTGACCAAATGTCATTGTTGCTACAACACCAACTATTGCTTTGAACAATAGACTTGTATGGAGAGTCATACAATGACCAACAAAGTATTCACAGAAGTCCTTTCTAAACTACAGGTACTACCACCCACAAAAATACCTACTGATGTTTTTAGAATAGGGAACCCTTTAAAAATGAAGAAATCATACACTAAGTGGAGGAAGGCAAAAATGTGGTAGGGCAGTGTTAATTGTTCTTCCAAACTGTTAAAAGGTACTGCATGATAACCTGTATGGCAAATGCTAAATCCACACATTTATATCTGCCTAAGTCTAATAACTCAATCTAAAGAGTTTATTAGAAACTCCCTTGATGAACAAAGTGTAGTCTAGCAGTAATGTGTGGTCATTGGTTGTAATCTGTGGTTACACACTACTCATATCTGTCAAATGCTATTTAACATCTCCTGTTAAAATTGCATATAATAATCACACTAAAGAGAATATAAGTAAATAAAAAAGGAACCTATTAAATTAACTGAACTAGGATTATATATAGGATAAAGTACGGTGTGCGGTGTGTTATGAGAATTTAACACACACCTGAGTTGTGGGATGGCACATAAACCCCGAGGGCGAAGCCCGAGGGGTTTATGGCAGTCATCCAACAATGAGGGTGTGTGTTAAATTCGTGTTAAACACACTGCACCCCATATTTTGTTTTATATAATTACTGCATTGTGTTTTTTTCCACACAGGAAGTGCAATCGCTTATGTATGGAGCCTAGAGTAGTCTGGATTGCCGGATGTAAAATTTCAGAGGATTTATTATATCCACTCAATGCCGTAATACCTACTCAGGTATTATGGTATTTAATACATGGCTTTTTCAATGGAAAAAAACACAACCCAGTAATTATATTATTGAAATTAATAGAATGGTCACTGAGAAATCAGATTCTTTAAATCTGGGGCCATTATTTCTTTACAAATGTTAGAATAATCACTATAATGCATTCCTACAATTTACTCATGCTGCTGTTGTTTATATTATTCCATATTATTGTTGCTCAGATGGATCCGGACAAATCCGGATCTACAGATACCTGCCCTTTGTGGCAGGATAGTGGATCTGCCAGATACTTCCACTATCTGCCTGTGGATCCAGCCGTCGGATCCTAACCAGGATCCATCACTATCTGGCCCTGGATCCTAACTACAGTATCTGCCCTAGGATCCGTGGATCCTAACTAGGATACCTGGATCCTAACCAGGATCCATCACTATCTGGCCCCAGATCCTAACTATCTGCCCTAGTATCCATGGATCCTAACTAGGATCTATCACTATCTGACCCTGGATCCTGCATCTGTCTTTGGCAGGATATCTGATTGGATCCAAGTCAGGATACCAGCACTATCTGATAGATAGTGGTAGGATCCACAAAAGCACTATCTGAGCAATACTATTCCATATGAACCACTTGTGTAGTACAGCATATATTGTTAGCTATACACAGCAAGGCAAGGATCTGCCATCCATCTTGAATACCTCCTGCTTTCAGGAGGGAGGGCACCTCCTTCCACTGCATGATTACCCCCTGGTGGCCCAAGGGATGGTGGTGTCAGGCCAGAAGGAATGTAAAGGTCTCTCATGGAGCTGTCTTACATCAGAACACATCCATTCACCTAGCATGTGGCACAGAGGCATCACACACTTACAGCAGAGTTGCTCGAGAGTTCCAAACAAGAGATGGTGCTCACCTACCCCTCCAATGGCCCAGATAGACTAAGTGTCAGTAGAGGTGTGCAAGCCAAAGCAGGCTAGAGCCTGGCTCAATCCTAGTGCCTCGTGAGGGGGGTACAGTCAGTATTTTAGAGGACAACCTGCAAGAGGCCATGGCTTGGTTCATGCTTTGGCTCATAGAACCAAGCCAGACCCTGGGCTTGGCTCTGGCTTGGAGCTAGGTGAAAATGTCCTTGCTTATCCACCTGTAAATGCCAGGTCACTCCAGAGCAATATGCCCAGTGGAAGGGATAAGAGGTGGGATATGGAGCAAAAAATTGGAATGGCAGACCTAGGACCGATGAAGTCCTCTTGTCCCATCAAACCCACCTGGGCTGCCTGGTCTTTCTCTTCCTCACTGACTCCTCTCTCTGGTCTCCCATTGTGTAAAGCAAAGTATGTCCTCAGAAGCATGGTCCTCCACTGACATCCCACCTGTGGAGGATATGCCACAGGTTACTGGTTCCAGAGTCGGCAGTTAAAAGATAGCATAGGCAGTACAGGATTGTCAGTCCTCAGGTGATTTTGAGGACACAAAAATGAACCTTGAGTGGGATGGAAGGAGAATCCAGGGTCAGGTATAGGGTGCTGGAAACAAAGTAAAGAAAAAGGAAAAGAAAACTCAATCTATTAATAAAGGTGTTCCATCTTTCTTAAAAACCACTTCACTCAGTCAATATGGAATCACATAAGGAATCATCATCATTGAATCATCCATGAACTTGCACCTCCAAGTTTACTCATCATATTCTAGTTTCCTAGCCATCCGCACCCACTCAGATCTTTTTCGCTATTAGAGGGAAGCTACTATACCCCCATATTCTGCAACAGCCTTCCTGAGTACAGCTTGAGTTGTCATTGCTACATAAGATTTTACTCAGCTGGGTATTTTCTTCGCACCGACTAGGGCTTGTCTGTGCTTATGCACGAACATAACCTGTCTGAGATCAAATATCATATGGCCTCCAACATCTGGTACTAAATCCAGGTAAGAAGGAGCTGTTTCTGGTTGGTTTTGATTGACAGTTCTCTACATTTAGGTGTAGACTCAAGCTGCCTGTTTTGAATGGTGTGTAGCTTGAGGTATTGAATGTATTTCACATTCTGACAGTACTCATTAATAAAAATCTGACACTTGAATTTCAAGTGTTAGTTGTAGCCAGGGGCTCATTCTACCCTGTGAAGAACATAACAAGGCTCCTTCCTTTTCTGAGCCATCCAATCTGAGGACCCTAACGCAGAACTTCATCTCCTCTCACCTGGACTACTGTAATTTGCTGTACAAGGGCTTGCCTATTGGACAGATCCACCATCTGAATGGACTGGACTCACTACCTCTACAAATTTCCAACCCCCTAGGTACCAGGACAAGGGCTCATTCCTTGGGCTAGGGGCAAATGGTTGTTCCACTTTCTAAACTTAAACTTGCATGCAGCTGAGCTTTCTCAGTCATTGCCACTGGCCTTTGAAACACCCTTCTATGAGAGATCCAACTGACCACCTCCCCGGTGAGCTTTAAAATGTTGTTATTTGTATGCTCCAGCTTCCGAGGATATGTCTTTTTTTTTTCAGTTTCAGTTTCTGTCTCAGTTATTTAGCTGGGCCCATGTTCTCTGCCAATTGTATCTCTCGTCCACTGTTGTATTTTTCTAGCATTGTGAGCCCTGGGAAGGGCACCATATATATAAACTATTACTTCTGACTCTGTCCTGCTCACAGTGTCCCTTGATCTCTTCAAATCCTGCCTCAAAACCCCTACCTCCTAGCCCAGAACTCCTATCCACACCTACCACAAATAACTTCTCTTGCTGCCACTCAGCTCATGCTTACACTGATATGTTTATCTTCTGCTTTTGATTCACCCATTATACCCTCCCAACACACACACATACATACATACATATATACATACTGTACATACATACCTTCCAGGGAATAGTGTTGCCTGGATAGTATATGACAGAACTGGTTACCTTAGATTATAACATGGGATGAAGAATCCTGCATCCTGACTGGTGGAAATGTGTTCCTACCCATTAGATTGAGACAAAATAACCCTGCACTGGATTCTGGTACAAAACCAGTCTGTGAGTCAGTCTTCAGCTGCTGCAAGCTGTCCTCTGCATCAAACAGCTGACTCACAGGACGAGTTTGACAGAAGCTACAGTTACGGCACCCTGAGACACCATAGAGGTGGGACTATGCCATTTGTTATAAACAATCTTTGCCATTCTCTAGTACATTGTAAGATGATAGCCCAATAAAATACACTTCAGAACATCGAATACCAATGGTCTTGCTGAGTTTCTGTATGAAAATCACCCACATGCAGGAAAATGGGTGGGATGACAAGGTGCACATATGCCAGTCAACTGGAACCAGTGTGACTTTGAAGGCCTTTGAGAATCAGGCCCAAAAAGCTTGATTCTACACCGGCAATTTCCACATTCAAAATAAGTACAACATTTATTTTAGATGAAGTTGCATACCTCACTCCACACCTTCAATTTTGAAGACTTCTAGTCAGTAGGCTTCTGTCTCATCCTTTTGTGGAGCCATGTTAAAGTGATGAGAGTCCTTGTAACATGTAGTCAGGGGAGAAGCAGTACAGCCTACAGGTCTGAGTCCCAGAATGTTAACCTGGATATACAGCTGACCTAGAGTTGACTTCTACAACTGCCATATACTGTGGGACCCTAACTAAGCAAGTCACTTAACCTGCCTGTTCTCGCTGAGATCTATTAGACCAGCACTGGCTGTTCTAAGTACAGACAAGACCCATAGGCATTGGACATTCTGATTAAGGGGATGGTGCAGCAGGATTATGGCACACGCCCCTGTCTGCCATGGTGCTGCTGGGTTGGTAGTGCAAGCATGGCATAAGCCACTCTGGTTCAGGACCCGAGTATGCCACAAGCAGCATACTAAAATCAGGAATGACACAAGGTTTGACTCAGTGTGTCTCTTGCATCATTTCTGTTTGATGCAAGCACCTTCCCTCATTCCCTGGCCTTTGAAAATCTGGTCCCAGTTGTCATCAGATACCATTATTATCCAATTACTGGATGCTATCACCAAGGATCCAAACAGATACCAACTATCCAATGTGACCATACAAGATCCGAGGGATTCGAGGTAAGACATCTGACCTCAGATCCTACTGTCCAACCTCAGATCCCACTATGTAACCTTGGATCGGAAATCCAAATGGGGTCAGATAGATCTCTGATCGAGAGTCGATCGATGGCCCATTCATCTGATCCCATTAGAATAGTCAAAAAGCACTAACTGAGCATAACTTCCAGGGAGCCAAACACTTAAATGCAGAGTAAACTATTTTCATTATTTTGTTTTTCCCTCCATTTTTGCCCCTATACCCAAGTCCTGTGATTGGGTATGCCATGGCTACATTCTTCCTCTGGACAAGTGGGCAGGAGCAGAGCTTCCTTCACAGCAAGTGCCAGTTCCATATCATAATCAGCTCCCAGGATGGTGTACATCCTAGGAAGCCCATATTTACCTTCTCTAGGAGACAAGCACCTCAGTTGTGACTCCTGTGTGTTACATACCCCATTCTAGTTGATTAATTAATTTCATTTCATTGTAGTATTTCTTGTGTTTGTTGCTACTGATGGGAAGTATTTTAGAATCCCATTTTTATGAAACACACTATATGACACTGCATTGTATGGACATGGCAGGGCCCATTAAACATATTTTGTAAAACAGCACACTTTAACTCCAAACAATAGAGGACTGGATTGATTAATTAGAGTCTTGATAATATCCTGTATTCAGAACAGTTGCATGTGCAGTCTGGTTGCTCCTAAAATTACACAAAATGGTAGAACACTTTTTTTACAACAGTTCTATATACTGGACATCTACTTTTCTGCCAAACAAAAATATTTTGAAACATATTTTAAAATTTGCAAGGGCATCCAGGTTGCATATGCAAATGTTTTGAGAGGAGAGGACAGGAGAGGAGAGGAGAGAGTGTGATAGGCTAGGATAGGATACGACAGGACAGGATAGAATAGGACAGGATAGGATAGGACAGGATAGGACAGGACAGGATAGGATAAGATAGGATAGGACAGGACAGGACATGCTAGGATAGGATAGAGTGCCTTTCATACACATGTATCATAAAGCACTATACAAATATCTGACTCTTCTTGTTTAAATCTTGGATATCTTATGATATCTTTAGCCTAAATAATGTTGACATTTAGTTGTTGTTTGTTTTTTTAGCCCTGGACCATTTGGAATCACAGCACAGATGGTAATTGATTATGGGCTGTGTGCTGTAGAAAACGAATGTCCTCCCTCTTTAAAATAAATGAATAGGTTTTGCCTCAGCATTTATTTGCAATAAACTCCCCGTTGTTTACAAGATATGAAGGATATGTATTCAACACTAGACAGCTCCAATCTGTCAGTTACTGCTGTATTAGAAATGTAATGGATTGCTAAATAGCTGAAAGCAACATTCATAATGGACAGATACTGGTCACTATTCTCCATGAAATGACTAGTGATGTTAGCAGCAAAATTAAAGAATTAAAACAAAAATTTTAGACTTCACCTTATGGACTGTTCAAAAAGCAATAGTAACATTCCTTTTAGTTTTTTATTGGTCTTTTAATGGCCAGCTCAATTCTTCCAGCTGGTTGTTACCTGCCTAAAATATCAGAATATTTGTCAATATGCCTATAAAATGGAGAACAAGTCTTTAAAATTGTAATCATATAAACGTAACATAGAAACATAGAAGTTGACGGCAGATAAGGGCCATGTGGCGCATCCAGCCTGCTCATTTTGCCTACCTATTTCAAACCACAGATCCTAACTGATCTGCAAGCGTACCATCTTTTCCTGTCACTGGGGTACCCTTATGTCTATCTGATGTATTCTTGAATTCCCTGTTTTTGCCCCCACTGCATTCCTCTAGGAGGCTGTTCCAAGCAACCACCACTCTTTCAGTGAAAAAGTACTTCCTCATGTTGCCCCTGAACCTCCACCCAACTTCATTTCATGACCCCTTGTTCTTGAACATCTTTTTTGAAAGATGCTGCCCTCTTGTACCTTATTTATACCCTGAGGCACTTGAATGTTTCTATCATGTTCCCCCTCTCTCTCCTCTCTTCCAGTGAATACATATTGAGTTCCCCCAGCCTCTCCTCGTAAGGTTTTTCATGTAGGCACTGCACTATCTTTGTAGCCCTCCTCTGGACTGCCTCCAGTCTGTCTATGTCCTTTTGGATATGTGGCCTCCAAAATGGACACAGTACTCCAGCTGAAGTCTGACCAGTGATCTTTACACAGGCATAACCACCTCCTTCTTTTGCTGGTGATACCCCTCCCAAAGCATTCCAACATCCTATTGGCTTTCTACATAGTCTTCTCACATAATATGAGTATCCCCAGGTCCCATTCCTGCCTGGTGGCTGCCAGTACCACCCCCCCACCATTTTGTATACCTCGCATGAATTTCTGCTCCCCAAATGCTTGACCCTGCACTTCTTAGCATTGAATCAATGCTGCAACACTTCTGACCATTCCTCCAACCTGCTTAGGTCCTTTCTCATTTTTTTCTATTCTCTCTGGAGTGTCAACTCTGTTTGCAGATCTTACTGTTGTCTGCAAAAAGACATAATTCCCCCTCCAGCCCCTCCTCTGTGTCACTTATAAAGACATTGAAGAGGACTGGTCTCAAGACTGATCCCCGTGGCACTATGCTGGTCACCTCCATCTCCTCAGAGTAAACACCATTTACCAGCATCCTCTGTGTCCTGTCTGACCAATTTCTGACCCTGTTTACCACCTTGGGGCCCACCCCCTTGCTGCCTAACTTGTTTGCCAACCTCCTATGCAGGACAGTATCAAAGGCCTTGCTAAAGTCTAAGTAGGCATCATCCACCGCTCTTCCCTGATCCATTTTCCTGGTCACCCAGTCAAAGGAATCTATTACATTTGTTTGGCATGACCTTCCTGCTGTGAATCCATGCTGCCTTGGATCCTGTGCTCCACTAGCTTCAAGGAATGACACAATCCTTTCCTTTAACAGTGCCTCCATTAGCTTCCCCACCACTGAGGTCAGACTGACTGGCCTGTAGCTGCCTGCCTCATCTTGGCTCACACTTCTGTGGAGAGGGACCACATTTGCCCTCCTCCAGTCTTCTGGGATTACCACCGTCTCCACTGATCTGTTGAATAGGGCGGTCAGCGGACTGCCAGCACCTCTCTGAGATCCTTTAATATTCTAGGATAAATCCCATCTAGCCCTATTGCCTTATCTGTTTTCAGGTTCCCGAGTTTCTCCAGGACTTTCTCTACAGTGAATGGAGTGAATGGTGTGGTGTCAACCCCCCACCATTTGATTTTATTGCTGAGCTGTAGGCCTTCACCTTCCCCTTTCTTCGTGAAAACTGAACAAAAGTACTGTTCGGTATTGCTGCCTTTTCTATATCCTCTTCTGCACATCCTCCTCCCACTCTCCTTTTTTGTCCTGGCAATCCCACTCCTTGTCTTCTTTCTCTCACTGATATATCTGAAGAAGGTCTTATCCCCCTTCTTTACAATCTGCGCTACATTTTCTTCTGTTCAAATCAAGGCATATTCTTCAATAAACCATGCAGTGGCTAACTAAACGGTGGCCACTTTGGTCTGGTTGTCAGTCAGTAATGTTATTTTTCCAAGAATTGCCTTGGGTTCTCAACCCAATGGCAACAAAGTTTGGAAAGGTGCTATTAGGGCTGTCGAGTCTAACTCCCATACTCCTCTCCTCTACCCTACCTCGTTCTTCATTTCCTTACTTTGTAAGCTTTGTGCTTCAACCTCAGTAGATACATTCATGTAGCTTTTTACAATTACATTTTCTTACATTTTGAAAAATATACCTAAAAGCCTCTTTATAGTGAAGCTCACTGTGCCACATCTGAAAGAACTCCATTGAACCAGAAAGTCAGTTTTCCCAGAAGTGTTTTTTTAATACTGTTTCCATTTCTGTTACTGTTCTTTCTATATGGGCCTATTAGTAACACAGTGGGTGTTTCAGATTAACTGTTTCTGTTACATACCATTTTAGAATTGTATGATGTAGTTCATGTCCCTTTCAGTCATTGAGTTCTGCACTAGTACATGGATGCACTAAGCAAACAATGGAAGAGCTGAGCAAGGACAAACCACATCACACGGTTCTAAAATGTACTTACTGTTTGTAAATAAAAAACAAAGACTAGGATAGCTTAACAGCCTGCAGAAACTAAACATTATTTTTTACTGGAATTTTTATATTTTATTTTGTCTGCAGTGATACCATTTGGCTCACTACTAATAAACTGAACTGAGCCAGAAATGGAACAGTAACAGAATTGCAACTCATATTTTAAACTCAGTGTCTACTGGTGAAAATGACAGTTCTCCTGGAATTTTGCTTCATAAGTAGGGCCACTCATGAAGCAGCTGCATATTGACATGCAGTGCACCAGACCTGTTACTTTCTTCATGAGTATCCCTGTGGGCTGCTCACAAAGCAGCTGCATAGTGACATACATGGCACTAGACCTATAGCTTGTAACCTGTAGCTGGTATCACACAGGGCCCTGTGGGCCCTACATGAAGCAGCACATCTGCTGGGCATGGCTCCTGACCTACACCTTGCTTTGAACAGGGTCCAGTGAGCCCTACACAAGGCAGTACACCCACTGGGTAGGCATGAAACTTGCCAAATGAGTACTTATGAAGAGGGGTACTAAGTACTCCATCCCTCAAATTTGGAGAAAATATTAAGAAATAAAAAAAGTTATGAGTGTTAGAAAAAAAATGAAAAAAGTAAGTCATTAAATGAAAAAAGTAAGTCAGAAAAAGTAAGTCCTTGAGCATGCATAGTGTGCAATTCATATGACCTAAGTTTTTTTTGGGGGGAGGGGTAATTTTTTCTGAAACCCATAACATTTGATGTATTTATTTTTTACCAAATCTAATGGACAATTCAGACCCCCTATTTGAGGAGTTGCCTCCTTTATTGCTGGAAAATTTTCAAAATCCCCAATAAAAAAGTGAATACAAAGCACTTTCTAACTACCCTGATATATCAAACTGACAACAGAAAAGTGCTTTACACTCAAAAAATAATGCCACCTCAGAAGTCTAATCAGGATCAAAAATCCATTTCCCCCTCAGGCTCAAGGAGAGTTACCTCAAAAGCCCCCCTCAGTGAAATTGTTTTCTCATACGTCACAGTTTTCTAATTTATTTACACATGTACATACTGGCACAGTAGCACCAGTGTGTTTGGGCCAAGTTAGTGTTTGTGCCTAATCCCCTGTTTTTAATAGTTCATAACTCTGCCATCTTAATACCTAGGTCTGAAAAAATTAGCCCACACCATCTCAGTCCAAGGGGCTTATTTTCTACAAAAAAAATGTTTAATCAATCTGGTAGTTTTTTCAGTCACACACACACAATATATATATATATATATATATATATATATATATATATATACTCATTGCAAAACAAACTCCATTAATGCATCAGTTAGGGTTTCTATTACAGTGACAAAGTCTGGAAATTTGATGTTAGGGTTACCAACCCTACCACCCCACCCTCCACACGCCAACAGGCGTCGGGGTGTGCCCTAACTCTCACCCCATTCCATGTGTAAACAAGCTGAGATGGTACAGTATAGGAGAATGCAGAAAAAGGCTATATAAGCCCTCTTCAACAGAGACTCTGGGCAGAAGACAAATTTCCTGGCACACTGAAAACTGCTAGACACATTGAAGACCACTGTAAGAAAAGCTGGGACTCTTGAGACACACCAGAGAGATAGAGAGACTTTGCAAAACTAATTTATTTTTTGGGACTCTGATTCTCTACAGAAAATATAGAAATTATCCAGATAATTCACTAGTTTGTTTTATATGTATTTTCCAATTTTTTTTGTAGTTATCCTGTAACTAAATATCTAAATAATTTGTCTATATGTTTGTATGATGATTATTTAAGAAATCAATAAAAACTCTTGCTTTTTATTTTAAAGTACTACTGCCTGAGAGTAATTTGTTATGTGTGAAGGTTTTGGGAAGGTTTATTCAATCTGTAACATGCCTGTTTAGTGCTAAGGTGCCACACGCTACCAAAACTAGGATCCTGGAAGGGCATCTGGGGCCCTAAAGTAGGATAAAAGTACACAAGGTCTCCAGAGAGGGTCTGAGGGGTTTGAATCAGGTTTCTGCATCCCTGTGGGAGAAGACACAATCAGGATTATGACAGCAGCTCTGAAGGTCAGACTCGAGACTGTATTTTACTGATACACAGAGAGAGGAAGCCCTGGGCCCTCATGGTGAGTATTCAGTTATGATATCAGTGAGCAGTCTAAAAGGACATAAGGAGGATATTTCCTGACCCCTCTGTCATGAGTTGCACTTAGGGGAGGGCACTGTGAGCTCAGTGTACCTGGCCCCCAGGAGTGGGTTCATGACAGATACTGGTGGCATAGTGGTCAGATTCTAGACCATTGTATCAAATGGGTAAAATGTAAGCAAACCACACACAAACAAGGCAGAAATTGGGAAAAAGAAAGAACATTTGGTTACAGTATAAAGTTCCCTACCCTTTTTTTTTTTATGGTGTAAGCTAGTATAGCAGTAGTTAGGGAAGAAGATGGGTTCCATGTTCAGTGACTACACTGCAGATCAGCTATGGCAGTTGTGTCAGGAAAAAGGGGTCCATTATGAGGGACGAGGCAAAAATAACTTCATGGAGGCTCTCTTGGCAGCCGATGAGCAAGCAGCTGCCCAGGACCTCGAGTTACGGCCAGTGACTGGAAAGGACCAGATCTTGGTTGTGGGGGTGCCAAGGGACATCGCAGTATCCGGTCCCAGAGAGGAGGACAGCGAGACCGGAGGTAACCCAGTGCCACAGCACCAGGTGAAGTCCACCATAGATGGGGAGCTAGAGAAGCTGAAGCTTTAGTTGGAGCTGCAGAGAGTAGAGCTTGCCATACAGGATAGACAGTTTGCCCAGAAAGCCCAGTGGCTGAGGGAAGCCCAGCAGCAGAGGGAACTCAGGCAGAAAAGACTCAAAATGGAGATGGAGGACAAACGGTGCCAAAGAGAGGCCAAGATGGAGGACAAACAGCATCAAAAAGAGTACAGATTGGAGAGATTGAAGCTTCAACCCCCAGCACCAGGGCAGGCAAGTGGTAGGGGTGAACCTGAAACTCCAGGGTTGGGGTATAAATTAAATTCCAAATTAATAGCAGAATATAAAGAGGGGGAGGATAGGGATGCATTTTTAAAGTCATTTGAAAAGGTCTATATCCAGGCCAAGATACCCAAGGAGGAGGCCTGGAGCTTTCAGCTATCCCTGCTGCTTACTGGCAAGGGTCGTGAGGCTAGGCCAAATGGCCAACGAGGACAGTAAAGACTATGAAAAACTAAAAACTGCTTTACTCAAAAGTATGAACTAACTCCTGAGGCCTACAGAGTTAAATTCCGGAAGCTCCAAAAGAGCCATTAAATGAGCTTTGAGGAACTTGCCATAAAGCAACATCAGTTTTTGAAAAGGTGGGAGGGGGTGGAAGCATGCTCTGTGGGGGAAATTGAGGAGGTTGTGCTACTGGAACAGTTCTTTTGGGCTTGCCCAGTGAAGCTGAAAACCTGGCTAGATGACCAGGATCCTAAAACAGCACAGAAAGCTGCTGAGCTCTCAGATCACTATGCCAGGAGCAGGACTGCTCTGAAAGGAAGTGGGACAGCAAGTGCTGCAGGGGCAAAAGGGAAAAGTGTGCCTTCAGGGCAGCTAAAACCCTTACTGCCTTTGCAGAAAGGGGGAAGTCCCAAGTTTCCAAAAAGGGTTCTTGGATAAAAAAGGGGATGAATGTTGGTTTTGTAAGCGGCCAGGGCATCTTGTTAGACAGTGTCCTAAAAAGGCACAGAGTGGACAAAGTGTCCCTCTAAAGGAGGTGGGTGCACTGTGTATCCCTTAGAGTATGCCTGTGAACATGAGGGAGCATATACACCCGGTTACCATAAATGGGCTGCAGACCCACTTGGTGAGGAACACTGGGGTGTTTGTCCTCTTAACCTGGTAAAGGGGGATTTGTTTGGGCCTGAACAACTTAAACATAATCAGTTTATAACTGTGAGGGGATTCACCAGGGAGGGAAAAAAAACTGCCATTAGTGTCTTCCTGGATTGGGGTGAGACAGAAGAAAGGGTGCATAAAGTGGCAGTGGCAGACAACCTTCCCTGGATGTGATTATAGGGAAAAATCTACGGGGGTGTTATGTGCGATTCCCCACAGTCAGACAGTGAAGGCTGCTTGTAATTCTCTGAACCCCACAGAAGCCCCCATGGAAAAGAATAGGAGGCTGGTTCCCTAGCCTGTGTCTCCTGAAAGGGAGAATAGTGAAAGAGAGGTAGGACTTCCCTAAGTAGCCATTCACCAAACAGCTACAGAAGGTTACTCTGAGGAGGGAGCGGTAACAAATGGTCAAAAGGTTAGGGATGGCAGTGACTCTGAATGTCCCGATGCTAGAGCTAAGGACCCCAGTTTAGGAACTAAGGGGGACATGTCCCATGCTTTGGGAAAATGTGAAGATTTTGCAGCTACTCAGAGGACTGACCCTAATTTGGAGAGGCTGAGGGCTTGTGCAGAATCTGATGGGACAGAGGGAGGTGACATGAGACATAGGGTGTTTTGGGACAATGGACTGATGTATACACAGAACATGAGGACAGAGGGAGAGGTGATGGGCCGGCAACTTGTTGTTCCCCAGGGGTATCGTGAGCGGTTGCTTAAAATTGCTTATGATATCCCCATGTCGGAACATCTGGGCATCACTCACACCATGCAACTATTAGTCCAAAATTCCTATTGGCCCAACTTCACCCAGCAGGTGAAGGAATAATGCAGGTCTTGTCACCAGTGCCAACAGATAGAGAAGGCAGGTAGTAAAACAAAAACTGCCCTAATTCCCTTGTCCATTGTGGAGGAGCCATTCCAGAAGGTAAGAATGGAAATTGTGGAACCCTTGAATACCCCAAGCTCCTCTGGGAAAAAGTTTATCCTGACAGTGGTCGATTTTGCCACCCGATACCCAAGGTGGTCGCCCTCTCCTCAATTAAGGCAGACAAAGCGGCAGATGCCTTGCTAGGGATTTTGTCCCAGTTTGGGTTTCCGCAGGAGGTTATCTCTGATCGAGGGGGGTTACTTCATGTCAGACCTGATGTGGGAGAAGCGTGGGGTGGTGCAGAGATGCATGACACCTTATCATCCTCAAGCCATTGGGCTCATGGAAAGATTTAATGGTACCCTAAAAATGATGCTCCAAGCATTTTCTGAACAGCATGGGAGGGACTGGGAGAAATATCTTCCCACCTGTTGTTTGCATACAGGGAGATGCCCCAAGAGTTGACAGGTTCTCCCCCCTTGAACTCTTATATAGACGTAGGGTGCATGGGCCCCTAGACTTGATACAGGAAGACTGGGAAGGCAAGCATGCCACCCAGGGAGCTCCCATAGTGGAGTATGTGCTTAAGTTTAGGGAAAAGCTGAAGGAGCTTATGGGGGTGGTCCAAATCAACCTTTCAGCTGCCCAGCAGAAGTAAAAGGTCTGGTACAATCATAGAACCAGAGCTCACTCATACAGTGCAGGCCAGGAAGTAATGGTCCTAATTCCAGTCCAGAAGGACAAGCTGCAGGCGGAGTGGGTGGGATCATACAAGGTAGTCTGACAGGTCAATGACGTGAACTATATTGTGGAACTGCCTGACAGGAGACATACCTATAGGATGTACCATGTCAATATGATGAAGCCATATGTAAATAGGGCCACCATAGTGTTTACAGTGTGTAGTCCTGGGGAGGGGACAGACGAGGAAGACCCCCCTCCTGGACTTGCTAGAGGAAAGCAAGTGGGAGTCATCTGTGGAGACAATCAAGCTGTCACCCCAGTTGACCTCAGAACAGACCCAGGAAGTGAGGGAGGATTTAGAGAACTTTGACCCTTTATTTATAGCCAAGCCTGGACAAACCCCCTTAGCACCCTATGACATAGACACGGGGACACAAGCACCCATCTGATGGATGGCCAGCCGGGTTTCTGAGGCCATCCTAAAGGACATTAGGAGGGAGATAGAGGAAATGCTGGATTTAGGGGTAATCCAGAAAACCTACTGTCCCTGGGCCTCACCCATAGTCCTCATCCACAAGCCAGATGGGTCTTCTCACTTCTGTGTGGACTGTTGTGGACCCAAAGCAGTCATGAAGTTTGATGCCCACCCAATATCCATGGATGGACAAGCTACTAGACAAGTTGGGAGGGGGCAACATACCTTACCACAACTGACTTAACAAAAAGGGTACTGGAAGGTAGAGCTAACTGTCAGAGCTAGAGAATGGTCAGCCTTTCTCACTCCAATAGGATTATTTGAATTCTGGGTAATGATTTTTGGAATGAAGAATGCCCCAGCCACATTCTAAAGGTTGGTCAACCAGGTGTTACAGGGTACTGAAGAGTATGCAGTGACTTATCTGGATGATATTGCCATCTTCAGCACCAGCTGGGAGGAACACCTGTCCCATCCAAAGAAAGTATTGAACAGGATACAGGCAGCAGGGCTCACTGTAAAGGCTGAAAAGTGCCAGGTGGCTATAGCAGAGGTGGCATAGTTGGGCCATGTAGTGGGATGGAGGCAACTCCATTCCAACCAAGAAAAGATTGATGCAATAGAGGTGTGGCCCACACCTGAAACTCAAAAGCAAGTTCAGAGCTTTCCAGGGACCATGGGGTACTACTGAAAATTTGTGCCCAATTATGGTACCCTGGTGGCCCCCCATCTATCTTGCTAAAGAAAAGACAGCCCAAAAAGGTAAACTGGGAGCCAGCCTATGAAAGGGCCTTTGCACGGCTAAAAGCGGCACTGTGCAGTGCCGATGTACTGGCCAGTCCATATTACACTAGGCAGTCTGTGGTACAGATGGATGCCTAGGATGTGGGGATTGGAGCAGTCCTCAGCCAGACATCCAATCAGAGAACAGACCACCTGATAGTGTACCTTAGCAAGAAGCTACTTCCCTGGGAGCAGGCATACTCCACAGTGAAAAAGGAATGCTTTGCGCTAGCATGGGCCCTGAAGAAATTAGAGCTGTACCTCTATGGGCGATGCTTCGAGGTACAGACCAACCTCAACCCTCTGGTGTGGTTAAATCAGATGTGCAAAACAATTGGATGGCTATTCAGATGGAGTATTGCCCTGCAGACCTATGGCATGACCATCACGCACAGGTCAGAGTCTACCAATGCGAATGCAGATGGCCGATCTCGCCAATTAGAACAGTAACTGAACTGTGAAAACCCTGCCATACAATAGGGGTGTGTTCCCACAGATTCAGGCTTAGGAGGGAGGGATTTTGTGATTTGGGCATTGTGGTCATATTGCTGTCATATGTCTCTGAAAGTTTTTATGTTTAATGTCCAAAAAGGCCAGGGCATCAGATTTGTCAGAAAAGATGCCCATTTTTCTGTAAGGGTACTTGGAAGGAGTTGATGTGTATTTCAGTGTCTGACATCTCCCCTTGCCTAGGACAAAAGCTTGCTTAGAGGTAAACAGGAGTTAAATTGCAATAGGGGATTGGAATTTCTTGGTAGCTGATCAAAGGGGAAGATTCCATAAATGACAGGAGATGGAAGGGACATCTCAGCTTTATAGCAGGGTCCTGCAGACACCCAGGCTAGGAAGCTATTGTTAAATTCCCTACCAACTGCCAGTCTAGTACCATTTTAATAAGTATCAGGAAGGTAATGTAGAGCAAAGACAGCCCAGAGAGATGGGACTGTAGGAAAGCAAAATATGGTTAATTTTAAAAATACTGTTAATTTGGGTTCATTTAAATTTTGGGACAGAACAAGAGAGAGACCTCTGCTGGCCTAGAGATGAACAGTTGGACCTGAAAATATTAAGGCCACTGGCCAATCACAGGTCAGTTTTGCAGACTGCAGAAAAGGGCTATATAGCCCTCTCAAACAGAGACTCTGGGCAGAAGCCAAATTTCCTGACACACTGAAAACTGACAGACACACTGAAGACCACTGTAAAAAAAGCTGGAACTCAGACACAGCAGAGAGAAAAAGAGACTTTGCAAAACTCACTTATTTTTTGGGACTCTGATTCTCTACAGAAATGGTAGAAATTATCCAGTTAATTCACAATTTCTTTGTGTATGTATTTTCCATTTTTTTGCAGTTATCCTGTAACCAAATATTTAAATCATTTGTCTATATGATAATTATTTAAGAAATCAGTAAAAGCTCTTGCTTTTTATTTTAAAATACTACTGCTTGAGAGTGATTTGTTGTGCATGAAGATTTTGAGAAGGTTTATTCAATCTGTAACACACCTGTTCAGTGCTAAGGTGCCACACGCCACCGAAACTAGGATCCTGGAAGGGAATTTGGGGCCCAACAGTAGAGTAAAAGTGCACAGGGTCTCCAGAGAGGGTCTGAGGGGTCTGAATCAGGTTCCTACACCCCTGTGGGAGAAGACACAATCAGGGTTATGAGAGAAGCCCCAAAGGTCTTGTAACACCTGAATCCCCAGTGCAGCAACCAAGGAGGGTTCTCACCTGGCTACAGACTTGAGGCTGTATTTTACTGATACCCAGAGAGAGGAAGTCTTGGGCCTTCGTGGTGAGTGTTCAGTTGTGAAATCAGCGAGCACTCTAAAAGAACATGAGCAGGGTATTTCCTGACCCCATTGTCACAGGTTGCACTTAGGGGAGGGCACTGTGAGCTCAGTGGACCCGGCCCAAGAGTGGGTTCATGACAGATACAGGGTATTCTAGCAGAGTTGGTGGGAAGAATGACTTCTATGGACAAATTGTCTTCTCTCCTTCTTAAAGCTGTACATATGTATGTATGCCTACATATATACATATATATATATATATATATATATTATGTATGTGTACATATGCCTGTCTGTGGATGCACACCAGCATTTCCTGATGCAGGCTCTATGATCTGTCTTTGTGCCAACTGAGTACAATTCCAATTGCGTCCCCATACAGTGGTTTGGTACAGGATGACTGGCATCCATCCCATTTCTTATACCCTCACTAACAGTAAAATTGCTTAATGAAACTTGTTACGGCACAGTTAATTCTCCATTATTTTCTATTCTCCCCCTTACCATCTCACTCTCCCCCAACACACAAACACATATACAGATGCACTGGACTCCTGATGGAAACTCAAATGACATGGAAGAAGTTCAGCTTATCTCTGAACTCAGCACTGGATTTTGGTAGAAACACATTTTTTCTCTACATGGAATATTCTAGATCAGACTTGTTAATTTTCTGCAACAACACACTGTACTTTATGACCCTTTAAGGTCATAAGTCTCACTTTTTTCCATATACATTTTTGTTTTATCTCCTGGTCTTTCCCCAGCTGTCCCCTTCTGACCAACTCATCCAGCTCCATCAACAACTCCTCCAGGATTTACTTTCACCAGTGTCCTCTGCCACAGGATTGTGGTTGTGCCCTGCCACCAGTGCAGGGCCTGCAGAGGGTCAGTCATCATCCTGCTGCCTGGGGTGATGTTCCTCCAGTTTTCTCCCTAGGCCCATGGACGTGCAATGGGCTAGTTGTCTGAGCTCTGCTTCTACAGAGATGGCCCCAGCGTCCTGAATGAGGGATCCCATCCCTACATGGTGGCATGCATGTGCTGGCACCCAGTCACCTCTGGATGTCAGGCCAGCAGCGTGCCACACCAACCCCCCTTCCCAAGGAAGGAGAGCTATATAGGGATGCTCAATCCTTCCTCTCCCCGCCGACCCACAGGCAACCCGAGTCCGTTCCCGACCCCAGGTTTCCAGTGTGGCAGGAGGTAAGGCACCCAGCACCTCAGCCCCCATGCCGGCTATAAGTCTCACTTTTGATCGCTGGTTCATTCTCAGGATGTCAAAGTCAGCACAACTTGTTCTTCAACTTAAGTATACTCGCCTTATCTCCACAATCTTATTGGCAGGGACTTCAAGTCTACTATGCCAGTGCAATAGGATCAGTATCCAGTCATTTGCTGAAAGAAATGGAAAACAATTATATTAATGTAATTTTATTTTTCAAATGAAAAGCAGCATGTACGTTATGTCTTAACCATTGTGTAGTAGAAACATTGTATGTTGCAAATACAGATATTGCCTAAATTACTTTTTATGAAAGAAAGGAGTATCCCTCCTTAAGTAGTTTGAGCTGCTGTATTAGACATATTAAAGTAACAGAAATGTATAACTCTAGAAGAGATTCATACAGAGTTCAGTATCAGACATATTAAAGTAAGATTGTTTTCTGATGTGCTTGGCCAGGATTATATCTTAATTTCAAAATAGGAATCTTGCCTTTGGTAAGGAAAAAAAGCATCAGAAATAAAACAGTAATTGGATCTGACCGCATGATTATGCAAAGCCTTCCTTAAGGTACTTACATGTATGCAAAATAAAAAATAATGGAAACGTGCACGTACACTGATGTACTGGACTATGCATGGTGTGTTACACAATTTGGGATATATTACTGCAAGATTATCCAGCACAAACATCACTCTTAAATTAGTTTTTAGCCCATGAATGAAGACATCTTTTCTTCTGCAAATACATAGTACATACTCATTAACATCTAATGATTAGGGCTGACCCAGTGGAGAAGTTCCCTATGCCAGTGACCCATGGGTTTGGGAATGGACAAGGGTTGCTTTGTGGCCTGGCCAGGTGAGGGAGGATTGAGCACCTAATGGCAGCTCTCCTTCCTCAGGGAGGGGTGACACCAGGTTCCACTGCAGAGACTATCTCCTGGCAGAGGCCAGGTGGCAGTGCAGTGGGGGTACATGAGGGACAGGGCTGTAGCATGATGTGCTTAGAGCACACATACTTACACTACAGCCCAGAGGGTGGAAACAAATGGAGAAAAAAAGATGCCAGGCTGCCTATGGCAGGCACCCCTCACAGGATCTCGCATAACTGACACGGTGGGCCACCCACCCATCGAGGTTCTAAGCAAGTGGTGGATAATGGTAAGTCCTTCAGAAGGTCAGTGATGGGGTTGGAGGTACCACCAGGCAGCCCAGAGGGGAGAAAAACTACAGATTGAAGAAAAAGATCTAATGATTACGACTGCCTTACTGGCTATCCCCTAAGGGCATACCAAGTAGGGGTATACTGCATTTGCTAGTTTTGCACCCAGATTATGGAACTCTATTCTCTTCAAGATTTGCTCCCAACAGACTATCTAGGGTATTCATAAGGGTTATGATAATAATTTCCCCAGTGCATTTATGTGTGTTTTTGTTTTTAACCAGTTTTGCTCCCATCTCTTTTACTGACATATTCATGTTGCACTTGTTACCAGTATATTGTTGTATCCTGTTCACATCTTCAAGCTTATTCTGTGGTTATTAAACTGATATTGTTCCTCTTCTTTTTTTTTTCCACCCTGTGTATATCCTCCAATTGCTCCAACCGGCCCCCATCTGTATCAGGTCTCCTGGCCCATCGCCCAACTGCGCTGAGACTTATTATTTCTTCTCCATCGCATCCTGCCACAGGAACCTGACCAGAGGTGCCCTTTCCTTGGTGCGGAGCTGCACATCAATCAGAGGGTTTTCCTCCCTTGGGCTCACATTCAATGACATAATGTGCGTGCTCTACCTCTGTGGAGATGCCTCCAGCATCTGGGCATGTGGTCTCCTTCCCCTACTGTTCTTCAGTCCTGCCATCCAGATTCTTTTAGGTGGCAGCCAGGCCATGGGACAGATGTTCCCCCTTCCTGAGGGAGGAGAGCTGTCCTATGGATGCTCAATCCTCCCTTTCCAAGCCAGCAGCCGAGCTACCTACCTAGGTCCATTCCCAAACCCAGGTCTCTGGCATGGCAGGAGGTAAGGCACCCAGCACCTCAGCCCTCCATGCCACTGTGCCAGTTTATCATTCCCCTTCTTGAGGATTATTGCAATATATTTCTCTATTACTTTGATATTGTTCCTCACCTCTGTGATTATTGTATAGTAAATTATACCTATGTTTATATGTACTTTGGAATACTTGCTATTGCCTGTGTGATATATGTGTATACTGATGTTCTTGTATTGCCTTGTAACCACCCAGGTCATGCCTGAAAGTATGAATTTGTTTGCTTAGTGCACTTACCTGATACATAAAACTAAATAAAGTATCTTCCTAAGTCAACTTGTCGGATGGAACACCTATTCCCTTGCAACATATTTCTTGACTGTCCTCCTTTATTCAATTATTCCAAGACATCTTGGGCCCCATACTTAAACTAAAATTGTTGGTGCAAAGTGATCATTGCACCAGTGTTCTGTTGTGTGCACTACTGTACTATGCACAACAGGGTCACAAGACTTTCCATGCATGGTCACTCAGAGCACTGCAACCTTGTGGAAGGATGAGTTGGTGGTGATTCTGGAAATGCAGGGGCTGTCCTGGCAAAGAAGTATTGAGCTAAGGTCAGCTACTTCCCCAGCTCCCATACCGCAATCATATGCTACAGCATCTGCTTACCTGGTAGAACTAATTAATGCAGTTCTACAGGGGGCACAGGCTTGCAAACAGGAATACAAGTTTTGGTTCTAGCTAAGGATAAGGTTTGGCACTCCATAGCACCATCAGGCTGAATGACCAAGGGACAGGGCAAGGAAGGGGAAATCGCTGGACACCAGGAAATTTGTATTTTTGCTGTTGTGCTTTGGGGGGGCACTGGATTGCCAGGGTTCATGAAGTATGACTGGACACACCAGCCCACAAGCAGATTTCTAAGTAAGTGATGAAGGAGTGACATGATGACTACTGAAAATGTACCATTGGCCCAGTGCTTGGTGCATAGTATAGCACAAGGTGACTGGCATTATGACTGCACAGACCCTGCAGCAGTCACAATCCAGCATGTTACTGGGTACACACTATTTTTACAGCCACTAACAGCTGGACCAGTGCATTTGCATTTAGTGCTAAGTGACACTGTCAGTGCATTGGCATGTGTATGACATAAAGGTGTAGTGGTGAAACAGCAAACCTGCTATAATCCCATTTTTTACACCACCAAACAGTTCATCTGTACATACAACCTATATGTATACGGGTTGTTGAATCCAAAGAACTAATGTAACTAAAATACAGTAGATAAATGTAGGAGCCAATAAGCATGGAACACCCATACACAAGCATGGACAACTTATTAGAAATGGCTCTATTGAATATTGACCAAAATGTCATATTCCCTTCCCTTTTTTGAATAGTAGCCCTGGATCTTTAACCTGCACCTCTGGAATCACCTGAGATGGGCAGACAGAAAGGACCTCAGGTTAATATCTCATCTATAAGACTGCACCTCCTACAGGAAGTCCCACCCTTATATCCACACCAAGTATTAAACTGTGGTGGCCATATTAGGCAGTCAACAATGTGGGACTTGAACTCACATCATTTTAGCCCATGGAGATAGTATCACCATTAAGACAGACAGCCACAAAGCAATATCAACATCATGGTTAACTTGTAAAATTAAATGATTTGCTAACTGTCTATAACACAATTATTTTCCTTTCAAACAGATAGAGAAAGATTGATATCAATACATTAATTAGCAAGTAGAGATCTCTATAATGCCAGAATGGCATTTTAGTGGGCCAATTTTGCAGCCAAGCTAAATACAACTAGCGAATGGCAGTCTAGACAGACAGACAGAGATAGATAGATAGATAGATAGATAGATAGATAGATAGATAGATAGATAGATAGATAGATAAATACATAGATAGTTAGTTAGATAGATAGATCGATCTGCCATATACATGTTTTTATTGGTCAATCAAATTCCATTAAAAAAGTTGGGGAAAATGCACTGGACCTTATGAACCATACAGTTATGCTATATATCATTGTCATATTATGGCTCACTGGTGAAATTCAGTGTGCCCACTCCCAACGTGAAATGACCTAGGGTGGCACAAAGTCAAAGAAGCATGACAAATAGTAGAAAAAGTGAAAGTGAGATGAAATCTTTTTTCAAGACCAGCTCTTCATTATAGCATCACAGAGAAAATGGGAGAGTGTGGAACAGCTAGTGTCCTAATAAAAGCTCAAGAGGTTTGTGGGGAGGAGTGGTAATAAAAGGATAATAGTAAGTATGGCAGGAACTAATGGTGGAAGCAGAGGATTATGGGAAGGGGTGGTATAAGACATGAAGCCATAGCTGGGGGAAAAGGAGGGGGAGAGAGAGAGAGAGAGAGAGAAAGAATTTAGAGAAAGAAAATGATAGTGTGAAGAGCACAGAGAGAGAGAGAGAGATAAAAGAAATATACTAGGTTTAGATACAACAAAGACATGTGGAAACTACTGTATTAATGGCTGCACCCATGACAGAGGGGCTCTGGCTTACACAAAAGTCAAGCATTTGTTGAAACCATTGGGCTGGTGAGTGGAGTACCCAGGGTATGTAAAGCATCTCTCTCTCCAAATATTTGCAGTTCTCGTGGCCACCTAAGATTGGAGTCAGGTCACATATGATCACGTTTGTCAGAGAAAGGCTAGAAGCACTAATGTACTGGGACACTAGTTAACCTAGATGCAATGCTCTGCAAATCTTCCCCTAGATTGTGACCAATTTCATCTATGTAGCAGTAGTAGTAGTAGTAGTAATTGAGTTTATTTCTTTGTGCAACCTTTCCCCAGAGGTTAAGGGCATCATTACACAAAAAGAACAGAGGTAATAACATATAAAATAAAACATTATTAATCCCATAACAATAAATAAATTTAAATATAGCATTCTTTCTATACTACTTAAATAAATAAATATTCAATGGCTAGTTACAAAAACATCACGTACTGTACTAGGTTTCAAAGTACCTGAAAGTGATACTGTAGACCAACCTAGAGGAAGTACAGGCAAACCCATGACAAATACTGCCAGAGGTGGTTACCACTGTGTCACCTAATGTGTGTCTGCAGGTAAATCATCATGGACAGGTGTATGGGAAAGTAGCTGGAAACCCAAAGTAAGTTGATTTTTTGAGCACTATGAATTAGGATGTTCTTTATGTTCCTGCCTCTGCAAGGTGTCCAGGTATTGGCCATGAAGTGCAAAGCTTTGGATAGTCACATCTTAGACAGTCAGTATAGCACAGGAGTGTTTCTTTTATCTGTGAAGTTACCAATCAGTATGGGAGAACAAGAGGAGGGTACACTCTGTGTGCTTGGATTGGAACATCTGTAAGGATTCAGATCAGCCCATTACACTGACATGTTTGTGAGCATCCAACCTGAGTAACTTGCTGTCGATACTCCTGGGCTCTGCCAAGGTCACACATCAGCAACAATTTCAACTAGAAGCACATACTGCTGCATAACCATCTCAGCCTGCGGCCTGGAAGGATGAGATAGTCCATTCCATGTGTGCTGGATGGGATGAAGTGAAAAGTAGTTGAGAGTTCATTTGTTTGAAGTAGATGGTCATCTTAATGCAATCATACTGGGTTAAAAAGTTGACTATCTAGGAACACCTCACATGCATGACCTCCCATGTGAAGGTGATGGCTGGTTATCAATTGTTAATGAACTGAATGAAGCAGTCCAGTTTATTTGGTGGAATGAGGGGATGCTGATGCACTTGTCTTTGTCTCTACCAAAGTAGTCATGGCCTGAAACAGTGTATGGTATGAAAATGTGTTTCCAGATATCACCTACTGACACACTGACATAACTAGGGCCTATATACACCTGAGTCCTGATAAATACTGGTCTCAAATGGTCTGTATCAAATATTCCTGGTGCTGGTGATTTCTCATCCTCCAGTGAACCCAACTGTATCTAACTGGCTACAATATTCATGTTTGGTCTCATCAATGTCCCAGTCTAGAGTTCCTTGAAATTTTCCCATCCATTAGAATTTTCTGTTATATCCAGGTTTGTCTTCAAGAGGCAAAGTGCCATAAAGAAAACCTTGACTGCCAACTATTAGCTGAAATTGGGATAAGTTTATTTCAATTATATGTTCTCTTTTTTGACAATAGGCTGTAGCTATTGTCATTTTTTGCTCCTACTGACTTGGATGTTGATTGAACACATTCATTTGCTTGCAATGGGGTTTGTTTTTCAGATGTTTCAGGAAAATCCAAAACTTGCCTAGAGTTTATAACTGTAAGGCCCCTTTAGGGTGTGCATTCTCCCAATTAACTTGGGGGTAGGGGGTCCCACTACCTTGCACTTCTACCAGGTCATCATAGATGGCTTGGTGACTGCCGGGTTCTTTTTCTCACTAGTAAGAGGCTCATATCCATATAGCAGAAATAATGCAATACCTCCACTCAGAGAACCATTTGAGAGGGCCTGATGACTGGTTAGTACAACCGCCTGGAATGCTGTACCTGCCCACCTCTCCGATATGATCACCCCTTCCACAGACACCAAGCAAAGCGAACAGTTTCCATACTTAGCATGCGTTGTTGCTAGGTAGTCAGTAAAGCACAATGACATTCAACACACACAATTTTGTTTAGGAATGGATTCTAAAAGGGAAAAGGGAGTTGGTGCATATGAAGTAATGTAACTTTTGTCACACTTTCGTGTAATAAACAATTTTCAGTGTTTCTCAGGAGAACTGATAGTACTGTTTTTTTCCCCCTGAATACTAGGCCCATTTCTACTCTGCAAGCAAAAGCAATCAGTCACAGCCTGGCTGATAGGGCTTAACAGAGTCCACTCACCCAGTCTGCAGCTGCAAGTTATTTATTCTTTGTATTTATTTATTTAAGTTTAGGATTAATACCTTTGAGCCGGAAGGCTCATTTACAAAGGTTCCAAGTCTATTAGATGTAAGCCAACACAAAGAGGTACATGTAAGTTCAAATAGACAGTAACATTATTACAGGCAAAGTTCTATACAAGTGTAGTCCATAAGTATGATTTAAATACAGCAGCACATCAAGTGCGGTACAAAGCATGTTGAGGAGACCTATACAGGTATCGTAGCTAAAGTACATAGGTGGGTGACAAAACTAGTAAAGTCATGAGGAAATATAGGTGACAGATGAGGGGAGAGACAGAAGTGACCAAAAGTGGCCTTGTTGGGGTGCAAAAGGGGGAGAGAATTGGTCTGGTCACAGAGGTTGTGGGGCTCCGAGTGAATATATTGCTCAGACTGGGTAGCAGGGTAGGATGGGAACAGGGTGCAGATGGTGGGCTAGGTGGAAGTCCTCAGAAGGAATAACAGGTGACAGATGAGGAGAGAGACAGTGGCTGCCGAAGGTGACATTGTCTGAGTGCAGGGGGGAGAGTTGGTAACTTGCACAAAGCCAGAAAATGCAGACAATTTCCAATATCAATTGGTTAGATTTATTCCATTAAAACCATATATATTAACCCCAATGTTTTGCCATTAAGGCTTATTTAAGAGAGTGTTTTTACTGTTGCTGTCATTTTGCTGTCTTTCTTACTTGTAGTAATTTATTTAGCACACAAATAAAAAAGGCTGCCTGCTTTTATGACTCTTTTTACATCCTTTCATTTCATTTTCAAGGCGAGCCCAATGGCAAGGCTTCACAGAACATTTTTTCTAAAGCACCATGTTGATCTCCTTGCAAGGGTCCCCAACCCACTAGGAGACCAACACGACGCAGTCAAAATGTTTGGGTGGATGCCATACAGTGAAATGGGCCCGACTGAAAAAAAACTCCCTGCTGTCTAAGTGAACAGGGTATATCCCATTCCCTGTCTGATTACAGGGCAGGGTATATCCCTGTCTGTTTTGGGGGTACATCCATAACTGATTACAGGGTGTATCCCTGATGGACAACAGGAGAGACAAATAAAAAAAAAAAAATTATGTTTTGGTTTCTAAAATGAAAAGAAAGAGCCAGCCCCTTAGCGCTACAGTACAGCAGTACTGCTAACTACTCTGATGAACCACGTTTCTGAAAGGACCTTGGTTGCTCAGGGGTCAGCTAGGGGAAAGAGGACTGAGCATCCCATGAATGGCACTTCTATTGGGACGTGGAGACAGACAGTGTCCCCTGCGGGACTGCCATGATGCCCTATCATGAGCTGGGCGTTAAGTGATGGCAGCTGAGCAGAGTGGATGTGCAAAAGATGAAAATGAAATGAAAGGATTTTTTTTAACTTACTATACTTTATTATAAGTTTTCTATGAAAGGATTTTTAAAGAGCAGGCAACCCTTTTTATTTGTGAGATAAATGCCAGCAAGAAAGGGACAGAAAAATGACAAAAGCAGCAAAAACAGTCCTAAACAAGCCATATCTGTGAAACATTGGGACAATGTGGGACTTGGGAAGCAAGAAGATGTTGGGAATGCTGTTTTTCTAGGCTTTATGCTAAAGCAGAGTGATGAACTGTGCACTGTGCAGTGCACCCAGTTTCACAACCTCATTGTTCTGAATTCATTAACATGAGAAGCAAGTTATTAGCACTCATTGAGTTTTGATTCACCTTGGGACTATTATAGCTGTTTTTGTTCAGCATCCTTGCTGTTTGTAAGTTACATGATATTAAGTAAGCAATAAGCCACGACGAGGTGTGCATTAGACAGTTCTAACGCACAGCTAGGGGAATGTTGTTAGGCACAAGACCACAGGCCGAGTGCGTCCAGCCCCCAGTCATGCATTAGAACTGTCTAAAGCACACCTCTGACATATTGCGCTTATAAAATGGACTTTCATATATTACATTTATGTAAAGGTCATAATTTTTATTCTGAAATAGAAATAAATTAACATTTTTACTGTCTTTTGATGTAAAATGGTTCCTCCACCTGAAGTACATTGTTTGTTTCTTTGTTTTTTTTGCCCCTAAGTATTTTGTCCCATTTTTACCTCCATAGTTCAAAATGGTTTGTTGCTATGGTTAGCAGGTGTGCCCCCCCCCCCACACACACACACATGCAAGAAATGTCATCTGGATGCACACAGCACATTTCATTTTAATAAATGTATTTTTTTACATTTGCCCAGTCATAGTGTAACCTTCGATGAGGAGCTGGTTAGGAGTGAGTGAGCGCATTTGGGTCAAGCAGTAGTGCAAGCGATCTTGGCACTGCAATGGGTGCAGGTAAGTGGGTTGAAGGGGGAAAAAGGCACCTGAAACCAGCATGTGGCTATTGTTTTTTTACATTTGCCCAGTCATAGTGTAACTTCCAATAAGGAGCTGGTTAGGAGCGAGAAAGCACATTCGGGGGGAAGTAGAAATGCAAGCGATCTTGGCGCTGCAGCGAGTGCCAGTAAGTGGGCTGAAATGGGAAAAAAACTTAAATCAGCTTGTGGCTCCTGTAGGGTGTCTGTCGAAAAGCCCTTAGTGTGTGTGTGATGGCTGGGGAGCAGGAGCGAGCAGAAGACTGATCGAGTCAGGGAGGGGCAGGAAGTGGCTGGGGGGTGTTAAGTGCTCATTCTGTCAGGAAATTAAAAAAAAATAGGGTCAGAAAAAAGAAGTGTTCTCCTGTAACATACTGCAGTGGTCAGTTGTGTTAGCTGTGAGAACTGTTTATGTTGTTTTAAAGTGAAATGATTCCTTAATACTTCAGTATACAGTGATTTTTCTCCGCAACGAGGGAAAAAATGGTGGCTTTCATTTTTTTTTTTAAAGTATGGCTCAAGGATTTCATCACATCTTGCCTGGCAGGACTAGTTTTAGCCGTGCATTAGACACTTCTAACGCATGGCTAACAACCAATTAAATTGCTCCAAATTCTTTGCTCATTTTATAACATGTATTAAAACAACAAGAAGTGATGTTATATCTGGTTCAGAAAAAGTTAATGCATTTAATGATATCATAATGAAGGTGCGTGCATTAAACACTGCAGGAAGGAAGCATGGGGGAAGTACGCAGGTTAATTTTATGAAGAAAAACAGTCATTAAAAGAAGACTTGACAGACAATATTTATATTTTTATGGGGGTAACTCATATTTGTACACGTGTAATGGGAAGTTAAACTTAATGAAAACAATCTGTTGGACTTGTTCAGGGTCTAGTGTTGAACGATGAAGTTCAACAGCATCATCAACTGTGCTAAACATCCTCTCAGATGGCACACTCTTAAGGGGGCAACTGATGTATTTCATAGCCAGTTGTGCCAAGTGAAAGGATGAATGCATCTTCTCTGCCCAGTAGCCTAAAGGATCAACCTGAAATGGCTCAAGAGACTCTGCAAAATAGCTGTTCAAGATACTTTCCACAGAAAAAAGGCTACGATTGAGTCCTCTTCTCTTGCTCTTAATGTAAGCACATGTTGAGCAGTGCCCACTCACTCCTATCAGTGCAGCTGTCAGTAACAGGTATATAGTGTATGGTATGGGTCTATTGTGTATGGATTTCCATGCAAGCAATATTCTTGTGGTACAGTTCAAAGGTCAGGAAAAGGTTTTGTTGGTATCGTTCTGATGCCACATCAATGCCACAACAACTTTTTGCCTTTGAACCACACAGTTGCAGTATCCCCTCACACCACAGCCTCTAGAGACTTTCTTTTAGTGGTATCACAGTAACAGGTGTGACTCATGATCGCACATGAACTAAACAGTAAAAGAAAATGGCAGCTGTGGTTTTTCAAAACAGATTAGCAAGAAGCAAAAAATTATTTTATTTTATTTTATTTTTTTTATATTTTTATACTCCCCCAAGCCGCTAGCCACCCAGTATTTTCGGCCCAGTCATGGAGCCACGATTTCCACCCCTCATATCGGCCACTGGGTCCCTCCGAAGCCATGGCGGGGCTGCAGTGCTCTCCCTGCAAACCGCCGACCTTCAGATAGGTCGGAGGGCCCTAGCCTGAGGGGCTAATTGAAGCCGTGGCAGGGCTTCATGTAGGGCAGCTGGCGGCTGTTCTTTTTCTGTTTTCTGGGGGAGGCGGGGCCATGCAATGACGTCCAGCGTCCGCCCCGCCTCCTGTCTGAACTGAGCACCAGTAGCTGTGTGACTCCCGGCCTCCGCCAGGGGTCCCACATGTGCCAGGCACTACCCCACCCTCCCCCCAGAGAAGGAGAGCAGTCCATAGGATGCTCTATCCCTCTCTCCCCGCTGGCCCTCCAGCGACCCTGGTCCATTCCCAAACCCGGGTCGCCGGCGTCGCGAGCGGAAATCCAACCGCTGCACCGATGGGAAAGCAAAAATTTATTAATGAGCAAGAAAACAGCTGGTAACCTAAAATAGTAAAAAAAATACCTCAGTCAGTGTGGTGAATCTCGTGAGCTGTATGACATATCAGTTCAGGAGCTAGATTCGATCTTAACAGACTTTGTTTTCAACCTAAAGAGATTAGACAACAGTGAGTATGAGGCTGGTACTATTCAAGGTATATTAGGAAGTATAGACAAGCACCTCATCAAGCAAAATTATGGGCAGTCAATCTACAATGGGAAGGACACAGCATTTAAAGAGACAGTACTCACTATGAAAGCCAAACAAAAATATCTATAAAAGCAGGGTAAGGGGAAAAAACACAACAGGGCTGAGGCACTAAATGTGAGCAACATAGACTTCTTTATTCCACAGGGACCATTGGGCTACACAACCCCACTGCTCTCTTGAACATGCTTTTTTCAACATTGGGTTCTATTTTGCCTTAAGAATGAAAAAGCAGTGCAGCTTGAAACTGGGCAATTTGGTACCAGCTAAATACAGTGACAGTCTGCAATACTTAGAGTATAATGACAGGAAGACAAAAACCAGAACAGGTGAAAATGCAAGAGACAATCACCCAGTAAAACCCAGAATGTATGCCAACACTAACAACAGTGAAAGATACCCAATATCTGCCTATTTATGGTTCTATTTTTGGCCTCAGGTGTTGGCCAGGGGCCCCCCTCCTTATTGGCTTGATCCACATACTTACCAGGATCTAGGCATCATGGGGCCAATGCCAATGTGTTTTTTTCTTTTTATAAACCCACCACACGACCTGCTGGAATGGAATTGGTTGTGCAATGACCTCAGCACACAGTCAGGCATGTTCCCACCCCTGACATGCAAAGGACAGTTGGTTCCACCTGACAAGTTCAGACAACATGGCCCTGGGCTGCTGTGCCCCCTCCAAGTCAATGCTAGGGGTCAGCAGGTGCTGGGTGCCAGGTCCCCCAAAAAGTGAGCAGTCTCTCGTATGCTCCACCTCCTACAGCCCAGCCGACCCTCCAATGTGCAAGGTCCGCTCCCAAACCCTGCAGTATCTGTCTATTTAAAATATGCCTCCGAGTGCCCCAAAACCATTACACACAGATGTCCCCTTCCATTTGTCTCCAAACTTGAATTACAAACCAGGACTGTCACTCTGGTTTAGAAGCATGATTGTTGGCAAGAACAAAATTCACAGAAAGATGAGAGTCATGAAAATAGCAGCCAGCCTCCCTGAAGGGAAAAGGATAACTAATCACTCCACCAGGAAAACATCCATCCAAACCCTGGTAGACAAAAACATACTTACAACTGAAGTTGCTCAGGTATAAGGGCATTGAAATCTACAGAGTATAAAATCTTACTCAGGAATGTCTGAACACAAACAGCAAAGAAATTCTAGCATTTTCTCTGGCCTTATGGCAGAAAATGAAGCCAGTTGCAGCAGTTCCTGTACCAGAGTACCTCCTAATTGGCCACAGACCCAGACAACCTCACATCCCATCCCTCTGATGAGAAGTCACCTGGCAAACCTCAATTCTATGCAGTTGTTTGGTACAAACTGCATTTTCCAACAAGGGGTTACAGTAAACATCAACCACCATCACCATTTTGCCACTGAAAAGTGCAGAAGAATTGCTGTGATATATGATGACTCATCAGACAGTGACTCACCCCTAGTAAGTACCTAGTTTCCCCCCTGAAATTTACTTTATCACACAGAAATCTTTGAAACTACCACTGTTTAGCAACCCAGTCTAATGTGACGCAAGAACTGTCATGTGATGTGCTCCGGGGATCTGAGATGTAAATGGCTGCTCTTTTACGTTCTTTTTTCTCCCTAGGTAAATGCCGACAGTCAAGCCATTGCAGATACCTCCTAAACCTCATCCTTACAATTGCATCTGTTGTGATGGTGCCAGTTATTCTTTACAGCAGTTTGGTTTGCTGTTTCTGTTTTTTAATGAGTTCACAATACAGCCGCTTCTGAAAACACAATTACGTGTCTTAGTCTTTCTTTCAATTCCTAAAGCTTGTGAGTAGAACCAAACACTATATAAAACAGTGTATGGGTGACCATATACAACTAAGGCTGTGTTTCCATCTTGGGAAGTGATGACATCATTGAAACTTCTCAAGCTTCGCTCTTGAGGTCTCTATGATGTCTTCACTTCCCTCGATAGAAACACAGCTTTGTTGTGTATTTTCACCCATGGTGCTATTCTATATTTCTTCCCAATCTACACCAGTGGAACCAGACCTGCCAGATGGAATTCCCTGTGTCTCATGACCTTCTGCACTAACCGCTAGTGTCACCAGTCCTCGCATGCAGCCAGTTAGTTCATCACACAGCTCTTATTGAAAATTAATCATTCAGTGGTCATCCATAGCCATATGAAGGATCTCACATTTGAACCAGGGATCCAGCATGCTTGCAAAAATGTGGCTGCAACTATCCAGCACTTTCACAGATCTTGCATCCAGTTCAGCTTGCAGCTGCTCAACAGTGTGCAAATTGCCTTTCTGTTATCTTCTTTTAATAATGTGAAATGCAACCATACTGTGCACTTACCACTCCTGACACCACTCAATCAATCAGTCAGTCATTTTTTTGTTTTACTAGGAATTCCACCATTGAGCAAGCTCATTTACAAGGTGGTCCTGGAAGGACACAAAAATGAATACAAAGAAAAAACATTACAATTCATGCATAATACAATGACAGTAACATTTACAGTGAAGCCCACAGGCTAAAGCACAGTGTCACAGGTTTACTGCATGACAAAATGGATTAACTCCCATTGAAACTGCATTGTTTGCTGCAGTAACATTACTGCAGAATTCCGCAGTGCTGTGCTTCATCCTTGTGGGCTTCACTGTACATTGCAATCAGGGGAGGTCTGAGGCAATACAACAGAGGAAATAGTGCAATTGAGGTCAGTGTATTTAACATTCTGAAAAATATATCCATTTGAAGGGAAAAGAAAAAAATAAAACAAGTACAAAACGATCAACATCAACTAGGTACAGAGTTTCAAGTGCTATATAGGTGATGCAACACAGAACAGGCAACCCCAAGGGGAGCTGTGTTCAGATTAGGAAAAGCATTTACAGGTCTCCTGCAAAACATGGGCCAGTAAGGATTTAAAGGTCTGAAGACTTAAGATTTTAGTAAGTTTCAGGGAGCATTGGAGAGTATTCCACAAAGCCGGGAGAGCATGACTGACCACTGATTCGCCATAGCAGGACCTTACCGTGGGTATGTCTAGCAGCATGTAAGAGTAACTCCTAAGTGAGTAGGTGCATAATGTACACTTGAAGAGTTCTGTAATATAGGGACCACCACCACCACTCTTTTGGCCTCCACTAGCCTTTCTTGTTTGAACCTGAATCTGTGAGTTTTCCCAGGTACCATTGGTGCCCATGCACCTGCCCTACTTGGCCATTCAGGCTAGGATGGAGCCTGCTGAACAAAGCACTGAAGGGTAGCTTGCTGAGGTTTTTTTTTTTAAGGGGAGGAACTATGTCCTTCTTTCTTCTGCCACTGCAACCTCGAGAGGCTGAGGTTTTTTGACCACTCTACTTTTCTGCATTATGACTCTCAAGGTACTCCCTATACTCTGCCTCATCATCAGAACTGCTTAGGTTAGCATCCTCATGTGATGTATCAGTGGGAACATCTCCTGGTGGAAAGCATGCAGACCAGGATGAGTGTGCCTCCTCCTCATCTGCACTGACAAGTTCTGCAGTAGAAGAGACAGGCCAAGAAACAAGAGGTGTAACAGTAGGGGTGGACACAGTACTAGAAATAGTTGTGCAACTGGCTGGAGTCTCAGTGGTAGTAGTGGCCAGTGTCACCATAGCAGTACTGGTAATTGCCAAGGTAACAGAGGCAGGTGTGGTCTGGGTCACAGTGGCAGGAGTGGTCTGAGTCACAATGGCAGAAGTTATCTCAATCACAGTGGCAGCAGTGACTGACAGGGCCACTGTTGCAGAAATTGGAATACTAGTAGTCTCAGTGGATGGGTGGTGGATCAGAGCAGTGGTGGTTATTAAGGAGGATGGCCTCATCCTAATGGTACTGCCGGCAGTGGCAAGGGATGAAGAGAACACACCCACATTGGTTGTATCAGTGCCCAGTTAATGACAACGTCCTCCTAGCAGCACAACTAGCACTTTAAATGCTACTTTTACTTTTTTCCTGGTGTCCGCTCATGCCATACTGGTGCTGGTGGAGACTGTAGGCTTCAATGGGGTAAAACATAATTTTGTATGGCAAATGTACCCTGAGCACCACCCTGCAGTACGCTCACCATCTCCTGCTGCTTGCTGCTCTACACCTGCTGCAGCTTTGCTGGGGCTGTTGGACCAACTACATTTTCTGATGCTATATCCTCTGTCTACCATGATTGTAGTCAAGTTTCAAGTTTGAAGTTTTATTGATCGACTGCAATGAGAACATTACAGTCATTTCAACATGTTACAACAGTTATGAAGAAATGAATCTTAGGCTACAGAATAGAAAGAAAAAAGAATTATAAAAATATAAGAATAAATATTAAAACTAACATCTTATTTACAACATTGATCCTATGCATCTGATAAAATAATGAAAGAACAAATGTCCTTCCAATCTCAGGGAAACTGGTAAAAAGAAGAAAGCTAGTTAATGTGCCAATTAGAAATTCATTTAGTATACATGCCTTGCAAAAACACACCAGGACCTTTCCAGGGGTACGTTAGAATAGCATAAATCCCCCAAAACATTAATCAGATATCACTTTTTGTTTGGAAGTTGATTACCCACTAATTACCAACCAGCAGAGCCCAAATCAGCCCTCATGGCGCAGCTGGCCATACCATCCACCCAACATCCCTCAAAAGAAACTGTCTCCCATCCTAAGGCATGAAATTAAGCCAGTATGTTTAGGCCTAACTAGAGGTAGGATCCTACTCTTGAAGATACTATGTCACAGCGTTATTTAAGGATGCCTGCTCGTCTGACCCAAATTAGGAAATCTTGAGCTACCAGCAACACCCATCCTATTGGGGTACTAAAAAGGAGCACCCTACTGTGCATGCAGTTCCATGCCTCTACTGTCCCCCGGTACGAACAGAATTATATGCTGGCTGCTATCTGTAACCACCTATGGGTCTTTAGAGACTAAGCTTCCCCAAAAAGCTCCCACATTTCACTCCACTTTTGAGTCCAGGTCCTTGAAGCTGTGCCCTACCATTACAGGCTCAATCAGGCCACAGTAGAGAATCAAAGAAGTTTCCCCGAGGAACAAAATGAAAAGTTCACCAGCTAACTTCCAGGGCCATCTACCAGGTCCATCTGGCTCACATCACTCCCTTTAAATAAGTGTACATAGCAAGTTAAGTTCCCTGGACTCAACCAGGCAGTTGAGGCAACATGTTTAGGGCCCATTACAGGTAGAGAATCCTACTCTTGAAGGTACAATGCTGCAGCATTATTAAGGGAGGCCAACTCACCAGACCCAAAATAGGCTATTATAAGCTGCCAGAAAACCCCATCCTGTTGGGGTACTACCAAGGAGCATCCTGCTGCACATGCAGTTCCATACCCCTACTGTCCCCTGGTATGAAGGGAATTATATGCCGGCTGCTATCTGTAACCAGGTATGAGTCTTTTAGACACTACACTTTCCTCAAAAAGCTCTCACATTTCACTCCACTTTCAAATCCCAACCTTAAAACTGAGCCTTGCCATTACAAACTTAATTAAACCACAGTAAAAATTAAAAAAGCATTAATAGTACATACAAATTAAATCCAGAGGAACAAATATAAAGTTATCAGCAGGTGGTTTTAACCACAAGTCAGGACAAACTTTTTTAGCAGACAATTTGAAACCAAGTCCCTTCTTATACTTGAGATCTAGTGCGCAATTTAGTAAAATGCAGCTCAGTATGACCCGGAATGTCCCAGTTCCCAGTTTTGGAGTGAGGGCAACATATATAATACAGTCTCAGTGCACTCTCTCTGCAATTCGGTAGTACGATAGTGCTATAACCATATTAAATTGTCAGACAACTGTAATGGAAAAAAGTTGATTTCAAATAAAATAAAATGAAAATATCCCCAATGAGGGTAAAATTCTCACAGTTCCACATCGTTTCTCACTGAAGTCTGTCTAATACTGCACTATGTCATCAGCAGTAGTTTTAATATTTCAGAAGAATTCAGCTTCATGGACCCCTCTGTTTTCTTTCCAGCGGATTCAAGCAAAAAAGAGACCCTTTTCTCTAAGCACAGTAAACTCTGGGACCACTTTTACACAAGGACCCCCCCCCTTCCCTGGCAACAATGTCATACCTTTTATAAGTTACCACAGGGCATTTCAGCACATCTAGTGCATTCCTCTTTTCACCAAGTTATTTTAGGTGTCCTCAGTGGTCCTCAATGAGTTTATTCAGATGAGCTTCCATTCTTCAGAGAAAGGGCACGACAAGTACTCCTGGTTCACAATGTCAGATGAGACAGCTGCTCTGTTCTCCATTTCAGGCACAGGCTACTGCAGAGAATGACAAAATCCAAAGAGCAGATAGGTAGTCAGGCAGCATTTAAGGGGCCAAAACTCACCCTAGAGTCTTTTAAGTTTGCAGAAAAATAACTTGTATAGAGTTAACGGGTCAAAATAACATACGTTTCATTCAGAAGCATTTAGCCCAGCTTTTCTAACAATGGCAAACAAACAGCAGATTCAGTGCAGCAGTGCAGCGTGGAGCAGAGCAGCATGCCATCTTTATGGTTGTAGTCATCACAAGAAGATGCATTAAATTTAAATTATGTTATTACGAAATATAGACACTCAAATCACTGAAGTAATGCTGAGCTGACAAGTTTCACTGACCAATAGTCAAGCCTGACTAAATTCTCAGAAACATAAATATTTTTTTTCATTTTTTCTTGGGCCCACAGCCACAAACTTAGAAATATGTCTTGCGTGCACAGCCATGCATACACATAGAACAGAAAAGTCACAAAATGAAGCAGAGGGAGTCTGCCGACTAGTCCCACCCTACCAACAATGATGCACTCACACTTGCTTAAGTGGTTGTGGAGGGACCCAAGCCTGGGTACCTCACAGGAACATTTCTGATATTAAATTTAAATTATATTAATTATGAAATCAAGTTACTCAAGTCACTGTAGCATTGCTGAGCTGACTAGTCTCACTGTCAACTAATAGTCAAGCCTGACTAAATTCTCAGAAAAAATATTTTAATGTCTTCTTGGGCAAACAGCCACAAACTTAGAAAAATGTCTTGAGTGCACTGCAATGCACTCACACAGAACAAAAAACAGCTAACTGAAGTGGTGGGAGTTATCTGACTAGTCCTACTCTACCAGCTACAGTTCACTTGCACTTGCTTAAGTGAACATGGAAGTACCCAAGCTTGGGTTACTCACAGGAAGATTTTTGATATTAAATTATATTAATTATTAAATCAAGCCACTCATGTCACTGCAGTAATGCTGTGCTGACAAGTCTCACTGTCAACTAATAGTCAAGTCTGACCAAATTCTCAAAAAAGTACATATTTTTTTAAAATGTCTTGTTGGGCACACAGCTACAGACTCAGAAAAACCTCTTAAGTACACAGCCATATAAGCACACAGAACAGAAGAGCAACTAACAGAAGATAGGGGAGTTAGCTGACTAGTTCCACCCTACCAGCTGCAGTACATTTGCTCTTGCTTAAGTGGCTGTGAAGGACCCATGTCTGAGAACCTCACATGAAGGTTTCTGATATTAAATTTTAATTATATGTATCATGAAATCAAGTCACTCGTATCACTACAGCAATGCTGAGCTGACAAGTCTCACCATCAGCTAATAGTAAGCCTTACTAAATTCTCAGAAAAAAATATTTTTTTAAACATCTTCTTGGGCACAAAGTCAATTCACCAACAGCAAAAGAAAAAAGGTCCCTGAGCTAATTGCATTTCAGTTAGACTACTTGCCTTGTTCTTTGTTTCAGACAACTAACTTACAAAAAACTTAAATTTCTACTCAAAATAAACCCTTACAAAATCTTCCTTAATCCATTAAGATGTTAGTCTTTGAAACACACTACACTGCAGATTTAGATATCATTTATTTAATATAGTATACACATACACACATGCAGCATGTGTGTGTGTGTTGTATGTGTGTGTGTGTGTGTGTGTGTGTGTGTGTGTGTGTCTCTACATGTGCACGCTGTTGGGGGCTGCCTGCCTGCCTGATCCTCTCTCTCTCAGCAAACACTAAACAGACCTATTTTCCCTTTCTTAAAAGCCTCATTTTCACCCTGCCGTGTAAAAAAATCAACCCTCTCTAGTCTGGGATTTAGAGAGGGAACAAACAATAGGCACTTTTACATGCAGTGGTCTGTATTGGAATAATCACTATAGAAACACTGTAACTGTGCATTTTCAGTGTGAACAAGCATTCACACACTGGTATAAAAGTGAGCACATCCCTGAAACGTGATCCTTCTCCTCCTGGGTTTGCCAGCTTCTGTTCCATTCTGCCCTGTCGTGTAAAATTGGCATTCCATTCATTTGGGCAAACTGCAGCCAAACTATAGCCAAAAAGTAACCCAACATTCAGCACATCTGACCACAGGGAAAAAAAACATAAAAATGATATGTTTAGTGCAGAATTCTTTTAAAGAAGATTTTCCCTAATGAATTCTGCTGAAAACATAAACAAAATCCATCTGTTTTAGGTGTAGTAACTTGGAGGCTTGTACTGTGGTAACTTTGGACAACTTCTGTGATGTTTTCAGCAGAATTTGTTAGGGAAACTCTGCCCTAAATGAATTCTGCCATGCAGTTACACTTTTTTTGGATTAGTGAGGCAGAACAGCTGCTCAAAGTACACTTGCCTTGCCAAGATGCCACTAGGCCCCCAACAGCAGGAAACACCACCGCAACACCAGAAGATGTAATCTTCTGAAACCTTGCTTGTGTGTACAAGTAGTGCATGAAGGCAGCAGGAGGAGAGCAACTGGACAGGAATGAAAATGAGCGGCACAAGTAAGTGCTGTGTAAAAGTGGCTAATGTAAAGAGTTCTGATTTTTGTCTACTTTTAACAAGTGGATTCCTCCTCTGCAGCAGCTCAAGTCATCAATCTCTCCTGCCTAAAGTGTCTAAGAGTGCTGGCTCACATGAGCTGCCCTTCAGTTAGCTTCCAACATGGCCTCTGATTGGACAAGAAGCATCAGAAGATCTTGAACTCCCACCAAATGGCAAAACACTGAATAGCAATGAATAGTGCTGATTATTCATTTTTCTTCTCGAGTAATGAATAGCCTATTATTCATGGTCTTTGGGAAATGTGGTTCACTATTTGTACATCCCTACTGGTCAATAACTGATGGACCTCTAGTATCTCTTGTATATTCTGGTGTTTAACCTTAATTTAAGATGGCTACCACAGAGGGAATTAATTGGACACACATATTTATTTATGTATTTAATTAATTCATTTTAATTTATTTAAATGAGGAAAAACATTCTACTTCTGTGTCATCAGCAGCAAGAACTGTGGCCTCTATTCTTTGCTGTGATTGACCTGGAGGTTATGGACTTAGCCATCTTCCTCTCGGATATTTAAGCCATGTTTTGACTTTTGAGGGATTAATGAAATAGTTCTGCCAACATTTAAACTCACTTGCCACTGTGTTCTTGACCTTTGTGAATTAATTGAGAATGACATGAGTAGCGATGTCAGGGGTGGATATTTGATCCCAGCACTGCAGAAAGTGTGGAGTGCTACTACTCTTTTGGGCACTTGATCTTTTAAAAAATGTGATAGGAAATCTTTTTTGCATTATTCAGGCTTCAGTATCTAGGGCATTGTAAACATTTTTTTTTAAAACAGCATGCCCACATGTCAGAGTTCATACAATTCCCACAAACACCTCAGGAAGTGAACAGCACAACTGCTAATATCTATGAGGTGCCACACTTGCCCCCAGTGAGGTTTGTGTGCCTGGATAATAGCAGTCGCCTTCAGTGAGGAAATCTATTGGAATATGAGTAAATGTCAGCAATATACAGACTGTTTATTCCAGCAATAACCTCATCTGTAATGCTATGGTGAGTATCTAGGATGTAGATATAACTTATCTTTCAAAATAGCCAGTTGAGTAATTTCATGTCCACTCTGAGGCCAGGGATGATGTCTGGGGAATGTACATGACTATATATGGTTTGGCTCACAAATAAAATATACATTTTTGCTGTAATAATCCATATGACATGTAAAACAAAATCTACAGAATAACTATGATCTGCAACTAGTTTAACATTATTGTGTCAAATATCAAACATAGTGACAGTTATATTTTGTTAGTATGAAATACAACAGCTAGCACTTTGTGTTATCAGCATGTTTTTTTGTACTCTAGTAAGTGTTTTAATGAAGAAAAAGAAACCATTGTGTATATCCTGGATGACAAATACATTTTCCTGATGATAATAAAACACTCAACAATAATATTTCAAGTGTAGAAGTTGTGATATAAATTTGCAGAATATATGCTGTCATCCCTGACTAGAATGCTAGATGCACATCTGAAAAAAATCCTCTAAGATGAATTTATAGAACATCAACAGAAAAACTGACGTTTCGAGACTAGCCTTTTATCAGGGAGATAAAGTAGTTATGAGACCTTTATGCCTTGACATGATGGATGTCATTCATTCCGTTCTTTAATTTCATGATGCTGTGATTGATACCTCATACTTAACTGGTTATGGGGACACAAGTTATGTCTCTTGTGGAAAATGAAGGCATGACATCGGATTTAGACACCACCACCTCCAAAGCCAAAACAGACAGAACCAGCTCCTAATCATGGTGTGTATCAGACATGTGTACCCTTTAGCAGACAAGGCCTTTTGATTTACAATTCTGGCAAATAGCCATTTTCAGCATCATGCCTAGTGTACTGTACTTTTCCTTTCAAAAACATAAATCACAGCCCATTTATAAAATAAATGATCAAAATTAAAACAAGCGTCATCACCTGCAAAAATCATTACCATTCACTATGCACCCTGTCTAATACTGGTTCAGGCATTATTTGGTGAAAAAAAAACACAAGAACCTGGATTAATACTTAAGTGTATTGGTATTTTACCTTTACCGCTGATTTTTTATAGTGCAAAATACTGCCATAAAATTTACCAAGGGCCCTATCCAATAACTTTATATCTGCCCATTGTCTTAATAACAAAATTATGTTAAGGATATGTGCAAAAAAAGTGCATATATGTGTCTGAATAGAGACCTACTATATAGTCTGCATTATGAAATGAATTGCCAAAACAGTAAAATCTGATTGTCCGAGACCACCACTAGTCTCGATTATGTCTCAGTATATCCTCCTAGGAGGAAAATAAGACCTGCCATCAGACTGCTCAGCTACCAACAGATCCCTGGGCCCATCTGCCCACACTTTGCCTACAAACACCATTGCTTCCCTGGCATCCACCACCAGCTCCTACAGTACACATAAGCAGAGTGTAGGTCCAAAGCCCAGACTGGGCCAGGCTTACATTCAAAACAAAGTTTGAGCTTCAGGGAGGCTTACAATATAATTATGTCTCCACAACATTACTTCCCCTCTGACAACTGTAACTACTGTATGATGCCACCATCTCAGGTCTCAAGTATAGATTACTGATCTGAAAAAATTCTCAGTGCCGACCTCAGATTTCACCCATGCAAAATTTCCAATATTCTTATGCTATCCACTGCATCTTTTTTTAAACACAGCATTATTGAGAAGTGTAACATGTACAGCAATACATTTCAACCCTGTACCATACTGTTATAAAATCTTATGCAATACACCACAATATTTAGGCTTACATCTCTTCTTAACCAGTGTCCTTTCATCATATTACAAGTGTTATGTACCAAGCTGCATAATCACAGTGTACATAGAGTATTCTTAACTCCTGTTTGCTAAATAAAATTATACCAGTAGGACAGAGCTGTCTCAACTAAACCTGCATTCCTAAGGGTGACTCTTTATGTCTGCAGTGTACAGGATTGAAGAGAAGGGGGGTGCCTAGTTTATGGTCCAATTTTAGAACCCCCCCCCCCCATTCATTGTTAGCATCTATGAATGCTTCCCATCTGTGCTAGAGGGCTGTGTGGTTCTCCAGGGTTAACCACAGTGTGGCTGGGATTCATTCCATTCTGAATAGCTCACTCACCCTATCTTTCCAGGAATCTATGGTGGACTAGGTGGCCTACAGCCATAACAGTGTGATACCCTTTATGGCTAAAGTACATAGTCCCCTAAAGAGTCACTGCTGGGCATGATTCCACCACCTGTGGGACTGAGACCCTTAGTGCTAGGTTCACAAAAGTATGACAGATTGGAGTGTTGCAGATTTGCTGTAGGGCCCTCTGCACCCATTTCCAATATAGCTGGACCCCTGGGCAGTCTTAAAATATGTGACAGTGGGTCACACACCCCTAGTCCCCCTCCAACACAGGTTCAGTGATTTCCCAGGAAAATGTAGTGTAATGCTGGAGGTATGGAAGAAGCAGACAGTGCACTTTCAGCAGACCTCCCTCCTCCCTGTTGCAACCGTGACCTTCCATTCTAGCACCGGTGTTTTGCACCACTCTTCCAAAGAAACTGGTGTCCCTGATTCTTCCATCCATTTCTCCCTAATCTGGTATAGCTCTGGGTGTGACTCCACCAGGAGAACTCGGTACCCTTTCACTATGGTACCCCATCCCCAATATCATTGCAACCCAATACAGGAACTCTTCCACCAAAGTCATCTCTCTGTCCTCTTGAGCTAACAAATTATTCAAGATTAAACAGTGTCTGACTTGAAGGTACCAGAAGAAGTCTTGTTGGAGTAACCCATATTTCTGCTGGAGTTCCTGGAAAGGGACATAATGGCCCCCTGTACCAAGTGCTTGTAGCATGTTAATGTCAGTCGATTCCATCTCCAGACCTCCAGGTCAACCATAGGAATGAGAAATTGAGGATCCCCTCAGATACCGGATGATGGGTCCAGGACATTCACAGTGCACACTGTGTCATTAATTGTCACTGACTTTGACAGTCTGAGCCCCAGACAGACTCTGGTTATTACTTCCATGCATCATAGTTTTAACAACTGCTACAGATGAATCTGACTTTACTGCTCTGATTGGGTAAAACATGTTCAAGTTAGCAATATGCAAGCCATGGTGGGGGGGGGCAATATAAATATTGGCTGCCCAGCACAGTTTCAACCACTGCTAGCTGCCAAACCACCTTTAGTATGGCCTTCAACATACAGCCCTAATCAGGGAAAACTATCACCAGTGAGTAGACTTAAGCCACCTCAGGTCTCACAACATGTTCAAACAAAATCACTACTTCATACTTCAACATTTTTTTTCATAGCTGGCAAGCATAACATTCCATACATTAGAAGCCACATATTGGTACAGCTAGAACAAAGCAGCAAGGCAAGAACCATCTTCTAAAACTGTATCCCTACAAACACACACACACAAAAAACAATTTTTAATGACTTTTTAATTTTGGGGGAATAATTTCATATTCATACTAATACTCGCAAAGATGTACAGTGTCATGGGATGTTGCTCCTTCTTGGGTGGTTGAAGGCTTCCTGCCTAAAGCATCATGCCTCACAACATACCTGAGGTGGGATGATTTGTTTAATTTTATTTTACAATTTTTGACCAGGAAAGACACACTAAGCAGAGGCTTGTTTCCAGGTGCATCCTGGGAGCACAGAGAAGTTATGTGACTTGCTCATGGTCATACAGTATGCAAGTGGTGGCTGTGGAATTCAAACCCTGTTCTCCAGGTTTGCAGCTCAGTGCTCTTAACCACTATGCTATACTGCCTCCCATGATATCTCACACCTTGTCATGTATCATTATTGCAGGGTGATTTGTAATTTGGATAGTTTAGGTGGCTCACTAGATTGAGGTTTCATGTTGATCTGTAACTGTTATTCTGTATAACTCAAGTATGTGTGACCACGACAATGACAAACTGCTTCAAAAAAGCATTGTTGCATACCATCATTTGAAAACAATAAAATTATTTTAAAATTATTTATATATATATATATCAAATGTGTGAAATAGTTAAGAGTTATTAGTTAAGAGTTAAGAGAAATAGTTAATAGTTAATAGTTGCCCTTGTACAGGTCACTGGTAAGGCCGCATCTAGAGTATGGAGTTCAGTACTGGTGCCCACACCTCAAAAAGGACATTAACCTGCTGGAGAAGGTCCAGAAGAGGGCTACAAAGATGACAGCAGGTCAGCAGGGTAAGGCATAGTAGGAGAAGTTGAGGGCACTGAACATGTACTCCCTGGAAGACAGGAGAGAGAGAACATGATTGGGACCTTCAAGTACTTGAAAGGGATAAATAAGGTTGATAGGGAGAGTCTCTTTAAGCTGAGTGGCAACCATAACACAAGGGGGCACAGTCTTAAGCTGGAAGGTGGGAGGTTTAGGAGGGAGGTCAGGAAGCACTTCTTCATAGAGAGGGTAGTGGACACTTGGAATGCGCTGCATGAAGAGGTCATCTCATTGAAGACAGTGGGCAGCTTTAAGAGAGGCTGGGATAGGCATAGGGGAAGGTAAGGATCATGGGTAGAGAGGATGGGAGGAGTGGGGAGGAAGTGAGGGCATCGACATTAGCTCAAGCTGTGGACCCTGCAATACGAGCAGACTTGATAGACCAAATGGCCTTCTTCTGCTGGCTTCTTCGTATGTTCGTATGTTATAAATGAATGAAACTTTAACAAGATGCAAAATCAGCTGCTCAAGAGCTTCTGCACTCTTTTGGAATTTTAAGAAGAGATAAGAATACTACATGAACAAATGGCACACCAGTCTGAAGCTCATTTCCATTTCCATTTCCAACACAGGGGAAGGGGTTGTACAACAAAGCAAAAATTCAGTCATCAAATAATAAACTCAATAACAATAGCTACAGGTCAATATAGTCAAAGAATGGAAACATATACAAAAATGTAATATAAGCTACATTATTATTCCTTTTCTTAGCCCAGATTTAAAAATCTCTATTTGCTTGCTTTTAATTTTCCCAAAGATAGGTACCATTTTCCAAAGGAATGCCACTGCTGCCTGTATTTTAAGGAGGTAATAATGTATACTGCTGGTGACATGTTTTAAATTAATGTTATTGCTTCTGGTGAAGAACTCATCTTTTTAAATGTATGCATGTGTTAAGTTCAATGATAAAAAAACCATGGTGAAAAAACAGTGCATTTTTAAATAGCTGTTAAATTATTATTAACATGGTTTTTATGTATCCCTGAGCTTAACAAATAAGGATAACTATGCCCAGAAATGTTTTCAAAATAAGTCCACAATGTGTATGTTGTCTTTTTTATTTAGACTGTTACAGACAGACAGTTTCACTGAAGCATTAAATGATGACAGTTTCAGATTCATTTTACTTACCTTTTTACAGAACACATTTGAAAATGGAAAAAAAAGAAACACTGCGTGATAAATAGCATAATTTGCTCATATTAATGGAATACCCAAAAAATGAGATTTACATAATACAACAGCATTATGCTGCAAAAATCAAACAAACTGTTTAAGTTGCTTTGATAATCTTTTGAGAGTAGTGCCCTTAGGAGAATGGTGTTGCTGCCCTCCCCTTGCAGTAACAAATCTAGTTCAATGCACTGCTGAAGGTGCTATAAAAATGTCAATTACTGAGATCTGATTAGTTCTAAACATAGGAAAGGAGGTGCAGTTGATGGAGCCAACCAGTTCCCAGTCTGCTGTGTAATCTCAACATTTAACCTCCAGGAGAGATAATGAACAAGTAGTGTCTCCCTTTAAATTATGCTGTAGTTCCAGCAGCTTCCTACTGACATGTCCTGAACAAGTTCAAGCTCACTCTAGGTTCTGCATTCCTAAGTGACACAATTAGGACCTGAGCTGTTCTGTAAATCATGTCAACTCCTTGGAGTCTGCAAGTCAGAAAAATCTACTCGACAGAGTTTTTAGTATTCTCTGAATTCACAGCTACAGGACCCCCCACACCCATACCCTTCTACCACCACCACCAGTGAATGCCAGTCTCCAAAAACCTTTCTACATTCTCTCATTTACATATTTGTTTGTTTGTTTGCAGATTTATGTAATTGAATTGTGATAACTGGGTAGGCTCACTGAGACAGCAGGCCCAATTCTCAAAACTTCCCAGACTGGCACAAGGGGCTTGCACCACAAGGAACGGTGCAAGGTGTCACTTGCACCAGAAAGTGCACCAGGATTGATTCTCAAACACAGATAGCATCAAATACTGGCTACATGCACCAAAGGGGGCTTGTGCCTTCCTTGTGGCACACAATGGGCTGCTGTATGGCACTAAAGGGCTTGTGACAGACACAAGCTGCCATGTGCCCTAATTCAGGATTCTTTAAATACTCCCAGAGGGCAAAATTCTAAGTACTCTTAGATCAGCCAGGGCTGGTCTAAGAGTTCTTAGAAGTGTGTCCTCTGGGAGTGTTACAATATTTGCACCACCCCTGGAGCCAGCATGGGTGGGAGGGAATATGTGCTGCAGTCCCATCCCCTCCTCCCTATCCTCAATCCCCTTTTATTGCAAGTACTCATATCCCTGGTGGTCTAGCAGACCCCCTAGCCCAATACCCTGTTTATTAAAGGTAATCACATCCCTGGTGGTCTAGCAAACCCCCGTTCCTATCCCTGATCTGCTCATATAATATAAATATATCATTCCCTGGTAGCCTAGTGGACTGTCACCTTCCCACCCCGGCAGGCAGTGTCCCACCACTCCACTCCCTCCATCCCATCCCTGAGCTGGGGACCAGCACAGCCCTCTGCTCTCCACCATGGCTGGCCACTGACTGAGCTGTCAGTGAGTGTGAACTGTAACAGCTGATTGTACAGTATGCACTCATTGACATCTCAGTCAGCAGCCAGCTGTGGTGGAGAGTGGAGGGCTGTGCCAGTCGCTGGCTTGGGGATAGAACAAGGGGAGAGGAGTGGTGGGGCACAGCCTGCCAGAGTCGGGGGGTGGGGTCCACTAGACCACCATGGAATTATATATTTATATTATATGGGCAGATCGGGGATGGGAGTGGTCTGCTAGACAACCAGGGAAAGATATATTTTATTATATGGGCAGATCAGCAAGACCACCAGGGACATAATTAATTTTAATACAAAGGGGATGGGGGCTGGTGGGGCACACTAGCCATGAGAGACATCCTAGAGTGGTACACGGCCATCCCACAGTTTGAAGCTAACCCTCCAGATGCCCCATCTGTGCCACAAGCTGTGGGACTTTGCCACTGGGACCCTACCCAACAGAGAATCGGGTGAAGGGTCCCTGGCACACCGGCAAGCTGCACAAGCCACCATTGGTATGACTTACACCGAGTTTTGAGAATCGAACCCAGCATGTCCCTTTTTCAGGGGCAACCAAGTATTATTTACTTTCAAATATATAACAGTGGGCAATATCACACATGACATCTGTGGTAAGGCAACTTTATCACACTTTTACATGATTACATGATTGATATAGGCTATTACACATGGAGATCACTATACAAAGCTAAGAGATTGCACTAGTATACCTGGAATTAGTTGCATACATTATACAACCAATATTGTACAAGAAATATTTTGCAGGGTAGCAGTAACACACATTAGCAATGCATACTTGGTATAGACAATTCACATACAAAACACAATATGTTAGGCATGTATAGAAAAAGATAATGTAAATGCTTAATTTGTGCTAGGGTTTGCCAGGGCACAGTCCTGGCACCTCTTCCATCATGCAAGTACTTTTTTGGCTGCCCTGCCCTTTAAATAATTATGCACTTGCTGGCTTGGCTGGCAGTGGCATGCCACTGGTCGAGCGCTTGGCCACTCATACCTGAGTCAGTTCATTTGTTGCCTTGGTAACCAACTGTCTGTCTCTCTCCCAGCTTGGAGTCAGCGCCTCCTCCCAGCTGCTGCTGCCTGCTGCTGCTTCCTGATCCCCTGCTTGCTCTCTCTTCCTTGCAGCTCATCATTGTTTGGAATGGGGAGCAGCAGGCCCGACTGCATGCGCTACTGCCCTTGCACCATTTGCCAACCATCATGGTGTCACCTGACCAGTTGTTGTGTGGTCAGGTGGTGCGTGGGGTGGAAGGTTGGACTGAGTCTCGTGGTGACTGAAGAGACAAGGAGTCAGATGTCTATGCTGTGTGCTGACTGAATGCTTTGCTGTGCTTGCTTGCCTCCTTGTTGCTGCATTGTCTCTCAGTCTCTTAGGCTGTGTTAGCAGTGTTAAACTGTATTGAATAAAAAAATAACTGTTTACTGTCGTCATCTACTGGCTGTGGGGAAAAGTAAACCACAACAAAAAAAGTTAAAGAAGCCAGACATACAACCAAGGGCCTCCAGGGAAACAGCAGGAAAGAACGGGAGGGAGATCCTTCACTGGGTTGGGGAGGCAAGGGAAGGGGGCAGGGGCTATAAACTAAAATAAGTTACAAAAAAAACTAAGGCTAAACAACAAAGCAGAGGTTAGTGTAACAAGCTGTGTGAGCTTGGTACATCCAGCAGCAGCAGACCTGAGTTTGATTCCCACAACCTCCACTTGCATACTGTGTGACTGTCTGCTCTGAGCACGTCACTTAACCTCCCCAGTGCTTCTGGTCACCCCTGAAAACAGGCACGTGTTCCTAATGGGTCTTATTATACCCTACTAGATGCTCAGTGGTACATTTTGTTGCTTATTAAGGCCATACAGAGTCTCCCACGGTCCTGATTCTGGGGGAAAAAAATGTTTTCCCTGGAATCTGGGGTAGGGAAGATGTAACAGAAGTGTGTTTTATCTTCAATAAAAGCCACAAAACTCACCACAGAGTATCTAAAACTCCAGAGCATCTCTGGAAGCTTAGTGGCCTCCAGAACCCTGGTCTTTGGGCCTGGGCACCTCTTTCTTTACACATTAATGTCATATGTCAGACACAAATTCAGTCTTTCTTGCATGTGCCATAGTGAACCCCCTTTATGGTTCATTTTAAAGTAATTCCATTGTCATGCTGTTTCCCATATAGTCTTCAATTCCAAATAATTATCCAGTTAATTTTTAATGTTGTACCACTTTAGCATCTATGGCCAGATAATGGGCGCTATGCACTATTGTGCGGATGGCTACATGCCGCATATCTGTGGCCCGTAGCCACTCTACACCCATGCACCCGGAGCACCGAATTCAGCAGTCAGGGCGCACAGCCCCATGGCACCTGATCCCCCAGCCGTGCAGACAGCAATGTGCCGGCGGCAGTCAGGGGGTGTGTCGGGGGCATGCCCACACTCCACGCCATTAACAAAGGTGCAGAGTGCTGGGTGTGGGGTGCACCTTATGCTGGGTAACACCCAGCTGTAAGGTATATGCACCCCCTCAAGGATGCCACCACCAGTAGTAGCGGCGCTGCCATGGAGCCACTGCAGACACCCACCACATGCTTCCCTAGCCCATGGATCATCAAGGAGGGCTAGGGCAGCCAAACAGGCACCCTGCTGCCCCAAGCTGGTGGTGCACATTGTGCCCACTACTGTCCTCCATGCCTTGTGGGTGCAAGGGATCCGTTTGCAGACCAGGGCTGGGCATTCCATTGGATGCGCACTTGGTCCGTGAAAATGCCCTCCGCACATCCCCACATCTGCACATTGGGCAGGTGAGGCCATGGACAGGTGGCGGTCAGTAGTGAATACTGGCCGATGCACACCTGTCCACAGGTGCAGAACTCCGCGGGCAGGTAATGCACCTCTGGCATGTATTACCCACCCATTCATGACTAGGGGCCATTGTGTCACAAAGGCCCTCTGCATGAAAAAGCTCCTTCTGATCATCCGATGTGTCTAGCTCTCATCAAGGATGATTACATTTACTGTAAGTGACGCCACTATTATACACCATTCTACATTACAGGGTTTACATGTATTGGATAGTTGTCACAAAATAAACAGAGTTTATAGAAAAAACGTGCAAAACTCACTTCACTTTTTACTTTTTCTGTTTACTTTGAAAATATTTTCAACAGGAATAATGGTAACATAGTAACATACTTTTGGATGTACTATGATAGGAGTACAGGAAAAGAGGAGAGAATACCTAGACTACAGATAAAAGGGATTTAATACAAAAGTGACAATGTACATATGTTTTAATATTTACTTATTTATTTATTTATCCGTTCATTTATGTATGTATATGTGTGTGTGTGTGTGCATTTATTTATTTACTTATTGGAAGATTCACACAATGCCTTTGCGCATAAGAGCTCTTTTACAAAGGTTCCATGTCAGATTACATTATTACATTCAAAACAAGGACTCAATCAAGGCAAATTCCAAAGAAAATGTTGTCAGTTGGTCAAGAAGCAGACATAATACTGAAAAATCGATCAGATTAAAAAAGTACATTTAATACTCTTATAAGTTAATAAGGCCTCTGACATGTATCTTTGTGGTATAAGAGACTCCTAGCATGAGGTCTGGGTGAGAGAACCACAAAGCAAAGCTGAGTGGTTCTGTCTGCCCAAACCTCATGAGAGGAGTGTCTTATACCATACGAGACACGGCTGAGAGGCCCTATTATCTTATTATAAATCACTTGAGTTTAGCTTGAGTGACTTACAAGAAGTTTAGAGCCTTTTCTATCTTATTAGGCCGGTCCTCCCTCCTATAACTTAAGTTGAGTGCTCCCACCTGAGAGCACACTGTACACAGGATAAGAACATACAAACATATGGTATGGCCAGCAGATAAAGGCCTTACGGTCTATCAAGTCTACTCGATTGTGCAGCTGCAGGTGAAGTGGCTCTGCATGCTGATTGGTTGCAATAATTTTCGTGATTTATAGTACATTTTAGTAGATAATGTGGGTATGCTAGCTGGTCAGAATATGGCTTATTGTCATATACAGTACCCTATTGCGGGTTCACTGTTTACTACCTGTGGAGCAGTTGTCTGACTGGGGAGAAACTGAACAGGCTAATTGTTTTCCAGCACAAACAAAGGCCACTCAATTAGACTCTCAGTGCTCCAAATTGAAGAGGGGATAGACCCAGGACTCAAGTCCATTTTCAGTTAAATAAAAGTCAGATGTCCGTACTTTTTTCATGAGTCAAAATCTGTATTTTACAGCAACAATACACGCAAAAGATGGGAACAGTGATCCCACTGGTGCAACAACATTTGCGTTTCTGGCTCCCAGGTGCTTCATCAAGGAGGCACAAAATCTTTGTGCTTGAGTGGGCTCGCTTTGTCTATCTTTTACATGTAGCATTGCTGTAAAATAAAGATACTGTGCTCGATTCTCAAAGCTCCCGGCATGGTGCAAGGGGCTTGTGCCACAAAGAAGGGTACAAAGTACTCCTTGCACTAAAAGATGCACTGGGAGTGATTCTCATTGGCAATCTGCATCAATCACAGGCTGCCTGCCCCAAACGGGCCTTGTGCTGCCCTTGCACCCAAAAATGGGCTTTGGCATGTACTAGGGGGCCTGCGGCAGACACAGATTTCCATATACCCTAATGCAGTGTGACAGACATATGACCAGAGTAATGTAGTAATTTATTTTTATTAATGTATTGTGTTAATGTAAAAATGGTGCTGTCATACATGGGCACAAAACATGGCTTCTGATGTTACATGACCAAATATTCAGCCACAGATTCTGTAAGGCAGATGGGAGAGTGCCAGTTTGAATGCCTCAGTCAGCTTAAAAGGCAAGCAGTGTGGGGTTAAACACCTTGGACATTCTTCAAAACAGAATCATAAAAATGGACAGAGCAGTGGTGGGTGTGGGGTGAGCCTACTGGTCTGGATGAGGGCATCCATCCACACACACACACACACACACCACCCACACCCATACACAGGCACACCCATTGGGGGGGGCAGTGGAGAACTGTCACTCAAAAGGGGTGAGAGCCCTCCTCACAGTGAAAATAAAAAAATTGAGGTGCTGTAAGAAAGTACTTCCTCTTGGACTTGGAACATCTGAACCCCCAGATCCCTGCAGCTAGAGTTCTGGTAAGAAAGACGGCTTAGGGAATAGTGTTTTCTTTGGACAGCAGCAGGTAAATGAATAGGTTTTAAAGAGAGAATAGCTCAGAGTTCCTCTATCTGCAACCTGTCTTGTGTAACTCCCATTTATTTTCATTTCTAGTAAACTGTAATCCTTTTGTCTGACTGTACCTAAATCCTGTTGTAAATACTTGTATTCTTTTAGTAAAGCATCTATTTTACAGAATCAGTAACTGCTTGTTTTATTTAAAAGGGTAATTCTACTATTTCTGCTGTATTCTGTTTGCAGTCCATCTCTGAAGGGGCACTCTACCCACAGTTATTGTGTTGACCTTCTTGACTTTGTGCAAAGGAGGAGGTAAGAAACAGGTTTCCCTGGATCCTGTTGGTAAAAAACCCTGGTGGTGGCCATGAACTTGAAGTCCCATTTGGGGGGTTTTCTGTCACATTCACATCTTCTCCCTCAGGAAATGAAGGTGTGTCTCTTTTGGGTGACCCCCAAGAGATGCTGACATTCATGTTGGGCCCAAGGAGCGCTTAAAGGAACATGTCATGCACTCATCCCTGTCACGACAGTCCATCTGCATTGGTATTCTGTGCCCCACTTTGGTACTGAATGATCATATTATATGACTGCAGTACCAAACTCCAACACAATAGCTTTATGTTTTGCCCACCAGTCCTATGGAGCCATGTCAAGGGGTTATGATCTGTGACCACAGTGAATTTCCTCCTGTACAGATATAGCTGCAGCTTCTGAAGGGTCCACACTATCCCCCAGACATTCCCTCTCCACTGTGGCATATGACTCTTCCCTGGGCAGAAGCTTCTGGCTCAGATACACTATGGGGTGCTCCTCCCCTGCAGTGTAACCTGGCTCAGGATGGCACCCAGGTCCAAGGCATCCACATTTACTAAGAACTTTAAGTCATAATTGGGGCTAGCAAGCATGGGTGACTCACATAATTCCTCCTTTAACCGTTGGAAGGCAGACTCATAGTCCTCTATCCAGAGAACTTTTTCAGGCATTCTCTTTTTTATCAGGTCTGCTAGGGGCTAGGCCATATCACTGTAGTAAGGGAAAAACCTCCTGTAGTACCTGGCTGTTCCCAGAAATTCCCTCACCTGTTTCTTTGTGGCAGGGGTGGGCCAGGCCTGGATGGCATCAACCTTCACTGGCTCTGGATGGATGCATCCACTGCCCACATGGTGCCCAATGTAGGACACTTCCACCATGCCTACTTGGCATTTTTCCACCTTCACTGTCAGCCCTATGGCCTTCAGTCTATGGAACACCTTCCTCATGTGCCTGACATGATCCTCCCATGTCTGGCTATAAATGGCAATGTCATCTATGTAAGCCAGTGCATATTCTCCTGCCCCAGCCAGGATGCAATCCACAAGCCTCTGGAAGGTTGCAAGTGCATTTATCATCACAAATGGCATAACTCTAAATTTAAATAAGCCATATGGGGTAATGAAAGCAGACCTGTCCCTTGCTTTGGGGGTTAATGGCACCTGCCAGTAGCTCTTCATCAGGTTTATCATGGTCAGGAACTGGGCTCCCTCAAGCCATTCCAAGGTTTCATCTGTCCTGGACATGAGGTAGGCATCAGACTCTGTACAGCTGTTGAGCCTCCATTAGTTGGTACAGAACCATGTGGTACCATCCTTCTCAGGACCACAGGTGAAGCCCAGGGGCCATTGGACTCCTGGATTACTCCAAGGGCCAGCATCTCCCTGAGTTCCTCCAGCATGGTCTTCTTAACCCCCCCAGGTACCCAGTAGGGGGACTACCTCAGCGGAACTTGGGCCCCAATGTCTACATGGTGTACAGCCATTGTGGTGTACCCCAGATTCCCCATGAACATGTCCCCAAATTCTCATGGCACCTCCCTAATGTCCTTGGCCTGGGCTGGTGTCAACTGCTCTGAGAGGGTGAGGTTATTCACTGAGGATCCCTAACAGGCTTCCCTGAGGAGATCCACCTGGGGATCAGCCTCGTTCCCCTCCTGAGGATCATTATCTTCCTATCACAGTAAGGTTTCATCATGCTGACATGATATGCCATCTGTCTGCGCCTTCTTTCAGGCAGCTCTATTATACAGTTAACTTTACTCAGCTTTCTGATTATGGAGATGCTGCCTGCAGTTTATTGTGTTGGACTGAGACAAGTACCATCACTCGCTGTCTGAATTTGTACTCCCGGGCTCTGGCCCCACAGTTGTACCAAGCTTTCTGCTATTCTAGAAGAAAGGGAGGTTTTACTAGTGCAAATTAAGAAAGGAAAGAGACCACAGGCCTTGCCCATTTCAAGGAAAGAATATGAAGTTGAATTCTCAGTTATCTCCTGGAACATTTCAAGACTGTTGGACAAACTCGGACACCCTGAGTTTTGGGAATTTCTTAAGAATTTCCACTGCATATGTTTTCAGGAAACATGGCTAATGGAGAAATCTGATTTTAATGGTTTTAACTCTTTCCATTCCAAGGCCAAGAGAAAAAAGAAATTAGGTAGAAATATGGTCGGGCTTCTAATATTGTGGAAATTTGCGGAGGGTATGGGTGTCACAGAAATCAATACAACCAATGACAATATCCTTGGAATTAAAATTACTGGCAATAAAGAATTCCTAGTCATATTCAATCTTTATATACCACCTGCCACTAATTCAGAAGGAATGACAACATTTTTAAGAATTTTAGAATCTCTTACAGAGAAACTTACTGATAACAACCCAGAAATATGTGTAATAATACTTGGAGATTTTAACTCAAGAATAGGCCAATTTTTAGAGCTAGAAAAAGAGACAGGTAAGCTGGTAGGAGTTATCTATAATTCAAAAATATTTCATACAAGGAACACGAGAGATAAGATCTCAAATGCAAAGGGCAAAATGGTATATGACATTCTGGTAGATCACAATTTTGTTATTTTAAATGGTAGAACACCAGTAGATAGACTAGGTAATTATTCTTACATGTCCACAAATGGATCTTCAATTATTGATCTAGTCTGGATTAATATCAACCTAATCCCAAGATGTTTGGACTTAAAAGTGGAAAACCAGCCAGAGAGCCCCCATTTCCCTGTTATTCTACACCTAAACTGGGAACAACCATGGCTAAAAAAAGAAGTAGGGAGACACCCCAGTAATTAACAAAAATAGGCACTGTATAAATTGTGCTAAAATAGAGGGACGGGATCTAAGACAAGAGATGGAGGACATAGGCATCCTGGGCAAATTAACCACATTTAACTCTACAAATGATGATTTAGTTTTCATAAAAAAAATTCAATAACATGCTGGTACTAACCTCAAGTCTATTATCAAAAACTGTCCAGGCTAATAGCAGAAAAGGAGCCACTTGGTTCAGCTGGGAGTGTAAAATTGCCAAAAGAAAGCTAAATGCCCAGCTGAGAAAAGTCAGAAAGGACCCCAGAAAAACCAACAGGAAAGATATGAACAAACTAAGAAAAGCTTATAATAAAAAGATGGCTAAAAACAGAGATAACCATAGAATAGCTCTCTGGAAAAAAAGTGGAGAAAGCAGTCCTGGACAGGGATGGTAGGAAATTCTGAAAATTAGCAGCAAAAGGCACAAGTAATTACTCTGAAGATCTAGAGGCACTGGTAACACCAGAAAGATGGGTGGAGCATTTTAAATCTTGATTTTATGATGAAGACGCAGAAACAGATAACGTCCAAATAACTATGAACAATTTTACATCACAAGGGAAGAAATATACAAAGCTATAACTTCCTTCTTTAAACACAAAGTGCCAGAACCAGATGGGGTCAATGTAGATATATCAGTAAAAACAATAGATCTATGGGTTCCATTCTTGTACAACCTATTTCATACCATACATACAATTGCCAAAATCCCTGGCTCCTGGAAAATAAATATAATAGTCACAGTCTTCAAGAAAGGTAACAAAAGAGACCCCAGTTGCTACAGGCCCATTAGTCATATAGATATCACTCAGAAAAGCTGCACCAGAATTATCAACAATAGACTAATACAATTGATAAAAGACAACAAAATCATTGATGAAGCACAGGCAGGCTTTATGCCAGGATGCTTGACAGTTGACCAACGTTTCATTTTAAGCCACTTTACATACAAATATAAGCATATCAAAAAACAAAAACTTTATTTTTGTGTTAATAGACTGAAAGGTGGCATTCTACAGAGTAAAATGAAGCCTCCTTTGGTGAGCATTCGAAAAACAGGGGCTGGACAAGGTAATCAACCTTATCCTTTACCAATACCAGGACAACTAGACTCAAGTAAGATATAATTTTTATGGAGGGAAAGTGACTAGTTCTAAACAAACAGAGGAGTGATGCAAGGTTGTTCCCTTTCCCCAATCCTATTTAATATATTCTTCAACAAAGTTTTATCCAGGTTGTACGATGAAAACTACCATGTGCCCCGCATAGGATACTGTCATTGCCCTTACCTAGCGTACGCTGCTGATATGGTTCTGCTATCAACCAGCTACCTGGGGATCAAAAGAGTGACACAAAAATGCTATATTGAATTTAAAAAGGTAGATCTACGTATTAATTTCATGAAAACCAAGGTAATGGTATGCGGGGGAAACAAAGGAATTACAAATACATAACTGAAAATAACAAACCAGAGGTAGTAAAAAGTTTCTGTTACCTGCAGATATCCTTCTCAGAAAACTTCAATCAATCAATCAAAGTCTTTATTTAACCAGGCGATCACCATTGAGCAAGCTCATTTTCGAGGTGGACCTGGGTTTGTTAACAAGGAACAAGGGACAATATACATGGGATGCAACACACAAGAAAATAGTAATAATACAAATAAAGTGAGATACAATAATACAGTATCTACAAAGTATCAGCAGGTAGCATTGATAGTAGTATATGTTTAGAACAGAAGATACAGCTAGTTTTGGTAGGACACAATTTTTCATAAAAGTAAAGAAATATACATATCAGGTGCACCAAACACAAATAAAACCTAATATAAAAAGATATATAGTGATACGGTATGGAGAATTTAGAGCTGGAACCAGGGTCAAAGGAATGTGGAAGGGACAGATATGGGGGTAGAAAAAGGGGAGAGGGAAGAGTTGACTATAGATATGATCAGTCTTTCAACAATAGTAATTAGAGTGTGCCTGGACTCATAGGAGTCACTATTTAGGGTAGACAGGCACAGGACTTCTTATTATGATGTAGATATAGAGATTTAAAAGCTGCTAGGCTGATGGGGTGAGTTAATTTCAAAGTTTTTTGCAGCTTGTTCCACAGTTGAGGGAGCACAAAGCTGATGGCTGCTCTACCAATGCGAGATTTTGCTTTGTAAACATAAAGGTAGATATATGAGGTGCTTCTCAGGGCACATTTCCCCAGAGTGCACAAAGGTAAATAGACAGAGATATACTGGAGCAGTTTATTTGAGATAGCTTTGTATGTCCAAACTGCAGCATTTTTTTGCCGTCTGTAAGCAAGGGATGACCATCCCACTACCGTGTACAATGCACAGTGGTGGGTTGAGTATGGAAGACCCGTGATAAATCTTATGTCTCTGTGATAAAGAGTATCAAGTTTGGCTAGGGTACCTGTAGGTTCCTGACTATATAGAAAGTCTGCATAATCCAATAGGGAGAGAAAGGTAGTTTGAACCAGTCTCAGTTTAGTGTCTCTTGTGAGGAGATTATTAATCCTAAAGAACAGACCAAGTCTTTGTCTAAGTTTCTTTGCCAGTTCTTCTAATTGATCTGTGAAAGTAAGTCTATGGTCTAACCAAACCCCCAGGTACTTGAACTTTGGTATGTAGTCCAACTGCTCACCTAGAATGGTAGTGACCTGCGGGAGTGTCCCAGCAATTGCAGGATTTATTGCATTTTGAAGGGGCGAGAGAAACATTGCTTTGTTTTTTTTTTTTGCATTTAAGAGCAGTTTCTGGTTTATAAGCTGATGTTGCAGCAGATTAAATTAATTTTGAAGGGCTTTACAGGCCACTTCAGGTGTGGGGCTACTAGCATAGAGTACCGTATCATCCACAAATAAGTGTATTTGTGCTTCTTTGGTGGGGGCATCTACGTTGTTAATATAAATGGCGAAGAGCAAGGGACCAAGAATGGAACCTTGCAGTACACCCCTCAATAGGGTTTTTGGTGGAGAAACTTCCCCTTATGCCTTTACTTGTTGAAGTCATCCTGAGAGGTAGTTGGAGAACCATTTAAGGGATAGGGAATCCAAACCAATGTTCTGGAGGGATGACAGAAGCAGTCTGTGATCAACGGTATCGAACGCCTTGCTTAGGTCCAAGAAAACTGTGCAAAGTGTCTTTTGTCTAATTCAAGCTGCCAGTCATTTGTCACTTTGGCTAGAGCAGAGATTGTACTGTGCTGTGCTCTAAAACTGGATTGTAACGGGTTGAGCAATTTTTCTGATTCCAGGTACTTCCAAAGCGGGAGTTCACTATTTTCTCCAGCATCTTTGACAGGATTGGAAGTAGGGAGATTGGCCTGTAGTTATTGAGGTCACTAGGATCTCCTGACTTAAACAAAGGGACCACAAGTGCATTTTTCCAAATGGGCGGTAGGTCACCCTGGGACAAGGATACGTTGAAAAGATGAGTAATTGGGACTGCGAGGACACAGTAGCCGACCTTTAAGACATACGGGTCAATGAGGTCAGCCTCAGCACTTTTCCTAGTGTCCAGCAGAAGGAGATCTTTGACTTCTTTCAGGGAGGTAGGCTGCAGAGAGAAGGATGGACTAGGGATGGGTTTTTCTTGTGTATCCAATCTAAGTTGTTGGCGGAGGATATTCATGGGAGAGGAGTCAAAGGCTAGTCCTGCAGTGGCAAAATGATTATTGAGAGCATCAAGGATAGACGGTCTGTCGGAGATGACAGTATTGTCAATCAATAATTTAGTAGGTAGGAAATTTACAGTGGTGTGACCTTCAATGTCTTTGATAGTCTTCCAGAATTTGGAGGCATTTGTTGAGGAGCTCTCCAGCTGAGAGCGGTAAAAATTAGCTTTGACTTCTCTGACCATTTTGGTGCAGAGGTTCCTCGCCCTCCGGAAAGAATTTCAGACATTTATTAAATTAGTTTTCCTAGCAGTTCTCCAGAGTACATCCCTACTCCGCAAAGCATCTTTCAGGTCTTCTGTAAACCACTGACAGGATTTGTTTCTGGCATGAACTTTTACTATGGGAGCATACTTGTTGAGAGCCCTAGCACAATTTCTGAGAAAATATCATAAGCCGTAGTCAGGGACTTGGCTAGATAGAAGTCTTGCCATCGCATGGAGTCTCTTAGGTCTGATATATACCCATGGAGATCAAAGTTGCATATGCACCTTTTAAAGGAGAAGTTTGGTACAGTTGTGAATTTAAGAGTGGATCTTACACACGCGATGAAGCAATGGTCGCTAATATCAGAGAAAAAGACACCAGCATGTGAGAATAAATGGGGTTTGTTAACTAAAATGATATCCAAGAGAACACTGTTATTAGGATTGAGCTTGCTAGGATGAGTAGATTTGTTTATTAGCTGTGACAACCCGTGGGAATCACAGAACATTTTAAGTGGGGTGGATGCACTGGAGAGCCAGTCTAAGTTGAAGTCCCCTAGTATGATACACTCTGAAGATGCTGAACCCAGGATGTTTTTGAGATATTTTAACAACTGTAGTCCAACTGATGGGGGACTGTAGCATCCTATTATACATAATGAGACACCGGTGACAATTTCAATCTTTAATGACAAGCTTTCAAATTCATTTGGGACAGAGGTTGAGTCAATTACGGAGGCTGGGAATTTATCCTTGATGTAAATAGCTACACTACCACCTCTGGTTTGCCTGTCAACTCTGAACAAAGAGAGGGGATGTTAACTTCATTGTTACTGGTCACCAGTCAGAACCAGGACTCCATAATCACCAGAACATCTGGAGCGGTATGACATACCCAGACCTGAACAGAAGTGATTTTTTTTAATAGGCTACATACATTAACATGCAAAAATGTAAGCCCCTTGAGGCTTTGTAGCTCTGCTGGGGATTCCATGGGTGCCAGAGGGCCTGGATTAAGCTCAACATTTCCTGAGCATAGTAAAAGCAGGAACAAGAGCTTCCTGCAGAGTCCTAGGAGAAGTGTGTGGGTGGCTGGGTCTTCTTTCGGTTAGGTGATTTGTCTGTGGCAGTATAGGGAGTTCTGAGGCTAGTTCCCAGTTTTCCTGTTGCTGCATACAATAATACCCTGACCGAGAGAGTCAATGGGAGTAGGGGGGAGTATGCAGAAGGTGGTATAGCCCTGTGGGCAGGCTCTAGAAGATTTCCTGTATGCTGGTGCAGGTGAAGGACCAGCAGCGGACTAGGGTAAATTAGAGCACATACAAGTTCTTCTACTTGATAGGAAAAGTCCCAGTCGGACAATGTAAAAAGAGAGCCATTCTCCATTCTAGGAGTTATTTTTTTGATTCACGTTCAGGTCCAATACATGTAAGATGAGCAGAGATAAGCATAGAAGCAGGTAATATGCCCTCATTATGAGACTATCACCCAATGGGCACTACAAGTGCAGTCAAGAGAAGGGATTCTCAATGGAGGAGAATTTCTTAATCCCTGCAGAATACTACTATAGGCAGTGGAGCCTGAAGCAGTAATCCTTAAGTACAGCTCCTAGTCAGGCTAATAAGAAAAGAGTTCACCTGGCTATAGAGTAGTACTGGGGCAGAGAGGCTTTGAAGCAAATTTCTTAGCTACTGCTCTGAAGTAGACTAAGTACTAGAGAGATCACCTGACCTAAATCAACTGCCTTAGCAAGACAGGATATGCTACTCAGCAATAAGCAAACCTAAAGTACCAAAATGGTATGCCTCAGCAAGACAGAATGAGATAAAGCTGCTAAAAGGCTTAGTTGCAAACAGGGGATGGGAGGAATTGTAGTTGTTGACAGTAAGTAACCAATAAATTGAAACATCAGATAGGAGTGGGCGGAGACTGTGTACATTTAAAGGAGGCCTGGGAGGGGGAAGGGGTGGGACAAAAATCAAGGGGAAGTTTGCAGAGCTAGCACTGAATCAGTACACATACAGTTGGAGAGAAACTGCAGCGGGGGGGAATGGTAAGTTACTTTACACAGGCCAAGCAGAACAGGCTAAATTAAAATATATAAATTAGAAGCCGAGTACAGGGATGCAGGCTTACATTAAGCCACACATCTTGGGTACTCCTGTCTCAGGTGAGTGAGACCAGCCAATCAGGGAGCTCTACACAGGCGTGGAGCCACTAGCACTACCCTGAGAAGGCGCTGAAATTGAAAATAGCTTGATAAATCAAGGGGAAGTTTGCAGAGCTAGCACTGAATCAGTGCACATACAGCTGGAGAGAAACTGCAGTGGGGGGGAATGGTAAGTTACTTTACACAGGCCGAGCAGAACAGGCTAAATTAAAATATATAAATTAGAAGCTGAGTACAGGGATGCAGGCTTACATTAAGCCACATGACTCGGGTGCTCCTGTCTAGGTGAGTGAGACCAGCCAATCAGGGAGCTCTACACAGGTGTGGAGCCAATATCACTAACCTGAGAAGGCGCTGAAATTTAAAACAGCAAATTGCAAATGATGATCCGGTTCAGCGTTCACACAGCCCAGAGAAATTGTTGCAATTTTTCAAGCATTGTACCTTATCTATCTCTTTGGGGGGTGGGTGGATCAGGCTCCTTGAACTGTAGAGGTGCTATGGCTGGATCGTGACCGCTGCCCATGGGGGCAAGTGGCACCTTATCTATCTCTTTGGGGGGGTGGATCAGGCTCCTTGCACCCCAGAGGTGCTTTGGCTGGATCATGACCGCTGCCCATGGGGCAGCAAAGGGAAATTGAAACCAATCGAAACCAAAGTTAAAAGATTCCTTCCAGTAATAAATAATTTTTCCCACAAATATGGTGGTAACTCCCTGATTGGTTGCCTAAAGGTTGTCAATACCAAAACTAAAGCCCAAATCCTATATGGAGCTGAAATTTAGGGTATCAACATTAAGACAAAATTGAAAAATACCTGAATATCTTTTATAAAAAAAACTTTTAGGACTACCAAATAGGGTGCTTGCATCACTGGCCAGAGCAGAATTGGGACAATTACCTCTGGAATGTTTAATACAAGATCAATTGTCCATATACTGGTTGAAAGCTTACTCACAAAGGCAAGAAAATCAACCTAGAAAATGTATCCAAGAAACCCTATGCTGCTTACAACAAGATATGATTTTTCCAAGTGTATCTGTGCTGGAATATATTTTAAAACCATATGGCTTACTACACTGTGTTGCTGACGTATTTAGGAGACCAACAGTAGAAGTGTTCTTGCACATAAAAATAAGAATTAGGGATATATGCACACAAAAAGAATTGAGTTTTAGGGTTCAATACAAAGTAAAGAATTGGCTGTCAAAAAACAAATGTTCCTTCGGATTCGAACCTTATTTAACTATCTTATCGGACTCTCTGAGGACAAAGATATTTACTAGATACAGATTCGACAGCCAAAGATTAAGGAAATTCTACAAAATGCATAATAATTATGACCTTTGTAAATGTGGGTCAGGGGAGATGATTTAACACACCTGATAATTATATGTAAACTGTATAAAAAAAAATACAGATATTTATTTTTAGGCAATATTTTAGTTTCATTGGACCTTGAGCCCCACAACATCACCACATTCATATTTAAATCAATGTCCAAAGAAATTTTGGAACCTGTGGTCTCTCTCCTCAAGATAATATCCCAGAAAAAGCTACATATGGTAAATAAGGATACCGAGTAGAAACAAGGTGTAGGAATACGGTGTTATGTATTTTAGAGATAGAATGCACCCAGGCAGTCTTACTGTTACATGTTTTTAGTAATTTTTAGATTTCACTTGTTATTTACATTATGTTTCCATATGAACTTGTCTTTGTTATCTATGTTTTACTGTTGTATGTTTCTTTCTAATGAATTTGTAAAGACAAACCCCATCAAACAAATAAAAATATACTTGTCTCATAGCATTCTATTTTAGGTGTAAATGATCAGTTAACTCAAGTAGTTCATGTAAACAGGAGTTGTGTGAGCTTTTTTGACACTATGAAATATGAGGGACTCAGTGATTGGCTGAGAGGGACAGCTCACATACATATGCTTTTGAAAAAGTCTGCTGTGAGTACTGAAAGAAAAAGCCCAGTTCAAAGTCTTTATTTTGTTACAGTCTAAATCTAACAGTTCCAATAAATATCATATTAATGTTTTAGAAGTTTTTTTTTTCTTTCTGGTTTGCACCCAAAATATATGACCTAGTTAAGCAGTGACTATGGCGTGATTTAATCTAGAATAGTGGCTCACATACAATTCCTTAGAACTTAGATCTGGAATGAATGATGGTATCACAGGCATGTTTCATTGCTCAGGAACCAAAATACCCAGGAATGTGAAGTGTTGCATACTTTATCTAGGATCAAGGACCCTAGAATTCTGCAATTCCATAACCATGGAATTTTCAGCAGAACTGGCATTAGGCAGCATAATATAGGCAGTGATATGGAATTCATTGCTCTTGGTGATTTTTCATTTAAAATGTGCTGCTTTTCCATAGTGCCTGGCTTTCTTAACCACCTTGTTTGGTTTGAAGCCCCTCATCTATGCTCAACATGTGATGTCTTCAAAGACATCACATCATATTTTTGCCAATGGCTGGACTCTGTGCTGCCACAGAAATTAAAAGTCATGTCATAGGAATGGACAAATACTGCCACAGAATCTGAGGAGTCCTGCCACAGAAATCAGGACTGAAGCACTATGGAGAATTAGGGACCAAGACAAGTTAAGCCATATTCCTGAATGAATACTTGGTGTGTGAAACACTGTCCCATGGGTTTTGTATTGTAAAATATGGGGCTGTATAAAACAAATAAATAGCCTGAGGTAGGTACAGCCTCATGTTCTTGGAAGCCCCAGCAAGGTTTTTTTTTTTTGGTCCCGCTACCTATTCTGATTTGTTGAACTGTACCCAGTAATGCTGGTTTTACATTTTTTTTTTCAAAGTCAAAATCCATTTTTGAAACACGAGACTCTGCTGCTATTTTTTTGTTGTTGTTGTTACATGTATTGCCTGTATTCTCAAGTATGATGAACCTAAAGAGTTTCTGTGATTCTAATGACTTGGACCAATTTTTTCTTTGAATGCTATCCATTTTGTCAGTAAACAATGGTAACCCACTGCCCTTGACTATATGCAGTATCTTGGCAATTATTTTGGCATTATAATGGCATGTTTGGAGTTTCCACCCAGCCTATTAATGCTACTCATGTGCAATATCAGAGTACATTAAATTACACAAAAATTTAAACAGCAGATGTGGACTGATGCCCTGGCTTAGCACCTAGGACTAGCACCTCCCCAACCCCACCATGTCTACTGGGACTGTGGAGGCTCAAGGTCAACTTACATTGGAGAATTAGCTCCTAGGACCACCACCACTACTGCATAGCTAGTGTCCTATAAGGATCTGAGAGCTGCAAAGTTGAAATCATTCAGTCTAATCAGAAATATATACAGTATGGCCTGCAGGAGTTGGGGCGGGAAAAGAGGTTGGACTGCAAAAGCCTTAATGGACATGTGCATCATTCTATGAGGTGAAGCCAGCACCCATATGTCATGCAGTGTGGAAAAACACAATCAACTAACTAAAACTTTCCAAAATGCAAAATAAAATGCACTTTTTTGATGCTGTTCTGCATGACCCCTGGAAGCTAATGATTTCAAAATGGCTGTATGGCATGTGTACTGGTACAGTAATATTTCTTTTATTACATTGCACTGCCACACAATGTATTAGCAATAGCCCTGAATAACATTAACCTTATCACATTATAGCAGCACTACTATACTTACAGTTGCAGTGTGAGTCCTACAGAAAAATCCTGAAGTCAAACATTGCATTCTGTATTCTGACTGCTTGAAGTGTTAGGAAGCAGAAATTTAGAAGGTAAGGATTTTGTGATCAGGAATGCACACATTATAAATCTGACAAAGCTCTAAGTTAGTTAAGAGAAAACTACAGCAAAGTTTCAGTATCTTAAGAGTTGTTTGAAATTACAGGTATAGAGACCACTGCTGACCCATCAACGTATGCCACTCCCCCACACATGACACCTTTATTCAGCAATGGTTCTCACAAGCAGCTGTCCTGGAAATTGGAAGATTCAGAGGGCCCAGTTTTCAAAAAGCCTTAGACTGATGCAAATGACTTGCATCAAAAGAGTTTGATGCAAGGGGTGACTTGTGTCAAGTGCAATTTTCTAATGTAGCCTGCATCAAATCCTGACATGGCTGTGCCAAAGCCCCCTTGCACCAAGGTTGCATCAAACAACCAAGTGTGCCAGGTCACAAGGGGGTTTTCGCCATGGTGGGGTTGCAACATCCCCTTTTGGGGATTTTACAAGCCCTGCCATGAATGTAGCAAGGGGCATGACTTAGACCAGCCAGGAGGTGGTCTATGTGGCTTGTGCCAGTGGGAGGGGGTCCAACAATGGGCTGACAGGGGCTGAAGGGGCACGGGAGGTGGCATGGAGGTTCAGGGAAACAGCTGGGAATGAAGGGGGTAATGTGGCACCTAACAGGGTGTGTTTGCCGTTATATTAATATGTTCATGTCTATCAATACAAAGTAGAATACTACTTGGTACTATACCTATATGTGTAGTATTCAATGCCGAATGGATAGATGTAAATAAATTAATATAACAGCAAATGCACTCTGCCAGGTGCCACATTACCCCCTTCATTCCCAGCTGTTTCCCTAACCATCCCATGCCACCTCCCATGCCCCTTCTGTGCTTGGCCCACTCCTGTCCAGCATATTACTATTTGATATCATTCCCTGGTAGTCTAGTGAACCCCCACCCTATCTCTGACCCCCCCTGTAATTATTATTATATATCCTTCTCTGGTGGCTTAGCAGACCCGCCCCCCATCCTGATCCTCCCCATCAATATAGATATCTAGTCCCTGGTGGTCTACCAGACCCCCAATCCCTGATGTCCCAAAACCATTTATATAACAGTCCATGGTGGTCTAGTGGACCCCCACCCCAGCAGGCAGTGCACCACCACTCCACTCCCCTGTCCCATCCCCAAGCCCACAGCCAGCACAGTCCTCCACTCTCCACCACAGCCAGCCACAGACTGAGCTGTCAAGGAGCATGTACTGTATACAGTACGTGGCAATTAACAGTTCAATCTGTGGCCATCCATGGTGAAGATCAGAGGGCTGTGCCAGCTGTAGGCTTGGGATGTGATGTAGCAGCAGGGTGGTGGGGTACTGCCTGTCAGGTGGGAGATCCATTAGACCACCAGGGACTGTTATATAAATGATTTGGGGGACATTACAGATTGGGGGGTCTGCTAGATCACCAGGGAAGAAATATCTATATTGATGGGGGAGATCAGGGATTGGTGAGGTCTGCTAGACCACCAGGCAGGAGATATGTATATTGATGGGGGAGATCAGGGATTTGGGAGGTTCTGCTAGACCACCAGGCAGGAGATATGTATATTGATGGGGAGATCAGGGATTTGGGAGGTTCTGCTAGACCACCAGGCAGGAGATATGTATATTGATGGGGGAGATCAGGGATTTGGGAGGTTCTGCTAGACCACCAGGCAGGAGATATGTATATTGATGGGGGAGATCAGGGATTTGGGAGGTTCTGCTAGACCACCAGGCAGGAGATATGTATATTGATGGGGGAGATCAGGGATTTGGGAGGTTCTGCTAGACCACCAGGGAAGAGATATCAATATTGATTGGGGAGATTGAGGATCAAGGGGGTCCACTAGACCATCAAGGAAGATGAGTATACTGTAAATACAGTACAAAGCACACGCACACCGCTAGGTGCCACATCTCACCCACCAATGCCCAGCTGTCCCCCTACTCCCCCATGCCACCTCCAGTGCTCCTTCTTCACCCAGCCCCCTCCTGTCCAGCAGCTTCACCCCTACCACCATCCTGGCCCCTCTAATGTTGCACCAGGTGGAGGGGCCGGATTCCTGTGGCAATTTCCGCAGGTGCGCCAACTGTTTGGTGCAGCACTCCTGGGGAGTTTGGCGCCAGGACCCTGATTTTTTTCTTTTAATCAGGATCAGAGTCCCTGGCACACCTGGAGTTTGCTGCAGTCCTGCAGTGACACAATCTGCATCATTCTAAGGGCTCTTTGAAAATCAGGTCCAGAGTGTCTGTTTTTTTATTCATTTTTTTTTTTTTTATGAAAAAGATGGCACCACCCTTTTGACCAGTTCACTCATATTTATATATCAAATGGAGCCACTCACTGCAGTACAAGAGTGGTTTCACTCGCACCTGTTGAGTGACAGAACAGCTCAGCTTTGCTTTTGTGTTTCATACATTGAACATGCATGAAAAGGACAGTTAAGTACTTACCGTAACAGTTGATCTTTGAGAGAATCTCTTCCCTTAGGCCACACCTTTGGAACTACAGCCATCAGGCACTAGGACCACACAGAAACTTTTGCTAGCTGGAGGCCACCCATGACAATTTGATGCTTCAGCATCTACATAAACATGGGGGGTCCCATCACTCCTCAGTTCCGCAGACATTAGGCTTGGAGGAGCACCACTCATGGGGAACCAGGAGCTCAGACCAGAACAAAGTATACAAGTTGATAGATGGTGCTGGATATAAGAGCCATGGATTAGGATCAGGTACAACAGCTGATGCTATCATCACTGAAGCAGAAGGAGAAATGGAGGGAGGGATGGCATGGTCTAACAGAAGAGACTCTCTTGAAAATCTACTGTTCTGGCGAATACGTAACTTTTCTATCTTCCATAAGGATATCTCTTCAATTAGGCCAAACCTTTGGAATGAGTCACAAGTAGTCCAAAAAGGCACTGGGAGGGTGGTACAGTGTGATACATTCAAGACAGGAGGCCTTGCAGTACAAAAAGCCCAAATTCAGCATGTCTACGAGAGACGATGTCCAGACTGTAATGTTTAGTGAAGGTGTGGACAGTGTATCAATTGGCTGCAGCACAAATATCAGAAGCAAGGACATTTATGAAACAAGCAATAGAAGTGACCACCCCCCTTGTGGCATTACCATGAACTGCACCAGGAAGTTCCTTACCATACTTCCTATAACAGAATGTAATACAATGTGCCAGCCATTTGGACAGCACTGTTTAGACACGGGAGCACCCTCTTTCCCAACAGTGAATGAAACAAAAAGCTGTGAGGACTTTCTACAGTTCTTGGTGCGAGTCACATAATATTTAAGTATTCCATGTATATCTAAAGTATGGAGCAATGCCTCACCCTGACTGGCATGCCCAAGATAGTAAACAGGAAGGTGTATATTTTGATTCAGTGTAAAGTCAGATACCACCTTCAGTAGCAACTTAGGATTTGTATGCAAAGAAACTCTATCTTTGTGAAAAATCAAATAAGAAGGCTCACATATTAGAGCCTGCAGCTCTGAAATCCTTCGAGCAGAAGTAATTGCAACTAAAAATAAAATTTTCCATGACAGAAAACATAAGCCACAACTTATGGCCAGCTCAAACAGAGCCAACGTGAATTGCTCAAGCACAAAATTCAAGTCTCAGGGAGGGACTGTATTATGAATGGGAGGTTTTATGTGCAGAATACCTCTCAAAAAAGTGTGGGACACACCTTCAGTTGTACAACCGTACAGCCATCAGTAAGGGGATAGAAAGCTGATATAGCAGCAAAAAGTACCTTAAGGAAGGAACAGAATACTGTAGGCCAGAATCTGACAGGGACAGCAAGCACCACAGCACTGCATATACAGGACATGTGAATGGGTTCAAATTCTTGGAAGCAGCCCACATAGTGAATTGCTTCCTCTTCAGGGAATAAGTATGACTGGTAGAAGGCTTTCCAGCTGCAACCAGAACATCAGCAACTTTAGGAGATACTCCAAAATGTGCCATGGCTATGTTTCAGGAGCTGTGCATGCAAATGTAGGTACTTCAGGTCTGGATGGACCAGGGACCCATTGTCCTGTGACAACAGACCCCAACACAACAGTAGAGGTATCGAAGGCTTCACTACCAGTTGTTGTAGGAGTTGAAACCATATCAGGCTAAGCCATAATGAGGCTATAAGAATAAAGGTAGCACCTTCCATCTGCAGTTTGAGGAGGACTCTCTATATTAGGGGAATTTGGAGAAATGCGTATAGGAATTTCCCTTTCCAAGAGAGAGATAACGCGTCTCACCAGAAAATTCCAGGCTCTGGTGCAAGTGAGTAGAAGCACTGCAGTTTTACATTCTGTGGGGACATAAAAAGGTCCAACTCTTGATGATCCCTTCTTAACATACATACTAACATACTAAAATGCCAGCAGAATAGGCCTAATGGTCTCTAGACTCTGCTCGATTTTCAGCACCTGTACTGAGGGCCGATTTTGGTGTCCCCCCCTCCTTGGGTTATACTGTCCCCAGTCCCAGATGTTCCACCTGTATTGGGCCTGGTCAGATTTAACCCCCCCCGTACCTGTCCCATCCCCTCTTAAACCCATCCATAGTCTCCACCTCTACCAGTTCCCTGGGCAGTGCATTCCATAATTCCACCACCCTTTCAGCGAAATAACATCTTGCAAAGAGGTTGTCTATCATGGAGGTCAGCAGTACATATTTGTGCATCTGGAACTGTGACCTGCTTAGATTGCCTGCTAATACATATTGGATACATGGGAGCTGTACAGCTGACAGTTGGAAACTTTGGGATAGAGCTTCCCTGCATCGGGGATAGGAGTGGGTGCCCCCTTGTTTGTTGATGTAATGCATCACACTGGCATGATTCATCTGAATTAATGAAGAATCCGGAGTTAAATGCTCCTGAAATGCATGGAGGCTGTATAGAACAACTCTCATTTCCAGAACATTGATGTGTAACTTAGTCTCCACCTGGGACCATAACCCTTGTGTCTGGTAGGGACCCAGATATGCACTGATCCAGAAAGAGGCATCCACGGTGAAGATCCATGCAGGAGTTGGGACAAGAAATGGAATACCCTGTAAAAGACTGGTGCAAACCATCCACCATAGTAGTGCCCTGTGCAATAGGGATGTGACAAGGACCTTTTTCCCCAGCTTGCCTGTCATCTGATCCCATTGGAGCCCTAATGTGGTATCCTCATGTGCAAGCATGCCAGTGGTGCTGTCACAATGGCCACAGCCATGAGGCCCAGAAGACATAACATTGCCCATGCAGAAACATAGTGACTTCTGTATATCAGCTGTGCTTGGGCAATCAGGCTTTCCACCCTGTCCTGTGGCAGGAAAGCATATCCCTTCCCTGTATTAGAGACTGCCCCAATGTACTGCAGTCTTTGGCAGGGGAGTCAGGACTGACTTGGGTACATTCACTTTGACCCTCTAAATCAAAAAATTGCCTTGTTCTCAACAGGGTATGTTGTAGTAAAGGCTCTCTGGACTTGGTCTTCAGAAGCCAGTCACCCAGGTAGGGGAACACCTACAGGCCTTCCCTGCAAACGGCTGCTGCCACTACTGCCAAACATTTGGTAAAGACCCATGGCACAGAGGACAAGCCCAAGGGCAATACTCTAAACTGATAGTGCTCCCCTTCCAGCATAAAACATAGATACTGCCTATGGGCTTTTCTGATTTTGATATGAAGGTATATATCCTTCATGTCTGGGGAGCACAGCCAGTTCCCTTTTTGCAGAAGAGGAATGAGAACTTGTAGGGATGGCATATGAAACATCTTATATTCTGTGTAGAAGCTGAGATACCTGAGACCTAGTACAGGATGTAGATCTCTTGTCCATTTTGGGGCCAGGAAATATCCAGAATAGAACCTTTTGTTTCTCTGGATTGGAAGAGCTGGTTCTATAGCCCGTTTTTGGAATAATGACTGCACTTCCTTCAGAAGGGACAAATGGCCCAGATGATAACTGGATGGAGACAGAGGATGATCAGGAGGGTTGCTAACAGCTCCAGAGCATGTTCCCTTTTATTTCCAGTACTCATTCATCTGTTATAATCTCCTGCTACTGTTTTAGGTGCAGGGAGATCCTGCCCCCCACAACCACACCTGGAGGTAATAGTGGAGGTGGGGTTATAGTCTAAAAAGAGTCAGGCAGAACTGGTGAGGGTGGAGTCACTGGTTCCGATCACTTTGAGTGCTTTTGAATGGGTACTCAAGGGAAGGGGTCTTGGCAAAGAGCTACCTCCCCTACCTCTGTCTTGTTGATGGTAGGCACGATGGGTGCCCATGACAATCATGAATCAAAAACCATGACTCTAAAATAGTGAGTCAAAAATAGCGAAAATTACAATGGCGAATACCCCCAAAAAAGTGGTTGCCCAGAATAGTGACCGAACCCTGCTAAATGCTGTCTAACATCGCAACTGTGATAAAATCCCAACTGCATCATTAACATGCCCTGCTACTATGGAGAGAGACAGTGCTACAATACTAGAAATGTTTGCTAGATATTTACCTGCCTCCAACTCATCAGTTTCTGGCTGCCCACAGAGTGTCTTGTGAACTGTACCTGAATGGTAGTCACATGACTGAGCAATATGATTGAGATACATACAGGAAAAAAGCTCCAGTCCACAAAGAATGAAGCCAACAACCCTGCTGGCCCTCACACTACTGACATGGTTTGCCACCTACCACACAATGCATATTATGCAATATTTATCAGTCTACTGCATGTGTAAAAAAATGTTGAGCAGCAATACAATTTTAAGAGACAAATGCAGTGGGCTTTTAACTAGAAGCAAGACATGCCTGATGTCCCCCAGATAGCTTAGAACAGCAGGTTTAATTCATAAAAGTTCATAAATGACTGCTGTAAAAACAGACTTCTTTCAAATAATAGCACTCTTGAAAGGTGAAATAATGCACAGTGGCCAAAACTCATGGGTCTGTAGTCAGCTTTTCGCTTTAGAAATTAGTGTTCAGCATGCAATTTTTTGCTGTAAAAAGTACAGTACCTCCCTTAGAGCCACCTTGTATTTAATAGAGCATAGTACTGCCCTCACTAGGCAGTTGGCAGACAGATTGTTTACATAACAGCCCATCGCAATTATTACAGTACCACTATTATGTGTGTAGCGTTTATGCAATGGTGCTGTTTTGGGGATCGCCATTAAAAACTCACTTAAATTGTGTTCATGTTTTAAATTCACTATTTTCACATGGAATCAGTCATGACCACCTCATGTAACTGGCTGATGAAAGGATCCTCTCCTATGTCCCCAAAAGGAGTGGCATAAAGGGACTTAACCAATATGAGGGTCATTTTGGATGTCTAAAGACTCCTGAGTGTCTCTTCAACTTCATAAACAAACAGTTTTGTCCCCCTAAATGGGGCATTCAAAATTGCCTGCTGCAAATCATTAGCAAAACCAGCAACTCTAAGCCAAGAACAGCATCTCATACATATGCCTGAAGAAACAGCTCTGGCAGAAGCATCAAAGACATCATAGGCAGCCTTAGCAAATGTTTGCCAACCTCAGCCCCAGAAAATAAAGTTTTAAATAACTCATTCTTGGCAAAACCCTCAGTCAAAGCCTGGGCTGCAGTCTTAGCAGCTTTCCACAGGCTATTCTGGTATTTCATCATATGGGCCTAATTGGCAATTCTAAGGCCCAGTGAGGCAGAGGCATATGTATGCTTGCCCATCACATCCAGCCACCAACATTCCTTGTCAGGAGGCAAAGTACATACTGTAGGTGCTTAGGTGCCTTGGACCTACCATGAGCAGTCATGATAACTACTGAATCAGTTTCTGGCTGGTTAGCATAATATGGCTTAGCAGATAGAGCAGAATACTGCTTGTCAGCTTTTCTGTGCACTGCAGGCAGTGAGTTTGGTCTGTGCCATGCAGCAATGGAAGCACCCTCTAATGCAGGATAAATAGGAGTAATTATGATGGAGGGTGAGCAAGAACTCTCCAAATATTCCATTAAATTATTTTTAGTGGAATCATATTCTTCCACAACAAAGCCCATGGCAGTTTGCATTTGCTTCATCATGGTTTGAAAAGTAGGATCCTCAGGAGGAGAGCTCGGGGGTATATACCAAGTCCTCACTGCAAGATGAAAGGGCAGAACTAGACCAAGATATCACATATTCTTCTCTCTCATAATCCTCCTCTAAATCCTTCTCTAATACCATGAGATCAGGATTATATTCCACTTCAACCTCCCTGTCATTGATGGGAGCCACTGAAGTCACCAGACATAGTGTTGGTGGCTGTGAAGGAGGGATTTTTCTGTGTGCTGGAAGTAGTCATCAACAGGAGCTGAGTGTCTGTTGGGCCCATCAATGGAATTACAGCCTGTATAGGGTAGCCAGGCAGAATGTGTCATATCATCTCTGAAAATGATGCCAGTACAGCCTGAGAGTCAACAACACTCTGACCAAGGGCCATGACTGTCTTTATCAATGACAGGCCTTGTCCTGATGATGATGGCATTGTACCATCCATAGTAGGTATGGCAGTGCCTAAATCAGACCCTGATCTTGATGTCTCAACAACAGTCGGGGGTGCTGTCATCAATGTCACCAGAGCAGACAAGAATGCTGAAGGGTTATCTTGTCTCAACAATGACTGGGATCTCACCAGGAAAAAAGACTTCTCTTTGTCTCTGTGCTTATGCTTATGGCCTGATGATTAGGAAGGCTGGGATGACAACCATTTCCTGTCCCAGTCTTTTGACTTCGGTGGCCACATTTCAGCTGATTTAGATGTCAGCAGTGATTTCGGGCCTTGCTCCTTCTCTATGGCTGCTAATGCTTTTTGGAGAAAAAAAAAGTCTAAAGCTTTCTAACAGCATCACCTTGTTGACTGGTTGAAGCCCTGGCAGATCTCACAAGTCCAGACATTTTGAGACAGGCCCAAACAGCACACACAAACTCTATGTGTGTGTGTGTGTGTGTGTGTGTGTGTCTTCTTTATAAATTTTGTCTCCACACTTACAATACCAAAATAACATGGCTGCTGATTTCAGAGGTATGCAAAGATGATGAAAAACACTGTGATAAAACAGAGTAAATGGCAACAACTAGATGGTGATATTTCCTCAGTAGGTGGGATGAGAATGATCAACAGTGGGAAAAGAACTGAGAAGTGATGGGGCTGCCTACGTTTATATGGACATTGATGTATGACATCATCATGGGCAGCCACTGGCTAGCAAAAGTTTCCTTGTGAGCCTATTGCATTAAGGTGTGGCCTAATGGAAGAGATGTCCTCGAAGAAGATCTACTCTTATACAACAAGTGACAGCGCAGGATGTAGTAACCCACTCAAAAGTTCTCAAATGCAGTAAAGTTCTGATAGCAGAAAAAATGTATTTTGTGTGAATAATGTCCCTACAGAAATGAAATTGAGACATTTAAAAATAAAAACTTGGTTTAGAGTATGTCTCTTATATGGTGCCAATTTTTTTACATGAGATTAACATACTACAGGTCAGACATTCATCATTTGGTATATGTACAAATTGGAAAAGCTGTTGCAGCACATGCAAATGGATTTTTTATGTGAACTTTGGCAATATAATGCCATTTGTAAAATCCATAGCTTTAACTGTTTCTGTCTAGGCTATTTCACAAGGTAGCAGCCTGAACTGGATAGATAAGAATATTATGCCTGAATGTCAGTAATCTGTATATTTCGTAAAAAAGAAAATGAGTATGTGGATTCTGGATTAAGAGCAGTATATAATACTGCCATATATCAAGGGGAAACAAAATTCTATTTTTTGAACTTTCAGGTTGGTCATTTTAAAAAGGAAAGGAAATTATTTCTAATTGGAAGCTGTTTATAATGTTCCCATTTATAGAAATGATACCCATAAGCCTAAATGATCCATATGATATAAAACAAGAACACTGCAGAATGTTGCACATGGAAAGAAAACAGTTGAAAACACAATTTTGTGTCAGTGTTTATTAAAGGTAAACTTAAATATGGCTCATTTTGAGGCAAGTATTTCATTTCTCTTACTAAGAACATTGCTAACTGCTGCCACATAGCACAAATGTCCTGTCCCCTTTAAAGGCAAAAGGTAAGGAGATGGGAGCAGGGACTTTAAAAAGGGCTGTTAACAATGCCAGTAGTCCCAGACATAGTGAACATAAATGTTGTTTGCTTGTTTGTTTGTTTTTAAAATGTTGCCAATGGTCAGTTTTTTATTTTGGAAATATTTTTCTTTTTAGTTTTGTAATTAGAAGATTATCTACCAAATAGTAGCGCAGGAATTTACTAGGAGGCTGACATAACTTTTTTAATCTCCTACATACCTTATCAGCATTGGGACCTTACTCACTGTGACATCACAAGTGACAATCTGGCAGTAAGTGGTTGGCTCTTCCAGAGTAGCTGTGATACAGTCACAGTGCTGAGGAGATAGGAAGAAGGAAAATAGAACAAATTATGACAGCCTTCAAGTAACTGTGTGGTTCCACACATTACACCTTGTACTTTCAGATAGAAAATCTTATAATTGGCAAGAGGGTAAAGAAAGAGTACTTCAAGTATAAAAAGTAACAGCTGACTACTTTTAAATGTTCAGATTAAATTTCAGGTAATACACACGGTCTAACTTCTGAAGAGAAGGTAAAAATTAAGGCTGTGATGTTTGCATAGTGCCCCGGCAACAACTGTTTTAACATATTTTACCAATTGTGGCATCAGCCTGTTATGAATTTATCAATGGTCTGTGCCCTTCTTGTCCATATCCCCACTTTAGGCACTTGCTCACAAAGAATCAAGCCTCTGGGCATAGAACCCCCAGTTTGTTTCAGGCACTCCTAAAGATGCTCCTGTAGTAAAAGCAAACTCACTTTAGACGCGTTTACATAGCCACCTGGCTTGTCTTGCACCACTGCTCCTGTGCTGCTCTGGCCTTCTGTAGTGTTCATGTTGTGCATTTACACGGCTCCTCTCAGCACTGATGCAAGATGCACTGGTGAGAGGCCGTGACAAGTGGGGAGCTCACTTGCTGGTTGACTGAATTCTAGGACTGTCCCTGTCACATCACAGTGAGCGGTGCAGCCTCTCCACATGGTGGCTTATACCGCTTGCTCCAATCAGTGTCCCCAGGTTTCCTGCAGATCCAGAATCAGAAGTGATTGACTCACCATGGTCTGGCAAGTGTCTACACAGCTGCCTTTGTGCCAGAGCAACCAAAGCGTCCATGTTGCCGTGGCGCAAATGCAACCATGTAAACAGGGCTTTTAACCCAGTACGTTCTTTTGGAGATGAAATTACAGAGTTTGCCAGTAAAAAAAATAATAATTGTACCTTTTTAAAAACACTAAACTGCCACAGATGTCTTGTTACCACTTGTATTAGCTGCATTGTCATAATTCTAATATATTTTTCTCTTTTTTTTTATTTCACTATGTAACTTATTAGGCCATCAACTATCTTTGCTATTGTACACAACACTTTTGATATTGTAATTTTATTTAACTTACGCTTTTGTGTATCCTCTGTTTACATGTTACCTCTATGCCCAATGCTTCATCATTTTCCACCTCCAATTGTACTCCCCTTGAAATGGTTCATAGACTACATTAAAGGAAGACAATGAATAGAGAAATTGGTGATTTTGTCTCCAATAAAGCACAAATTATTTCAGGGGTACCCCAAGGGTCAAGACTGGGGCCTTTGATATTTAATATTTGCATGAGTTATCTTGTATTATATCCAATACCGATGTCAAATTACATCTGCATGCAGATGATACTATATTATACATATCTGGAGACTCAGTAACTCAGATAGAATCAATCTTGCAAAATGCTTTTGATCAGGTGCAAACCTGTTTTGCTAAGAATTAGGCTTAAATGTTAAAAAAAATCCCAAACAATGTTGTTCCAAGCAACTATCAGTCCTGGATCAATTGGAGAATCCTTGTTCATAGTAACAAAAACTAATGTAGTGTTAGAACAGGCCAAGTCTTATAAATGTCTAGGAATTTTGCTGGATGACAGATGTAAATGGGATATCCGCATGGACAAAAGGGTGGCCAGTTTGGGACGGAAACTTGAGATGTTGTTTAGGATTAAAAAATGTCTGCCAAGAGACTCATGAAAATTAATTCTTAACACCATGACTGTACCAGTGTTTGACAATGGAGATGTTACTCCTTGTACTCCTTGTAAGAGCCTGATGTTCTGGCCTCCACTAAATAGCTCTAATTCAGTATTTTTGTCTTCTAGTTGTGTGTCAGATCTAGGCAGCAGGAGTAAATATTTTGCTTTCAAAACTTTTCATTTGAAACTACACACGCCATAAAAAGCACACAAATTACCCCAGATCATCAGTGCTATAATTAATAAATGCTATAGTTGTTTTCTTAGAGAATAACCCACTCAGTTAACCCTCAAGTACAGTGGCGTGAAAAAGTATTTGCCCCCTTCCTGATTTTCTCTATTATTGCATATTTGTCACACTGGATGTTTTCAGGTCTTTAGACAAAATATAATATTAGATAAAGGGAACCTGAGTGAACAAATAACACTTTTTTTTTTTACTTATTTCATTTATTTAATGAAAAAAGTTAACCAACACCAACTGGCACTGTGTGAAAAAGTAATTGCCCCCTAGTTAAATCACCCAATTAAAAGGATAATTAGAGTCAGCTGATTGAACACAGCCAGGCTTGATTACAGCCAGCCCTGCTCAATATAAACCTCACTTATTTTGGCCCTTACCATCAGAGTCACGTTGCCAGCACAAAGATTCAACCAGCACATTATGCCATGATCAAAGAAAGTTCCTGAAAAGATCAGAAAAAAATTTGTTGCCCTCTTTCAGTCTGGAAAGGGTTACAAAGCTATTTCTAAGGCTCTGGGACTCCATCGAACCACAGTGAGAGCCATAATCTCCAAATGGAGAACACTTGGAACAGTAGTGAATCTTCCCAGGAGTGGGCGGTCTGCCAAAATTACTCCAAGGGCACAGCGTAAAATCATCCAGGAAGTCTCAAAGGATCCTAAAACAACATCCAAAGAACTGCAGGCTTCTCTTGCCTCACAGCTAAGGTCAGTGTTCATGACTCCACAATCAGAAAGAGACTGGGCAAAAATTGGCTTCATGTGAGAGTAGCAAGGCAGAAACCACTGCTAACCAAGAAGAACATAAATGTTCAGTCTCTCATTTGCCAAGAAGCACCTGGATGATCCACAAGCCTTTTGGGAAAATGTTCTATGGACAGATGAGTCCAAAGTGGAACTTTGGACGACATGGATCCCATAATGTCTCGCGTAAAGCAAACACAGCATTCACAGTAAGAACACCATACCAACAGTCAAACATGGTGGTGGTAGTGTGATGGTGTGGGGATGCTTTGCTGCCTAAGGACCTGGATGACTTGCCAAAATTAAAGGAACCATGAATTCTGCTCTGTACCAGAAAATTCTTAAGGAGAATGTCCAGTCATCCTTCCGTCAGCTGAAGCTGAAGCGTAGTTGGTTATGCAGCAAGACAATGATACAAAACACAAAAAGCAAGTCCACATCAGAATGGCTAAAAAAGTAAAATTAAAGTTTTGGAGTGGCCTAGTCAAAGTCCAGACTTAAACCCAATAGAGATGCTGTGGCAGGACCTGAAATGAGCAGTTCATGCTTGAAAACCTACCAAATGTTACTGAATTAAAGCAGTTCTGCAAGGAAGAGTGAGTTAAAATTTCTCCACAGCGATGTGAAAGACTGATATTGAATTATAGGAAGTGTTTGGTTGCAGTCATTGCAGCTAAATGTGCGTACATGATTATTAAGTGTAAGAGGGCAATTACTTTTTCACACAGTGCCAGTTGGTGTTGGTTAACTGTTTTCATTAAATAGGTGAAATAAAAAAATAAAAAACAAGTGTTATTTGTTCACTCAGGTTCCCTTTATCTAATATTACATTTTCTCTAAAGACCTGAAAACATCCAGTGTGACAAATATGCAATAATAGAGAAAATCAGGAAGGGGGCAAATACTTTTCACGCCACTGTATTTACTAAACTGTAAGTGTAGCCATTAGTGTACACTAGATAAGGCAAGCTACTTAATATCACAGCTCTGCTGTTCTAAACTTGACACTAAACCAGTACTTGTTGAATCCATGGTCCTGGATACATCACTGTTACTGGGGACAGGAGACATTGTAGGAACAAGAAGAGCAATAAACCATGCTAAGATGGAGATCCCCAGGGGCCATAAAACTAGTAGGCTAATTTAGAAAAAAATCCTAATAGCAGACCAGAGGAAGGACACACTAGGATTACACACTCAAATCAGACACTCTGCGTAAATATGTTTTTGCAAATTCTGACTATAGCACTCACTTAACTTTGACAAGTCAAAAAGTGTTATGACTGGGGGCACTTTCTTCCTACTTCCCCTTTAGGTGGGCATCCCACAATATGGTAAATTACTTGGGGGTTTGCCTCACTCCAGCCATCTCCAACATATTCAGCCTGAACTATGACAAGCTATGGGAAGAGGTCTCAGCAGACATAGCCCGGTGGAACTTGCTCCCCCACAGTCTGAGAGGAGGGGGTGGCTGTGGTAAAGATGAACATCCTCCTGAGATTCCTGTTCCTTTTCAAGACCCTTCCATTATGAATCCCAAAGTGTTTTTGGAAATGCCTCCAAAAGCGGTTCTGTGATTTATATAGGCTAATGGTAGGCATAGGATTAATAACAGGCTCCTGACTCTCCCTCGAGAGAAGGAAGCCTGGCCCACACTAATTTCCATTGCTGCTACCTGATAGCACAGCTTGCTCCACTTTTCAGCTAGACAAAGCAAAGAGGAGACACCAGCTGGCTAGAGATGGAGGTGCAGCAACCCCTCACCATGCCATGGCTGGCTAGAGACGTAGGCACAGCAACCCCTCTCAGTGCCACTTTGTACCCTTCCCCATGTCCCTCTCACCAACAGACTCTGGTGGGAAATCCCAAATCCCAAAATGAAGCATATGCTGCACAAAACAAATGGTCTCACACAATCCCCAAATGCAGTAGGCTTACTGACTAGCATCATAGGGAATACAAATTTCACTCCTACTTGTACCAACCCAGATCTCCAGAGGTGGAACATGCAGGGCCTCATTAGATATTGAAACATGATCTGAGATAGGAACTGTGTACCTTTTGGAGAACTTCAGTAGCTATGGTCTCCCACCTCAAGATCAGTATGGGTACCTGCAGATGTGGCATTACCTGACCTCTCAGAACTTGGGGCACCAGGTAAGTAGAGACCTGACTTCCCTGGAAAACTTTCTGTACTGAGGGGCTATGCCTGCAGAGAGCAGAAGCACAGTCTCTAGAGTATACCAGACCCTTCTGTGAGGGTTCCACCAAGCCGCATCAACAACAAAGTTGTCAAACTGCCTCACAGCAAAAGCCACAATGTTGACAGGTGAAATTTTGCCTGTCAGACAGTGACTGTTTTTTTGGGCGGGAGGCTTCACACCCCACACACCCCATTCAGGGGGCTTCACCCTCCTCAATCTCTAGATAGTCAACGCTGAGTCGCACTTGACTCAGAAAGGAGGAGTATCATGGGGAAAAGGCAAAATTTAACCAGCAGGGACATTACAGCAACAATTCTGAATTTCATCGAAACTGTCGCTGGCCTCTGCTTGAAGTGGGAAACTAATACCCAAACAGAAACATCAGAAGAGACCTGAGCTATGTGGGCTAAGGGCTAGAAGGTGTCTTCTTCCACAGGGGGGCATGAGTTCCAGTGGAAGTGTCTCACCAGGTTCTTCCACACCTCTACCATCACTTGCCACTTTTAGAGATGGAGACTCCAACAGCTGCTGGAGACAATGTGGAGGAGTGGGCTCTCACGTTCACATATTTTGGGACTTCCCAATCCTCGGAGCATATGGGGATCAAATCCATGCAAGATTAGTAGCCCTCTGGGGAAGGGATATCCCAAACACATTTGAGCACTTAGTCCTTGGGTGCAAGGACGTGGGGGACAATGTGCAGTAAAGGTTCTTCCAGGCCCTTTGCACCATCACCCTGAAGGGTTTCACAACATGCTAGTTGCAGGCAACCCACCCACCTTGAGCACCTGTGAAATCAGAGTGTCTGAAATGAGCAGAATGCAGTGCATCACAGCTATCTTGTGACTGACTCTGGAGAAATATAATCAGCTCTGGGTTAGATGGGAGGCCTGGAATGTTTCAGTGGAGGAGGTGGTGGAGGTGAAGGATAATCCACCCACATACCACTGCTAGAGATGGGGCGGGTGACAAAGATCCTTCAGACTACTGCTCCCAAGGTCTGCCAGTAGTGACCCCCCAACTAGTTGTCATTTCTATGCACCAGTACCATTTCTATGCACCAGTACTTATCCATAGCCTTGCCCAGAACCTGCACAGCACCCACTGCTTTGTACTGCTGTTACCTGCTTATTCTTCCAGGTGGGAGAGGGCTTTTTTCGGTTATCCTGACAAGTTGAACTGTTCTGGCATGAAGTTGGATTACCACTATGAGCATAGACATTGGCAATTCAAAACATGGGATATTGTACCTCAGAAGAACAAAGAATTCAAGATGCAGTAACTTCTTAAATAATACAGCTGCCTGATCTTTGTATTTTTCTATCAACTTTGTGTTTTGTATCAAGTGCACTTCTCAATCAACTATATGTAATTTTCTCAATCAACTGTATGTAATTCCAACCTAAAATAAAGCTGAGTTTCAAAAAAACAAGTGGATTCTTCCTCTCCTCCATGTGAAAGGTCATAAACATAGGTAGTTTTTGTAGGAATTGTAGGGTAGTTCCCCAGGTTCAGATTTCAGTCAGGCTATGTCTTTTCTCTCCTTGGGAAGAACATGCGTATCTGTTTTCCACTGTACTTTTGTGCCTTCTTCCCTTAGGCACCATTGGTCCTGGTACCTCATCTTTGCTGCACATCGAGGGGTCAGAACCCTTCTTCAGCATACTCATGTCCTTATAACACTGCAACAGGGTGGTAATCCCTGTGGCAGGGACAGAGAGAGTGTGAGATTAAGTATGCCACTGCACAAGTACCACATACTACTCATCTTCAAATCAATGCTAAATCATACTCACTAGGGTCCAGTGACCCTATAAATACCCTATAAATTAAAAGGCTTTGTCTGTGGTTCAGCGGGGCAGTGGATGATACATGCCATGCCCCCTCCCCATGTGGCAAAAACAGTGAATATCCAAGCATCCCCTGGATGCTCCAATTTTTTGGTTGCCACCTTTCTCCCCTCCTCCTTCTGGGACACGTCTCTCTCCTTGGGGTCAGAATTTCTTCCCAAACTTGCCTTTGTTCTGGGGACCTTGTCCCTGTGACACCTTGAGGGGTTGGAACCCTTCTTCATGATTCCCATGTCCTTTTGACATGCCGACAGGTGGGTCATCACTGCAGCAAAGACAGAGAGAATATAAGTCAGCAGTAAGCAGTGTCAGTGGCTCAGTAGTAAGCTCACTTGCCTCTGAAGCTGGGAGATCAGAGGGCTGTAGGTTCAGTTCCCACATCTGGCACTTGGGTTAATATCCCAGTACTGACACTGTAGTGCAGCATGAGAGGGGTGCTGCACTTCTAAGATGCCGTCTTTTGGATGAGACGTTAAACCGAGATCCCATCTGCCTGGACTGGTGGTAGTTCAGGTGGATGTTAAAGATCCCATGGCACTTATCGAAAAGAGTAGTGGAAATGCTTTATTCAAAAGTCCAAACAAAAAGTACAGAAAAGTATTACAGCATACAAAATCATAAAAAAACACAAATACCAGAAAGAAAACAGCGCAACATACAGTAATGTCAAACAAAATACCTAATACTATGAACCCCCCTTCCCCCACCAAAGGAGTAGGGGGAATTTTTATTGGCTAAAGCTTCATAAACAAAACAAGGGAAAATACAACAGAAAAATCGTAAAATACAGGAATCAATATATAACATCCGAGTCCAGAAAACAAGAAGCCATTCATACCCTTCAAAAGTCCAAAACACCAAAGACAAACCCAAAATTCCAAGAACAAAACCCACTCATAAAAACCTATAATAACCAGAAGCAAAAAACAGCTATCCCAACAGCCCTTCCCATCCCAGTATATAATGGAAAACAAAAACAGTTCATAGAATCTGGCAGAATCCACTGGTCAATCAAAACCTGTAAAAGGGAGAGAACCCCAACCTTTCCACCAGTCCTGCATAAGAGTACTAGAAAAGACATGTCTTTCTTTTTTAAATAACATTGTGATTTCAGACTCAATTTTATTTTTTAAGCCCAGCAAAGATAGCTGTTTTTGTTGCAACACAAATTGACATCTAGTTTGCCAAATTACCCATTTAATGAGAGCAAAAATTACTCGAGTTGTCCCTAAATGGAATCCACTCCAAAGAATGTTATCATACTGACCACACACCGAGGTATTATAATTCATACACCTTAGATGAGGGATATTCCATGAACAGGCCAACACAGGCCATAAACCAGAAATATATGGGCATTGTAAAAAAATATGTGACATTGTTTCAATCTCCAATCCACAACCCTCCCTTAGACAAGATCTGCCCTGAATAGATTTGTGAAAATGATTTCCTCTGACATTTAGTCTAGAATGACAGCTAAGCCATACAGAATCCCACACTTTATGAGGGAGTCTGGTTTCTGTTACTTGGCGAAGGACATCAGCAAGGACTACAGTGTCTGGTAATACCAGACAAGGATCTTTAAAACAGATCTCCTGTAACAGCTTACGATACTCCAATTTTCTGGTAGTATGCAAAAGGTAAGAGGTCAAGATATGCCAAAGTTTTAATTTCTTACAGATTTCCAAAAGATAGGGAGAAAAACCTTGTGGGATGTTCCGAAATACCCCCATTGCTGGGTTTCCCACTTCTGCCAAAAATAGTTGCATCTATCTTTAAACAAGGGAACCCAAGGCAATTGACTCAACAATAAAACAGGAACAAAATTTGCCTAAAGAAAAACAGTAAAAAGAAAAATCACAGGATTGATCATGTTCAAACCACCATCACACACAGACCAATAGGTACTATTTCGCTTTATGGGATTAAGCCGACTCCCCCATAATAATTGAAAAGCCACACTATACTTCCTAACCTCTAATTTGACAGACAAAGGAAACAGATAACTAGCATTCAGAAAAATAGGCAATAAAAAAGTTTTAAACATAAAGACCCTTTTCTTTTTCATCATAGGAAAACCTTTCCATCTTGTAACTTTCTCCTCTGCTTTGGCCAAGGCCATTTCCCAATTGTAACAGGCCGGGTCAAGAGCTCCAAACCAGCACCCCAGAATTTTAATCGGTAATTCAGATACCCCAACACCCCCATAGCCTGCAGAGCTACTTCTAAAGTATGAATCCCCACAGCCGTACTCTTCTGTCTGTTGATCCTTGAACCAGAAACAACAGAAAAAGAGTCTACAACCTCCATAGCCCACTCCCCAGATACTTGATCGGCCACTAGTATAGTAGTGTCATCTGCATAAGCCAGGGCAATCAGAAATACACCATCCCCAAAACCCCGAAATGGTGCAATCCCTGTTGTCATATGTAATGTTCTTAGTAAAGGATCTAAAGAAAAAAACTTAAAGAAGCAGACTCAGAGGACAGCCTTGTCTGACTCCTCGCTGAATCAGCACAGATCTCCCTAGCCTGCCATTTACCAAAGGCTGAGATGAGGCATGTCTATAAATGATTTGAAGCCATTCTATAAACCCAACTGGAATACCATAATGTTTTAAACCTGAAACAGGTAGACATAGGGAACCTCATCAAAGGCCTTAGCTTGGTCAAGAGAGAGTAAATACCCAGAACCACTCGATCCATCAAAAGCTTCTCTTAGTAATTTGGTAATGTATCCCATACCCCGCGGCGGGGAATGGCACAAGTCTGACTGGGTGAAATCACTTACTGAGCTACCCAGGACAAACATTTGCACAAAACTTTACATAGAATTTTCCAGTCGACATTTAACAAACTAATGGGCCTCCAGTTCCTAAGATCCAATCTGTCCCCCTTTTTATAAAGAAAAATTAAAATACTGTCTGCCAAAGCTGCAGGAAAAGGAACTAAACCAGATAGTATAGCATTATAAACTTTCACCAAATAGGGACTTAAGAGATTAACTGCTTTCTTATAGAGTTCCCCTGGTAAGCCATCCGGACCAGGAGAAGAACCAGACAGTAATCCAGCAATAACCTCCTCCACTTCTTTCTGGGAAATAGGAGAGGTCAATAGGGATTTATCAGATTCCAAAAGATCAGGTATCTGTAAAGTACGTAGAAACTCTTCCGTCCTGACAGTAGGGGGAGAGTTGGTACAAAAGGAATCTTCCACAAACTGATGAACCACTTCCTCAATATCAGCGCTAGAATTTACAGTCTGACCTGTATCAGACCTCAAGGCATCCATATATTCAGAGTCTGCCCTTTGCGTACAACACTCATAAGGATTAACTCCTTGCACTTTCCCCTTAGTGCCAAACTTCTGTTCTAAAAACAGAGAATGGGCCCTATCATACTGATACTTACACATATCAGATTTAATTACAACAATGTCATCCATGAGATCTTCTCCAGTCTCTACAGCTTGAGAAAGTAGCCTCTGGAGCCTATCCCTGAACTGGAGGTAGGTTAGGTACTTAGAGTTTGCTGCCCATTTTGCCAAAGGGCTACATAAGGTTTTCAAATCTCATTTCGAGTCTTGCCACCATGAAAGAAGAATTATCATATAAATCAAAAACAGAAAACCTGGCCTCCAACTCATTATGAATAACAGCCCAGGTATCTGTATCCGATAAAAGAGCCGAATTCAACCTCCAGACAGGATTTGGGCCAGGTTTGTTTACAGGAGTTCCAACAAAAACAGTAATCAGTCTGTGGTCAGAGGTCTCAACTGAAGAAACTGAAAAAGAACACACAGGGACCCAATGGGAGGCAAACCAGAAGTCAATTCTAGTAGGCAAGTGACCCCTAGAGTAAGTATGCTCCGGTAAGCTAGAAAAACCAGCCGCACAATCCCTAAGCTTGGCCTGTGTATATATTCTGTACAAAATGTTGGAATCAGAATATAAGTTTTGTGATCTACTTGTTTTGTCAGATAAAGACAATATACAATTGAAATCACCTCCTAAAAAAAACAGATCTTGTGGTATACAAAAAAGGTAGAACTTTCTGCAATAAAGTAATCCGTTGGAATTTTGGCTGATAATTATGAATATTAATAATACATAATTCATGTGCCCCCAGCCGAGCATCAAGAATACATGCACAGCCAGGAACCAGGTCAATCAGACAAGAAACATGGAGGTCAGGATTCAAGATTAAAAACCCCAGCCCTGAGCATGGTTCCTCCCCCAATGACCAAAAAGAAGCACCCCTGACCCAGTCAGTAGATGCCCGGTAGGTCTCTCTAGTAGTATGCAACCAGGTGTCTTGAAGTAAACAAATATCAAGATAATGACCGGAAATTATAGAAAAAGTGGTGAGTCTTTTTTTTGTGGTTCTTTATACTATTGGCATTTAAGGATCCCAAAGAAAGGTACCACATCATGTTCAGATGGTAGAGACATCCGCCATAGTGGAAACCAGAGGTTTAACAGCTTTAGTCCCCAATCTTTTGGATTTCCTTTTCTTCTTGCCGCCCCCCCTTTGGTATCTACAGAGGGAAATTCAGAATCAGTTACAAGTTCCGGCTATGAGGAAATTAGTGAAGAGGAATCCGAATCATCATCCTCTGCATCCCACTGCTTCCTCTTAGCAAGTAGAAGGAACCTGCTGAACATCGGAAGACCAGTCTCACCTCCATCCATAGCATCTTTGCCCAATTTTTGGGATACACCGCATGTCATCCATCTATTTTTTTGAAATTCCCAATCCATGGAGTGGGGAGGCGGCATAGCAGGGTCCTGCCTGGAAGGCCCCGGTAGTTCAACAGAGCAAGGGTGAGACTCCATATTCTCAGAAGGAATGAGCAATACCAGATCAGCAACCACCTCTGGGGCTGTGGTACCTGGGGAAATCACCTGCTGCAGTGGGAGCTTGACTGGAATAGAGGGGAGAGAGGGCACATGTTTAGAAGGGGAAGGATCAACAGCAGAAATGGTTACAGAGGATGAGTAGGGCTGGGGAAGGGGCACTTCAATAGGGTAATCATCCCCTGGTTCCCCTTCCATAATATCAGTAGAGTCATCTCCTCCCAAATTATGTGAAGCCCAGGGACAATCCCTGAAAGCGTAGGTGGTGTCTTCACAAGGATTACAAATAACAGGAGTTTGGCATGCAAATGCAACATGGCCGATCCCTCCACAAAGGGAACATTTCATTTTATTGCAGGCATTGCTCAGATGAGTATGAGCCCCACACCTGAAACATGAACGAGGTTGCCCAGCATAAAAGATAAAACCTCGGTCCTTCCCCAGGTAGAAGCAGCTAGGTAGATGCTGAATAATACCTCGAACCTGAGGCAATTTGACCCGAATCCTCCACCCCCAGTCCAAATATCCTCAGAGTCAATAATAGGGTCTGGAAGACCTAAAACAGAACATTTAGCCCTTAACCATAACAAAATATCTTAGTGAGAGGAATAGCAGCAAAGACCTTCCAGTCAGGCTTGTTACGAACACCTTGGTAATGTTCCCAGAAAAGCTCCAAACCTTCAGCAGTTTTAGAGCTGATATCGAAATTTGGATCACCTAAGGTGTGAATTAAAGCATAAATATCCTGAGCAGAAAAACCCATGCTGTCCTTCAAAAGCGTACGGCCCACATGTAGTCTGTCAGGATGTAACTCTAAGCCTCCTTTATATTTTAGACTTACTGCGTGACGCCATTTAGCAGGTTCAGGAGGAGCATGAAATAATCCAGCATATGTTCTGCAGAATGAGTTCCGATCATGTTCAGAATCAGCTGCAGCAGTACTCACAGAAGGACATGGGGGGGGCAGGATGTTCCAGGCCAGGCCCAGGAACATCAGGTGCTGGTTTCAGAGCAATAGGGTCTTCAGGGTCATGATGCTGCCCAGAAATACTGAGCAAAGGAGAGGTTTCCATAGGGTTTTGTTGCTGAGGAAAAAGAACCCAGGGATCAGACAACTCTAAAGAAGAGGGAAGTTCCATAGGGTCAGCAAGAGCAGACCCCAGTCATTGAGGCAACACCCAAGGCTGATTTGGCCCAGCTTTAACCCACCCAGCAGCCTGCAAGGCTTCAGCAACAGTATACCCCGTAACCAACAAATTGTTATCAAAGTTAGAACTTTCCCCAGACAATTCAGTACTGCAAGAAACTGTAGCGAGTAATGCAGCGCCAGTCACAGAATCTAACAGCTCCTGAGGAGCAACTGTTCTAGAAGCAGTGTCCACCCCTGAACCCTCTCTAGCCTGTAAATGTGGAATTAAGGCAGTGTCAGAAGAAACAACAGAAATCTTACTGGCAGGTGCCCGGGATGACATACGGGAACCGTTCATGTCCATGGAGGTCTGTAACTCTCTGTTTACCAGGTCTGGAGTTGCAGTAGACCCAGCACCAAACTCTATTGTACATAATCCAGGTGAACTGACAGCTGTTGTAGAAAGTGGAGCTCCAGTAAGCAATGCTCGTGTCGCAAGATGGAGGGATTGGCTGTGACGCTTGCGGCTCTCTTCTGCAGCAAGAAGCGCTCACAAATACTCACAACAGGACCAAAACAAATGACAGCTCAGGAAGTCTGTCTGCAGCAGTGGGTCTGCGGAAAAAATAGGAGCCTCAGAGGAAGCCACACAAGCAGGAGAGGTAAACAAACGATCCTCAGCAGGAGCAAGAACAATAACAGTATCCAGACTAGGCAGTTCAGAGGCAACTTAGGAGCAATATCCACATCCATCTTCTCAGAGATGGAAAAAGCCTCACACACAGGAGGAACTGAGGAGGAGGCCAACTCCTCAGCTCCAAGGACCATCTCATCTCCACTAGGATCCATGGGAGCCGCCATCTTGGTCCCACAGGAAAATGGGTCCCCTCTGCTCACAGAAAGCAGAGTAGGAGAAGTTCCCCGGTGTCCTGGCCAAATTTCCCTCACTAAAAATACCACCAACAGCTTAATCTGGTTCAAGGTCAGTTGGCATTCATCTGTATCCCCCTCCCCCGGGTCATTTCTGAAAAGGAGGCAGTATTTGTCTAGTGCACTTACCTGGGCAACAAAAACTAAATAAATAAATAAATAAGCTAAAGTACACAATTGCACAAGCACCACATACTACTCAATCTTCAGTCAATCCTAAACCATACTCATAAGAGCCCGATGACCCTACAAATTAATATTTCCCACTGTCCCTGGTAGTTCAGCAGTACCATTTTCCTCCTCGATGCCCTTCAGTGTGTAGCTATTATTTGATCTCCAATCCCCAGTGGTCCAATGGTCTCCCCTCAACTAGGCATCCGTAGATCCACCATATCCCACCCACTACCTGTCCCACTCACTCAGCACACCACCCACAACCCCATCCTCACCCAACTCACTTTCTGATAGGTAAAAGTACCACTGTCGGTGCTGTAGTGATGGTGACTAGCAAAGACCATCCACACACCACCTCAGCCAGCCACTGTCTGCATGACAGGTAGTGAGTGCACACATATGGTAGAATCTACTGTACTCATCTGCTCACTCCCTATCGTGCAGATACTATTTCTGCATATGAATGAGCATCAGGGAGGGAGGGGGGACTGCTACACTACATGAAACAGTGGGAAATCACTGGAAAGAGAGGAGGGGCCACTAGATAAGCAGGGACGGTCAGGATAATTATTCTGCAATCCCAATGGGCATCGGAGGGAGGAGGGGGACTGCAAGACAACTACAAGAGGTAGGATGATTATTTTGCAATTCCAATGGACATCAGGTTGGGGAAACACTAGACTGCCAGGAAATGGCAGCACATGCTGTCAATGTAATACTCGGGGATGGGTAGTGAGGGAGCAGCTGAGGCTTTGCACAATGGTGCCATGCATTCATGCATGGAGGCCCTGTGCAAGGCTACTAATGGTCACGTAGTGACAAGCAAATGGCCCTTTGCACCTTGCATGTCATATGTAGTCATTAGCATACAAGCTGCTGAATTTGGCTCCCAGGAGCAAAGGCTTAATCCCCTTTGGAACACACTCTCTCCTTTTGCCCTGGGAGCCTGTTGCCAGCAGGGGGCTGTGCTACCATTGCAAGCAGTCACTTTCCTCAGCACTAACACAGACCCATATTCATATAGGAAGTGCATGCTGGACAGCGCATGCTACCTGTATAAAGATGGCTCCCTGCCAGCCTTACTGTCTCACACAAGTCTCTATTGTTTGCACAGCACAAACATCCAGCTCTGAAAATGAGGCCCATACAAAGACTGTTTCAGATATAGGTGGCCAGTGAGACTGAGAGAAGACAGCAATCAGAGGAGCTGAAATACTGAAGAGTAAAGGAAATCGGTTTGGCAAGGTGTTTCCAAATGGTAGAAGATTCAGTGTGGCAAAGAAACATAGAAAATATGTTCCAGATATAGGGACAACAGATGAGAAGGCCTTGCCACCAACAGTCACTGGGTGATCAGTGGAGCAGTGATAAAGTAAGAGCCATAGGAGATGTATCAGTGGAGAGTAAAAAGAGATAGGTCTGGCAAGGTAGGCAGGTGCATGTCTGCTGAATATTTTTGTGGATAATTTGGGGTATTTTTAATTGGCTTCCAGAGGGGGAAAGGAGTCACTGGAGGTTTCTGAGGATGAAAGTGAGTGGTCACACTTTTTGTTGTGGGTGAGGAGAAGAACAACAGCTTTCTGAATGCACTTGCACCTAGACAGTTAGGACATGAGCAAGTGCATTTAAAAAGAAGCTGCAGTAATCTAGAGATAAGAAGATGGGCAAGGGTGAAAATTCTAGCAGAGAAAGAGTCATGGAAGCAGTGGACATGGACAACATTTAAAAGTGGTGATGGGTTGATTTATAGGCATTAAGGATGTGAGATGATAATTTGGGTCAAGAGGGCTACCAACATCATGGATAAAAAGGCAAATGTGAGGTCAGAATTAAGGAGTGATCTGGAATAAAGAAAAATGCCATTCATTGGCCCAGGGGGTAGTGTGTTTGTGCCCCCATGCTGGTGACCCAGGTTTGGGTGTGGACTTCGTAGCTGGGATGGGTGGCAGATGGGTTGGGGTAGTGCTGCCATGTGGCAGTGCTCCCAGCTGGTGTGGGCCAGGTGACATGTTCTGCCACTGCAGCAAATCCTGTGGTGGGTCAAGTAGCTTGTATCTTCCACAGGATGTTGCTGCATGCATGTAATTCTTGGAGGGGGTCAAGTCTGGCACAGTGGGAGGAACTGAGGGGAAAAAAATAAATAGCAGAAAAATAGTGGTCATCTAAATGATGGCAGCATCATTTGCTATTTTCTGAGCTCAACACTCCAGTTTTAACTTGACATGTGCACTGGGAGCAGGGATGGGATGCCTGCCTTCCTCCCAGACCCACCATGGGAGCTCATCTGCAGGGGACTGAAGAGGAAAGTTTTCTGGTTGTGGGGGTAGTGGCTGCCAGTCAGACATGCAGAAATGCCTGAGATGATCAACCCAGAAGAAGAAAAGTCTGGAATGAAAAAAGAGTACAGGAGAAGATGGAGGGAAGCAAGTTACATTTGGGGATAGTCTTCATGCTCAGGAGGAGCACTTCAGTTGCAGGAAGTTGAAAAAGAGTCAAGGGTGGGCCTGTCTGCTACAATCCTGGTGAGAAGATGGGATGGGATCTGGGAAGAAGAACAAAAAGATATGCACAGCTTGAGTTCATCAGCACAAAAGTGATAATTATGGTTGAAAGCAGAGATCAAGTGTCAAGTCATGGAAATGAATAAAGAGCAGTTGGTTTATTAAATGCAGAACTAGAGCAGTTTAATCACTGAATTTGGAGCCAAGGCAGGAAGAAGGGAAGGCAATGCTATAATCTTAAATGTAGTCCATGATAACAGAGAGGTTGGTGTCAATGACTTTTTAGGGACAAAAAGAATAAGAAGGGATGAGGGACTGTTATCAGCAGGAAAGAAGAAATACCTGACCACACGAATCCAAGTAGACTGTGCTGTAGCCACAGTGTAAACCATATTAGAAATAGACTATAATATTGTTATTGGAGAAGTGGTCAAACAGATTGCACCACACTCCTGGCAACTCATCATGATGTCACAAATGAAAGGCTGTGATGGCAGTAATGATTCACAGATAGCTTAATTCTGGGTCGAAGATACAGCAGGAAAGAAACAAGATGTGATCTGTTAGACTAGGCCCCCCCTTGTGGGAAGAGTAGGGCATCATACAGCCTTGAGGCAGGGTTGTGCCTTCTTTGGAGGCAGCTTATAGCTGGTTCATCTTTCCTCTTTACTGCAATTGTGAACCAGCTGGCACAGACATATTTAAAAGATATTAAGGGACTGCTCAAACAGCTATTGCATAGTCTGTTTGCTGTTATAGCCATGAACCAGTTACCTGACCACAAAGATACTTATTGATACATGCTTGATCTATATTGCTGCTAAAAGTAACCATTGAACATGGCCCATATGAAAGCTGATGAATAGAATAAGTCACTTTTAGAAATACTTTTTGCAGGTCTTTGAAACTTTCCACCTTGCAATAAACATATGCAATTTGTGTAGCAATATTTGATCAGGTCCATGGCTTCAATAAGCAGGATTATCTGAGTATACCATGTTTAGTATTGCTTGGTACTGACTCAAGTCATACCTTATTCTGAGTGAACCTTACTTAGTGTATTATTGGCGCTACCTCTAATTACACCCTATCTGGGTGTGTCTTGTTTTGTGATAACAGGTTCTATTTTTAGTTGACTCCCAATCCGGGTAAAACATATGTTGTATTGTTTAATAATGATTCCTAGCTTATGCTCTGGCCAGGGCTACTTCACCTGTGAAAACAATTTTTACATTGCTAATTTTACTAACCCAGTTACACACTGAACTACACTGTGGAAGTGAAATGACCATAGTGGAGAAAGCTTCTATATCCCTGGATAATTGGTTGCACCTTCCAGTATGTGGAGTCCCAGCTGACCTCATCAGTACACTTAGCCCCCTGCTTCTGTACCACCTTAATGGGCTGACATGTACATTAACAAGGGGAATGCTACAGTGTTACCCATTGCTGTCATGTGGACATGATTGCCTACAAGTCCAAACTGCCCAGGAAAAAATATATAGGTCTGAAATATTGCCTAAAGGCCACCAGCAAATTTACATTTATTTTACTTCTCCTTTCTAGTAATGTTCAACCTAACCCTGACCCAGCAGACAGCCCTAGAACAGGTCTTAGAAGCCAAGGAAATGTAAATATTGTCTCATTAAACACTGAGAGTCTAATTACCAAATTTGAACAATTTGAAGCCTGGGTGGTGTCAGTGCAACCTGACAATCTTTAACCAAAACTTGTCTTACCCTGAAAATACCAGATGCTGGCATTTCCCTACCGGATTTAATCTCAACAGGAAGAATTACCTCGGTAGACGAGGTGGTGGCTGCCTAATATATCTAAGGCCAGAACTGCAGTGCTGTAAAATTGAACTTAAAGGAAAGACTAGTGATTGTGAAGGCCTGGCTGTTAAACTTCTCCTGGGTAGAGGTCATAAATCTCTTGTCTTCATGACCACATATATCCTGCCAGGTAAACAGCTCAAGGGCCTTGGATAATTTATCGGTTACTACAAGCAAATTAATCAGAACTGGGAAATCATAGTCACATGTGATTTTGACATCAACTGGATTTCTAAGACCAGCATGAGCCACAGAGACACAATTGCTAGCCTGTTTCTGACTCCAGTGGTCTCTGACATTACTAGAATCAATTATAAATCTGGCACTAAGACATTAATAGATTGGATACTGGCAAGCCACTCAGACAGAATCATAGATGTCAAGGTTCTACTTGACACCTTAAGTGATCACTCATAAGTGAGCTGTTAAAAAGTCAAAGCTCCACCCCCAGTTTATTTTTTGCCATGTTTTAAGCAATACAAAGTGTGCGATTTTAGGAATAAAGTGACTTAAATTAACTGGAGTTACTTAGATTACATTATTGACATTGATTCAGCCCTAGGGTTTTTAATCACAGAGTTTAATAATGTTTGTGACCAATTTGCCCCAGTAAAAAAATATAAGATAAGGGGGTACCCCTGCAGGTAGGATCGCTGAAGAACTCTTGGCCATTATGAAAGAGAGGAATAATTGGTGGGCACTGGCTAGGGAAACAGGGTCTCCAGTACACCTCCAGATATTCAGGGAACTTAGAAACAAGTGCACAAGGAGGATTAGAATTGGAAAACTCAAATTCTGCAAGGCTGAACAAACCTAAAACTGAAATAATGGTAAAACATTCTGAGAAAATATTTCAGAGCTCATGGGTAAGCATAAAAAGAAGTCACCTAAAATGCTAAGGACTCATGGGGAAGAGATTGTAGACCCATTAGCAACTGCTGAAAGATTTAATGAGGCCTTTATGCATTTAAGCTCCTTTATCCCACCAGGCCCTGCACAAATGACACAGAGGTAGATCCTAACCAGCTGAGGGACCAAGATCCTGGTCACCCTAAATTTTACTTAGGGTCAGTCTCTAAAAGGGAAACCTTAAATACATTATAAAGGTACTAGGCAAAACCAATGTGTGCGTGGGGGGAGACACCTTATATATGAAACTACTATCCTTGACACTGGATGAGCTATCATACTCTAACAAAAATTTTCAACTTTTCCCTGTGGTACTCTCAGTTCCCAGAGAAATATGGAAATCTTTACTGGTCACACTTGTATTCAAGAGTGGTGACCAAACAAACTTAGCAAATTACAGACATATTTCTATCCTCTCCCCCATCCAAGGCCCTTGAGAGAATTGTATCTGACCAACTCATCTCTTACCTGGAAAAATAATGATGTCCATTGTGCCCAACAGAATGGATTCAGAAAACTACTGTACATAGCACCAATACTGCACTGATTGAGTATGCCAACAATATTCATGAGGTCCTGGACAGTGGTGACCTGGTCAGGACTATTTACATTGACCTGACCAGGGCCTTTGACCTTGTCAACCTTCAGCTTTTGCTTAACATGCTACTTAACTATTGGTGTCAGCGTGGCTCAGTTGGTAGCACATCCGCCTCTGGACCAGAAGGTTGTGGGTTCTCGTCCCACATCGGGATTGGACTTACACCTAAAAATCGCTGGCATCCGAGTGCAGTATTGGGGGGTGCTGTACTGCTGGGGTGTGCCGTCCTGCGGATGAGACGTTAAACCGAGGTCCCTTCTGCCCATCCTGGTGTTGTCCTGGTGGGTGTCCAGGTGGAAGTAAAAGAACCCAGGGCACTCTTCCAAAAGTAGGAGCATTCCGGTGTCCTGGCCAACATTCCCCTTCCCATAAACCGGTTCATGCAATTATCCAGGCTGTGTGTGGGTGATGATGTGCGATATGGCCGCCACCACACATTCAGTCACTTCACTACCAGTCTAGCATTGCTTGTAAAGCGCTTTGGATGTATGAAAAGCGCTATATAAATGCTGATTCTTCTTCTTCTTCTTCTTCTTCTTCTTCTTAACCTGGGTCTGTCTCAGAACAGAGTAACTTGGTTCAGAAGCTATCTGTCAAATCCTATGCAACATGTAAAGATTGAGGGCCCATCATGAAAAGAAAGTATATATTGAAGTGCCCCAATGCTCTGTTCTAGGCCCACTATTATTTAGCCCATTTATCAACTGCATTCCATAAGTCTGCTATTCTGCCAATGTCCTCCTGCGTGCAGATGATGCAGTAAATCTTCACTGAACACTCTGATATAGGCAAATAGGCATTAGACTTAGGAAACAATTTCAAATATGTTGAAAATTGGTTCTCATACAATACTCTTGTCCTAAAATATAACAAAACTAAGTCCAAGCTCTTCACCAGTCCACATCTGAAGAAGAAGGGATTCCCTTTTGACATCTTTAATGCCAAGGGTTTAAAGCCTGAGCAAGTTAACGTTTTTAAATACCTTCCGCTTCTATTAGGCGATACCCTGTCCTGGTGCTCCATATGCAGATAATCTGATATTGAAGATAAATAGTAGTCTTGGAACTCTATTAAGAAATCATAACTACCTTACTGCTGAAGCAAGACTTCCCCATTATGTTTGGCTCCATACTGTCATTCACCGACTATGGTCTCACTGTCTACTTTGCAGCAAGTGGCATCGCGTTGAATAGAAGTAAGGGGATCGGTAACAAGGCCTACAGAGTTTTATTGGGGCAATAAACTTATCGACAGTTGTGTGTTGTATAACTTAACCAACAGGCTACCGCTGTTTAGCAGAATCAGGTACCAAACATAGCTATTAGGGAAAAAGGCACTACTTGGCTTCACCTTTTCTACAGGAAAAAGTGCTTCTGCTTTTTTGAAAACCAATACAATACCAGGAGTATAACAAGGAAAACTCTGCAGCTATCTTTCTCTAGAACTAGGCAGGGTCAGCCTCCTTTGCATAAGGGCTGCTAGAATGGCTGAACCAACTGCCGGACTCACTGTTCAGTCTTCCTAACATTGTCCAATAACAAGAGAGCACTTCAGTTATAGCTGTCTGTACAAGGTTGCTGTAATTGCAATGAATGTTTCCTGTAACTTATTGTTTGATGAACTGTTCTGCTCTGTATTTCTGTTTCACTGTGTTGCTTTGTTGTGTTGTGTGTTGTACTGACTTTTAGGAGGAGCCTTTGAAAATGAGCACATGCGCTCAAAGGCGCTTGCCTAGTAAACTTAAATAAAAAAACATAACTTCACTTTAAAAGTATTTGACTTCTAAAAACAAGACAAACACTTTCAGAATAAATAGTTTGTCTTCAATTTAAGAGAAATCGCTGATGCTTGGGTCACATCACCAAGGTTATCCGTAACCCTATATGAGGTAGAACGTCTCAAAAAAAAAACGCGGGAAAACAAGCGTCAGTTACTTCAGTGCGCAATGCTAAAAACGTTTCCTCAAATGCCAGCTGGCTCTCATAGTAGATAGAATACTCCATCCATTGTTCTTCCCTTAACCTAACCAAGTGTGGGGCTATTGGCGTCCACAAGTCTCTGTGGTGTCAGAAGATCAAGGATAAGCTACATAAAGGTGTTTATTTTTTACCAAGTGTCCTACTTCCTCGCAACAAGGCATTGGTGAGAAATTAAGCATGCTAAATGTATGGGGCATTGAGGGCATTCCCATACTGCCGCCTTCAAATATTCTGTACTGGTAGAAGAGAGCAGCTATTTAGAGTCTGCTTAATGGGAAACTAGGAGCTCAGCGCCTAGCCCTAATGTAGAAAAGGACTCCACAGCAAAAGAGGTAGTAGACACAAGGGACCCCTTTACTCACTGCTGTGCCTTCTTCTGCAGTTTTGCTACCCCAAAAGTCCGACCTTGGACTGACTGGCACTCTTGTTTCATGTGGCACTGGATTAAGTGATGCATTCCACGATATCTCCGTTCAACTATTGGCTGTAGGAATTCAAACAGCATTAGCACCTGCGAGCATAATTACAAAGGTTTCCAAAAGAAAATCTCCCCGTAGTGTGACCTGTTCTTCACAGTCCCTGCAGAAGCCATTTATAATATACCGTCTGTGATACAGATAAGGTTAACCAACACGTTCATGCAGCTGGGTCCATCTTGTAAAGGGTTTTATGACGAAGGCAGACAATAGAAGCAGCTGAAACACCTGCAGTCTATCACTGTAATAAAATATGTACAGTAATATAGAGTAATATCTTTATATGCTTCCAGAGGGAGAGCGAACTTGGCAAACCAAGGCTGGCATACTCCAAACTATATTTAAAGAATATTTTCAACAGGCATGTACAGCGTCCATGCTGAGGGTATGGGGGTTGTGTGTTGTAAAATGTATAATGCCCCAGTAAACCTTTGTTCAATTAAGAAATTGGATATGCAATATATTATTGCATTTCTTATTAATCATTTATATTGTACAAAAGCATGATCAAAACAGGAGAGCAATTATCTATTAAATGGATGCTACAGATACCAGTGATTTCGACACTCACCTTTAAAACGGCATTTTTATAATACGGTTTGTGTAGCATGAGGGAATGCAATATTTATTATACATCAATCTGTCTAAAAGTGACCCTATTTTATTTTAACTTGAAGCAGTCGCTTCAGCTTCACCAAATAAGTTTCCAGAACAGCGGTTCATTTTCTCTGAGTTAATCTTTAAAAGAGGTCCAACAGCATTTGGTTTTGGTTATAGCCAAGAACAGCCAAGAATGGCTGCCAGATATGATAATGACAAAGGAACAAATGTAATAAATTGAACATATGTAATATATATATATATATATATATATATATATATATATATATATATATGGCAAGTATCTAACTTTAAAGATATGTTTGTTTACCCATATGTTTAAAATGTTTCAAAAGTATTGGTTCTCAGATTAATTCGTTAATACAACAGTGGGCCGAAATACACTTTAAAAAAAGCAGTCTCTAACTTGAATCCTAAACGAATGAACTTAGAAATCACAGAATAAAAGTAGTTGCCCATGAAAACATCGTTTTAAGAACCACCTGACTGAATGTTCTTTTTATTTCAGTGCAACTTCTAGGAGGATCACATACCTTAATGGCATGCCTCCCCTTTGGAATGTTTTCACTAAAGGGTCAAAAATGCCAGTCACCAAGGCTTTTCCCCCATCGGTTAAGGGCACAGCCCAAAAACCTGTTAACAGTGATTTGACTTTAATAGTTGGGTATCTAATTTTATAGAGATTGTCTCCGATTAAAATGAAATCAAGAGTTTGTAGAATTGCTTTACAGCAAGTGTCAAAATGCAACAAGGCTGTGATGATTTAGACAGACAAACTAGGAGGGAAAAAATGATGGTGAAGAAAGAGTCACTCTTGGGTTACATTACACATCATGAATACCGCTATAGTGCTGACCAACTCTTTGTGTTCTTACACTGTAATGCAACTGCAGCACTTCATAGTAAATAGTTTGTGGTGGATATGTGGGCATCAACAAATGAACAAAGAAACCGCACCCCAGCCTCCCACGGACATCATTCTTGTACTATTTTGCAGTAAGTATACTCAATATGCTGAGGTGCGGCAAATGTCTCTTCTGGCGGCTTGTTGCTAGCTGGTTTTTTTTTTTTTTGTTTGTTTGTTTTTTTACATTTTGAGAACATGTTACTTGAGTTATAGAATTAAAAAAGTAAAGTTTCAGAAAGCTACCCACAACTACCTTTCAGTTAAAACCAGTGAAAACAATGTGTTGCTAATTCACTAAAAAATGCATGTGGTTGCATATGCCAGTTGAAGGTTAAGGACATCATATTGCTATGTAAGGCAAACTGAGGGCCCATCTGTATAAGAGACCTTAAAGTACCCATCATTTATTCTTTTTAATATCATATAGGATGGGGCCTGAAAACAACCATCGTTTCCAGGTCTGCCATATCCTAATTCATTCATATATGATACCTAAAATACATACCATTTACTTTTTTTAATATCTAATTTGCAGCATATGGGTCCCTAAAATACTTATCATTTAAATATCTGCCTTATCTGGTATATTTGTATATGGGACCTTAAAAATATAGATCAGTTCAATTTGTGCCCTAGAATTTGCAAAGGGCATCTCACAACTATAAGTATGTTGATTGGTCCCGAATTTTTCTGCAAAGGATCTGTGTCACATCTGCATTTCCACGCTTAATAATGAATCAGCCTTGTATGTTTTCAAGCGATGTGTTGTCCATGAACAACAACTCAGTATTGTATGATTTTTTTTTCTTCTTTTTTGAATGCAATGTATTTTAAACAATCCCATGACTACATCATTGCCACTAAGTCCGGTCAAGCAACAAATTAATGGCCCCTAATATTTGATTCCCAAGTTCTACAAAAAAAGAAGAAGAAAGAATATGACCTACCTCTACCAACCTTCAGCTGACAGCACAATATACCGGATAAAACGTCAGCAGAAACCATAGAGGAAAACACTTGACATAGCCAGGATTCCTGCCTGAAATCATAAAAATTATTGAGGGAAATGTTGAAGCAGGCATTTTAAATTGTTGGAAGACAGTAAGGGGGGGACTTAAACATAGTTTGTGAAGGTGACTCATTTGTAGAACATGTAGAAAATGAGGCAATACCTGATCATCTTGTAATTCACAACTTGTATTTTATCAGCGGTAGACGTATACACAACTTTACATTGAAGCTATCTGTTGGAAGGCTACCGAGCTACATATAAAGACCATAAACTTTTTAAGTGTTATTAGATTTATGGGCTCTGTACCGTGCACCTGTAGAGTGAGTAACACTTACGTTACAAATAGATGGTGGTTTTGTGAGCAATAAAGCAATTATCCATTGCTAAAGCTGGCAGTCCTTTCAGCTAAACCCCAACCAGCAGCTAATTGGGAAAGTCATTCAGCTCCACTGTCTACAATTAGTACCACTGAAGATTCAGACTGAAACTTACATATCTGTCCAGTCACAGTTACATTAAGAACTACCTAGCAACTTTGGAGAACTTCTTACAATGTTAATCATGGGGACAGATCACTCTTAATGTGAAAGTTTGCATAGATCTAGTGTATGATGATGCTCCATCCAACAGAAATAGCAACTGTTTGACTGGATTTCAGGCCAAAATGTGAAGTGGGCCATAGTATGTTGCATACATTCTGGTGGTGGCCTGTTCTTTAGACACTGGAAGCAATTTGGCAATACAATTATCAGTGAATGTTTGAAGCTACCCTTTCATCCCCACCCCAAATGTAAAACCATTAAAAATAGCCTAGCCGATTTTACAAATGAGCAACAAAAAAAATAAATGGTTAGAAATTGACTTGTGATAATGTTAATCCGACTTGTTCGGTTACAAAGTTTGCTTTGCCAACATATTAGAATTAAATATGACTTGGTTAGTTGAATGTCATCTTAGATCTAAGTAACTGTAATACTGGTTCAATTAAATCATCGCGATCTTGACACTGTAACTGCCGAATACATAATATTTCATAAAGGGCCAATTTAAAGCGTACCCCGATAATCAGTGTGAATTTCAAGAGTCTGAGGTGAGGGGAGCAAGTAACTTGTAAGATCTGTAAGAAAGAAATGTGGAAATGAATTAGGGGATGGGACACATTTAGTGAATGACTCGTGTTACTAAACGCACTTGTTTGGTGTCCAGTTTAGGTTCTAGGCACTTTTTTTCGAGCTCATATGTAATAACCTGAGTGTCTTTGCTAATTATGAGTACTGTAATCCCCCTCCCGCCGATAGATCACAATAAACTCCATGCAGGGTTTGGGGAAGGAAATTCGGAAATATCCCAGAAACTGGAGAACAGAAGTCAAACATGATCTGTGTATGCTTGGAACCTGTAACCTTGGCAACAAAGTGTCAATTTAATGGTATTCCTTCCTAAAGCCTCTTGAGCACTGGACTGTGCATCCACATCTTGGACAGGTGGACAGCGTTCAGCACATTGCACCATCATTTGAGATCACTTATACATACCAGTCCAACAGTTTCTGCAGAACTTGAATGAATATGAGTTTCTACTTGATCTTCCCCCATCAACAAAGAACTTTCGTTCACTCCCCTTTATCTCCTCTATTTTTCTACACACATGCAAGTAAAAACAGGAGGAAGCATATTTAAAAGTTTAAGCTTTGGCACATATATATCAGTTTAATTTAAAAATGTATACAGAAAATCAGTATAACATGCTTGTCCTCTTTTCTTTGTAAAATTACTTGTGTATTTGCATTTAAATTATTAACAGGACTGGGAATTATGCATAATCACTCCACTTGCTGTAAGTGACATCAATATAACACATTTAGTTGTTTCTGTCATATGTAATATATTCTGACGGGCGGTTTGGTTTGAGTGCACTAAAATATGTCGAATCTTTTGTTCGCCACAAAATGCATTCTGAGGGCGAAAAACATGAATATCTGTTAACTTATTTCTAAATGTGCGATTTACAATTAAGTGCAAAGGGCGTCACATTAGTACTGGGCAGTCAATGCTCCTTTTGCCGATATCATCCGAACTGATGCAATTTATTCTAATGGGAGCTATTTGTTTAAACAGAAATCGCATTTTTACATTGCTCTTGTTTAAAAGCGAAAGGGTTTCACGTTTACATGTTGTTTCCCATCAATGAAATTCTACCCCCAATTATTCTAAAGGTAAAGGCATTTTCCATTTCTCCCAGAGTTTCTTTCCTTTAAGAGCGATTAGATGGTGTCTATTGAGAGCTGCTGATCCAGAGCAAAAATGGGAGCAGATAAAAGGCGATTTCAAGTGACCTCTTCGTCCTCCTCGTCCCTTTCACACTAACCTGAGTCCCAGAATAGCCTGGGATCAACTCGGACAAAAGCCCCCTCCTCTTACTCTTTGAGCTTCAAGAGACCCAAAAGCAAAGGGAACTAGCAGCAGAATATCTAACTCTTGTCTACCGTAGAATTTACAGTGTTACATATCTAATGAACTCATACAGTATCTTTGATTTGCTGGAATGTATAGGAAACGTGACCAACTCAATAAAAAGTTAGAACTGTGTTGGGGGGGGCACTTCTCATGAAAGCTAAAAGTGTTGCTCTGCGTTTCTTATAAAGTTATATATGAATGAGAGAATGCCAAGTATTATATTCTTAATGCCATTTCATTTTTTAATTCAGCCAATCCATTTATTTCCAATTTCGTGTTAGACACTAAAATTAAGGCAACACTTGTTCTGCACTTATTACAGCAGTTTTCCAGTTACCTAAAATGTTACTCCACGGATTAAAAAGTGATATGTTGTCCTGTGAATTTATAGCTGTAACTGTGCCTCTTGCATAAGTTAAATTACACGTAAGGGGAAAATGTGCCTTGAATTGGTTAGTATTAAATAATAAGAGTTGCAGTGGAACATAAAGTTCTCAATGTTATTGTAAAATACCCTTCCCAGTTCCAGCTAAACTTCACAGTACAGTGGAATGCCAGGCCAGGCGGTTTAATACACTTCAGCTTTTGTTTCAATATAACAAAAGTTTTAAAGCATACAGAGCAAAAAATCGTATGGTGCATTACTCTTTTGCAACCTTGTTTTGCTCCTATTGGTTTCCATGGCAAAGCACTAGGCCCACTGCAGCTTTATATGGGCAGAAAGTAAATATTTGGTTCTGGATTTACTAAAGGGATCAAAATGATTCCCAGCCCTGTAGCACTGCCTTTGCTATGAGCGTCCTTCAGTTCCTCCTGCAGTTTGCACAAAATTGTTTGTGCAGTCTTCAAAAGTTTTAGGTTTTAGACAGGCAGACAAACAGAGACAGATAGATAGATAGATAGATAGATAGATAGATAGATAGATAGATAGATAGGTGTCCGTCTATTATTTACAAAACTGTAAGATATATAGACTGACAGGCAGACAGATAGATAGATAGATAATATGGTGAGGGGAACAAAGTTCCAACGCAGGCTTAATCTGACTGGTTAGTCCTTAGACACAGTACTTAGCTATCAAAGCAGCAGTGAACTTAAGTTTAAAAAAGTGTATTTGTTCAACACTGTACACATCAAAATGAGAACTTTTATCATGTTTTCAAAGACGTCTTGTTTTTTTTTTCATGACTGGATATCTCCCAGTCCTGTCGCTATGAAGATGTTTGGATTTTCTGCTGTTTTATTGAGCATGCATTTCAGTAAACGATTGGCTATGCAGAATATAACTTGAATACAGTACCTCACACTGTCAAGATTAGAGTGCATTATGAAACAATGGTGTCTAAAAAAAATCACTTCGTTAATTAAAGTGATTAATCTATTTTCAACAAAAGTGTTCCTTTACTTAAATCAAAAAGTCACGGTTAGATGGCAAAACTAAAACTTTATGTATGCTGTAATATCAGAAAAAAAGGTAAGTGTGGCAGGTCATCAAGGAGAGTCCAGAACCAGGGAGAAGATTGGTTTTAAGGGCTCTTCTATTTTACCACGACTTATTGGTGTGGACAAAAGCAGATGACGGGATGAAAGGGGGCCAGAGGGAAGAAAAAACACTGAACCCAGTGCAATTTGCAATTGATGAGACAGTGTCGTTTCAAGCCCATATAGAGAAACTGTTCAATGATGTTTGAATGAATGTTATGGCATACTTGAAAAACAATGTTCCAGACTCATGACACTCTGTAGTATACCATTTCCCCACCATTTGAAATGTCATTTGAAATTACCAGAAAACCAATGTGATTCACTTGAATATAGGTACATATGTAAGAGAGCTTCGCCCATTACAAAGAGAGACGGGGATTCCAAAGTGTGTTAGATTTGAGGTCATAATATGGTACAGTATGGCAGAATAGCAATGCAAAATACATTTCCTATAAAGAATGATGTTCACTTTTTCTTAGAGCAATTACAGTAAATAGTGACGGATTTAGGGACAGATGTATGCCTAAACTTTTACGTGAGCCAACCTTTTTTTGTTGTTGTTTGTTTGTTTGTTTGTTGTCTTTTCCTATCTGGGAGACAGTATATTGCTTTATTTCTGTCCATTAAAAACCGCGACTCACGTGTGGAAAAATGTTATTTACTACTTGAATCTCCTTGATTACATATATATGTATATATTTAATTATTTCGCAGTGTTTTGCCTCACTAGTTGTGATGTTTGTCTTTGCAAGCTTTAACATGATACTATTGAGCTGGCCTTGGGAACATAGTAATAGTGATACTGTCAGTATATCCTTTGCCGAGCAACTTATCTTACTTTGGATCTATGTATGTATGTATGCATAAACAGATATCTATCTACACGATGTGACTTCATTTATGGGTCCAAGTGTAAAGAAATGTTGCTGACCGTAAGCTATTTTTTTCATATTTTATTTGAATAATGCATTTAATGTGTGGCACCATGTCTGTATTTGGAACTATTTTGATATTGTGATACTTATGAAAATACACATTCCTTCATTTTTGTTGCTGAAGTATGACTCTGTATCATCTTGGCAGTCACAGTTGTTAGAGAGTGAAATCGTTTTCATCCCTTAGTTTGTGGCCAAGTGATACCTGAAGATGTGCATTCAAGTTTGAGGAGGAATGACAATGATTTGAATAGGATACTGAAGAGATATCTAGATTCTAACCGTGGTATAATATTTCATGTCATCATTTATAATTGGTATTGTATATTTCGTGAGTATGTACAGATCAATATGAAATTATTGCTGGTATGCATTTCAGTTGCAGTTGGTAGTGTTGCTAGGTATCTCTGCTTTCAACTTACTTGCTTACTTGTTCATATGGTTGTCCATCTTTTATTTCCAAAACTGTAACCTCCCAGACCATGCCTGAAAATAGACAATGTATTCTCTGCTGTATGATTAACAAAAACGACATCAATTCTCGTCTCAGTGTGTGTGTGTGTTTAGGTATCTCAGTACCGGAAAATGACTGGTTATTAGTTCGAAACCTGATACCGTACCTGTAAATATGTTGTTTCTTTTTACCTTTTAATGCTACCTACTGATTTGACACCCGGTAAAACACTTGACGTACAAACCACTTCAGTCTTGTCTAAAATTAAGCCATTATTTGCTGCATGCTTTGCCGTGGTTCACCCCCTCCCATTTGGAGTTGCCAAGGCCTGATACCCCCAGTCAAAGACAGTTAGTGTGGTGGGTACCTATTACTTAATTGTAGTAAGTAAATTATATATCAAGGATATATCACTTATTTTGAGCCTGCCCCCCCCCCTTTACACAAACAGAAAGGCGTGACAAGTGTGTGTGTGTGTGTGTGTGTGTGTGTGTGTGTGTGTGTGTGTGTGTGTGTGTGTGTGTGTGTGTGCTGGGATTGGATCTGGCGCTCAGTAGTTTCACTTTGCTTGTCTCATTGTTATTACCTGCCCTGGGGGATCTGGCTACTGTCTCTTGAATCTGTCGACATTATCACCCATATACAAACCAGCAGCCATCGATCATTGCATTAGGTGATCAAACAACAAATACAGCAGGTGAGAAACTTACAAGGTGGGCAGTTTCTCATTTCATTCAAGCAGCCCGTGGAGTGCACTAACTTCCAATTAAATGGGTGTAATTATATCAACCGCGACCCAGCCTCTCCCCCTAAAATATATAGATTTAGTAACTAAACTAGAATACATTTGTAAATGCATCATTTCGAATTTCCTGATATAGCAAGCATATGCATGTGAGATAGCAAGTGACCTGAAACTAGTAGTACTGGCCAAGCATAAATAACCCCCAACATTAGCACCAACAGAAATTAATCTGCATAGATCCAGAATTGTTTATATATTTTGTGTTTGTTTTTGTAAGTAGTTAGCATTTAAGCAGAAGAGTCACAGGCCAGCCCCGTCTGCTTTACTCTTTTATGTTAGGTATAGTAAGGTATTCGATAATAGCAGATCAGAAGATTTGGACTATGTACTAGTATGAATGTATATACTTGCCTGGTGTTATTCTTCATTCTGACGACTTGGCGCCGGTTTCGAAGTGCCCATTCGAGCGATTCACGCTTTAAGAAAATTAAGACCATATGAGAGTTGTCCACTGTCTACTTTCTCTGTTTCTGCCCTATTCTTTCTGTCGCTGTCTCTATCTCTGTCTCTGTCTCTCTCTCTCTCTCTCTCTCTCTCTCTCTCTCTCTCTCTCTCTCTCTCTCTCTCTCTCTCTCTCTCTCTCTCTCTCTCCCCCCTCTCTCTCTCTCTTTCCCCTCGCTCACCCCAGTCTGAAGAGTAAAATGTAGATGATACACTTACAGAACTTTCCCTTTGTCCGATTTAATCTTATTCGTTTCACCTTTTCACTGAGCAGTAGACACGATCAAGAGTTTATTTGCAGAGAAGAAGAAAGGAAGGGAGCCCACTGTTGCATAGTCAATAACATCCTTTCTTGTCAGTGCATATACAATGAGAGCGCTAGAACTAGGACCCAGTGTGAACCCCCTGCATTACTGAATCATGAAAAATCATAATCAAAACTAAAGCCATTTATTCTCTTAACTGAAAATTGTTGAGGTTAGTGTTCATAACAACAAAACTCAAATATAACCATTGTTTCTGAAAAAAAAGGAAAATAAATGTTAATATGTTCTGTTTTTGTAAGACAGGTCCAGTTCAAAGGTGTATAAAGTTCTACTTAGCAACACTTACAATGAATCCCTACATAAATGTTTACATTTTCGATGGTTCATTGCATTATAGTATTTCTTTATTTATTTATTTATTTATTTTTTTGCTGAAACAATGCTTCCTCCTTTATGCTGAATCTAAACAGCACCCAATACAATACAGTGCATGTATTTGTAGCAAAATATTGAAGTGCAGTGCAACCAACCATAGGCATAGAGAGAGAGAGAGAGAGAGCCAGAGAGACAGACAGACAGAAAACATTTCCAAAAGACAGATTTTTTCCTTGTAAATGACTCCAAAAGGAAGCCCTTACACTATATGAGGTTTGCTAATGTTGGAGCTGCCCCATTGCTAGGGCACTGTCTGTTTCAGTTGCCATTGTCTATTGTACGCTAGATGGCAGCCAGCTCCAGCTCTTGTGCGCCATTAAAAGGCGGCTCTGTCTGTTCACAGGGCTCCACACAGTCAAAAGCCCAGCGAGCTGCTCCCACATTCACACACACCAACAAGGAATAGCAAGTTGGGGTAGGCAGAACAATCGGAGCCTCCATGGGCTGACGACTTCAGTAAGAGCCTCAAAACCCGAACTTTTGCGATAGTCGAGGTAAGCTGTAGATCAAGATCGCCGACCAAATGCCTCCCGCCGCCTTTCCCATAGAAACATAACCCTTTAATATCGGTCTGTCCATTACCTACACAAATTAATCAGGTTAAAAGTTACAGCTGTGATACGCGTCACGATTAATAGCAAATCGGACTGTAAATTAAAAAAAGAAAATATTTATCTGTTAGGAAAGAACTACCTAGCGGGTTGTGCTTATGAGTCAATCATTAGTGTCCTCTATGTATGAGATGTTACGGGCAGTAATGCAGTTGGCAATAAAGAAAATAACTTTACAAAAAGTAAATTGAAGTCGTGTCTTTTCAATTTTTTTCGAAACCACAGCACACTTTTTCACCCACACACCCTCCCCGCAGCTAGTGTGTGCCCTTTCCTCTCTTATTGTTTGTTTATGCCCATAGACACCCCGTGCTAATCAGGGCTGAAAAGTAAATATCAGTGCAGGGCGAGCAGAAAGTAAATGGTGCTTGTCAGACCCCCAGTCGTAGGTAGCAAAAAGAAAGAAAGAAAGAAAGGGGCTCTAACCAATGACGAGAAGGAGGCTTGGCTAACCTTAACCTCCCATTTGCCTCCCCATGGAGGGCTCTGACCAGCGAGTCACTGTTGCTGCTGCCGCTGCCTGTCGTTCTCTCCCCTCGCGCGCGCACGTTGCTGCTGCCAGGCAGCCCTGCTCCTCGGCTGCTGCCTCCTTGACACCGAAGCTCCTTATAAAGGCAGCGATCTCCATAGAAACGGGTCAGTTTCGCTCGTCGTGTCAAAGTTCACTATATACAGCCCGGCGCGCCGAGCCCCCAGTCGGAAACAGCGCGCTCCTCTTCGCACAGCACCGCCAGCGCCAGCAGCGTGCCAGAACCGGGCTCCTCCTCGGGGCCAGCACCAGCACCGGCACCAGTACCTCAGGGGCTCGCAGTTCACCACCGATCGGCGGACAGGATCGTCCTCCTTTTTTTGTTTTCTGCTCCTCTCCTTTTTGCTCCATCCCTATACCAGAGAGGTGAACAACTACAGGGACGCTCCGACGTGAAGTCCAGTTTCATTATTAATATATTAGCAGCAAGACACATTATTATTATTATTGGTGTGCTCGTTCGTTAACCGGTTGTTTCCGATGACTTTTTATGTGACTTAAAAAAAAACCCTCCTCCACCAACAACAGCAACAAAAACATTTGCGAGCCTCAGTTTCTGCAGCACTGTGAAGGGGAGAAGCACGAAGGAAGGCAGCAGCAGGCGCCGAGGATTTACAACTCGCCATACTTTGGATCTCGTGTTGTGTATCTGGCTGTATACAGTGTCTGGGGGTCGGCGGTGCTTTTATTTGTGTCTGTGACTCCTCTCTTCGATCGCCTTGCTTGCAGCTCGCATTGTGCACCCATCCCCACCCTCTGCCACTTTGCAGTGAGTCCTCGATCCCTCTCGGCTAGCTCCTCTTCCTGAATGGCTGACTGCGCCTTGCCCTGGACCTGGCCCCCAGACGCCTCTTCCTACAGCCGAGCCTGATCGGGTGCCTCGAGTTTAGTTTGATCCTCTCCTTCACCACTAGACCCAGGATCATCTCTGCCCATGTCGACTCCACTCGACACTTGGACTGCCAGCGGGCTTCATCGCCCGCACCACGTCTGACTTTGCAAATTTCCACCGCCTGGACTTTGGCTCGCCGATTTCACTTCGTTTTTTTTTTTGCTGAACTTAACAGTCAAGAAAAGAGACAGAAGCTTGAAAGCAGCATCCTCGGCGGCAGCAGCAACTCATTCACCTCATTCTACTGCCGATCGTGCTGAGCCCGGTGCTGCCTGTGCCCTCCTCGCTTGCCATCCGCTCGCCAACCCGCACTCCTCTCTGGGCCCGAGATATGGCAATGGTAGTTAGCAGCTGGCGAGATCCGCAGGACGACGTCGCCGGCGGGCCTGCAGCGGGAGCACAGCCGGGCAGGGATCAGCAGCAGGCGGCCTCGGCGGCCCCGCACACCCCACAGACCCCTGGACAGCCGGGGCCGCCTTCCACGCCAGGAACAGCGGGCGACAAGGGCCCCGGAGGAGCCCCGAACTCGGGCCAACAGCAGCACATCGAGTGCGTTGTGTGTGGGGACAAATCGAGCGGCAAGCACTATGGTCAATTCACCTGCGAGGGCTGCAAAAGTTTCTTCAAGAGGAGCGTCCGCAGGAACTTAACGTACACCTGTCGGGCAAACAGGAACTGTCCCATCGACCAGCATCACCGCAACCAGTGCCAGTACTGTCGACTCAAGAAGTGCCTCAAAGTAGGCATGAGGCGCGAAGGTGAATATTTCTTCTACTTAATTCCTCCCAGTCCTGCTGCCAACACGTTGCATCTGGCCTCTCATTGCTTAGCATACATTGTCTCGTTTTTTTTTGTGTGTGTGTGTCTGTGTATACATATATATATATATATATATATATATATATATATATACACACATATATATATATACACACACACACACACACACACACACAGACACAACGTAAACATATATAGGTACACACAAAAGAGTGTCATGCTTCTTGAGCCCTGATCTTTGCATGACATGCCGACTTACATTGGCATCTTTATTTATTTATTTTTTTTTTTTGTTATTGATTTGCACTTGATTCATTGTTATACTCTGCTTTATTTCATATGCATTTTTTGTTTAAAAACAACAACCCTGTCCAATTATCTAGTTTCACCAAAGCTGTAGTTCCATGCTACTGCATCATACTGGGCAGTGTGGGTACACTCTCCCAGACCTTATTTTGGTGTGCTGTTTACAAGATATGGCCCTCCTGTCCATGCAGTTGTATTTAAATTATAAACGTCTGCTTTGCAACTCTTGTTTGCTTTCGGATTCCATTTTATTTTAATACATAGTATACACTTCATTATATGTTCTGGCAGGCTATGCACAATACTGAAATGCTGCAGGAAGTTTATAAGCAAGGCACTTTGTCATTTGTAGTTTAACACGTAGGGCAGTGAATTCGACATGTTTTTTCCCCATTACAGTCACTTACTTCCGCTTAAACGTCCTACACTGGATGGAATACATTGGTACTTCTTGCCATGTATCATCTTATATGCAGTTCTGCATTTCTGGAGACTATTATGGTGCTAATTCAGCACGGATTTGTGTAAATTAAGTGTAACATTGCAGAAAAACAGATGTGTTTGGTGTACTTTGCTCACCGCTAATTCTTCTACTAAAATGAAAGGTAATAAATTCTTAAATTCTTACCTTTTGAAAAATAAATCTTATGAAATGTAGTATCCAGCAAATATAAAAAATGTAGTCTTAAATAAACAGACTATTGCAAATACAACTTCTCCCTGCGATTCTCTATCCATGTAACTTAACCTTTATGCAGTACTGGAAAGCATTATACAGTACCAGCAATAAAAGTCAATACATTAAAACATCGTCCTTTTACTAAGGCAGACCCATTTTGACCTAACCTTTCCAGAACTGCACACCAACTCAGCTGCTAGAGTGCCCTATTTGCAGATTTATAATAGTCACCCAGTCCCAGGCATTCTCTCTGCAATCCCAGGGCTCCCAACTCCTCCTGAAGTCAGTTGCCTGTTTGTTTATGGGACAAGACCTAAAAGTGAGAGAGCCAGAGAAAGTTTGGGCATCACATTCAGGCACTTCAGGCACGCTGGCGTTTTGCATTCAGATGGTTAACGAATGCACGACAGTGTTTTTTCTGTCTCTCTCTCTCTCTCTGTCTCTCTCTCTGAGTTGCAACCCTTCTGCATTTACTGTGCAAAGCTTGTCTGAATGATTTTGCAGTTGCAACATTGAGCAGACATTAACATTCATTTTAACATTTCCAATGTTTTGCCGCTGTAAGTTGTTATGGTTTCTTTTCATTGTAGTATCTTTATATTCTGTATAATTTATGACTGTGGGGATTTTACTTGATACCAGAAGAATCAGGGACAATTTATTTTTGTTATTTTTTGTTTTTTGGCTTTCTTTTAGATTACCACTGGTTGATGAGGAAAAGTAAATTTTATACTGATCCTCGGTAATATTCATTGCCCTTTTTGACAGTGATACTTCTTAAAGGTAGCGAGATATTAAATTACTATATTTAGCAATTCTACAGATTAGATTGATGTGATGGGGAAAATGTAACAATGCACATGATTTCAATATGTTGGAATCTATAGTTGTCTTGATTTTTAAGAGGTGCAGCTAAACGTTATTATTCTAGGATTCAAAAGCCCTCTTTGGCACTATCTACTTAAAAAACGGAATAGTGCATTTTTTCTATGTGTGTTACAAGTATTAGTATTATTTTATTTTGGGAGGGGGTTAAGTTTGCAGGCAAGAGGGTATTTGTCAGCCCTGGATGCACATTTCCTCTCCTTTCTCTTTCTTTTTGTCAGCGGTTCAGCGAGGAAGAATGCCTCCAACCCAGCCGAACCCAGGCCAATATGCACTGACGAATGGGGACCCTCTGAACGGCCACTGCTACCTGTCGGGCTACATCTCGCTGCTGCTGCGGGCTGAACCATATCCCACCTCCCGCTACGGCAGCCAGTGCATGCAGCCCAACAACATCATGGGCATCGAGAATATCTGTGAGCTCGCCGCCCGCTTGCTCTTCAGCGCCGTCGAGTGGGCCCGCAACATCCCCTTCTTCCCGGACCTGCAGATCACCGACCAGGTGGCCCTTCTGCGACTGACGTGGAGTGAGTTGTTCGTGCTGAACGCCGCCCAGTGCTCCATGCCCCTACATGTGGCCCCACTGCTGGCTGCAGCCGGCCTTCACGCCTCGCCCATGTCCGCCGATCGGGTGGTCGCCTTCATGGATCACATCCGCATCTTCCAGGAGCAGGTCGAGAAACTCAAGGCCCTGCACGTCGACTCGGCAGAGTACAGCTGCCTCAAAGCCATCGTCCTCTTCACATCAGGTGAGGGTTCGGAAAAGAGCAGATGATGGGGAAACTGACAAAAACAACAGCTTTGTAATGATATATTAATATATTCTATGGCAAATACTGTTCCAAGATCTGTCGGCAGTACTGCATCTCAGTGGCCTGGATAAAATTTAGATATTTACAGAAAAGTTGTGTGTGTGTGTGTGTGTGTGTGTGTGTGTGTTTTGTTCTTGATCTATGTGTCTGGAGTGGCCTTATTTTGTAAGAAGCACTCCATATTCTCCTGGGAGAAAACATATTTTGCAAAACATCAAATAATCCAGAAATCTCCGTGTGTGAATATTGGGAGAGTATTTCAGGGTGTTAGCATTGCGAATTATCTGTAATTTGGTACCCCAGGCCTTTACGGTTATTCTTCATAAAAGCCATAATGAAAATTATTTAAACATGAATTTATTTAAACAGAATGAGAGAGAAGAAAACCTAATAACTACTGACTGGAAGGATTACAAAGGTATAAGCTCTTTACACGGTAAACGTGGCAATTAAGATACACGCACACACAACCAAGCGCACACACACAGATAGATAGATAGATAGATAGATAGATAGATAGATAGATAGATAGATAGATAGATTCATAAAAGTGTGATGGCAGAAAAGGACCGAACTAGGTCCACCAAGTCTAGATAGATAGACAGACAGACAGATTGATTTACGAAAAGCAAGTATGAAAAGCAAGCTAAGGTGGTGGTGTGTGTGTGTGTGTGCGTGCGTGTGTGTGTGTGTGTTTATATACATATATAGTATTAGCATCGGGCAATGATAGATTAATAAATATACTCTGTGTCATTTTTTACTAATGATTAGATCATGTATACCCACTTAAGCAATTTTCTGTGTATGGTAATCGTGTTGAGAATTTTTTTGTTAAATTAGAACACATACTTTATATAAAAATAGAGACAGACAGTCTGATGACTTGAAATGTCAGTTAGGAATGGGCAAAATGACGCTATCATTTTGAAATGACCTACAAACCCTACTGACAAAACAATGGGTAAGATAGGATATATTTATTTTCTTGAGACCGAATTAAAGATGTAAGCTGAGACAATACCGATGCTGTTGCATTCTCCGTGAAGCTGCATATGGAGCGAGGCCTGCTTGTGTAGGATGAAGCAGCCTTCAGAATGCGCACGCCTTTCAAAACATAGACACATGCACAGCACACTAGCCCCTCCGAAGGCCCCAATGTAATAAAATAATGGCTCTTAAATTAGTACAGTATTGCAATGTACAAAATGTAGCCTAAATATCCATTTAACCATCATATATTGTAGCTGGATAGTAGAGTATCATTTGTATTTACAGGGTGGCCAGAGTCGTGGTCTTTGACTGCCCCCTTTAACCTGGTGTGCAAATGCAACCTTTTAGAGACCAGTGCTTTGCACATGCCCCCCCAACCCACATACACACACACACACACACACACACACACACACACACGCACACACTCAGAATCCTTGTTACAAAGTCAGGATTAACAGAACATTGGATCTGCCGATTTGGGGCACTTTTATCAAAATATCGCTTCTTAGGAAAGCCTAGATTTGCAAAAAGACACCTAACGGTTTTTTAATCGGCAAAACAATATTTTCCGGAGTATACCAGACAGCAACATATATTTCCTTAATTAATTAATGTTAGAATAACCTCATCCCCAAAACAGATTATTGTTAAAAAATACATTTTACTTCTGTATGAGAAAATCATTACAGTACAATAGCAAAAAAAAAAAAAAAAAAAACTGGTTGTGTGATCTACAATAAAAACTATTAACTGAAAAAAAAACAGAAGAATGGCAGCCTGTATTGGCCCTTACACATTGATACTTTATGCAAGGATTGTGCAGGCCTGGCCAGCAATATCTTTAATGAAATAATGTGTTGTGTGCTGTTACGTTTTTTTTTTCTGTGTAGCAAGCCATGCTCCCCCGCACTGTACAATGAGCAAAATGCACATACAGGAAAATCTATTGTAACTTAAATGATGGCGACAGGGATTTAAATCTGATGAATCAAAAGAAAACAGCACGGAACTAACCTGATTTTTAACTGGTTAATAACAAAAACGAGAATGATACCTGCAATGTAAATACTGATATACATTTTTGAATAAGCGCTTTGATAAAGGCAAATGAAAATACAGCTGTTAGTAGTACTTCCCAGCCCCTGCCTCCACTACCACCATACCACTAGCTTCCACTTTGGAATCAGCTTGTTTTGATTGCTCGCCAGATGGGAAATCATTGGCAACCCTTCCAAAAGTCACCCAACTTTTACACAAACTTCGAGGATGAACATATATTTTGTTATAGTGTGCACAATGGCTTGCCCAAGGCTCGGATTTTATAATGTCTGTAGAGGTTCCCAAGTTGTCGTGTGTGTGTGTGCCAGAGGGTGTTTTCATCTCTTAAAGTTCTAAATGGGCTGAACCGAGATCCGAAACAACAGATATTATATATATATATATATATATATATATATATAGATGTGTGTGTGTGTTATATATATATATATACACACACACACACACACACACACACACACACACACACACACACACACACACAAGGGCCTCAAGTCAGTTTTCTTCTGCACCCTGTACTACCAAAGATACAATTTAGTGCAGTTTCAAAAAAAGCATTGATTTCAAGTTATTCAGTGTGTGTGTGTGTGTGTGTTTACATTTTTATCAATCGTGTATTTAAGCTGCAAGAAAGATTACACCTTTATGTAACACAGTGAGGTTTAAGGGAGAGAATTTTCAGCCGAGATGGTAATAATCTTTGCATTATTTATTTATTTGGATAATTTCACATGCCAGACATTCTGAATAAATATTTAATGTTTACCTATATTTTTCATTTCATGTTTAAAGAGGAATCTTTAATGGCTAACATGAACAGGGTTTTGGACCATTTAAGAGTTTTTGTTTGACTATTTCCTTGTAGATTGTACATTTGGATATCTCCATATTCTACGAGTCCCCAAATGGAGCAGTCTGGTATTTTGTAAATATATCATGTCTGGTGAGGTATAGTGAATGGGAGCATTAACCATAAAACAGGCAAGAGGAAAAAAGCACTTGCCGAACTGGCGTTCAGTTGGAAAACTTTATTTACCAAATATAGGGTACATCCGCTTGTAATTCTTGGATATTTGACTGTTTTCCTCAAACTGGAATCTTCAAATGTTGAAACTGGGTGGGTAGATTGCAATAAAGAACTATGTATCATTTACAAAATTGGATAGAAATGGATAGTAAATTATAAACTGGCTTGATGCTTATATATTACAACAGTACATTTATAAGTTTTAAATATCCACTTTCTATAACATTTTAAATATCGGGCCTAGTGGAGAATATATATATATATGTGTGTGTGTGTGTGTGTGTGTATACACACACACACACACACACAACACTGAATGTGTGTGTGTGTGTGTGTGTGTGTGTGTGTGTATGTTAATCAACTACATATCTATCTATCTATCTATCTATCTATCTATCTATCTGTCTGTCTATCTATCAATTCTAGGCGTGTATATATATATATATTGCTGAAGGTGTGGGGGTATGTTAATCAATTACAGCCAGTTAATTATTTCAAAATATGAAGAGCTTTTACAATGACATAAATTGCTTTTATTTCAGTTTGTATGGAGTATGGCTCTCTATCAAAAGGGTACAGTTTCACTCCCTACACTATGCAGATCCTGTCTTGAAAAAGAGTGATGCCTAAATTGGTTGTCAGTAAAATCAGAAGATAGCTTTACCAAATGTGTATCTAAAGGAGGTCTCATAATACTAGAACTTGCCTTTAACTCTCCCTCTGAGTTATGTTTTATTTTGGAAACAGGTTCAAATCAATGTTTATACCATCAGTTATTGCATGTTATAATTGTGGGTATGATACATATTGATAGAGCTGCAGCATTAGACTAAATCTGATTATTTAATGGTAGGTGCTTAGTGCATAATTTCAATTAATTGTCAGCTATATGTAATACATCTAATAACTACAGTTTATTGTAGTTTGTTGTTCTTCCATGAGACTTAGCTGGCCATACATGCACCATGTATGGGTGAGAAAACAGCATTTGTGTTTAAAATTGCACAGCATCTGCATTTTATTGAATGCATATAAGCTCATTGTTCATTTGCATAAGTATAGCTAGTATTAATTGATTTTATAAAAAGTGAGGCCAGAAACAGACCCAAATAGAGATATAACTATTTTTGTTGAGTAAATGTAACTTACAAATGCTTAAAATTTGCTATTGAATACAGACCAGTGGCACGCTGATGGTTGCATGCTACAGCACATGCCTGTGCTACAGCTGCTTTGTTTACAGCTTTATAATAGCCGATGCACTGACCTGAACACCATGTGACAGTATTTCTGGCTTCCTTTGGCCATTTAATAAGTAACAGAAGTATGACAGTTTCAAATTATAGTCACCAACTCTTCAGCGTATCCTGGGTGCCTTTAACATTGTCCGTGGTTGTATTGTGTACCTTGAAAAGGTGCATAGTATTCTGTATGCAAATACTTTGCTGCTCGGTTGCATTGGTTTTTAGTTTAGTACACACTCCAATATTTTAAGGGAAGTGAGGAAAGTTCAATTGCTTTGATTTTGACACGCCACCCCTTCATTTTTGAGAACTGTTACTGTAGCTTAAAAACTCAGAACAAGGTATAGGGGTGGTGGGGGATGGGAATACGGATTGTTTTACCTAAACCTTCCTAGTCGGGTGTCCACAAATGCTTACTATAAATGAGTGCTGTTTGCGGTGCTTACACTCGAAGCTTAAACCCCCATTGCATTTTGGTCAGTTAGCACCTGGACCCGTTAGCCAAATAACAAAAACCATAGGTAAACGATTAAACATCACTGAATTAAGATACCGGTGTGGCTATTGTAGCAATTTGTCTTCTGGAGCAGTGTTATATGTAGTTGAATACCAAAAGGCTTAGCAAAATGCCATTTGGAAAGTGATGTGATCTTTGTAATGTAGAGGTGCTGCTGGGCAATTACTAACTGTTTCTGTCTTTCTTTCTCTCTCTTTCTTCTCTCCCCCTCTCGTTCTCTCACCTGCATGGGGGGCTGGCTGAGTAGACGCATGCGGCCTGTCCGATGCCGCCCATATCGAAAGTCTGCAGGAGAAGTCTCAGTGTGCCCTGGAGGAATATGTGAGAAGCCAATATCCCAACCAGCCCAGCCGCTTCGGCAAACTCTTACTGCGACTGCCCTCCCTCCGTACAGTCTCCTCCTCAGTCATCGAGCAGCTTTTCTTTGTCCGCTTGGTAGGTAAAACTCCAATTGAGACTCTCATCCGAGATATGTTACTATCTGGGAGCAGCTTCAACTGGCCTTATATGTCTATTCAGTGCTCATAGAAAAGAGAGAAAAAGACTCAGCCAGAAGGGGACCAAAAATATACATAAACACAAACCCATTTTAGTGACTCAAAATAAGTCATTAGGATCAGATGTGTGAGCACATTAAAAAGGACCTCGTGACTGTCTTTATGGAGAAGGACCGCAGACATAATGTTAATAATAATTAAAAAAGAATGGACCTCCAAGGATTTTTTTGTGGACTGATATGGATATACTCTGTACAGAAAAAAAAAAGAAAACTGAACTGAATCCTGTGTATAAACATACTACGAACATTGTTCTCTGTTTTGTAAAATATTGGTCTTTATTTTCCTTTTTGTAAAAATTTAAAACATCGTATGCGCATTAAAAAAGAAAACAACTTAGGGGGAAAATAACATTTTCCAAATAATTATCAAAAATTGTCCTGTGTCTATGTATCTATATCTGTTTTGTATTTTTTTCTGGTTCCAAACCAGTTTACCTGTGATTCTATACTAATAATTTTTGATATAACCTTTTGCTTCTTATAATGAGTGCGATATATGTTGTCCAAGCTATGTTCTTCAAGAATTAAAATTGAAGTGAGAATTTAAATAAAAAATAAAGGAATTTAGCAAAAAAAAAGAGAAGAGTCCTGTTACTTGAGACTTGTCATAAGGACTTTCTAAGGAGAAAAAAAAACATCATTTAGAATATTATGCCAATTTAATGGGCATGGTGCAAAATAAACTATTTGAAAAGTTCCCTAAATATGATGTAGCCATTTTGATGATGTGTAGTATAAGTTAAAGATTTTGGATCAGAAGGTGTAGACTGTCTCAACATGCCTTTGGCACCCTTTCAACTCTGTGCTGGATGATATTTCATGTTGTAATCTAAAGCAAAGTTGGATATTTTTGTTACAGCTCTGGACATTCATTCTTATTTTGAAGAATAGTATTGTAAACAAAACGTGCAGCACCTGTTAAAGTGCTCTCAAGATTATCTGTGTTTTTTTGTGTGCGGACTATGTAAGATATTAGTACCCAAATACACAAGTGCAATGTTGTTCATTTGCTTTTACAATGGAGCAGTGCCAGCAGACATACAAGAGCCATGTTACAGACTTCAGACCATGCTGTCGATTTGTGGTACTGCCTTTCAAGAAAAGAATGGATCCAAACTACAGTTTTCCTGTCCAAGTAGAAAGTGTGCTCATTTTTATTATTGCAGAAAAAAAGGTACTTTGCTTACTTGGTGGTGGGGTGTATTCTGATATGCAGGGCTACAGTTTGTGTGCCCCATGAAGTGTGTGTGTGTGTGTGTGTGTGTGTGTGTGTTTCTACATATTTATATATGTATGTATGTATGCATGTGTGTGTGTAATATATATATACGGTATATACACTTACATATATATAATATATATGTAAACGTGTGTGTATGTGTATATATAGAGAGATAGATAAATAGGCAACATTCTTGAAAGAGTCACATTTAAGATATAATCTGGTTGCTTATGGCTGGTTGTGAGGACTTCTGTAGCAGCTTTCAGCACATTAATGTTTTATTGAATGTGAGACAGAGCTGTAAGAACATATGCTGCCAAGGGAGCTCTTTCTCAACCTATTAATAAAGCTGGATCCGAAAAAAAAAACACCCACCCTCAAACAAACCCGTATGAGGCAGGATTTTCAATTTAAGGCGTCATAGGCAATGTTTTTCATTTGATTTGCTGTCCATACTCTGTAGATTTTTTGCATTAACAAGATCCTTCAATCTAACTCGCTTGGGTTTTTTATTATTCCAGGCGCACAGCTAGGAGATGCAAGGCTAGAGTTATATAGGCACTTATAGAGGGATAATCAACGCTGCAAATAGATATTATATGTATTAGACATTTCAGTATGGAGGGCTCCTGAGTAACATTGGTAGCTTTAAAGTTGTGTGCATTATTGCAAAACCAACGCACAAACCAGGGCTTAACAAGGGCCTTGTGACTATAAATAGCCCAACCTTTATGTTACACTTGACATCTTTATTCAGGTTGCATTTGATTTACCTAAAAAAGATAAAACTTGCAGTTCTGTTGTATGTAAGTAGGTGTACTCTTATGTGTAACTTGAAGCAGAATTCCATGGGTAAAACTTGAAGAGCTGCCTTTGCTCTCTGTGTTGAATGAATTGCTTTCTGGTTCAGAGAAAAAGAGATTTCAGGCGTTTTCCAATGCTATGTTAATATATTCATGATAGTATTATTGCTTAAATGAAAACACAGAGACACCTTATAGTCCAGGAATAATATTTTACAGTTACTCCTAAAATGTATACCGGTGTCAGCTTCAAAGCAGACCAAGGGGGAAACAATCTCCATTGATTTATGTTATTATGAATCCAGTCAGATGCAAAAAACAAACAAACAAACAAAAAAAAAAAGATTGTCTTAATGCTCTGTATCAGTATTTTTTTAACGTTCAAGGCCTTCAGCACTGGCCTTGTGTTTCTTTTCTTTCAGTGATATATTCAGACCTTTCAGTACAGCCATGCATTCTTTTTGAAAATCAATATTTTTTCTTCCTGTTGCCATGCACAGTGCTAAAAGGTGTTGAGACATATGGCAGTATATGATAGCTCAGAACTGCTACCTGCAGAGGTTATGGTTACTTTTTCTAGACGAATTGTTTACACTCTGGGGTTGGTTATGAAGGTTTGTTTGTTTTTTTGTTGTTGTTTGTTTTGTTACTATGAGCACGTCTATATGAATACTGTATTGAGATTATTCTTCCTGTGAGGGCATCTGTATACTGATGATTAGTTTGTGTATCTGTTTTTTGTTTGTTTGTTTTTCATGTACTACTTTTCTAATAGTGTTTGTCACAGACAGGTACATGCAGATCTTTAGACTTATCTAACAAAAAGTTAAAGGAATGGTTCATGTGTGATTGTATATAGTGATTGTCAGTTAGGAGAACCAGAAGTCAAGTCAGTGTTATTTTGAACTGCAATATGAAGAATCTAGATTGCTTTATGGTAATGCCTCTATAGTGTTGCCAACATAAATAGCAAGGAAATGTTTTGAATTATGTATATTAACCACACTACTGATTTAACAACTGAAAATGTCAGTTGCTGTCCTTTTTGATTTTTTTGAAATATGCAATCAGAAAGCAGCTCTATATAATTCTCCAAACTACCGCCTTGGTTATTAATGTATCTAAAATAGCTTTGTGTGTGTGTGTGTGTGTGTGTGTGTTTTTCACTAAAACATATCTCTAAAAGGCACCAATGTTTAAACAGTTACAGCTTAAGTTTAGCTGTAAGTGTTCTTGGAACCACTGTCTCATAAGAAAATAAGTGACAGAGCTGCAAATATATAGATATATCCTAGATGTCATCTTGTCTGTGTATTCCCAAACGCAGCTTGGATTATGTGTTTAGAATGGAGTAAATGATTTGAGCAGTATATGCGAGAAGCAATTTCTTGTCTCAGGGGCTCCCCTAAAGTGTTACATTTTAATTTTAAAATCGATGTAAATATGTTATGTCATACTGGCACAGCAAATACGGCTTGCAAATGCCATTTTGCACACCTTTTATTGAAGGACTTCTTTTATATTTAATAAATAATGGTTATTATTTAACGTGCTATGGTATCACAGAAGGTTTCTTGAAGCAGTAGTAAAAACGTTAAGTGTTTGAAGTAAACGCACCCTTTTCTTGTACAGAGACAGAAAATCCTTTGTAAACAAAAATGACCGAAAATGACCGAAGAAAATATTTTAAGCACTTACGTGGTAATCATGCGTGAAATTTTGTTATTATGGATGTTAGTAGTATAACAAAGTCAAAAGTTCATTTATTTTCTTAATAAAAGCAGTCATGGACTGACTGTGAGAATGTTTGTCTATAGTTTCTTTGAAGAAGACTTTAACAGATGTAGTCGCAATGTTTTTTTCAAAATAAAAAGGAGATTCTATGTGAGGTTTCCCAAGGAGTTTCTGAAACTTAGAGGCTCAACAGTATTCACTATGTAAAACAGATGTGTTGAAAATACCCAGTTCTACTCAGGTGCATCTTCTCGACTTTCTGGGAAAGCGTGTGTGTGTGTGTGTGTGTGTGTGTGTGTGTGTGTGTGTGTGTGTGTAGACAGCCTAACCTGCAGATGTGTAGGATGAGAGATTACAGTTTTGAAAGATCCAGTAGTGTAATTGAACATTGTCACATGGTATATTTTTTTCAGCTCTTACAGCCAATTATTTCTAATTTTTAATCTTTACAGCTATTTCATAACTGCAGTAGCACTCTTCGGTGTGTCCGGTTGTGCATTAATTTTCCGACCAATGTGATTGAAGGCAATCAGCCGCTCGTTCTACCACTCAACACACCCAAGACGTGTAACCGAAAGTGTGTGTCAAGAATCCGAATGTGTGTGTGTGTGTGTGTGTGTGTGTGTGTGTGTGTGTGTGTGTGTGTGTGTGTGTTTCATCCAAAATGAAGAAGATGACTGATCTGTTGATTTTTCGGAATTCCTTGGTTTGACCTTGTGACAATTGATGTGGGCAAAAGAGAAATGTGAAGTCATTTAAAAAGAGGTTTGCTTTTTAAAAGACAACACTTAACATGTGGATATAAAGTGTTTATTCTCTAAGTAACTTTTTTGCACTTACAAACGTTTTATTCAACTCATTTCTAAGTTTAAAAGTTCCTTCCTTAATAGTACATCCAAAACTTTCCACACATGGTACATGTTTTACGTTAGAGGTTGTGTTTTCTACTGGGCGGTGTATGCTATCCAACCTGATAAGCAACTGAACTGTTGAATGAATTTAAAGAACACAACTAGTGTGATGCACTAGATCCCGTTTTCTGTATGTCAGACACTTCCTTCATTTTTCATCAGATCTGTTTGGGTATTTAACAGTAATGCTCTGCTGATTATTAATATGAGACAATAAAATAGGAAAATCTGGTAAACTGGAAAGAAACTAATAAAACTCTTGTTAAAATGTGGTTGTTCATGGTGCATGGCGTCACTGTCTTTCACTTTCAAAGCCAAAGAGTTTTATTCCTAAATGAGCTAAAGAGCTATTTACCTCTGTCGTGTTCTATTCATCAAGCCACAAGTCGAGAGATCCTAACATGAAACTATTTGTTTGCTTACACAACCAGCTGGGCGCAATTTCACGTCTGAGATATCTATCTGAAAGCGCCTCTCATTTATTATCCCGACTTGTCAAGGAATCTATTTTCCAACGTCTTTTGCATCGGAGGGTCAGAGCTGAAACCTTCCCGAAAGTTATCAGTACATCTCAAATCAAATACTGAATAATTTATGAAACACAGTCGACACACCTGGACAGCATGTTAGAAAAAGTTCCACTGTTGTCGCCAGCCGGTTCACATTTCATACACAGCTTTATGAAGAAATCATCCTCAGGTCTTGAAGCTTCAACAAGGTGGCACAACTGGATGGTGTGTCTATGCAGTGGGTGGATAATGAGATCCCATACCTTTTTATAGCAGATTGAAATGACTTAAGTCTTTTAAGTACAGTCTGCGGGATCTAATTACACGGTTGAATTTATCAGAGATTTATTTTTTTCATTTTAATTGATCATGTAAGCATATTTGTATTTACTTACCAGTCCTTGTCACTTTGCTAGTTTCAGGTTTTCCTAATAAATACCCAAGGGCACAAACGCATATACTTAAAGAGTGTCTGTGCATTATGTTTGGGCTTAAATTTGTAATCATTTATTTGATACTATGAACGGATTTTTATTTATACAGTAAACTTCATAGTCTATGTTTTGCTAATTACCAAAAAATACCTAATGGCACTACACACAGTATTAGCTAACGTGCTTATGTACGTTAAGGTTGGGTCTCAGTTAATATGTATCTCTTTGCCAATTAAACGTCTTTTCTTTAAGGATCCTTGTGAAAATATGCCACCGTCGTGGCTGATAGAGGGTGAGAGGGATTTTCTGAGCAGACTGACAGAGAATCTTTGTTAACAATCTCAATGAATAAATGCAAAACAGCGCATATGCATCTCCTTGTCTTTAGAGTCCCTCCATCAGGCTTTGAGCAATGTATCAAATCCCAAACTACAGGGTGGGTATATATATATATATATATATATATATATATATATATATATATATATTTATATTTATTATCACCAGTTGTGTGCCTGTGGAGGAGGGGGTGCTCCTTGAACAGTTACTAGGCTGGTTGCTGTAAGCGATCCCTTTGTGTTGATTTAGGAAGACATTTGCTGTATATAACGTTCAAGGCCGATAATATCATTGCTCAGCCAGATAAATAAAGCATTGGCCAAACCGTGGGGTCAGCTATCGATCCCTGTGTTCACAGAGAGGGGGAGGGGAAGGGAGCAAGAGCGCCAGTGTTCATCCAGATCTGCACAGCCTTATTAGCATTCCCTGCCCATGGACCTGCACTGACAACTAACAGAGATATCCAGCTCACCACTAGGCCTCCTCTCCTTTTGTCTTCAGATCTTTCACAGCAACAAATTCATTTGTGGCGTTTGGAGAGCGCTTATACACATACTTCTAGGAAAAAAAGCGGAGATTTACAGGCTGCAACAACGAAACACATTGACCATTAATACTACCTTGTGCCTTTGCTGTTTTGATAATAAATGCACGAATAATTGAAGAAGTGTCTGATATTAACACTGTATGCATATGTATCTATATATTCACACATGCACAATCTCTCGAACCTTTACACTCCATAACACCATGTGGTACATATGCTTGAGCATAATACAAGCCATTGAGTACTGTTGAACATCACTTTTAATGTACTGGAGCTATTATACCAGAATTAAAATGCCCTCAAAAGATCTTTAAAGCTGATTATTGTAAATGAGGGGCCTGGTAATGACTCATTTTACTAATAGGATGTGTATGATTGGGGTATGCATGGGAAAACTGTATTTCTACAAAGTGAAGGTGTTAATGGTCTTTCCTCAAGTACGCATCTGGAAAGGAGTTGTTTATAGTTAGGTAGGCCTTTGCTGCTAAAAACCATCTAAAGTAAATACGATAAATAATTTGTACAAGCCCTGTACATTATCCCCCCTCTATAATCCCACGTGTTAGTTTTACGGTTTCAAATTAACTTGGCAAATTTTGTACAGCTGATTGTATCATCTGTCTGAAAGCTCATTAACAGGCAAGTCCAAAACGATACCGCAGTAGGTAGTTTTAGATTAAAAAAAAACTGTATACAAGTTCTCCGCTGTTGACATACGCTTGTCACTTAGTAACTTCTTTCCAAGCTTTCTTATCCAAGCATTCTTCCTTGCTGGCTTTGTTGTTTTAAAATATGCATGTCTCTCAGGAATGCCAGTCACGAGTCCAAACTTTGTGTCCAACCTCCCACATGAAATGATCCTTTTATAGGGAACCCGATATGTCTCAATCTGCACTTCACTACGAGCCTTGGGGCATGGGGCACTGGTCCTTTGCTCACCAAACAATTCCGCAGAAACCAGTTGGCTCTACCACCACCCATCCCCACGAGACTCTCTCTCTCTCTCTCCCTCTCTCAGGGAAGAAATATCCCACAAATAATTAAAGGAGGCAGCGGCCAGAGAGGGGGATGTCTGCAAAAAGAGACAAAAACAAAGTAAGAGTTTTATTTCTTTTGTGATTGGGCTGGGGCTATCATTAACTACAACTTTATCAACACGTGACCCTTGTGGTTGAGTGCTAGTTGTGTATATGGACTAGAAAAGTGGGCATGGTGAAGGAAAAGGCACAGGGTGGCAAGTCAGAATCAATGTGTGTGTGTTGGGGGGGGGGGCCCCAACGAGTAAGTTAACTCTTTCAAGTAGCCTGACACATAGAATGCCAATATGTACAATATATAGGGCAGATTGTGTTAATGTATTATTGAACACAGGCACTAGTTAGCTTATTAAAATGTATAATTGTTTTAAACGAGTTAAGACCACAGTGTGTGTGTGTGTGGGGGGGCTGGGGTTAGATTAGCAGATTTGCGAACAGGACATAAACCAAAAAGTGATGGGAAAAGTAATGAGTATATTGAAGCGACAGATCATTACATCTCACATATGGCTAAGCACTAAAGAAGAATATTTTTATAGTGTGTGCAACTATGGTTATTCATTTGTCCTATGGGCCAACAAGATAGTTTTTGTTAATTATACACGTTGAATACGTTAACCCACTACTGACTGTAAATAAATTCTAAGTCAGAATGTAAGGTTATAAGTATAACGTTTAATAAAGTTTTGTATATATCACAGTGAAACAATGTGTTTCAGAGGATAATACATAAACTCAGGTCACGCTGAGCAGTTTTTTAAATATATAATTAAAAGGGCAAGATACATGTCGAAAGGAGATTTGTGCGAGTATGTGATTTCAGTGTGGAAATGTAGCGACTTCCTCTATGTGACGTCAACCACTTTAGAAGCCTATCCCATCGGAAGTGGAGAGAGCTGAGAAACTGAAAGAAAACTTTACTTTCCGCTACAACTTCAGCACAATGTGCATGCAAAGCGGTGTCTAGCAGAATACGATTGATATGACACCTCGTCTTCCTTTTAATCATACATACATACATTAACATATGGAAAGCTTGCAGGCCCTATGCCTATAGAAGCTGATAATGTAAAAGCTTTCAGCAATATTCAATGCACCGTTTTTAATACACACCAGATGGCTTGCGACTGGGCCACCACAGCCAGCGAGCTCCTCAATTTTACTGAGCAGCGTTTTGCTGCAATTACACTCCATGCTGTGATCAATTTTATTGGTGACCTATTTTTCATATATGCAGCTTTTCTGTTAAAATACCCACCATAGCTGCCTTCCATAGGTTAATGTTCCGAAATTATAAGCGGTAGTAACCATCACGAGATGTTTTAGCCAAAGGAGGTTGAATTGTAACCCCCTTCATTCAAGCAAAACAATCGAATTTATTAATAGATTAATACCTTACACGCCTCAGACACTTTATATGTTTATTTGCTAAAGACCCAGCATCTGGAGTTGTACTGCCTATAAAAACTGAAATGAGAGCATCATTTCATTTGGGCAAAATAATAAGACCTGTACCACAGGTATGTGGAATGCGGAATTTGTCCTAATATATGCATGTGGCAATCACTGGGAATTTTATTCAGTTTTCACATTTAGGCATTTGCTATATACATTGCAATCTCTTGGTCCGAAACTTGGTACAGGCCAATATTTGAACTGCAAGTTCCCTCACTTTTTGGAAAAACAGTACAACTTTTCCAAGTATTATTGCATTTATGTAAATACAGACTAAAAATAAGTTGAGATAAGCACATACACTCATATTGTTCAATAAAGTAAACATTGTTTAGAAGCCAGTGCATAAAACCCACATGTGGAAAAATATAGTTATATTCTTAAATGTTATGCAAGGTGTTCCCCTTAACATTGAGATTAATTAATGCTCTCTAAACAGTAGTCAGAGATGTTTAGTTTATGGGTGTAACGTTTGCCACGGCTAGATTCATAATCTCAACTATATGGCCATTTAGCAAACAGACATTTTGGAGTATTTCCAATTGTACACATGTACTATAGTAATATAATGTTGGTAAGTGAAAAAATAACATCTGATTTCTTTAAACAAAGTGTGCCAATTGATTTTTATGATTGCTGTACACATTTTAGAAAGAAATATAATAAACTGACATCCATGTGAATAACACATTTTTTATGTAATTCCTGAAGTTACATGGTCACTGGTCATTGGCTTGCCTATTTAGAGATGACATTTAAAAAAAAACAACAACTACTGAACACCAAAGCAGGCTGGAATCTTTAAGACGAATCTGAAAGGTTTCAAGTAGGAAAGTGCTGTCTATAACCTGTATAACAGTGCAAACTCGCAGTACATGGTCGGTGAATGATGATGTGACTATATATAATAATTTTAATTCACGTTTTATATATTCATCTTTCATCTGGTCTCACGTCTTTCATATCTGAAAATACATATTCAATGTTTTCTGAATCATTCTAGATCCAGAAATTGAATATGTATCTTTTTGTTGCGGTTCAAAGACGTTGTAGTGGGACCAGAACTCTAATAATTTGCCGCCTCATATTTCAGCTATAAATGGTTATATAGATTCTTTGTTGAATTAGCTGTCTGTATGTGTCGCACATGTGCCACATAGACCAGCACTGACCCCCTATTTCCTCCCAAATAACCCATTTAAACTCTCCCCATAAGTGCGTTTATTGTGACATAAAACACAATGTGCACTTGAGAGCTCAAGTATAAACCATGGTCATTACATGGAGGAAATAAATAACGCGATAAATAAAACTCAGTGATTAGCGCAGGCCTTTCACGTCGAATCTGTTTTTTCATGGATGCGGTCACATAATGATCTGTAACAAGTTATTGCCTGTCCAGCGCTCTTCTGTCCGGGGCATTTATGGCTGCAGATATTGTGTTAGCCATATTTAATGTTAATTCATAAGGAACATTGCCATGGCGAGAGGTATACTACAGTCGATAAAACATTCTCCACCAGCCATAGACTTAAACGCTCCAGGGAGGACATCAGTAGCTGCTTGCTAGCACTTTGTGGCCGACATACCATTGCTCTGATTACAGAAGTACCTATTCTTCTTGTTAAGGCAGCCAGATCTCTCATCTTTACTGTACATTGCTTGAAAGGTAGCTTGGTTTATGAGTGTGTGTGTGTGTGTGTGTGTGTGTGTGTGTGTGGGGGTTAAAGGAATGGCCCTTTTCTGAGTGACACGACCCCATCTTTTCAAAGGCCAAGCAGAAATAAACGCTCCTAATATGAATGGGAGAACTTTCAAGGTTTCAGATTTTTTCTTTCTAAAATTGGATGCATTTTAAATAGAGCATTGTTTTTATGCCTCAGAAATCCCATGGGTTTGAGGAACACAGTGACAGTGAGAGAGAGAGATAGATAGATAGATAGATAGATAGATAGATAGATAGATAGATAGACAGACAGACAGACAGACATACAGACAGGTAGGCAAGCAGGTAGGCAGGCAGGCAGGCAGGCAGACAGACAGACATATATATTGGTAGCTAGGTGGAACATTATGAAAATGTGTTTTCTGGAGGGACGTTTGATGTTTATGGACTGTTTGGACAGAAAGTGGGCAAGGCCAGTAGGAGCAGCCACGCTTTAAGACAGGAGGAGCCTTTATTTAAGCTGGTGTATTTATGCAGAAAAGAAGGGATAACTTACAAAGCTTTTTCTATATTCCCGATAACAAATCCTGTCACATCTGTACTCCTCACCAGAAAGATAGGGTCCCCATTTAAACACTTCACTTTCGATCATTGGATGCATCTGAGAGAAAGTTACTTAGAGTAAAAGCTCAGAAGGCAAAATGTTTCTATTGGCACTTACTAGCATGCATTTATACTACACGTATATCTCCATATTATATGTATAGGCTCACAATAAAAGCATTATTGCGATTGTTTTAGAATTTTAAGCACAGCCAATTCTCTGCCTCTGATATAAAGATACATGAGAACTGTGTGAGACTTAGAATCCAAGGGCAGGTAGTAATATCTCCCTAGACTGAAAGAACGTGGTTCATTAAGGAGAACACAAGACAGAGTAAATCGCATGTATACAGTTAAAATGCTGCTTCAATCTACATCCGAATTCCCAGGAACTCAGCCATCAGCTTCCTCTGATAATTAGAAGGTTTCCTCTGATATCAATACTGTATAGAGGTATGGCATATTTTGTACAGAATTATCTAATTCTAATTTTTTTTTCTGGAACTAAATAAAGAGGTACAGTTTAAGGGGACGCCAGTTCGCAGAACATCACCGGTATTAGTTATCATTTTCTACAGGTTCCTACAAATTTAACTACTGTTCTATGTCACGTGTTATCTTTGATCAGTTCTCCATAAAATCTGTGGTCAGTGACTAGACCTTCCCCTAGGACCATCTCTTGGAAATACATCTAATAAAATGGTACCTGATGAAGGCGGCTTATAGAAGCAAGCATTGCCAGTGTAATTAAGATCTCATTATTTCAATTCTTCTCTTAGTAAAAGGTGCAATGCACACTGTTACATTTATCACAGATACTGATATAAAATAATATGTCAAATTTACAGAGTTCTTTTGGTTCCTGTAGTCACGCTAGCTTGTTTAGTCTCATCTTAAATCTGCTTTTTAATGTATTGCAAAGGTTTTCAGACCCAATCCTGTAATTAATCCAAACAAGAAATCAGACAGTTTCCCGCATTGTTAAGTAATAAAGTTAAAGGACATTGTTTTGTCAGGCAACAGCTAAGTAGAAAATAAATCTTGGGGTCTGAGGAAACACATCGTAGTGTTGTTGGCGCGTGTGTACATCTACTTTTAAAAGCAATAAATCAATGTTACATTAAACAGCTGGGTACCCTGTGGCGTGAAAGGCTTCATGTTTTAAAACAGTGATGGCGTGAATGTGCGATTTCATAAAATGTAAGAAAAGTTCAAAGCCATATTATGAATCTAGTTTCTGCCTTTGGAACACTAAATCAGATTTATTTCCATCCTGGGTTATCTGGAAGAATACTTTATGACAGGATTTGCTTTTATTTATTAAGACACAAATGTTCTATACTTTTTTGTGGTCATGTATCTATTAAGTTTGATGCACTTCAAAAATGTTGCCGTCATTTCTTGCATTCAGTGTTCTATGTGCACACTGTCTAGCGTGTTTTCTTACATGAAAAACTGACATGCTTTACATCAGATTTTACACAGCCGTACCAGAGGGACTGGGTTTGCTGTTCAACTTCTAGTTTGGCGCAAAGCGTTACATTTTACAAAGCATTTACACAAATATAAAATCATAATTTGTGATGCAAAATGATTCAACTATTACTTACAACTCTACAAAGGTTTGAAATGATCAGCATGTCTATTTCCTTCTTTACAAAATTTTACAGTATGGTACACATCCATTTCACTGTGTTATTCAAGAATACTGTCTGTCTGACTGTCTATCTACTGAATAGCACATGAAATGATGAGTTATTATAAATATTTCGGTAGATAAATGGAAGTCATTATCCAGGATGGTGTTTTCAGTCAAGGGGAAAACCTGGAATAAAAGTAAATAATAAGTATGGATTATAATAAACAGTAAACTGGCCTAAAGGTAAATAATAAATATGTATTTTAGGACATAGATAAAGCATATCATGATAATTCGAAAAATATACTAAAAGTCAATGGTGGGGATAAATGTCTCTAATAAAACATACTACTTTATGAAATATAGAGAAGTAAACCTATTTACCTCTGATAAATGAACAAGGTGTGTTTCTGTGTCAAGAACATATTATTGCAAACAAATGGTTTGACAGTAAACATGTTTGGTTATGTATCAAACATATGCACATATCTAAATATACGTTTGTAGCAGTTTCTGTGACATATTATACAATTTTACTTTATACAATTTGCTTAAACATAAAGAAAATACAGCTTCGGAAATACTGCTCTGAAAACGCACTGAATTTACCTTTGGTGCTTTGATTATATGTCAGTTTTGTAATATACGATCTACTCATACGAAATACAAGAATATTTCTTAAAATTAATTCTTTTGGTTTATTACATTATAGGAAACTAAAATATCATTTTTAAGCTAAATATTTTTTTTGGTAAGACAGCCATTCAATTACTTTTTATTACATAAAGTGCCATTGTATAGGACAACGCACAGCAACCAACATATAGGATGTTTAGTGGCTAACAATGTTATAATGCTTTCCAAATTATATATATATATATATATATATATATATATATATATATATATATATATTATGGAAAGTAGAGGCATGATGTAAGTGTACACTTTTTATGCATATGAAGAAACATAATTATTTAGCCCACCTGATGTTATAGTACCATCAATATATAACATATGGTCTTATAATATTTGTCATTGTTGTTGCTGACGTTCAGAAGGGTTCTCAGATCCATTATATAATCTAGTACTTGTGATCATGGTTACTAAACCAGACAATGGAGAGAGAGAGAGAGAGAGAGATGTTAGTGCAGATGCATGTGCACATTTTTGCAGGACAACTTTAATTTATTAAATAATTCAATTTAGTTTCTGGCTAGTTGGCATGTCATTCCATATGGCCAGTTACAATCCACAGAATATTGGATAGTATTCTTTGCAAAACAGGTGGTAACTGTAAGCCTGTTCTCTGTCTACATGCATATATGTGATGCACATTTCTCTTTTATTGCTAGATGGCGCTGTGCGTCTCAGCTCTCTTCCTCTGCAGTATATGGAACCATCTCTCTTTTCAACTACTGTTCCAATAGTTTTTGCGTTTTATTTAATTTTTTTCTGACAGATTTACTCAAGGCATTCTTTTCAGAATCGGTGTCCCAAGAATACACATCTAATGAAAATGAAGAGAGACTTTTGTAGTATAACCCTTGTGAACAACTACGCGGAAAGTACTTTTGAAGCACATTTCTCAATTATATTTATTTACTAAGTGTTCTAGTTCTTTAATTTGAACGCTCACTGCTTTTAATTTCCATCGCAATAACAGCCCCATTTGAATCACGACAAATTACTTTTGTTTTCCTGCAACGGCACTTATAATTTAATTACTACGGTCTGATATTTTGAAAGGGAGGTTCATAGTTAAGTTTCTGTAAGTTTATATACACTGACCATCAAAGCACAATTGGTGTAACATACAAATACAAGAAAAGGATACCCCGAACTGATACAATTATTTTAAACTGCCAAATAACTACATAATTACAAAAATAACAGTCCATAACATTGAAAATAAAATGTTGTGGAAATCATTCAATAAATTATATTTATGTTTTAGTGGTAGCTGTATGTATTAATCTGATAAACTATTGCATCGGAATATTAGCTTAACATCTTGGGAAGCAAACAAAATAAGCATTATCATTTGAATGCAACTTGCCCCTTTTTGACAGTATAATTAATTACTTGTAGAGTACTGTAGTTTTATTGTTCATGTTTATGCACTTGTTGTTATCACTATTTTATTGCTGTTTACTCCCTACTGTATCTTCTCCCTCAGGTCGTACCTGGAAACCCGGCCATGCTCAGTGTGCCAAACCTAGTCACCAAATGTTAAATAAATAATTATAGCATAGCACTGACACACACACACCATGGCTGTCTTTCCAGCGATGTGATAAATTAATACTCCAGAGTCTTCTAAACTTAAAGTGAAATGCTGATGAACCTTTCACCACGATGTAAGGAAGTTAGAATACATGCATTATAAAGAAAATATTGGGGATAGTAAACAAAATAAATGACAGATATAAAGGGCTGTTTGACTTCCTTAATTGGAATTTGACAGTGTTGTTTCATTCAGATTGTGTGCACACTGGAGTAGTTTGTCTGTTGAATTTAGGGTGTAACTAGGAGGCGCTGAAATCTACAATAACAACAATTTAACTACACCATACAGTTCACACTCTGCATGCAGAGGAACAGTTTATTTACCACTCAGTTATTTGTGCAGGGTACATTACTTTTTAATAGTTCATGTTTGTGCTAGTGCTTTTTATTTTAATGTTTTTGTTAATGCCTGTATTTGTTAAACAACTAAATAGCAAATTATGAAAACATTTCATATCCATCATTACACTAATGACATGTACAACAGGAGCTATGCTCTAAAACAGTTAAAAAAAAACCTCTTAAAGTAATGTCCTTGTGGTTAGGAAGTTGCTTGTAGATCCAGCTTAGTCTTGTTTCAAGGATTGTTCTCCTCAAATTTTTTTTTTTTTCCTTTTTTTGGACTTTAAACTCTTCAAGAATATTACACTAAGGACTGATTTCATAGTCCAAATTCCGTCAATAATATAAACTATCTTTTTATTTTTTTAATCAAAGAATGCATGTATACATGTATACATTTCAGTTTTAATGTTTGAAGTCAGCCTATGTATGTATGTATGTAAGATAGACAGACAGACAGACAGACACATTTCAGCTTCAGTGTTTGAAGGCAGAATATAGAAACATAGATTCTGTCGGCAGAAAATGACGTTAGCCCATCCAGTCTGCCCCTTATACCTGCCTGTTTCCTCAGCACTGACCCTAGTTGGACATTCACCTCCTGCAAACTCCCCAAGAATAACTCAACCTGGTCTAATCCTGTCTCCCCTTACAGTATTTGGAGCACTGCACTGTCTCATTGTTGTGAAAAATCCTAACAAATATTTCTGACCACACAGTGATGCTATTTCATAAGTTGGGTCAAGCTTCGAGACTTTCGTCCATAATGCTCGCCATTTGTTGTTTTAATACATAGTCGTCTTATCATATAGATGTTTATCCAGTCTAGACTTGAACGTGTCTATGTTAGTACTCCCCACCACACTAGTTGGCAAGTAACCATGCAGATACCACCCTGGTAGTGAACCAGTGCTTCCTTATGTTGGTATTCCATTTAGGTAATTCTAATTGCATACAGTGTTTACGAGTGCTAGACCAACCAATTCTATATGACATTTTTTAGATCTTCTCTTAATGCAGCATCTTGTGATAACCTAAACATCATACATAGGTCTCCTCTTAGCCTTCTGTAACATATGGAATATAGATTAAGTTTAGTCAATCTCTCCCTATAAGACAATTTTTTCAAGGTGAACACTGATCTTGTCGCTCTATGCTAAACACTCTCCACTCTCATAATATCCTCTCTGTACTGTGGTGACCACAATTGCACACAATACTCCAAATGTGGACTCACCAACGCTCCATACAATGGAATGATCACATTTTCATGTCTGCTAGAAATATGTCTCAAAATACAGTTCAAACTCTGGTTAGCCCTTTTAACTTGTTGTTTACAATGTGATCTAAACTTTAAATCTGATGTAATATTGATACCCAAGTCTCTCTCCTCAGTTGTTTTTTCCAGGATGTTATTCCCAATATAATACATATGCTTGTTGTTATTGGGACCCAAATGCATGATTTTGCATTTGGAAATATTGAGTTCCAATTTGCTAGTTCCAGTCCACTCATATATTTCATTTATGGCCTGTTGAAAGGAAAGAGCCTCTGTTAATGAACCTCTGTTATTTGTTTCCATTTGCAGTGTTAATTACCTACTCTGACCCTATGTAATTTCTGATATTCATGTCCTGGTATGTTATTTGACTGTATATGTGATTGTTGATATCATGTTATGTTAGATTGTCTGTATGTATCTTTTTTTAGTTTGACATGTACTATATGCAATTTTCTGTACACATGCCATTTATTTTGTCTATGATTGTTTGTAGGCTCCCTGGTCTAGCGCACCTACCATTTAAACAAAAACTAAATAAATAAATGTCAGTCCCTACAGAGTTTTTAAGTTATCACTATACTATTTATTTATTGTCCTATATATATATATACATATATATATATATATCTACACATACATATATATATATAAACATATGTATATATTTTATTGCTTTTCAATATTATATATCACCTTTCTCTCTCTCTCTCTCTCTCTCTCTCTCTCTCTCTATATATATATATTCTCTATTTCTCTCTCGCTATTATATATATATATAATATATATATACACACACACACACACACACACACACACACACACACACACACTTTGGTAGTGGAGTTGGATTAGGTTGGTTATTGTCCTTAACCAATCAGAAATGTGGTATGTCTCTTTAAGGGAGGAATTTACAAACTGGTACAGTCATGTAATAAATTATACCTTGAGAAAGCTTGATTTGGCGCGAAACGTTGGTGGCGACAGGAGGGGGCCACTGCTGTTTTATATATTTTTTTTATAAAGTCATTTTCTTATCTTTTCTAAACTACACTGGAATGTGTGATATCCTTTCTCAGTTAGCCCGGCTTTGGGAGTAACAGTCCCTCCCATATTCCTCTACCTAATATGGCCATGTGCCTGTCCCATGCATGCTTGAAGCTCCCCAAAGTCTTTGCCCCCACTACCTCTTCTGGAAAATGTATATATGATAGCTGGATGGATAGATAGATAGATGACAGATAGACAGACAGATAAACAGAGATACATACATACATAAACAGGCAGGCAGGCAGACAGACATACATACAGGCAGACAGACAGACAGAGATCCCAAAATGCAATACATTTTTAGGCACAATTGGATGTGTTTATTTATCAGGAATACTGAAATAAAATGCCATAACTCCTGAGTAGTGAGTTACTATGGGCCTTGGCCATCTTCCGTCTTAGACGATGATGACTATGACATTATTGACACATACACATTATACATTCGTGCATACATACTTACATACATACACGCAAACATGATAGACCGAGAGACAGACAGACGGACGGATGGATATATAGAACAGTGTTGCTATGTAGAAAATAAAACAGTGCAGAATGATTTATGTTGGTTTGAAAACACTACAGAATAAAGAAGTGTGATGTTTTGATATTGACATTTTTGTTGTATGATTGCACAGCTATTATCAGCTTTGTTTTAGATTCCAGGTTTTTTCAGTGATTTTATTTTCCAAAATGTACCTAAAGAAATAATATAAGTATTGTTATTGCATAAAATAAAAAATAACTGCTCGATTTTGATTTTTCTTTTACTTTACATGTACTGTTAACCATTTTCTGTAATCGAGGTGTTCATTTCTTAAAGTTTATAACACAGAAAAAAAATGTAATCGTTATAAAAGCATTCTAAAACGTAGTTGTAGAATTTTCAGTGTTAGGGCACTTAATTGATTTCTAAGAAGCCATACACACGAATATAATAGATGTGAAACAGACACTTTAGTTTCACTAAATAGAAGTCAGTTTACATCTGACATTGACAAATGACCTAAATATAAGAAGAAGCATTTTAAATGACTTTGAAGGGTTTCAAAGAAAAAAAAAGTAACTAGGTGAACGGATTTTAAACACATACACGGGGGCAAAGAGGTTTACAAAGAGAATATTAAACAAGAAAATTACATAAATAAGAAAAAAGAATAAAGGTTTCTTGTCAGGTATCTGTTTTATATTCATGTATAGCAAGCTGTATACCTGCTTGTTTGTATATGTAAGAAAGGCCATATACCATGACAGTGTATTTCAATATAAAATAGCTATGTTTAATTATCTGAGCATCATTTCTGGGGACTGCTCTTTTTAAGCTTTTTGAAATACACCTTTAAGTATTCCTCAAAGTCAGCTTTACAAACACCACCTCATGCTATATATATATATATATATATACTGTATATATATATCACACTACAATGTTTAATTTGTTTGTTGTAACCAGGCAAGTGCTCTAGACATACAGGTGCCTATTGGCAGACACAACCTGGACATGAGCAACACAAACAAGGCCAGGAACCCAATAATACAGTATATGTATAATGTAATCATATAATCCTAAAACATAAACAAGCATTAGTTTGCTTCAGATGTTCACATATACTTGCAAAGTTTCAGTTACTCACCAGGGTAAATTATTACACGTTTTAATCACTTATTTTATGTGATACCTTTTCACCGAATCCAGTACTTTGCATGACAAAGAGTCCTTGTATGAAAAAAAAAAGTTTTGCCAAAAGCGAATAGATGCTAAGGCAGTCACAATTGCTTTTTCTGATTTTCTGCATAAAGATAAACAGACCAACCGACAAACTGACTGCATTCAAATATCAGCATTTGCTGCGATGTACAGCTTGTTAAAAATAAATACCTTGGTATGTCTTATATGCAGATAACAGCATTGTATGAATTTATAAATGGACTGCCATTTGGATAAATCAGGTAACTGTTCTGTTATAAATATGTTGTTACTATTCACATTAGCACTCTCAAAATCCTAAATTGTCAGTCAAAATATATTTTACAGAATTAATAAGGTACAAATACACCTGTAAGTAAAAAAAAAAAAACTGAAACGTTTTCTCTAAATTTAACCTCACTGTTCATCTTTATAAAAAGAGATTATATGAAAAACAAAAGGGAAAATTCAAACTTTGCTGTAATTCTGTGGCATTTCTTTCTATTTCACTAACACATCCAGATCCGAGTAAGGTGAGCAACAAACTAAATGCAATAAAAAGTATAATAACATTATACATTTATTGGAAACAAATATGTTGTTCATGAACTTTTCCTGTGCAATATATGAAATGTAATGTTTTATCTCTGTTAATTTCAGTTCGAATTCAGAATACAGTGTGAAAAGAGAGTTAAAGCACAGAATACTAAAACCAGCTATGGCAGGTTCCAATCCCATCCCAGCTATTGGCTTAATCTGTGCTTTTAAGCAAATCATTTGACCCACCTGTTCTTCTGTCCCTTTTGAGAAATTGGTCAGAGCCCCCACACACACACACACACACACACACACACACACACACACTACACGCCACATCTCCTTAGAAAGAATCTGTGTAAACAAACTGTAAAAAATCGGCATAGTATAACAGGAAATTGCTCGCAAATAAATAAAGTCCCAAAGATTTGCCTACGCATTTTAAAACACTAAACAATTTTACCATGCAATTTATAATATGTAACTGCTACAACTTGCAATGCAGCATCTACAACTGTACAAAACCGGAATTTGGAGAATAAGATAACCGATAGTCTAATTGTTGTGTGTATTATTTGTACTGTTTTGTTACTTATCAGTGTTGGAATAGGGCGGGTGTAGGGGCTCAGTTTCCATAGTTCTGAACTGAGCCCCAGTTCCAGCAACGCTATAGACTTCTAATTGTTAGTTGTGGTAGTGGGGTGCTCAGTTTAAAGTCAGCCACCCAATAGCTCTAGCTGATACACCTACAATGTAATGCCAATGCTATCATAATATTCTTAAGTTCTGTGCAATGTTAAACAGTATAGGGCGAGAGAACAGTAAATACTCTGAACCAGACAACAGCCTCCAAAGTTCTGAAATTAAGTAAGTTTCATATTTTTTATGAATACTGTATATTGAGGAAATCAAATTGCTGGTCTCCTGGATTGATGAATGTGTTAAAATGAGCAGAACTGTTTCTTCAGACTCTTATTTCAACAGGGTGACAGTAATGGAATACATTTCTAAACATAAAATTGAATCTGCATCGTGGTACCCTTACATCTTTTGACAAAAAACATGGCTGATAACTGTGTACAGGCGAAATAAGTCGACACTTTTATATAGTACCCGCACATCTATGTGAAATAGAAGTATAAGTGAAGTGCATAGCCTGCACATTTTGCTTCCTGTCAAGTAAGTTATAGTCAGGGTAGTTAGCACTGTTCTGATATGGACGGTAGCTCTAGAGGCTCTTCTCCAGGGGCTTTAATTAACAAGCTGCCTGAAAGCCGTAGAACTCCATCAAACAACACGTCGACTTTGCACTGATCCAGGTGTATGTCTACGCTGAGTTTACCGGCGTAGCACCGTCTCTGTCATAACCTAACTCCAATAAACTACATCCATAGATCAAACATGCGAGTACACGGCATGGAATACATTGACCGCAGTAACAACTGTAGAAAGTAATTAACTAACCACAAGAAATCACATACGTCAGAAAAACTAAGCGGAACTACAACAAGTCCCAGTGTAGTTATTGTGGGATATATAGGGATAGACAGTGTCTAAACAATCTCATTTAACATTACAAAAAAAAAGCACAGTAAAGAGAGGCGGTGCGCATATACAAATAGGAGGACAAAATATCAGAAATAATGGAAAATAATTATAAAACCTAATTGAGTAAAGCAGCTGAACGCTATAAACTGCAGTTATGTACAAAACGTGGAGAAAACAGTTAATAAAGAACTAGATATACATGAAATGGGAAACTCTAAATATTGCAGAACCCAGCGCTGTCCATGGTGCTACAGAGCCCACGCACATCTTCTATGGGAAAAAAAATCTCTGAATAAAGGAAACGGAAAATACTTTTTGCTCAGGCCAAAAGTGATTTGGACATCATCCTGTACAATTTTGTTTAACCAAGTTAAATGTGTTACACTTTATTATGTCACCTACTAGAGTGTGTGTATCTATTATATATATATATATATATATATATGCGCAGTAGATAGAAAATACAAAATCACACATGCCCCCATGTGGATTTTGTAATTTCTTGAAACTTGGCTTCCCAGCCAAATGCCCTTTGGGGTAACCCTTGCCTCAGTGTTTGCGCACAGAGGTTCTTTGTATTTTATATGCAGTAGATAGCTCGATCGATCGATATTCGCGTTCAAAATTATTATTGTTCGACTTTTTGGTCTTTTACAAACATTCCTAAATGATTATGCAATAGGGAGATAAAAGAGAACAAATTATTATAAAACATTTTTGCACAAGACACCATGATGCACTTATTGTTTTGAATATCCCGGTCTTATAGCATACACAACAATAATTTGTCAGCTGTTTTAGAATAAACACAGAGTTATTATTAAAATAGTGTTATAGTACATGTTGCCTTGTCTCTTCATTTCCAATGAAGAATTGTTATAAAATACCATATCAATATTGGATAACCGGAAGTTTAAATATACGTTTTAGACTCCGAAAGTACAAGTTTTATTTTCCATAATTATTGTGTATGTGTGTGCCTGAACATTTTGAATTTCTTTTGGCTGGATTCGTTTTTTAACATGTAGTTCCCTAAAGATTCACATTTTTATCAAAGTAAAAGAAATGAAACAAATTAAACCGTTCAAATTTCTCCAGAAATATTTTACTTGTGTCAATTGGCAGTATGCCAAAAGTAGATTAATTTACGGTGCTGAGCTGTTTGGCAGTGTTACTAAAATCGGAGCAATGAACCAGTGGAAACGAAATATTCGCTTCCTGGGGAAGAAGCCCAATTGCTTTAATGTTTGGGAGGTCTGTTTGTCTTGCTGTCTGCCTATCTTGCCTGTTTATGAATCAGTTACTGGATCTCATTTGGTAGATTATAAGGAATTAAGAGTTGGGTACCACTACCGTTTTGAAACAACCTTTTAACATCCATATTTTGTTTCTAAAATGGTGTTGAAGAAACTGTGCATTGATTGCACCATTAGTAGATGGCAAACAGTTGAATCATTTTCTTATAGTTGCATATTTATACAATTATACTTATTTGGGTATTTCTAGAAACAAGACGGAGTATTATACAAGGCTCAAGATGGCCTCAGCAAAACTTGCTCTCTGATTGGACTAATCAGGTCATCCTCCATGGCTATAGGTACTCACCAAGGCACAGTTCTGCATTTTATAAGCCAACCTTTAATACTGTATCAACCCATTTTATAAGTGCGTTAGCACATTCCAGGGTACTTCGCTCGCTGGGAGATAAAGAGACTCGTCGAGTCCAAGCCTCAGTAAGCAGGAGTGCCTGCCTATGTCTCCCAATTAGTGCACACCTTGGTGTGTGCGTGTGTAACTGAAGACACGCTATTGGAAATAGCAAACTGGTAGTATGAAGCTTTATATATTTTTATATTTTCATGTATAAGTCATTAGTTGGAATATCATGTCTGTAATTACCTGTTGTTATCGTAGGCTTCGGCCTTAAACAGCTCTTTTTCATTGTTGTATGCAAACCCTTATAAACATCTTTATGGCAAACATATATTTACAGTCCTAATATTAGTAAATGGTTCAATGTTTGACATTTCAACAATGCAATAAGGTATAGATTCCACTCTAAATACAAAAAGTGTATACCTATAGCCTAAGAATGTTCCTCTTGTATCTTAATAGAATAAATTTTAGATTAGGAATGTACTTGATAGGACACTGAGAAGGTGTAATACTGTAAAACTCTTCCGGGTTGCACATCCCATTCCTGTCACAGTAAGATACCTCTGAGGAAACTGTGTAAAGGATTCAATGAAGATAAGTAGCAATTCCACTTTATTTAAAGACATAGAGACATTAGTTGTCATCTGACCAACAGAATGTGAACAGAAACAAAAAAGAGGAAAAATTCATCATTTCTCCTGGAAAGGACAGTCCTAGAGCTGTTAGTACTGTAGCATGCTTTATATGGACAGGATATAATCCATTTTAGCTGCATCAAACAATATATGGCAACCTATGTAATCTTGCTACAAGTATACTCCATTGTCCCTTAGTTCGGAATACAATGTCCATACGCTCTATTCAAATATGTATATGAAATCAGTTTATGGGTCACTTACATATCAGTTTGGTGTAACCAGAGTGGGATAATATACTTTAATGATTATCGCTTGTATAACCAAGAAGATCATGATAGCGTCACCTTGTTGTGGTGGTGGTGTTTCTACTGCTGTTGTTACAACTGTTTCCATTAAAAGGAAGCAATCTAAATTAGTTCACTTTGGTACTGGGCATCTTTCTGTAGCATGTTTCAAGCCATTGTTGAATTTCAATACAATACCATGTTAACACTGGACAGCAAGAAACGCCCGTCGGAGCACATGGGTGAAGTAGGTAGCCCACTACAGAGCATGCAAGATACTGGGGCATCGGTCACCCTGAGAAAAAGATAAGCAGTCAGAAGGTGTCTAAACATATGCTAACATATAGCCTTGAGGTAAGGGGCAGTGAATGAGCTTGGTACATCCAGTAGACCAGGGTTTGATTCCCACAGCCTCCACTTGCATGCTATATGACTTTGAGTAAGTCACATAACCTCCCCAGTGCTCTGGCCCTATTACCAAAGAAGTAAAAAAAAAAAGATTTTTTTTGTATAGGTGCTTGAGCAGAGATCAAAACTATGTATTTCCATTAAAATATTTGCTTTGCATCTGACCTTAGGGTGACCTTAATTAACAGTCATAGTTGATCATTTTAAAATGAGAAGACAGTAGTTTTCATTAGATGCGGTGTAGTCTACCGCTTAGAGCGCCGGCTTGTGAATCAGTTGAGCATAAGTTCAAATCCCGCTAGAACCAAATACTCACCGTGTGGCCTTGCACAGGTCATTAAATCTCCCAGAGTTCCAGTCCACCCAACTGAGGAAATAGGCAGAAGTAGAATCACACCGAACGTGAGATGTTGAATCTCAGCTGGGCTATTCTGGCAAAATAAATGATGAAACTTAATAAACAAACAAAAAAGATGGAACATATCGCTTATAGTGAAGTTTTGGGGATAATTACATTTTAACTGCAATTATGCAAGAAGTCCAAGCTTGATAGCCAGAAGGTTTTTAGTTAACCATCAATTATTTTCCGTTTCATTGACAGGAGGAATGTCTGGTGTCTCCTTTAAGTAGTGGTATTTTATTCATACTGTCAATGATAAGTAAGTCCAGTTATTAGTATAGCAACCACATATAAGCCAAGAAGCCAAGCAAATAAAGATAAGTTTCATGTAAATAAATACATTAACTAATTAATTAATTACTTAAAAAAAGCTGTTCCCCTTGAAAAGCTGACTGGTACATAAGCTCGATTTTATTGTCCTATTAAGAATTGAGCAGCAGGATCAGTATGATCGAAATTACAGATTCTTAGAAAGGGCAATGCAATAAAACATGGCGCATATTCTTTAATTGATTACAAGCAATTATTTAATAAAGGCAAATAAAGGCCAAAAAGATATCCAGATACTTCACATATGCTGACTGTATGCTGCGACCTGTTATGGTGTTTCATGTATTGTGACTCTAGATTCACTTAAACAAGCATCAGTCGGAGAAATTTCAGGGAGTATGCAGGGCGAACTTTAGAAAACGGCGAGTTCTTTACAATTTACACAAGTTTCTATTCTCCCTCCCTCCCTTATAATGAACTCCAGCTATGCAACACAAGACACAACCGGGGTATATGATAAATATAGTTGTATTTTTTTTCATGTAAACTCATAACAGTGAGTTTGTACAGTTACGAAAAATACAATAGAAGGATTGATGTGTTTAGAAATGTATTAACACACACCACACACACAGACACACACACACACACACACACACACACACACACACACACACACACACACCTATATAAGATATGGTCAGCAAGTATCTGGAACCAGTATAGTCTACTGGTTAGAGCATAGGCTTTCAACCAGGGAGCACAGGTTTATACCCCTCCAGGGCCACTTTCTTGTCAGTCTGAGCAAGTCACTTGATTCCCCTTTGATTCAGACCCTCCCAGCTGTAAAACAAAAACAGGACTCCACTGTAAAGGCTATATTATATTTCTGAGCTATCTTTGGCAAAAAGATTACAAAAAAACATAAAACCCTCTTTTCATCGGCCTGGTTCTCAAGTCTTTCAGTGAATTGTTTATTTTTTGAGATCGCAGGCTTGGGCCTCTACTGGAGGGATGCTCAGAGACTATTTTTGCAGTCTACTTTGAAGTAAAAGTATAAGACTAAAATCCAAATCTTCATGTTAATCTCTGGTTTTGCCTTCAACTAGCTTTCAGTTACAAAGAACTTGCAAAGCTTGTGCATCCATTGAAGAGGCACCCAATCTTTAATTTTGCGAGAGGCTGAAAATCCTTCAGAAACTTCATATAGCTTCTTATTTTGTTTAGCATACGTGATAAAACATTGATTGTCGCAGTCTGGTGACCCATGAAATTTAGGGGTTAGTTTCCCTCTTTAGACCAGAGCATATAATTATGCAAATAAAGAGCTGTCACTGATCTATAGTGAAATGCTCACTAACACCAGCAACGCAAAATTAGATGGGGGAACTCTTCAGCTAAAAATATGTATGTTCGATTTTAAGATCGTTAATTGATGTTAAGGCAACAGGTAACGTCACATCTAGCTGATATTTGGCACCAGAACCCTTACCTTATATTTTTACATTTATGGAGAGCAGTTTTCCTTTTGCCCTAACACATCATCTCACCATCACTCATAACGATACTTGTCATTGTCTTAAAAAGATTTGTAATTGTCTTGCAAGGAAAACGTCCCCAAGTACTTCTGCAATGGGTCGGCGCTGTATAATTTCTGTGAAATTGTCTTTTTATTTAAGCCTGCTCTTTTTCTCCGAAGCTGTCAATGGAGGAGCAAATACTGTAGTGCAAAATCGCTTTTTGTGTAAGGCATTTAACTCTGAGCACTAAACAAGAACTGATAAGTTGTCAGTGGTGAAGATTTGAGCCCATACATAAGAAAAATGCAAATACTTCCTTCATAAGGCAGCCTTTACAATGAAGCACATTTGTAAATTGAGCATTATTATAGTTACCCCATTTATGCTACTGGCGTCTCTCAAATGATCTCAGACATTTCATTTCCCAAATCTAGATATCATGTTTTTCAGTTTTAGCAGAGACAGATTCAATCGATCGAAGAGATCGATATAAATACAGGATGGCATCGCTTCTATGCAGAAAAAAAAAACAGTTTTGATTTGTTCGCCATGATAAAAAGTTTACTTATGTGAGTGGTGTTGACAGGATTAAAACATGGTAATTGTGCACTATTGTATTCTGCTTCTCATACTATTTTGCTGAATGTATCACCGAACATTTGATATTTATATACTTCTTTGAAGGTACAGAAATGTAATCAAAGAAGCCACATGAAATAGATCTGTGAATGAAAAAAAAAAGCTAGAACTGAAAACTAATTTAGCAGGTACTGTTCATTACTGTTATTACTGATATTTCCTCTTGAATTTTGTACAAAATCGACTAGAAAGCCATCAATGTTTAATTTTTCAAACATTTCAACTTCCATCAAGTGGGACCCATATGGAATCCATGCATCTGCCGATTTGGAGCTGTGACAAAGATAAGTCTAGGACAGAACTGTTGTCTACATTTGCCTATATCAGTTCTAATGATTACAGGGAACTGAAAACCGTCACAGCTGGGGGTTTATGATATCGATCTAAAGGAACTTTTTTCTCAATAATCTGAGTTGATAACACCAGCCCAGCAAAATGTCAAAGTGGTTTAATTCCTCAGAAAATATATCTAAACAGTAACCTGTAGCTCACCCTTCTCTTGGACTGGATTCCACTTAACTCCAATCATTTAACCAAATGATGCCAGGTTTGCAAGAAGCAACAGTTTGCGACACATCTCTTAATCATTCCAGGGGAGATCAAATTGCCAGATCTTTCATGTATAATGGCCAATGCAATTTAGGGTATATTTGGGAGAGCACAGGGGTCTTCAACCCACTTTTCTTTATTTGCCATTTCAGTGACTAAAGGGGTTTACTAATCAACCCACCAAGGCTGCCACAAATGATCTTATGTACAGATACCCCCTAATTAGGCACACGCAGGTTGACATTTTTAACAATAAAAGTTTTGCCTTTGGCTCTTGTTAGGCGAGGTTTGGCATTTAAATGACGATATTCAGGAAGAAGAGAGGGCTAAAATTCCTGTCTTTGACGTAGTTATGAAATAAGGAATTCGAGTATAACTAAAAAAACAAACAAAAAAACAAAACAAACAAAAACAAACTGTAAAAGTATAATCGGATCATCCAGTTACACGTGGACTACTTTAAATGAAACCCCTGTAACTCAGGAAAATTGTACTGTTTACCCTATCAGTCTGTTGTCATGGAGGAGCTTGCATTCAGCAACTCTGATATGTGGACAACTAGTCGACATTTTCATAAGCTTCAGACTGCAGTACTTTTGCTTAATAGGTTCATTTTTTATACACCCAAGCACCCATACTCTATGTTTTTGTCCTATACCTGTCTTTTGAAAAGAAGGAACTCTGAAGCAGTAAATGTACTTTTATATATGATTACACAGGCCATCATTACTGCCATTTATTTTAACTGAAAACAGACAGCACATGCAACCAGCAACCCCCAGGTTTGCTATAGCTCATCTATATTTCCAGCACACTCCAACATTACCGGCTGCCCTCAGGTGTGATGCATTTCAATGATTGCAGAATTCAGTCAAATGAAATAAAATATTAATGTGTAATTATTGTTATAAAGAAAAATCACCACAGGCCAGCACAAATCAGGTTGGTGGTTGTGTATTGCTGCTGTGACCTTTATAATCTGTCAACGAGATAATCCTGACTCCCATGATTGCATCCATTACCCACAAAGGCCTATATCTAACATAATCTTCAGATGGCAAACATTGTCTTTCTTTCTTTCTTTCTTTCTTCTTTCTTTCTTTCTTTCACAGGCAATGGCCTTACTGAGAATATACACTTTTTTCTCCATGTGTGAGTTAGGAAGGCCCTGCCCCTCATAAATTAAAATAAATGGCAAATTCTGAGTCGGGCCATTGTATGCCTTATTTATATCACACATTTGCAAATCTGAACCTTTCAAATGAGCTCTTCATTAGAGCTGTAACTGTTTATTTTGACCCCACTTCTCTGGTAAGAATGCAGGATAGCTCCACTATGGTGTCATTAATCATTGTTTCAGCTGCTGTTCCATTGGTTAAGTACAGCATTATGAAGCTATTTATATACCTCTGTTATTTTGCATGTGCATAGCTACCATTAATATTTTTATCTCAATAGTAGACATGCCATCAAATAATAGCAATGTATCTGGTGAAATGTATTACTGGGGTATATATCTATGGTTGATATTCCATGGGCTAGCTAAAAAGAGCATATTAATTTTTATCTATAGATTTTAACCTGTATCACCTCACAAGTGGTGGAACCATCTGTGAGCTCTATAGAGGTCAGACTCTACAGTTATAAATACATATCTTTAGCCAGCCCATGGAATATGTAATTTATACAATGACAGTGCCTCTCTAGCAAAGCAGATCATAATACTTAAAACCAAGAATTTGTATTAAAAAATACTTTTATAACCTTGATTATCGGCTTCCTTCTCCTTTTTCACAGTGGATCAAGCCACTATTGCAATGCACATTCAATCAATCAATCAATAAATTTTCTGTGTGACATTCAAATGAACAAATTCAAATGCACAAAGTATTCCACGCCAAATTAGTCCATGTAAGGATGTACATAGTTTAGGAATTCTAACAGGTCTTCTGGAATCTGATAATGCTCCTGGAGTGGAAATATCTATTATAACACTCCTGGAGTGGAAATAAATTATTTATTTTCACTCTAGGTGCAAAATAAGCCAGCAATAAGACACGACGAGCTGTACATTATTGCCTGATAAGAGCACGCCCCAGGCGCGTTATGAGGCTAAGTGCCTTTAGCACCTGGGAAGTGCTTTTATCAGGCATTAACCCACACATTGGAGTGTCTGATTGCGCTTATAAAATGGGTACCCCAAGTAAATATTAAAAAAAAAGAAAGAAAATGTCAAAAGTTTTTTTAAAAAGGGGCTTTTTAACAGTTGTAATAGGAAAAATAGTTCCCTATTGCTGTACTGTTCTGTATTTGACATTGGCTAGCTGTCTGATATAGGGCTCCCCTTACCCTCCAAAAGACATAGTGCTGAGGTTAGCTCCCCCTCAGACAGACATACACTATTTTAATGTTACTATCTTTTATTTTCATGTGGCTGTCATGTTTTTACAGGGGCCGAGCCAATTTGTGAGTGCGCCACTTTGCAGCCATCGTAGCTCAGAGAGGCTTTCCCTTTCACCACCTCTCAGAGTGCTTGCCTGTTTTAAAGCAGAAAGTTGCAACATGTGTAATGAGAAGTCACTAGTGAGTAGAGCAGCAGGGTTTACAGTATGGGGCAGTGCCGGGGGGGGTAGGAACAGAGCTACAAACAGAGATTGCATACCGTTGTAGTGGGCAGCACTGTACTCTGGAGGGGGCATATTGTGGAGCTGCAGGGACGATGAGCAGCAGGAGACCCATGGATGACTGCCTCATATTGCACTGCTTTGTAAGGAAAAAAAATGAAGGTCAGATTTAAATTTTAACAGTCTGCACCATGACATTGGGGTTACTCTTGATGGTGAATGGGCAGCTGGGTGGGCTGAGTGACTGACTTACAGCTTGGTTAATAGATCATGGTCAGCTGCCACAAGCTTTTGCTGATGGTAGCACAATGATACCATTCTGTTGGGTGGCTCAGGTTGGCACAGCTAGTGCCAGTTGTGAAGTTATGTCCTAATAAGGACACAGCTGAAAGACTTTCAGCCAATCACAATTCAGGAAATTTTGTTCCCATTTTATAAATGCATTTATCTGGCAATTTTTATTCTCACCTTCATTGTATATATCATCTATCTGTCTGTCTGTCTGTCTGTCTGTTTATCTGTCTATCTATCAGTCTGTCTTCTTGAGACAGTGGAATCATATCTTCATTCACACAGGTCCTAAAAGGACCTGCATGAACAGATGCAGATGCACAGGGCCCTCTAGGCCCTGTGCTAAACAAGAGTTTATCTTCTTACAGAAGTACTCACTTCCATGCAGTAATGAATATCAAGAATTTGTGGGTCTGGCTAGTGGGCAGCAGAAGTGCAGGCCCTCCTGGGCCCTGTGCTTCCAGGTGGCAACAGATACAGATGCACAGGGGAAAGAGTCCATCTGCCAGCCAAAGTGCAGAGCCTTTTGGCACCCACTGGTGTGCACAGAAAGTTTTAGGGGGTCTAAGGATGTGTCCAACCCCAAAATTCTGTAAGCACCAACTTTTTCTGTGTGACCCAAAAAATCTATTTTGCAGCCACAGGTCAGTGTGTATGTCTTACATATGTGCTGAAGAGTACAGAAGTACTGTACAATTTTGATATCATGAATTTCATGGTGCCTGCGCTTTTGCAGCCAGAGGTCGGTGTGTACGTCAAACTCAATTTGCTATGCACACATAAAATTGTACCACAAAACTCCATTTGTTTCAAGCATGGAAATTTTAAGGTTCTCACAATGAGTCTGACCTCAAAAATCCATTTCCCATATACACAGCAAATTGTAACCCAAAAACTCAATTCCCAATACACAGAAAATGTTTCGATCTGAGGATGTGTCCAATCCCAAAACTCCATTTCCTCATTCGCATGAGAAATAACGATAGAAGAACTCAACGTGCCATGTCCATGGAAAATTTTGCTGCTCTAAGGATATTTCTAACTCCCAAAAATTAATTCAAATTGTTTTAGTTTGACTCAAAAATTCAATTTCCAGTGCAAACTGAAAATTTCAGTGCAAATCAAAATTTTCAGTTATTGTACAAATTGAAATTTTTTGTATAAACTGCAAATTCAATTTACTGTATGAACTGTAATTTTTGGTGGAAACCGAAATTTTGGGTGTGAATCAAAAACATGTCTGATGAACCGAAAACAAATCTGACAAACTGAAAATCAGACAGTGGCCACCACAACATCTCAAAATACTATTTTGGGCTCATCAAATATAATAGAATATCGCTTAGGATGTCCCATTTAGCAAGGTTCATGTTTTTGTTTTCAGAATGTTCATTTGTATGGTTTGGGGATTTTTTGTTAACCAAGATGAAAAAACAAGATGGCTGCCATCATGAAGTGAAAAAAGCCTTTGGTTTGTGAGGGCCATTTTTGGTTTGTGATGGCTTAGTGATGTGAGCCAAAAATGCTCTCACAAACCAGAAAATTTACAGTTTTTACCACAGGCTTATCCAAAAACCCTACTTACATGCTCAGAAATAGTTTTTTTTAATCCTAATAACTCTAGAACCAATTAATATTTTGTCAATAAATCTTTGTAAGGTACTACCTTGGCATAGGCTGGTTCTGCCCTTAAAGTTTCAGAAATAAATTCTGTGCTGTCTAGGCTGTGCACAAGAGCAAAACAAGTATATTAAGTATAGACCAAAACACAATAATTCATTAAAAATCAATGTTCCATACCTCAGAAGCCACACACGAATCTATCATGAAACTTTTTACATTTTGAGACCCTGCCAGCCAGACCATGCATGCCAAATCTGGGGCTGTTTGTTAGATGCTGCAAACATTATTAAGGTGCAAAAATTGGAATTTAACATTAAATACCGTAGTCATCCCTAACTACTACGTGCCAGTATAATATAGCTATAGATATAGATAGAGAGCTATAGATATAGAGGGATATTCTCTCTCTCTATATATATATCTATATATATATACATATATATATATATATATATATATATATATATATATATATATATATATATATATATATTCTTTGAAAAACCTTCGTTAATGCATCAGTTAGGATTGTTTCCACACCAACAAAAGGGTGGAAATTACATGTTAGGGTTACCACCTCACCACCCCCCCACATCCCCTCCTCAAAACCCTAACTCCGCATTCCCCCAAACCCTACCACCCCACACACACACAAACATGCAAGCAAGAGAAGGGCCAAGGCAAGACAACCAACCAGAGACAAGCAGGATCAGGTAATGGAAGTAACATACAACTCTCTAAATGTTCCACAAGACATAGGCATCATCATGGTCAACCAACTGTATGAGTTCTGCTGCCATCATAGTGCCCTGGGGATACACACACATGCTGGGCAATCATGTGTGATGGCTCACAGTAAGTGTTTGTGCATTAAAAACATCAATAACAAGATTTAAACAGATGCCCATATTTCAATAATTAACTGATGAAACACACAGTATGTTATCCACACATAGGCCCAGATATTCAAAAGGGTTGAGCATGGCGCAACAGTGTTGCCCCATGCACAACCCACTGATGCACCCCGGCACGATATTCAAGAGGGAAAAGTGCGCCGCACAAATCCCGATGCACCCGAGCACATCAGTAATGTATGTAGGCACAGGAAGGGGGGAGTGCCCATGCATAACCTGCACAGCCTGATATTCAGCCCGGGATGTGCAGAGTCATGCATGCCAACTCCTACCTGCACCTGCACAAAGTTAAGCCAAAAAAAAAAAGAACAAGTGATAGCCACCCACAGGTGAGCTGCCACATTGCAGGGCACAACACAGCAGCTGCCACCTGTGGGTGGCCACCCGAGTTCCTGTCGCACCTGATGGCACCCCCCATGCCCCATTGCAGGCATCCCTGGAGTGAAATCCCCCCGTCCAATATCCCTGGTGGTCCAGTGGACCGCTATGTACCTGATCGTGGGCATTGGTATGGTACCCCCCCACATCCAATATCCCTGGTGGTCCAGTGGACCGATCGCCACCTGATTGCGGGCATCTGTAACACATAAAATACCCCTACTACCCTGGTGGTCTAGTGTACCCCCTCCCCACCTGCCCACTGAGCCCCACTGCCCAGCTTCCCCCATCAGCCGGCGGGTGGCAGCATGCCACCCACCTTCTGCCCCACTGCCCACCGACTGACAGCTCGGTAGGGCTGCACGCCCATTGGTTCACAGTGTGAGCCAATAGGCGTGCAGCTCTCCCCGTACTACTCGAGTCCAGATATGTGAATGATTCATTCACATATCGACTGAGTAGTACGATATGGGCTGCACGCCCTTGGCTCACGCTATGAACAATGGGCGCGCAGCCCTACCGAACTGTCAGTCAGCGGGCGGCAGGCAGGTGGGATGTTGCCACCCACCGGCTGATGGGGGGCCGGGTGGTCGGGCTCAGTGGGCGGGTGAGGAGGGGGGTACACTAGACCACCAGGGTAGTAGGGGTATTTTATGTGTTACAGATGCCCGCGATCATGCGGCGATCGGTCCACTGGACCACCAGGGATATTGGATGTGGGGGGGTACTATACCGATGCCTGCAGTCAGGCACATAGAGGTCCACTGGACCACCAGGGATATTGGACAGTGGGGTACTACACCGATGCCCGTGATCGGGCACATAGAGGTCCACTGGACCACCAGGGATATTGGATGTGGGGGGGTGCTATACCAATGCCCGTGATCGGGCACATAGTGGTCCACTGGACCACCAGGGATATTGGACAGGGTTTTTTTTCTTTTACACGAATGCCCATGATCGGGCTGCAGGGGGCGTCGGTCCCCGATGGCTGCTGCCTGGCAGGGCACCAGGCGCAAGTCGTTAAGGATTGGTGCACCTGCATGCTAATGGCATGCAAATGGGGCCATAATGAGATGCAAATGGCCCTCTGTGTGCCTTGCATAAATTATGGCCCCATTTGCATGTCCCCTTTTGAATATCGCAGGTGCTGTGCATGGTGCAATGGCACCTGCGCTAGCGCATCTCCATGCTCCACTCTGGCCACTTGCGCTGGTGCAGTGCCACTGCATCATGCACAGTAGGGGGTGGCCAGGGTGCGATATTCAAAGCTACTGTGCCATAGCGCAGCTCCATTGAATATCGCCCAGGACACACCACTGCACAACAAAGTTGAGCTGCGCCCAGGCTTGCACCACAGCCTGGTGCAGTTTGAATATCCGGCCATAGTGTATTAGAAATGACAGTTTGTGTGAGCGTAGCAACATTCATTGGATGTTGCCATTTTTTTCTGATACAATGAGTTAGTCCTAATAACAAATAGGGGTGATAATAAAAGCAATTTTTTGTAGCACAGTTTACAAGTAAGATGTAAAAGCAACAGTTGTAACATGCAAGGGTAACCATAACACACTGTTAATGAATATTTCCAGGTAACGCAGCAGTATAACAACATATGATGGTGGTAGTTTACCACCTGAGCAGTATCTCCAAATTACTGTGTATGTGTCAGGTCTATCTGTCCTGCTACCACATGCCTATGTGGTAACAGCGATACTTGCAGCAGCCCAATTGTTGAATTATGACACATGAAAATAAATATTTTGAAAATGTGTACAGACCAAGTGTCATTGTATGAAGAAGATATGCCAGCAATAATGTGTCATCATACTGTGCTGGCAGTATGGAGTCGATTATACTGTATTTGTTTTTTCATTACATAGTGTTATGTGAAATCAATACAGTGTTGTGATTATTGTGCTTACAGATGTGCCAGAGTGGTATATAGTCTTACAATCTTGCATGTGTGTGTGTGCATGTGGGAGGTTGGAGTTGGGGGAATGCGGAGTTAGGGTTTTGAGGAGGGGCATGGTGGTTGGGTGGTAATCCTAACATTGAATTTTCACACTTTTGTTGGTGTGGAAACAACCCTAACTGATGCATTAACAAAGTTTTTTGCAAATAACTTTCTTTCTTTTTGAAAAAGTGTAATATAAGTAGTAAATGTTATGTGTTGGTGGTAGCGCTGTGCCCGAAAAGCTGCCCATTTGTGCATAATGATATGTGTCTGTTATAGTGTGGGCCCGCTGGGCCCTGCACTCCCACTTACACATAAGTATGGAGCCATACAGCAGCCCTATGAGGCAAGGAACCTTTGTAACACTAATTTGCCAATATCTCAGGAACCGTAGCAGCTAGGAAAAAAATTCAAGTGTCATTGTAATCATGACAGTGAGTAGTTCTCACAGCATAAGTCAACCAAATCTGTATCTCACACTGTTTACATAATACGGGTACCAAAAAGTGCTGTGAGTGGTAACTCTGAGGGCATAATAATGTCCTATGGACATGAAAATGAGCAATTGAAACACTAATTCCCAAATATCTTAGTAACCGTACAAGATAGAAAAAATTCTAATTTCATGGTATCCGCACCACCGGCGCTGAACCATAAAGGCAACTTTATTAGAAATTAAAAAGTAAACATTAGCATAGCCTTGCTATTTGTTTTCATAACATATGCATCATCAGGAGGCCCCTGATGACGCATATGTTGCGTAAACGGTAGAGGTTTAGCAGGGCTGGTGCTGGTGTTTGGCGCTTTTTTTAAATTTATAATAAAGTTGCCTTTATGGTTCAGTATCGTATGGTACGGATATTTGTTTTGCTTCTTCTACATTGTATATCTCGCACACCTCTTTTGTCCAACAGAGCGGTTTTGTTTTAGATAATAATTTCATGGTATTCATGGCTTTCCAACCTACTTCTGTACTTAGTCCCCATAAGAACTTTTGCAATGAAAAATCTGTATCTCGAACCATTTTTGAGATACAATCCCCGAAAGGCGTTATGAGTGCCGTAATGTTATCCCATAGGAACATTTCTCAACTTTGGAATGCTGTAACTATGGTTCTGTACAATGTTTTTGTACAAAACCACCAAAAGGCACATCTGTGGGACTAGGGCTTGATACCCTGAAAATGTCAGGCCAATAGCACAATGCACCTTGCCACAATGAAGTGATAAAGAAAACAACACATTTAAAAATGTGTTCATGCAGTGTTACTGCAATTATCTTAAATGTTATTGCAACACTCCTATCTCTATAATGAGAATGTGACCGTGAACACAAAAAATAGTGCCACAGTTATTTTTCCTATGATTGCGAATATTTTTGTGGTAAGATAAAATATTACCACAAGCAAAAAATGGCAAAATGGTGAAAAAATGTTGAGAAACACATTTCCAGACCAGCTGGTGGAAAACTAATGACAGATTCATGTTCCTCGGCATCCGATCAGGTAAACACAAGCATTGGTGTTTAACAAAGTGCACTATTTTTTGAATTACACTGTTTTTTGTCTCTCACTAACTGAAAACAAGATGGCGACAACATGAAAACAATTTCAGGCAGATCGACAACAAAAAATATGATTGTGAAAATTTTCACAGTGCACATATAAATTTTCCCATAGGCTATAATGGAATAGGAAAAAATGGAATAACATTTGAATGGAGCAATATATTTTTTCACCACATCTTCAAAAGGCACCAGTTCAACCTAGGATACATGTAGATAAACAAATCTGAACCCACTGAAATGCATTCTTCAGTCCATTATGGCTTACTGAAAAATTTGCAAAAAGGGTGAATTTTCACTTTTTGAGCATCTCACAGTTTCGCAACCATACATCTGACAGGAAAAAAAATTTCCAGACCGAGGGATCTATGGTAGGTAGGTCTGCATTCCAAATTTCAGGCAAATTGGACATGTGGTTGCAAAGTTATTAAAGTGCAAACATTGAGATTTAACATAGAAATGGCCGTCCAACTATAGTGGCACTACTGTGCTGCTATTATATATATATATATATAAATTATAGTGGCACAATAGCACCACTATAGTTAGGGTTAAACAGCCTGTTTAATGTTAAACCTAAACTTTTGCACTTTAATAACTTTGGCTCTGTTTGACGGAATGAGTTGACATTTTCTATGTGTGGTCTAGGAAGCAAGGTCTTGTGTAGTAATTTTTGTGATGGCAGCTTGCGTGGTTTCTGAGATACAGCAGTGTAATTTCTAGAAAAAACACAGAATCTTTTCCTATACCTAACTTTTTTTTTTTTTTTTGTTCTTGTCTACAGCTTACATGGAAAGGAATTTTTGTCCCAGACATGCAGGGAACATGTGTCGTGTCCAAAGGTAGTGCCTTTGACAGGCCTGGTGACAAAATATGAAGTTCTTCCAGAGTTTTAAGGATTTACATTTTAGTGTTTTCCAACTTGTGCATGCACAGTAGGCATTTTCGGATAACATTTGGCAATGAAAGTAAATATTTGATTGCGCAAATGCTCCTTGTTGCTATAGCACCACTGAATTAGCAGGGCACCACACATTTTTTGGTGCTGTGCCAACCACGATCTTATTGATTATTTTCACGAACTAAGAAGCATGGGAAATACATAAAAATTGTGGGATTTCGGAAAACAAACATCAGAACCTAGCTAAATGGTACTCGTTTAGCTAGATTCTGATGTTTGTTTTTTTAAATGTGGCCCAGAAACATCTTTTCTGGGCACCAAAAATCCACTGTGCCCAACTTAGTGAGAAGAGTGCTTCCCCTGCATTCTCCGTATGAGAACAGCAGGGATTTTCTTGACTTCTGCAGCCACAGCTGGAACTTGTGCTGCTGGCTGCAGAGTCAACTGTGAGCTGCCCTTTTCCCTGGTGTCTAGTAGCACCCTCCACCTGCTGATTACCGTCCCCTTCTTTACTCTTTTTATAGTTATAACAATCCAACAATGGGATGTCTACGTCTGGTGTTGGATGTCCCTCCTTGCCCCCCATCCATTATTGTGATAATAATTGCCAACATCAGGGGAGTCCAATCCCCATGTTGGCATTCACAGGTCCCCCCCAGCAGTGTGGAACACTGGGGAGACTACTCCTAGTGTCCCCAAATACTTTCAATATTTTGTTACCCACTCTGCATTGTGGAACACTGGGGAGCCCACTCCCAGTGTCCCTAAATACTGTTAATATTATTTGTTATACCTAAAAAAAAGAAAACTGTCCCATGGCATCTTTTATTTTGTTTTTTAAACCTGAAACTAAGAAAATGGTCCCTCATCAGCACCCGCTGACTCCCTCCCCATCCCGTCCCTCCCACTGAGCACCCATCACCCCACCCCCCTTATCCTATACTTACCATTGAAGTTAAAAATGCTGTCATCTTCTGTGGACCGGGACATGTCTACACTCTTCAAAGCTGAACCACAAACTGAGGAATCAAGTTAAGTGCCATATAATGTATTTCAGTGGCATTTTTAACTTAGGTTGACATCTTTTCCATTTTTTGTTTGTTTTTTGTTCACCAAATTTTCAACATGGCCTGTTTGGGACCCCACCTCATGAACATTACAACTGTTGCTTCATTAATCAGGCCCTATAGGTGACTTTTGTGGTCGCTGTGCAAAATCACCTTTTGGGACTGAATAATGAAATTTCACCACCAGTGTTCATGAGAAAGGGTCCCAAAAAGGCCGTGTTGAGATTTTGGTGAAAGAAATCCTAAAAATGGCCGAGTTAGTTGTGCTCATTGAAATTTACCTATGTTACCTATGCAAGTGCATAACTTTGGTAATTTTCAATCTTTTGACTCCAAATTTTAAACATAGCCAGTTTTTCACACCACCTAATGAACAGCACAACTGCAATTTTTTACATCCTATCTGAAATGTGTTTTCACCTCTGTGGTGTGGAGTGGCAGTTTGGCATGGATCTGAACATTTTCAGCAATGGGGTTTATGATGTGAGGTCATAAGAAGACTATTTTGAAAATGTGGGGTCCCTCATTTGTCCCTTAAAGGTGTCCCTTGGAGAGAAAGGTCTCTAGAACCAGAAAATTTTAAATTTAACCAGGAGCAATTTAATAAACTGTAATGGATCCCCAAGTTCTTAAATATGGGGCCTATTTAAAGGTATAATCCAACCGAACTATAGATTTACAGATAGAAAATTGTATTTTACATTTTATAAATTATGCCTGCTGCTGTGCCTTACTCATGTACTGTCGGATGCTTATACTCATACCTTCATAAGTTTTTATCCTTCACCTTTTATTAAGACGCTGAAGAAAGTATTACTACAGTGATACAGTGATGTAATGATCATTCACAAATCTGGACTGTCATGTACGGTATGGGCTGCACGCCCATTGGCTGTAGCTCTGCACCACGGGCGGCAGCCCTACCGACAGTCAGTCGGCGGGCGGGCGGGCGGTAGGGTGGATGCGTCGCCCGCCGGGCTGCGGGGGGAGCGGGGTGGAGGGCTCGTGGGTGGGTGGGGGAGACACTAGACACCAGGGAGATGTTTGGGGTTCTGCTGTGACATTCTGCCCGCGATCGGGCTTTACGTCCACTGGACCACCAGGAGTTATTCGGGTTGGGGGAGGTTACATTCTGCCCAGCGATCGGGCACTGGGGGTTTATGCAGGTTCTGCCAGCGATCGGGCACTGAGGCGACATGACAGTTCTGCCAGCGATCGGGCTATGGGTGATGTGTGGGGGGTGACATGTCACGGTTCTGCCCTTGATCCGGGCTATGGGTGAGTGTGTGGGGGCGACATGTACGGGTTCTGCCCGCGATCGGGCTATGGGTGATGTGGGGGTCATGTAACTGTGATGCCCGGCGATTGGTTGCATTAGGCCGGTCCTCGATGGCTGCTGCCTGGCAGGGTAGCCAGGAGCAAGTCCTGGGATCGGCACCTACATGCAAATGGCATGCAAATGGGGCCATAAAGAGATGCAAATGGCCCCCTGTGCCTTGCATAAATTATGGCCCCATTTGCATGTCACCTTTTGAATATCGGAAATTCGCATGGCGCAATGGTGCTGCGCCACGCCAAGTTTAATGCTCAACTCTGGCAACTTGCGGTAGCGCAAGTTCCACGCGCCTACGCGCCAGGCGTTGTGGCCTCGAGGCGATATTCAAGCGAGTTGCTCAACAGCGCAACTCCTTTGAATATCACCCCGGCCACACCCCTGCGCAACTATTTTGAGCAGCGCAGGGGCTTGCGCCTCAGACTGGCGCAGTTTGAATATCTGGGCCCTGGTGTTTAAAATTGGGACCCTCTAGGTAAACACTGATTGTTGGGTTTATCTAGTCGGGCCTGAGGATGCTAGCTATATGTTTTTTTGGGGGGTTAAACCCCCCAGAAATACATTTTTAAACTCTTTCTGAAAAATATTTTTGTAAAATACTTTCACAAATGTGAAAGTTTCATGATTTATTTTGCGAAACTTTCGTGATTTGTGAAAGTATTTTGCGAAAGTATGCTCAAAATAACTACAAATCTTTGCCAGTCTCCTGCAATAAAACGGCTTGGTCTTTTTGACTGAAATTTGCATCGTGGCAAGCCCTAGTCCCACAGATGTGCCTTTTGGTTCCAAAGCATTACAGGGGCCCAAAGTTACAGCACTCCGAAGTTCAGAAATTTTCCCATAGAATAACACTGCGGTGTCTGTGATGCCATACAGGGGCATGAATCTCAAAAACAGTTCATGATATGGACTTTTCATGACAAAAATTCTTAGTCCCCTCCCATTCAGAACTAGGTTGGAAGGTCCTGAAACCCATGAAATTTGAATTTGTTTCTACCCTGAGATATTTGCAATTTACTGTTCCAATTGCTCATTTTCATGTCCGAGAACCACTATTATGCCCACAGACTTTGTATTCACTGCACTTTTTGCTGCCCCTATCTCAGACACAATGCACCATATGGATTCAGTTGACTTTATGTTGCAAGAACTACTGACTGTGATGATTACAACTACAGGTGAATTTTTTTACTAGTTGCTACAGTTCTCCAGATATGGGCAAATTACTGTTACACAGCTTCCTTAGCCTTTAGGGCTGCTGTATGGCTCTGTGCTTATGTGTAGGTGGAATGCAGGGCCTGAAGGGTCCATGCTCCCACAAACACATATCATTACACAGAAATGGGCAACTTGGTGGGAGCATGGGGCCCGAAGGGCTCCGTGCCCCCACCAACACATACCATTTACTATTTTTATTACTCTTTCTCAAAAAGAAGGGAAAGTCATTGCAAAAAGCTCCATTAATGCATCAGTTAGGGTTGTTTCCACAGCAACAAAAGTGTGGAAATGCAATGTTAGGGTTACCGCCCCACCACCCCACCCCCACACCCCCATTCTCAAACCCCTAACTTTGCATTCCCCAACCCCACCCCACACACACACACATGCAAGATGCATGCAAGACTGTAAGACCCTATACAGTCAGCCACATCTGTAAGCACAACAATCATGACACTGTACTCCTTTCACATAACACTATGTTATGAAAATCAAATACAGTATGATCGACTATATACTGCCAGCACTTAATGATGACACGTTATAGCTGGCATATCTTTATCATAAACTGAAACTTACTCTGCACAGCCTTTCTAAATATTGATTTTTATGTCAGAATTCAATGATTGGCTTGCTGCAGGTATCGCTGCTACCGCATGGGCATGTGGTAGCAGGACAGACACAGCTGACAAATACATAGTACTTTTAACATACTGCTCAGGTATGAAACTAGCACCATCACATGTTGTAATACTGCTGCGTTAAGTGGACATACTCATTAGCAGCATGTTATGGTTAGCTTTGGATGTTACAATTGTTGCTGTCACATGTTGCTTGTAAACTATACTAAAAAACATTACTTTTATTATAATAACTGGTCAGCAATTTTTCCCATTGCTTAACCCAGTTATAATTTGCTGTTATAACCCATAGGTTACAATCACAAACATGTGCCACATCAGTCAACTAAGAGACACATCCTGATTGGCTCTGTACTCCTTCTGGGTGGGCAAAACAGTTCAGAAAATATGGCAGCTTCTCATCCAGTGGATCGAGGAGCCGCTAGACCAAAACTCCTATTTATTAATTTTTTTTTTGTATTTTGTACAAAACAGCATTTTCATAACCTGAAAACATATCTGGTTGATCCTAACACTCTGAAGCTGCAGAGCACAACTCACAGGAAGAAGAAAAGTCTCAAATGAAGGTAGGAATGAGTGCGATCACTGCCATGACCTAAATACAGTGCTGTACAAAAACCAAAAGTCTGACAAGTAAAAAAAAGACCAACTGTAAAAACAAAACTGTCTCTTAGAAAGACAGTCTGTGTGTGTGTGTGTGTGCGCATGCGCAGGCCTGCCTACATTAGTCAAACAGCACCAAGGAATGCAATGTTGGGGAAAAATTGCTCACCAGCAATTATAAAAAATAAAAGATGGGGAAGTGTACTTTAAACTCAAATTTAATGGTTGCACCCGGTGTGGGATGTTTTAATAAACCCCGAGGGCATTTATGTAGCACCCCACACCTCGAGCAGCCATTAAATTCTCATTAAGCACACTTCCCCATACATTATTCTATATATTATAACCATTTGTTATTAGGACTGACTCACTATATCTGAAACACATATGCAAACATCCACTGACTGTTGCTATGGTTATCCAAACTCTTATTTCCATTACAGCTATCTATAGATAATGTATTGTGTGTTTCATCATTTCTTAACAATTGAAATACAGGCATCTACTAAAATCTTTTTCTTGATGTTTGTAACAAAAAATGCTTACTGTGGGCCATCTCCCATGGTTACTCAGCAAACCTGTGTACCCACAAGGCACTCTGATGGCAGTAGAACTCATACAGTTGCTGGACCATGATGATGGATGTGTCTTGCACTGCTTGCATGTGTGTGTGTGGGGGGGGAATGTGGAGTTAGGGGTTTGAGGATGGGTGCATGGGGGTGGGGTGATGGGTTGGTGGGGTTATGGGATGGTGGGGTAGTAACCCTAACATTGCATTTCCACACTTTTGTCACTGTGGAAACAACTCTTACTGATGCATTAACATAGTTTTTTGCCATGAATATTATATATATATATATATATATTATTTGCAAAAAAACTGTGTTAATGTCCCACTTAAAGTAATTTAATGCCACAAAAGTAGGGAAATGTGGCATTAGGGATTCAAAGCCTAATTCCCCTGCCCCAACCCCACCCCAAGCAGAAAATGGAAAAACATTAGGGTTTTGAGTAGCCAGAGTCTTGGTGAATCAGTGGTGGGGTCTTCCTTTGGGGTTGTCAACCCTCATGCTCACCCCTCCCTCCAGCCCCTAGCCTCTAATCAGAAGCACAAGGTACAACTCCAAGCCACTGCCTCATAATGATACACTCTTCAATGTTAGAGAACTGTGTCTCACCACAGGTTGCCAGCACAATTTGTTGTACATTTTTTCACACAGGACCCTATGGGCCCTGCGTGAAGAAATGAAATCAGGAGTAACATTGTTTGCTCACAGAATGGGGTAGGCAGTATGGATGACAACCCCAAGGAAGACCACAATACTGATTCGCCAAGACTTCAGAGACCCATCACCCTAATCTTTTTTCTTTTTGCTGCTTGTGGGGTGGGGGTGGGCATTAGGGTTGGAAACCCTAACACCACATTTCCCTACATTTGTGGTATTATGTTTCCCTAACTAGTGCATTAACACAGTTTTTTGCAAAGAAGATAGATATATATATATATATATATATATATATATATAGTTCGGTTGGATTATACCTTTAAATAGGCCCCATATTTAAGAACTTGGGGATCTATTACAGTTTATTAAATTGCTCCTGGTTAAATTTTAAATTTTCTGGTTCTAGAGACCTTTCTCTCAAGGGACACCTTTAAGGGACAAATGAGGATCATTGGTCATGATGCAAAGTACCCATCTGGACCATTTCAGAGTGCATATATATATATATATATATATATATATATATATATATATATATATATATATATATATATAAAGCATCTGGGTGTGCCTTGGGGTCATCAGGCCTAATTCTCACCCCATTCCATGTGTAAGGAAGCTGAGATGGTACAGTATAGGAGAATGGGGTGAGAGTAAGGCCTGATGACCCCAAGGCACACCCTGATGTCTGCTGGTGTGTGGAGAGCAGGGGCAGGATGTGGCAGTAGGTGTGAGGGAGGTGTTAGAGTTCAAAACCCTAATGTCTCATTTCCCTGCTTTTGTTGCTTTAACCCTAACTGATGCATTAATGACATTTTTTATAATGAATTTCCTTACTTTTTAAGAAAGTGTAATCTTACCCTTACGTGTTTGTAGAAGTGCAGGGCCCTCAGGGCCCTTTGCTCCCATCAGTCTATAGTGTGTTGTGGTTCAGAACCAAAATGAGTGCACACTGGGAAGTGGTGCACAGAAACTACAAAGGATAAAAGCAAAAAAAGTTTCCAGCACACACAACCACCTTAGTGGGATGCAAGTAGACACTAGTTAGTTGTAAATTCAATCCATTTAAATGAGAATCCAGGAACCAAGTCCCACCTAACATGTTTCAGATAAAAATCCTTTATCAAAGACTAGAGAATATCACCAACTGCTACACATATATTAAATAAAACTCACCATGTGATATAACACTTCAAAAAAACCTGGCACTCCCTAAAAGTTAGGGAGTGGTGATAAATCAAACCCTTATATAGAAAACATCAAATAAAAACATCACTTTAATATAAAGGTTCAAAAACATTCCAATACAGTGTAAAAACACCATAAATATGTGAATTTTAAAATGCACTGTCTAGTGCTTAATAAGAAAAGATACAAAAGTAAGAAGGGGTAAAACATATATATTGTTAATGAGAAAAGAAAAGACATGGGGGAAGGAGAAAAGATAACAGGGAGGGGATGGAAAGGGAAGGGAAGACAGACAAGCAAGAAAAAAGCGGTAAATGAAGGCGGGAAAAGGGGGGGAAGAAGAAGACTAGCAAAAAAAGAGATATAGAAGGAAAAAATAATTTCTCAGCAATAAATATAAGTTCATATTAGCACAAAACAAATGTATTTAGCTAATTTATCAATAGAAGTGGGACAAAGGGAACAAAAGACACAGGAATACAAGTCTTGGCTTGGGATATAGACAGTATCAACTCTGATATCAATTACAACTTATACACTGATGCCGTGTACCTAATTGCCTCAGCATTTTTTTAGATAGGGGCGTAAATCAATGTGGGCATTTAGTCCAGTTTTTCTGTTGGACCTCAGAGTGAAGATCCCAAAATTTTCCCTTTGTAGAACCAGGTTATCAAAGACACCACCCCTGGGATGTCTACATACCTTATTGATGGTCATGAAGTTAAAAACATGTGGGACATCATTAGACATTTTCATAATATGGAGGGCAGTTGCATATGTACTATCCCTTCTCTGAATAGCAACACAGCCACTTCGCATGTGTTACAAAAGGGCACCCATATTAAGGGACCTTTTTGTTCACAGCCACTCTAAGGAAATCAAAATGGGTATGTGGCTTAACCAGACCCAGGACTGTTTCAAATGTAAAAAGTACATGTACTGTGATTATGTTGTACAGGGAAAATATTTCACTAGTTGTAATGCTGATATGAGCTACAGTATTAGACAACGTGTTACTTGTAGCAGAGAGGGGGTCATTTACCTGGCAACATGCATTTGCCAGGCATTTTATATTGGAAAGACCACCAGGAACTTCAAAATAAGAGTGGCTGAGCATGTGAGGGTGATTCAGAAAAGGGATAGTACATACAGTATGTGACTGCCTTCCATGTTACGGAAATGTCTTATGATGTCTCACTTGTTTTTAACTTCATGGCCATTGATAAAGTATGTAGACATCCCAGGGGTGGTGACTTTGATAACCTGGTTCTACAAAGGGAACATTTTTGGATCTTGACTCTGAGGTCCAACGAAAAAAACAGGAGTTAATGCCCATATTTATTTATGCACCTATATAAAGAAACACTGAGGCAGTTAGGTACACAGCATCAATATATAAGTTGTAATTGATACCAGATTTGATGTTTTCTGTATCCCTAGCCAAGATTTGTGTTCCTGTGTCTTTTTGCTTCTTTTGTCCCATTTCTGTTGATAAATTGGCTAAATACATTTGTTTTGTGCTAATATGAACTTATATTTATTGATGAGAAATTCTCTTTTTCCTTCTATGTCTCTTTTTTGCTAGTTTTCTTCTCCCCCCCTTTTCCCTCCTTCATTTAACACTTATTTCTTGCTTGTCTGGCTTCCCTTCCCTTTCCATCCCCTTCCTGTTATCTTTTCTTTCTCCCCATGTCTTTCTTTCTTTTCTTAACAATATATATGTTTTACCCCCTTCTTGCTTTTGTATCTTTTCTTATTAAGCACTAGGTAGTGCATTTTAAAATTCACTTATTTGTGGTGTTTTTACACTGTATTGGGATGTTTTTAAACTTTTATATTAAAGTGATGTTTTTATTTGATGTTTTATATTTAAGGGTTTGATTTGTCACCACTCTCTAACTTTTAGGGAGTGCCAGTTTTTTTTTTTAAGTGTCATATCACAAGGTGAGTTTCATCCAATATATGTGTCACAGTTGGTGATGTTCCCTAACCTTTGATAAAGGATTTTTATCCGAAAAATGTCAGGCAGGATGTGGTTCCTGGAAGCTCATTAAAATGGACTAAATTTACAACTGACTACAGTGTCTACTTGCATCCCATCAAGGAGGTTGTGTGTGCTGGAAACATTTTTTGCCTTTATCCTTGGTAGTTTCTGTGCATCACTTCCCAGTGCGCACTCATTTTGGTTCTGTACTTCATTTTGAGTGTCATGCATGGGTTATGGGCAAGGGAGGTTTTTCCATGAAGGAACTGCAACATATACAATTTATGCTATACAGTTTTTTACCTAACCTACCCCTGTAAAACCTCATGGGTAGAGCAATATTTTCCAGGAAATTCATGAAGTTTGATTTTGGATTTTAGTCAACTGCCAACTTTTTAATTGACTATGTGTCTAGAAAGCTCTCCCAACTTGGTTTTTAAAAGTGCTAGCACCAGTAATAATATGGGCCAGCAAGAAAATCCACTTGCATATATGGACACATTGCTGCAGTCAGCAACAGCAGCACATCCATTTTTGAATCAGGATGGTGTGACAGACACCTTGCCACTAGTGATGGGCGAAGTGGCCCCAATTCGCTCCGTGGAGTGATTCACGGAGTGAAGGTGAATTCACGGAGTGCTCCGCAACACGAAGTGGAGTACTTCGCGTTATTAATAAGTAACGTGAAGTCCATTGAAATAATGACTTTGCGTTACTCCGCCTTCCTAAACCACTACTCCACCAATTCTTAAGGCGAAATACATTGAAAACAATGCACTTCACCTTATTTTTAAGCTCCAAAGGTGAATTTTGCAGTGTTTCATGGGATTTCAGGTCACATGGGCTCTAGATTGTTCTGCACAGCCTCAGTTTGGGGTAGTGTGTGTAGGAAGCTGTAGGAGACAATATGCTCTGAGAGCTCTCTGCAATTCAAACCTTCAAAAAGCTGTTAAAATAGCCTTTTTGAGTCATTTGTTTTGCTGAAACTTTAGTTCATCAATTATAGGAAACCCTCCTGTGCTCATATCATCGAGTGTTTATTGTTTGTGTATGGATTTTGAATGTTAATGTACAACATTCAGTCTGTGTACTGAGAGACAGTGGAAGTGTGCTTTGGGGGAAGGGTGTATCTGTGGTGTAGGTAGATTAACTTGGAGAAAAAGACAGTGCTTTCTATTTTAGTGATATTTTTCTTGTATAACTGTGTTAATGTACACACAGTAATATTTTCAATATTTCTTGCCATTTTTTGGCTGATTGTTGTGGTGCAGCAGTGCATAATTTTAGTTTGTTTAAAATATGTGGTTTATATAACTGAAGTTTTCCATTTGCTATGCATTACTTAGTGTGTGTGTGAGTATGTGTGTGATGCGTGTCATCAAATCAGGTACCTTTTATTGTGCCACATAATAATTTCAGCAATGTGAAGCTGCTATCCACTGCAGCTGTGTGATTTTTGTACTTTTTGTGGTATCTTTACTGGTACTAGTACTAGTGATTGTTACTGCCACAGTGCATACTTTTAGTCTGTTTAAAATGTGTGGTTATATTACCGAAGTTTTCAATTTGCTATGCATTACTTGGTGTGTGTGTGAGTATATGTGTGATGCGTGTCATCAAATAAGACACCTTTTATTGTGCCACATAATAATTTCAGCAATGTGAAGCTGCTATCCACTGCAGCTGTGTGATTTTTGTACTTCTTTGTGGTATCTTTACTGGTACTAGTACTAGTGACTGTTACTGCAGCAGAGCATTACACTGCCCCGCAGCCCGCCCCAACTGGCAAAGGTATTCTTTTCCAGATTTGAATTTCTGATGGTGAGCACCGGTTAGGTGTTGTGCCTTTGTGTCTGCATCTCTTCAGTGCACAGTGCAATCTTAATCTGTCTGTGCATTTGCATCTCTTTAGGGCCCAATCTCCATCTGTAACTTAAGTCACAGTTGTTTCTTTGACTTCCTTTCAGAGTACTGGACAGGTGTGGTGCTTAATTCTGCATGAACATTGTACTCATTAATATGTGTTTTTAAGTCAGGACCATTATCACGAGTCACTCGTGATACAAATCACATTCTTCATCATCATGGTCACAAATGCAGTCACAAATCACAATTCACGATCATTCACATTACGAATCATAACATAAATTTTTTTTCTAGTTACTTGGATGTATTGTAAGCCTGTTTTGTAGTATCTCTCCAGGCTTCACCACCCCACCATTGTACTCATTGATATGTGTTTTTAAGTCTGGGAGTTTTAAGCTACAGCTCATCGGGAAAGTACAGCCGTAAGCGGTAGGCATTCATGTTTCTTCATCATCATGGTCACAAATGCAGTCACAAATCACGATTCACGATCACGTCACAAATCACAACATTAATTTTTTTTAATAGTTACTTGGACGTTTTGTAAGCCTGTTTTGTAGTATCTCTCCATGCTTCACCACCCCACCATTGTACTCATTAATGTTTGTTTTTAAGTCAGGGAGTTAGACAGTATCTACATTACATACACAGACTGGAAAGAAGACTGAATGCACACGTGAAGTTTAGTACAGTATACTTGAACTGCTCAGAATACAAAGTGTGATGCACACGGAAGACAACAAAAAAGGACATAATTACATACAAGGGTAGGGGATGGTGGAGGAATACATTTTATAGCACAGCAAGGAAGGTGTGGAGGGGCACATGATGTGAGGAAGAAAAAAATAATGTGGGATCCCATGGTGATCCAGCAGCAGTTCCAGCATGGACATAATTTGCAACTGATGTTCCTCTATGTAATCCAGCTGCTGCTCCGCAGCACTCACCCTCTCGTGGTTATCCTCAACAGCACTCCAGAGAACTGCCAAGTTAGCCTGTGTTACATGCAGTTCTCTGGGGTCTACACATACTACAGGCTGACCTGCTGGTGGTGGGGGGGTGGGGGTGCTGGTGAAGCATCAGGTGCTGCTGTGGCCCTCCTCTTCTTAGGGATGTTGCAATGCACAGCTGCACCCTCTGCCACAGAATGGACAGCAGTTGCAGGCATGGTCCATTCTGTGGCAGCCTGCCACTCCAACTGCTGGTGATTGAGCACATGGGTGCACTGGCCTTCAGTCCCCAGGTGAGTCCCCCGGGAGCCACACTGCACCTCCACCTCACATAGGCAGCACTTGGCCACACTGCTGTCCCCCCACACAGTAAAAAAACTGCCAAACAATGGAGGTGTGGGGAGGACCAGGCACAGGCAAGGGATGGCCAGATGAACTGGCAGCCGGCTGGTCACAGTGCTGAACAGGGATGGGATCCACACCTGGACCTGGGGGAATAGGCACATCCTGCTCCAGAGAACCTGGACTTGGTGGTGGTGGTGGTTTAATTGCCTCAGAGTCAGGACAGAAGGCGGTGCTAGTCCTGCTTCTGGGGGGAGGCACTCACAAGAATCGAGCGGTCCAACAGGAATGGGTGCCCAGGCCCTCCACACATGCGCATAGTATGATGCTTACCACTACCACACTCTCCCAGAGCTGCCCCCACCCCAAACATTCCCTCATCCTGGTCCATCTCTCCTACTGAGCTCCCTCAGTCAGAGCAATCACTACTCACACTGTCACACAATACACACACACACAGTCACACAGACAAACAACTAACTACTTACAAAGGTAAGAAAAATAAAATTTACAGAAAGAACAAATTAAGTAAAAAAAGAGTACAGAAAAGACAAAAACAGTAGCTTTTAAAAAACCTGTTGGGTCTAAATCAAAATTTAAATCTCCTCCTTGCTCTGATCTCAAAGTATCAGCAGTCACAAAACACACTACTCTCTCTCTCTCTCTCTCTCTGTCTGCACAGGAGGAAAAAAAAGTGTCTGCTTGTATGATTCACTTTCTTCCTGCCTAGTTAAAGAGCATGTGACTTGCAGTACTACAAGCCATGTGATGTGTGGGGGCTGCCAAATCTGAAACACCAAGTGGATCACTTAGAATCATAATGAGGAATGCGAAGTCCATTAAAAACAATGACTTCACCTTACTTCACATTGCCATTTTGCCTTAATGTGAAGTGGTAATGACAAGGTGGAGTGAGTACTTTGCATTCCCCACTACATGTAGCAGATTGGCAATGCAAAGTGCCCACTTTGCTTTCACTTCGCTAGTGGAATTTAAATTTGCTGCATCTCTACTTGCCACCAGAGACACAATCCCTGGTTGAAGTATTCAAGCATTTAGGGAAACTAACGCATCAGCTAACACATTTGTACTGGAACAGTACAAATTTAGAGGCATATATACAAGTTACCAGGGTGCCCAGAGGTTTACAATTTATTAAAAATCCAGCTTGTGGCACAAAAAGCTTGGAATTTTTGAAAGAATGGGAGGCAATTTATTGGATGCCAGTGCTAAGCTGATTAAATTAATAATAAACTATAGTAAAGAAAAAGAAGCTAAAATTTGTGAGGATATCAAAAAGCAGGAAGATGAAGTTCTGAAATTTAGTGATCACTCAGAATTTGCTAGATTCAATATGAAGCTAAGAGATTCTATCATTAAATTGGATGCAGAGTTACAAAGTATGAAATGTACCAAATTAATATGGGACAAAGGAGATTTTGACAAAGGGAACATTTTTAACTGGAAGAAAAAATCATTAAAATGGATTTTAAAACTGAACAGGAATGTATCTTTTGAATAAAGCATGGACAACAGTGAATCAGATGGTGAAGGATTGGATTGCGACTATTATTTTCAGAGGGAATCACACAACCTGGACCCACAGCCTCCTGCAGGATACACCCCTTACAATGCACCTTAGTACAGCCCCCAACTACCTCACAGGAGCCCGAAACTGCAAGTGAGAATGTGAGAGTTCGATACAGGAAGAGAACAAGAAGGGGGAGAAGAAAAAGGGTATGCACACAAAGATGGCTACCAAGCGAATCGCAGCAAAAGGACATATCAACAGAGGAGGAACTACAGAGGGAGGGGACGAAAGAAGAGGTAAGTGCTTCAAATAGAGCAGACATTTCTATACAAGTTATTAATTTATCCAGGCATACGCTTACTGAAAATGAACTAAAATTGCTTAAAAAATTACTGAGCTTTCCCCAACCAGAACCCCTGATAGAGTACAGACTATCGTAGATTTGAGTTTGAGCTGTCAAAAACTCAATCTTAAAACCTTTTTTAATAAAAAGAATACAGACTCTGTTAACAATAACATGATTGACAATAGCTTTAGAAACACCTCTACCTTCTGTCCTCCACCCTGTGAGCAGTCAATGTTTTCAAGGAATTGGTTGAAACAGACTTGGAATATTTTTTTAACACCACACACTCTCATTTCTTCAACAATCTAAGTATTTGTGAATGAGAAGCTGTCACGACTTTGCAGCAGGACAATAATCTTATAATTAAGCAGGCTGACAAGGGGGAGCTGTGGTGTTGCTTGATAAAGAAATGTACCTAGCAGAAATTTATAGACAGCTCAGTAACAACAACTTCTATGAAAGATTAAGGAGAGACCCCTCTGCAGATTACAAATATAGTATTGACAGCATTATTGACACAGTTTTTGAACAAGGGACCATCGATAAATATAATAAATGCTTTTTGAAAGTTTTGAATCCCACCAGAGCCACTTTCTACATTTTGCCAAAAGTACACAAAACCCTTAATAACCCTCCAAGAAGCCCCATAGTCAGTGGCATTGGGTCACTGATGAGCCACAATCTCTAAATTTTGTGATTCTTTCCTGAAACAATTGGTTCATGAACTACCATCGAATATCTAGGATACCAAGGAAGTTTTAAACCTTGTTAAAAATATTAAATTTGATGAGGGTGTCCTTATGGCAACTCTTGACATCGAATCCTTGTACACCAATGTCCTGCATGAAGGGGCATTGGATGCGGCAGTTTATCTTTTGAACAAGGTGCCTGGCAGTCTACCTCCCCCAATGGAACTGATTGTAAGCTTTTGTAATGTGTATTTAAATTTAATGTTTTTGTCTTCAACAATGAAATGTTCCATCAGATAAAAGGGACGACTATGGGGGTAATATGCACCCCATCTATAGCAAACCTTTACATTGGTAAATGGGAGGAAGAAACGATTTACTCAGAGACTATCAATTACTATCAGGATAGACTGTTGCGATGAAAACATTATATAGACAATGTTTTTGTTTTATGGAAAGGGGATGTCTGGAGTTTTGCATGATTTTTTGGAATTCCTGCATTCTACAAATTCTAACCTTAGGTTTACTTGCAGGACCAGTATATCCATCATTGAGTATTTGGATTTGAAACTTATTCAGGATGCAAATGGAGGCATACAGATAGAGATCTTTCACAAAGACATCAATGGGAATGCCATCTTTCTTTCGAATAGCTGCCACCCACCACACATAGCCCTTAACATTCCCTTGGGCCAGTTCCTCAAAACTAGATGGAATTGCTCCATACAAGAAGGGTTTGAAACAGGAGCAGCTGGACTGAGGGATAGACTAACCCAAAGGGGGTATGGTGCAGATGTTATTAATAAAGCATACGTAAGAGCACAGCCAGCAGATAGGGAGTCCTTACTGATTACTAGCACACAGGAAAGGGAACCTGATAATAGGTTCAGTTTGTTACATGCCACATGGCTCAATCCAGGGAACTAGAGATTATTTTGTGCAGGCACTGGCATGTTTTGAGTACAGACCCTAGTTTAAGAGAAATAGCAACACAGCTACACGCATGTGTTACAAAAGGGCACACACAATAAGGGACCTTCTTGTTCACAGCCATTATAAAGAGAGAAAGATGGGTACATGGCTTACCCAGACCCAGGGCTGTTTCAAATGTAAAAAGTGCATGTACTGTGATTATGTTGTACAGGGAAAAGATTTCACTAGTTGTAATGCTGATAAGAGCTACAGTATTAGACAATGTGTCACTTGTAGCAGCAAGGGGGTCATTTACCTGGCAACATGCACTCGCCAGGCATTTTATATTGGAAAGACCACCAGGAGCTTCAAAATAAGAGTGGCTGAGCATGTGAGGGTGATTCAGAGAAGGGATAGTGTATATGCAACTGCCCTCCATGTCATGGAAATGTCTGATGATGTCCCACATGTTTTTAACTTCATGGCCATTGATAAGGTATGTAGACATCCCAGGGGAAGTGACTTTGATAACCTGGTTCTACAAAAGGAACATTTTCAGATCTTGACTCTGAGGTCCAACAAAAAAACAGGACTTAATGCCTATATTGATTTACGCCCCTATCTAAAAAAATGCTGAGGCAATTAGGTACACAGCATCAATATATAAGTTTTAATTGATATCAGATTTGATGCTTTCTATATCCCTAGCCAAGATTTGTGTTCCTGTGTCTTTTTGCTCCATTTGTCCCATTTCTATTGATAAATTAGCTAAATACATTTGTTTCGTGCTAATATGAACTTATATTTATTGCTGAGAAATTCTCTTTTTCCTTCTATGTCTCTTTTTTCTAGACTTCTTCTCCTTTTTGCCTCCTTCATTTACTGCTTTTGTCTTGCTTGTCTGTCTTCCTTTCCCTTTCCCTTTCCACCTCCTCCCTGTTATGTCTTCTCCTTCCCCCGTGTCTTTCCTTTTCTCCTTAACAATTTATTTGCTTTCCCCCCTTTTTGGTTTTGTATCTTTTCTTATTAAGAACTAGGAAGTGCATTTTAAAATTCATTTATTTATGGTGTTTTTACACTGTATTGGGATGTTTTTAAACTTTTATATTAAAGTGATGTTTTTATTTGATGTTTTCTATTTAAGGGTTTGATTTGTCACCACTCCCTAACTTTTAGGGAGTGCCAGGTTTTTCAAAGTGTCATATCACAAGGTGAGTTTCATCCCCTGTATGTGTGGCAGTTGGTGATGTTCCCTAGCCTTTCATAAAGGATTTTTATCCGAAACATGTCAGGTGGGATGGGGTTCCTGGAAGCTCATTAAAATGAATAGAATTTACAACTGACTACAGTGTCTATCTGCATCCCACCAAGGAGGTTGTGTGTGCTGGAAACTCTTTTTTGCTTTTAGTGTGTTGTGGTTGCATCTTCCTGATGGAATGCCGGGCCCGGCCATCATGCTCCCATCATTCCATAATGGTATCCATTTGTGGGAGCGCAGGACCTTTGTAATGAACTGTCATCTCCCTGTGGGAGTGCAGGGCCCAACCCCGCACTCCCAGTACTGCATAATGGAGGGCCTTGAACTCCCATTACTGCAAAATGGTATCCATATGTGGCAGCGCAGGGCCCTCTGGGCCCTGCACTCCCAACTACCCATAAGTGTAGAGACACAGCACAGACCAAGAGATATTCCAAGTAACCCCTGTGATGCATATGGTGCAATATCTCAGTAACCATAGCAACCTTGGAAAAAATCCACCGCAGTTGTAATCATGTCCTGGCAACCTGCACGCATGCTTAGTATACCTATTGGTGTACTAAACTGCATCTAGCAAAAAATCTATATACTAACATACTAACAAACTATGAAGCCAGCAGATTAGGCCCTATGGTCTATTAAGTCTGGTCAATAATCAGTGCCTTCCCAGGGCACTGTTATTTGGCCATCCCCCTCCTTCACTCCATACAAGGTCCCCCCCAGTGGGGCTCTGGGTTGCACCCTCCTCTATATCTATCCTAGCCTTTCTTGAACCCCTCCACAGTTGCAGCAACCACCAACTCCCCGGGAAGTACATTCCAGTGCTCCACCACCCTCTCAGTGAAGTAGCATATCCTTGTTTCCCCCCTCATTCTCTCCCATCCAGCTTAATCGAGTGACCCCTGGTGGCCCGCACCTTCCTCAGCTGAAGCACCCCTTTAAGGCTTATCCTATTTATTCCTTTGAGATATATGAAGACCGTTATCATATCCCCTCTGTTCCTTCTCTCCTCCAGTGAGTACAGGTTCAGATCCTCCAGTCTCTCCTCATAGGAACTTTCTTCTAGTCCCAGTATCATCCTAGTCACCCTCCTCTGGACCCTTTTCAGAAGAGCAATGTCCCTCTTTAAGTAGGGATGCCAAAACAGCATACAGTATTCAAAGTGTGTTCTAACCAGGCAATTGTACAGTGGAAGGAGCACTTCTTGACTCCTTGAGGTTATCCCCCTGGCTATGCACCCCAGCATTTTATTTGCTTGGGCTGCAGCCCTTCTACACTGCTCTGAGTTATTCATTTTGGCATCCACCACCACCCTGAGGTCCTTCTACCCCTAGGAACCTGCAGTGTCTCCCCCCAATGTGTATACATGAGTCAGGTTTTTGGCCCCCAGGTGCAGAACCCTGCATTTCCCATAGTTAAACTTTAGCTTCCATGCTCTTGACTACCTCCCCAGAGTCTCCAGGTCCTCCTGGAGAGCCATCTTCCCCTTCTCCCTCTCCACCACTGCCCACAACTTTGAGTAATCAGCAAAGAGGCTCATCCTGCTCCTGATACCACTTTTGATGTCTGAGATGTAGGTGTTAAACAGGAGTGGGCCCAGTAATGACCCCTGAGGGTCCCCACTAATGACTCTCCTAGAGGATAAGACCTCCCCCCACCCTCATCTTCTGTACACACCCCAATAACCAGTTTCCTATCCACCTGACCATCTTCCCCCCACCCCATATCCCCAGCTTCCCAGTAGCCTGGGATGTGGCACTGAGTCAAATACCCAGATGAAGTCCAGAAAGAGGACATCCACTGGCCTGCCCTGATCCAGCACCCTCATCACCCCTTCATAGAACTCCACCAGGTTGGTCTGACAGGATCTGCCCTTAACAAAGCCATGCTGGTGCTCATCTAGGTGACCCTGTGCCTTCAGAACCCCCTCCAGCCTCTCCTTCAAGATGACCTCTTTCACTTTGCCCCCTACCACCATCAGACCAAATGGCCTATAGTTTCCTGGCTCCTCTCACAAGCAACTCTTTTGTATAGGCATGATATGGGCCATCCTCCAGTCATGAGGCACCCATCCCAACTGCAGAGAGGAGTTAAAAAGGTCCACCAGGGTATCGGCCATCTCCTTAAGCACCCTGGGATGGATCCCATCTGGGCCTGGTGCTTTATCCCCTATTAGGGCCTTGAGGGCTTCCCACACCCTCCCATTGGGGATTTCAACATCCATTTCCCCTCTTCATCTGCTGGTACCCCCTCCCTCTCCCCTTGCAGTGCCATCCCCCATCCTTCTTGGCATAAACCAAGGCAAAAAAGTAATTCAGTACCTCTGCCTTCTCCCCCGCTTCCTCCACCAACCCACTTCCCATCCTCAACCTACTAATTTGCTCTTTCCCTTTTATTCTTTCCTGATATACCTGAAGAACCCTTTCCCCCTTCTAATCCCCTGTGCCAGTCTCAGCTCTGCCCCTGCCTTGGCTGACCTCACCACCCCGGTGGCCCTCCTGGATACCTTATCATACTCCCCCTTGGATATAGCCTCAGAGAACATTTGTATCAGCTATAAGCAATCTTTTTTTCCCTCACCACATCCTGGACATCCCTTGTCCACCAGCTCGGCCACTTAGCTTTGCCCCACTTGTGTGTCTCTCTCTCGTGTAGGCCTTGGTAGCCTCCAGGAGCCCCTTTTTAATAATTTCCCACTGGGTCTTCATGCCCATGCTTGGTCTGATCTCATCTAGATAGCCCCTAAGGATCTTCACTATCCCCCCAAAGTCTGCCCCTCTAAAATCAACCACTGTCATTTTTGTGTATTCTACCCTGCCCCCAGGTCAAGGGAGAACCAAACTGTGGTGTGATCACTTCCCACCAGTGGGTCCCAAACAACTAGGTCCCTGATTAGCTCACCGTCTGCAGAACCACATCCAGGATGCACCCTCCCTTATTGGATCAGTCACCAGCTGGGCAAAGGAACACATCCTGGAAGATGTCCAGCAGGTGCTGCTCCCTGCTGATGAGGATGCCAATGTTTCCCAGTCTGCTGCTGGCATATTCAGGACTCCCATCACCACAGTATTGCCCTCTCCCCTACCACAGTGATCCCTAAGGCTAGCAACTAGGCCTTCCTCCTGTTCCTCCCCCTGCCCGGGTGGTCTATATACTACCCCCATCTTCATCCTCTTACCCCTGGACCCTGCAGGGTGACCCATAAGACTTCCACCTGATCCCCTGCTTCCTCAACCTTGCTTATCCCTATGCCATCCCTAATGATAAAAGCTACCTCCTTCCCTCCATCCTATCCCTTCTGCATGTGCTGTACACTGGTAAGTTTAGGCCCCAATCATGTCTGGAAGTGGCCCAAGTCTCTGTGACAGCCACCATATCCACCCCTCCCTCCACTTACCCACTAACAGTGCCTGAAGCTCTGGCATCTTGTTTCCCATGCTTCTGGCATTAATCAGGACCACCCTCCAACATGCCCCCTTGCTCCCCCTACCCTGCCCTGAGGCCTCCCTATTCCCTGCCTATATGTCCCTCCTTGTGCACTATTGGGTGCTCCTGCCCTGTGCCCCATCACCTCCACCTGCAGGAGAAGGCCAGTGTCTTCCTGGCTTGGTCTGTCACGTAGCCCCTCCCCTCCCCCCCTCACAAGTTTAAACCCCACCTGGAGAAGATGAATTCTGCCAGTCTAAGATGCAGGACCTCTTTTCCCTCTAAGCTAATGTGGAGCCTGTCCTGTGTACAACTCCTTGTCCTCCCAGGTTGTAGCCCAGTCCCCCACCAACCCATACCCCTTGGCCTCATATCATTCACTGAGCCACACATTTACACCCCTTATTTTTTGTTTGTTCTCCACACTGGCCCTAGGCACCAGTAGTATCTCCAAGAAGGAGACCAAGCACCCCATGTCTTGACAGACCCTGGCCAGTTCCCTAAACCTAGTTTGAATCTCCAGCTCACTGTTTCCCTGTATGTCATTTGTACCCAGGTGCACTAATATGTCAGGGGTCCCACCACACTCCTGCACTACAGAATAGACAAGATGTTTTGCCTTATGCACTGACAAGCCAGATATTCTCCTGGACTTAACACCACAGTACATCCCCCTTCCCTCTCCACCTGATCCCCCTAACCATGGAGTCCCCCAGGAGAAGTACTCTTACCAACGCTTGTTCCCTAGACCTGCTCATTATCCCAGTTGTCCTCCTCCCCCTACATTGCCATGTACATCTCTCCCCTTCCCCTCATGCCAAAATCTGGCCTGTCTCTCCAGCTCCAACCCTTATCTCTCAATGACCTGACCTCCCTGACCTCTTCCCTTCCTGCTATAGCACTCTAGTCCATTCCTACTTTCCCCCAAGAGCAAGGGCCCCCCCGCCCCCAGGTCTTCCTCCTTACTGACCTGTTCACCTCAGCCACTTCCCTTCCCCATTGTGCCCAGGACCATCCTTGTATCAACCCCAGGGGCCAGGGCCCCTAACTCCCTGCTCTTTTCCCTCTCAGACCTGTTCTCCACCACCACTTCCCCTCCTCCTACTGCACCCAGGCCCAACTCAGTGTTTCCCCCAGGAACATGGGACCCCCCTGCACTCCTGGGGACTGCACTGGCCTCCCTTCCCTCCCTCCCTCCTTCCCCATACCTGCCTCTCTCCCTCCCTGCATAATCTCTTTCCCCCGTATTGTACCCACTTCCTTTACTAGGTTCCTCTCCCACCCTGGGCTTCTCCCCTCCAAACTCCCCCTTCCTTGCCATCCCCTTCCTGCCCCACTGTGACTTGATTTCTATTCTTCCTGCCTGGTCTCCTGCATCCTCTGCATCCTGTTCCTCCTGAGACCCTATGCCTGTGAGTATCTCCCTTGTCTGCTGAGCCCATTTCCATCCCCCACTTACCTTTCTCCAGAGGAGCCTCCAGCTGTCTAAATTCCCCTCCCTCATTTATTAGTGTCAGGGGTGTGAATCTGTTATTATGCTGTATGCCATTTGTCTGGCCTCCTCCTGCTGACTCATTCCCCCATCAGTTCTCTTTTGCCCATACCCCAGCACTCTTCTCCTATCCTCTTGCCCAGGCCCCCTATTTTTTATTTCTCCTAACCTCGTGCCAGTCCCCCTGGTCCTTATTTTGCTTGGGGACACCACAATCCATGCCCCCTGATGTTCCCCTCCTTCCTCCAGGGTCCACTCCCACTTTCCCCATTTTGGTAGTATAGTCCCCTGCACTAATGCCATCCTTCTCCTGTCTGTTTCTTCCCATTAGGGGTGCCTCACCTGAATCCACTACCATCTTACCATTCTTTTCCCTACTGTCCCCCGAACCCCCCACAGAGACACCCTCTTTTTACCCCTTCCCCCAAAACCCATCTTAGCCATGTGACCTCCTCCCTGAGATGAGTCAACCATTGGCACACCATACAACCCCCCCATCCTCCAGGCCAGGGCTAGCACTATGGCCAACCCACACCCTATGCACCCCACTACTCTTCCAAAGATATCAGCCTTTGTGCTCTGTGGATCCTGCCCCATCTCTTTCCCATTCAGCTTCCCCATTCCAAATTGCATAACAGTTTACACACAAACTTGAAAGCCTAGCATAGCCAGCCTTGTTAATAATAATAATAATCTTTATTTTTAATGCGCCTTTCAAAAATCAAGGCGTAGAACAGATTATGAAATCACATCAAGATAAAACATTAGAATACAAACCAATAAAATACATCACATCAAACAGCATGATAAAATAATAAAATCAAACCAGATCGACCTCTTCCCCATAAGCCTTAGTCCACAGAAAGGATTTTAGTGCTTGTTTAAAACACCCCACTGTCACACACTCTCTAATCCAACATGGTAGAGAATTTCAGAGGGTTGGAGCCACAAACGCAAAAGCCTGGACACCCAAGGATTTCAGAACAACCCTCATAATCTCAAGCAACCCCTTGCTGGCCGGGCGGAGCGGTCGCTCCAGGAGATAGGGAACCAGGAGCTCTTTCAGGTAGTCAGGGCCCAAACCGTGCAGGGCTTTATAAGTCAGCAAGCCAACTTTAAAGGTGATCCACCACTGAACCAGCAGCCAGTGCAGTCTCTGCAGCACCGGTGTAACATGGGAAGAACGAGGGGTCCCAGGTAACAACCGGGCTGCAGAGTTCTGCACCAGCTGCAAGTGGCAGATATCAACCCCAGGAAGCCCAAAGTAAAGAGAATTACAGTAGTCCAAATGCAAGGTCACAAAGGCATGGATCAGCATAGATAGGTCCCCAGATGGAATAAGGTGCTTTATCCTAGCGATGTTCCTAAGATGGTAAAAGGAGACTTTAATGACAGCCAACACTTGAGTGCGTAGTGTCAGCCGATCATCAAGAATCACCCCTAGGTTCTGCACCTGTTCAGAAATGGGGAGCTCAACATCCCCCAGGAATAAACCTGAGGGATGGTTTGTCCCCATCCCCCTATCCGGTGACCAGGATCCACGACCATCACCTCCGTCTTCCCAGAATTCAACTTCAGCCAGCTGGACCTCATCCAACCTTGGATTTCGCCAAGGCCGTTATGAAACACTGAGAGTGCTCCATTCTGGTCAGGTGCAAAAGACAGGTAGAGCTGGGTATCATCGGCATAACAATGAAACTCCAGCCCATACCGTCTTACAATGTCTCTGAGGGGAAGGATGTACACCACAAACAACATGGGGGACAGCATTGAGCCCTGAGGCACCCCACAGAACAGAGAGACAGGATCAGAGGAAAACACCCCTGATACCACCGTCTGAGTTCTACCAGTGAGGAAAGAAGTAAATCATCTGAGGACCGAACCTGAAAGCCCACAGATGATTCTCAGGTGCTCAAGCAGAACCCCATGGTCTACAGTGTCAAATGCTGATGACAGATCCAGAAGGACCAAAATGGACCATTTTTTCTGGTCTCTCACCATCAAGAGATCATTGAGCACCTGAACCAGCGCAGTCTCGGTGCTGTGCCTCTTTCAAAAACCCAATTGAAGGGGATTGTAGATGCTATGGATGGTCAAGTGGTGTCTAACTGAGTTGCCACTACTTTCTCAATTACCTTCCCAACAAAGGGAAGGTTTGAGATAGGCCAGTAGTTACCGAGGAAGTCGGGGTCCAAAGAAGCCTTCTTCAACACTGGTGTCACCACTGCCTCCTTCAGGGAGCAAGGATATTCACCAGAGTCTAAGGAGCACCAGACTATCCTAGCCAGAACCGGGATGATAATCTCCCCACAGTCCATAATCAAGGCTGTGGGGCCCGGATCTAAACTACAGAATGTAGTGTGCATACCCTGGACAATCCTCATAACATCTTCGATTTCCAGCCTTTTGAAGAGACTCCAGGAAGAAAGAGGGAGTGCAACCGGGGCCTGGTCCACGGCCGTTCACATAGAGAGTGTAGCGCGGGTCGCCGCCCTAATGTCATCCACCTTATCTGCAAAGAACTGAGCAAGCTCCTCACACTGAGACTGTGAAAAAGCTCTATGAACCTGCAGACAGGCTGGGTTGCACAGTCTGTCTACGGTTCGAAAGAGCCGGGCAGGTCGGTTCTGAGCAGCAGCAATTTCCCCAGACAGGAATACTGCCTTCTTACAGGCAATTGCTGACTGATAGAGTTGATAGTGCTCTAGCAGTCTAAGATGGTCGGCATCTAAGCCGGATTTCTGCCAACACCTCTCTAACCTGCGTCCTAGTTGTCGCATCTCCCTCAAGTCCCCATCAAACCATGGGGACCGCAGGCGAAGGGAGAGAGGACGCACATGGATGGGAGCAATAGAATCCAGGGCATTGGTAATGGCCTTATTATAGGCCAGAACCAAGGCCTCTGGATCCGAGCTCATCATAGTTAATTCTGAAAGGTCAAGTACCACAGTTAGACCATTGGGAGTCACATCCCGTAAAGGGTGGTACTTGACCATCTCCACAGGGGTAGGTCTACGCAAGGGGGTGCTAAAATTGAATCTCACAGTGTGATGGTCGGACCATCTGGCAGGTTCCACCCCACGCCAGAGACTTCCATCCCCAGGAGAAAAACCAGATCAAGGGAATGGCCACATTTATGAGTGGCAGAGGTAACAACCTGTGAGAGGCCCAATGAATTCATCAATTGGAGGAAGTGCTGTCCAAATTGCAAGAGTTCATCATTGATCCAGGCATTGAAGTTGCCCAGCACCATCAACCTGGGAGACTCAAATACCAGGTCAACGATGAAGTCCGCCACTTCCTTAAGGAATGACTTCTCATCCCCAGGTGGACAGTAGATGAGAGCCAATCTATAGCCCCCACCTGCCACTACAACACATTTGAATGATCTGGTCTCCTCAACTGGAACACTAGCGAGACCCAATTCAGTCTTAAAACAGACCGCAACCCCTCCACCCCTGCAATCCAATCTCAGGCGGTGTATCACTGAATACCCAGCTGGAACAGCCACCTCAAGAACGGGGCCGGCATTTCCATCCAGCCAGGTTTTGGTGATGCAAGCCAGATCCGCCGTACCTACCAAGTCTGCCACAATGGCAGTCTTGTTTACAACAGATCTGGCATTGCATAAAACCGCCCAAGTTGGACAGAATCCTGGGGATCCCCCAACCACCTGTCCACTATTATTAGTGGCGGTGCCCTTGGGTATGGGGATCAGACAAGGAAACCAATGTTCTGACCTCCATTTCACCCCAGGGCATCTTCTGGGCCTAACAATCCCAATTTGAGTGCTCCCCTCATCCATCCTCCACTGTTCAGGCCCCCCACCCTGCCTCCTCCTCCTTCGAGCAATTCCCAAAGCCCTACAACATTGATTGATAGAAAACAATAAAGGAGGGGGAGAAAAAGGGTGGAGGGCATGAAGAGTGGAGGATGAGTAGCATACGACAGGATGGGTGGGATAATAATACATATATGCATCCTTCAATATGGAATAAGACAATAAAGTCCTACTCTCACAAAATTGACAAAAAACAAATCCCCCCAAAAGATTAAAAAAACAAATTTTCCAAACAAAATTAAAGCAACATAAACCAGAAAGACAAACATTAAACCCAATTAATCCATATTTCTCAGAATCGAAACCTATTTTCTGGAACCCAAAAATAAACAGAAAATAATTAAAAAGTTAAATAAATAATAAATGATAAATACAGATGGGGGTCCCTCCTCTCACAAGAAAGTCCCATCATAGAATCAACTAAACATAAATACAAAAGAAAAAAGAAAAAAGCACAGGAAAAAAATTAAAAAACCCAAAATAGAATAATATAAATTGGCTAAGAAAACAGGTACTCCCACTACGAGCTTACTTAGCCTCCAGGCACTATCACTACCTGAAAATAAAACAACATAAAATACCCCCAAAATAATAAAATAAAGATTTGTGGGTAGGCAGGGACTCACACTCCCCACGAACTCACAATAGCCGAGCACTCTCACTGCACGGACAAAATACTTTGGTCCAGAGACAAGGTTCCAGTCAGAGAAAACATCAAATGAAACTACAAAATAATCCAAACCAGGGATCCATCTACAGTCTCCTCGATGAGTAAATTAAATCTACCAAGCAAACAAGTCAAGGGTGGGCTAGATAGCGGATTAAAAACCTCTTCGTGGGCAATCGGTATACCAGTCACTCCCCACTCACCGCTGGAAAATATTGCTCAGTCCAAGCCAATGAAGGTGATGGCATTAAAACTTAACAGTTCCCCAAAACTGCAGTCACTCCAGTCAAAATTAACCCCACAGACTGCACTGGCCAGGAGGCACCCCACAACCCTCACTCACAGGGTCAGGGCCCCAGATACAGGGCGGTACAATGACCACCCCAGCACTGCAGGCCCCCCCAGGGCAGACAGAGACCCAACCCTATGGCTGGTCACTGACTAGCCCCCTCACCCTCTGGTAGCAAGGACAGGAGGGGTCCCCTCACCACAGCCATCGCAGGTCTTGACCCGGCCCAAAATCTTTCACTTCAGCAGAATCAGGCAAAAACCGACACCTGATGAAGAGCCAGTCCAAATACCAGAGTTCCCCAGGCAGCCAGGCTCCAACCAAAAGGAGGGAAGCACGTCCAAATGATGGGTTCCCGAACGCCCAAACAGTCCAGGCAGGTTTCCTCCCACAAACCTCAAAAGGAATAGCAGAGCAATCTCCAAAAAATGCCACAGTGGTTCCAATTTGATCCACTGTCCAGTAAAGTTCCAATCCAATAAGTCAACAGTCACACAGAAATGACTAAGTAACTCCAAACGTCGATAAGACCACAAATGTTCAGTGAGTAGAATCACAGTCCGATAAATCCTCGATCACACAAGACAAGCAAAACCAGTTTTGCTCCGATTAGCACAACTCCAAAATCACATTAAAATGCATTTAAATGCAACGGCTCACACTCGTGGCTATGAGTATCTCCACGAACAAACAAAGGGGAGACTTCTGAAACCAGTCCCAAAAGTCCGGATCCCGAACAAAATACACAATGAAACAAAACAATAATACAGGACTTAAATAAAGTAAAAATGGACTAAAAAATGAATAAAACAAAATAACAGTTGTACGAGAGTAAGATTCAAAATAAGACTCAGAGAGAGTATGATTCAATGCAGACCCACACCGGTCACCATCTTCTGTGGTTAAGACCTCTATGACAGGTTAAAACACAACTTGAAAGTCCCGTATAGCCATCCGTTAGCCAGTTTAAGTCCAACAATTTCCTAGAAGTTACCAATTGGATGCTAACTGAAGAATCCCCCCATGTCTCAGATTTGATCCAAACTTGAAAGTCTAGTATTGCCAGCCGATAGTCAGAATTAAGTCCAACAAATTCCCAGAAGTTATCAATTTGTACCAGAAGGTAGAAGACACTGAAGAAGAATATTAGTTCTTTGTCTCCAAGGTTTCAACTATAAAATCCAGAGTGTCTTTGGTTTGTCCTGATCCCTTGAGGCCTTATGACTGGATCTGTTCCTAATGCTCCACCCCCTTACTGCCCTGCCCAACCCTCAGCTTGCTGCTCTGAGTATTTAATAAAGTGAGGGGGTTGGGGATGGGCGAGAGGGCAAAAAACTGGAGCTGCTGCCTTGGTCGATCTGCAGCTCCTGCCACAGAGCTTCTATTTCACACTGGCTTTGGGAGCACTGAAAAATGCTGCCACTGCTGCTGCTGGATCTGCCACTCACTCCAGCTGTGGAGCACTGAAAACTGTTGCCACTGCTCGCTCCAGCTATGGAGCACTGAAGCCCATCAGCGGTGCTGGGAGAGGGAGTCCCAAGCTAAGGGACCAAGTTAACCTCTCCCAGTCTTCTCTGCTCCCAAGGACAAATGATTTACAGCTGCCTTTCCTGCCCTCTTTAAATGAGGCACCATCCTTCCTGATTAGGCCCTTCTTGCCTTCTCTAGGACACTGTTGATTTGCCAGCAGTGTTTGTAGCTAATTGGTGCCACCTTCTTCCCCCACTGCTGGGCCAAACTTGAGCTGCCACCTCTGCCACAGAGCCACTGTTTCACACTGGCTGGGAAGCACTGAAGAATGCCACCACCACTACTGCTGGATCCACTGCTCACTCCAGCTGTGGAGCACTGAAAACTGTTTTCAAGATGTAGGCACCATAAGAACCATTTTCAAGCTATAGGCACTGAAAGGTACTGCATCTGCCACAATGCTATCCTATGGGAAATTTCCAAACTTCAGAATGTTATAACTATGGAAGCAATGTTAATTTTATCACCAAACCAGCAAAAGTCACATCTGTGGGACAAGCCCTTTCTACCCTGAAAATTTCATCCCAAAATTCCAAACCATGTCTTTGTAGCGAAGTAGCAAAGAAACAGTAGACTTTAGAAATCCCTTTTTGTGAGCTGTCAAAATCACTTTTCATGAGCCGAATCCCTATTCGTGAGGCATCAAAATCCCTTTTTGTGACTGTATGACCAGATGGCGCCATCAGGTAACTTTGCCAGCTTATGAAAAGGGATTTGATTTGTCAGACCAGATAGCCCTGCGGGTAATCCCTTTCCATGATGTGAAAAGGGATTTTGACACCTCATGAAAAGAGATTCAGCTCACAAAGAGAGATTTTGACAGCTCACAAAAAGGATATGAAAAATTAATCCCTTTTGTCATGAGTCAAAAATCTCTTTTTGAGAGCCGAATCCCTGTTAGTGCGGTATCAAAATCCTGATTACCTGCAGGGCCATCTGGTCTGACAACCCAGTCCCTTTTCATGACCTGTCAAAATCCCTTTTCGCATTATGAAAAGGGATCAGAAGCAAGTCACAAAAAGGGATTTTAAAAATCAAAAATAAATATTCTGTGGCCACAATAAAGTAAACCAAAGACAGAGAACTGTAAAGGATGTCCACATGAACAAAATCCATGCTTGGATGTCTGCAGAAGACATCCCTAGGTAAAGTTACAATGTTTTGTTTGGGCTGGAAAAATGAAAACAAGATAGCGGCTCACAAAAAGGGAATTTTTTTCTCACAAGGAAGGATTTAATGAATCCCTTTTTGTGAGCTGTCAAAATTACTTTTCATAAGCCCTAAATCCCTTTTTGCACCGTGCAGCTATCTAAAAGACTGAACTGAGCATGCTCAGAACCTGAAATTTCAAAATTAAATAACTTTGAAATGGATTAATATGTTTTCACTGAACCAACATTGGCTTGTTCTTTGGGGCAAGCTCTTTCTACTCTAAAAAAGTCAGACCAAAATCCCAAACAATGTGATTGCAGCACAATGAGGAAAAACAGCCTAAACAGGTAAAAAAAGTGACTTTTACAGTTTTTCACTATGTACAGCACGAAATCCGCAAATCCAATCGAAAAACAAAACTTGGTACGTCAAGAGATCTACCCCATGGGACAGTGCATACCAGATTTCATGCAAATCTGTTGAATGGTTGCAAAATCATTAAAGTGAAAAATCTGAGATTTAACATTAAACTGCCAACTCAACCCTAACAATAGTGGTGCTACTGTGCCACAATAATATATATATATATGTATATATATATTCTTTTATAGTTCCAAGAATATATATATATATATATATATATATATATACACACACACACACACACACACACATATACATGCACACACACACACACACACAATCCAAAATTGGTGAAGCAACAGGTGAAGTCAAAGGTCAAGCTCCACGAGGAAAAATATCACATATATTTTCATTAGTGGACTGTGGAATATTCCATTTATGTGTGGCCTTGTTCTTAGGTGTTTTGGAAATGTTTTGTTTGTGCTGTATTATTTTAAAATATTCAGATGACCAAGTGGAGTTTTCAGATGAGCAGGCCCGTGAGTGTCATGATGCACATGATGCTATTGTATGCATTAGTGCATATTTCTTTACAAGTCAGAGGTGCTGGACAGGGTTGTGTCAAAGCTGGTGGAAGGGATAGTGAGTATGTTACTGGGAAAATAGTAAAGAGTGAGCCAGTCTGAGTCTGGGCAGATCATGGGGTGCCGGTCGGTAAGAAAGCAACACCATGACCGGTAAGTGTGAAGAAGTAAAATCCTACCTTGCTGAAGGCAGTTTCTTGTTTGGTTTCTAGGTTTAACAATGTTTAATACAGAGTTTGTAGCAAGATGTGGCAGTGTTGTGGAGTGGCAGAGGCAGTATGGGGTGGGATGGTAATGCAGTGCTAGAGCTCACATGCTGACTTCAGTCAATCCAAACTTACGGTGTGAATTTTTTTTTCATGGGGACCTAGAGTGAGAATATCATGATATGCTAATTTTGGGTCTGTGTAAGCAAAAAATATCAGTGTTACGTGCCATTTAATATCCTCACAGGTGTTGCATAGATAGATAGATAGATAGATAGATAGATAATGTCTGTCCATATATGTATCTAATCTATCTTTCTATCTAAATAACTCTATGGACTGGCTAAAATATCACATTCATTTTTATCTGACGGTTTTGTCCTCTATGAGTAAGGCCTATAGAGATCAAATTCTGCATACAAAAATGTGATATTATTTTTCCGACACATGGCATATATCACTTATACTATGACAGTGACTCCCTAGCAAGGTAGGTCCTAGTGATCCTAGTGATCAAATCCTAGTATTTTATTAAAAATAACTGATTCTGGACTTTTTCCCTTTCACAGTAATCAACTTGTTGCCAGACACATTTAAATGAACATAGTCTAATGAACACATTCAAATGAATGAAACATTTCAGACAGTTCAAAAAAGTCCCAAATAATTTACATAATTTAGGGATCTTGTATCATTTGTTTATTTTTATTTATTTGAATTTTGGTAACCGGGTAGGCCCACTGAGACCATGCAGCCCCTTTTTTATTGACGACCCGGGGTACACATACAGCAAAATAAACTGATTCATACATCGGATATAGCAAAGTGCCAAGGTTAAAACAGGAATAGCATGGCAATACAGAGACTTCTGCAACTACTTGAACTAAAAACAACCATAATAAATGCAATGAGAAAAACATAATTGGAGTATACATACAGATTAATATCTTTAGATGTACACATTTACAGGTCCAGAAAGGAACATATTTATTGTCATAAACACTGTAATAGCGAATAATATACTCTTAGCAGAAAAGTAGTACAGTGTGATAGGGATTAGCAAAAGCAATGCGGGGGTTTAAGGAGGAAAGAGATAAGTTCTTGTTTGAAAAATGACAGGGTAGGGAAGGAGAATACAACAGAGAGGAGGGAGTTCCAGGCTGAGGTGGCAGAGTAGGCAAATGAATGCTTACTCATGAGATGGTACAGTTTCTGAATTGCTAATAATAGAAGGGAAGTAGATTTGAGTGAGTGAGCACTTGTTTGTGGTATACAGTATCCCTTAGGTAAAGGGGATTAAAAAGATTCACTAGCTTGAATACAATGCATAATGTGATGTACTGTAACCTACACTCATAATCTGGCCAGTTTAGAGAAGCTAGGATGTCACAGTAGTGTCTTCTAGAGTCTGCTCCCAAGGCAAAATGCCCAACACTAAAATACATTTGTTGCAGCCGGGCAATGGAAGAGGGTTGAGCAGATAGCAAGAGTGGAGCACCATAGGATAATGTAGAGAGCAGGGCTGTGGAAGCAATTTTTTTGACAGGCAGAGGATGAAAAAAGGGGGAAGAGTCAATAGAAGAGACCTAGCTTCTGGTTTATGATTTTAGTTAGCTGGGTAACATGAGACTCTAATGAGAAGATGGCATCAAGATGCATCCCAAAATATTTAAAAGTTTTGACTATGGCCAGCCCGGTGGCACTGAGGGTTGAGGTGCCAGACACCACACCTCGTGCCATGCTGGTGACCCAGGTTTGGGAATGGACGTGGGTCGTCAAGGGTCGGCTGGGGAGAGAGTGGATTGAGCATCCTAGAACTGCTCTCCTCCCTCTGGGGTGGGTAGAGGGGTGCATGTCACTCTGTAGCAGTGCCTGGTGATGACTGGGTCTAGCACAGGGCTTGCCCCTAGGTCAGTGCACAGAATGGAGAGGAGCATGGCAAGACATTGGCTTATGCGTGAATATCACTGCACTGTCAGCTCCTGGGGAAAAATTGGAGGAAAACAGCTGGGCGTGACTGAGGCAGCTTGATGGCCGCACTCCCGCCGACCCAGAGGACTGTCATGGAATCGTGCTGGGGGGTCTGGTCCAGCTAGGCTCAGAGAGGTGTGGGGAGCTCTCCAGTGAGTTGGGGTGGCCACACCAGACCCCTATCATGTGAGTGAGTCTGCTGCTCTCTGGGGTGGTGGGGGCTGGCGGCTGGATGCCTCCACCGGTGTGTGCTGCAGAAGGGGCAGAAAAAGTGATATGATCAAAAAAAAAATTTTAACTACTTCTGTAGTGTCACCTGACTGCGCACAGATTTGGAGAGAATACAGAGAGACAGAGTTTGATAGCTTAGGGGAGGGATTGTGGAATATCATAGTTTTAGTTTTTTTCATATTCAGAATTAGGTGATTAGCCAAGAACCAAGTTTTGAGCATGTTGAAATTGGAGTTAAGACTTTGGTTAAGCCAACTCATATTTCTGGCTTGTCTGTTTGAGGGTACTGCTTATGGTGACACCTAGGTCCCGTTCTTCCTGCATGGTGCTGAGCTAGACTCCATTGAGGTGGTACTCTGTCCTTGGGTTCCCTTTACCCAAATGCATCACCTTACATTTTTTTGCATTGAACTTCAGCTTCCAGATGTTGGACCATCTTTCCAGCCTCTGTAGGTCTTTTTGTAGGTCCTTAACTGCCTTCTCGCTATCATCCCTTCCTCCTAGATTGATATCGTCCATGAATAGGACAATTTCACCCTGAATACTTATGCTGATGTCACTGACAAAGGCAATAAACAGGACTGGCCCTAATACTGAGCCTTGGGGCACACCACTAGTGATCATACCTACATCAGTCCTCACCCCATTGACCACTACTCTCTGTTTTCTGTCCCTAAGCCAATTATCTACCCAACCAACTATGCACTTGGCTGCACCCAGGTCCTCAAACATTTTCAGAAGGTGATTGTGTGGCACCAAATCAAAGATCTTACAGAAATCAAAATAGAGGAGGTCCACAGTGTGGCCTCTATCTAGTTCCCTAGTGACCCAGTCAAAAAATGTGATTAGGCTAATTTGGCATGACCTTCCTGCCATGAACCCATGTTGCCTCTCATTCTGCAAACTGTTCTTATCTAGGTACTCTACCAAGTCTTTTTTTAATAAAGTTTCCATCAGTTTCCCCACTACCGATGTAAGGCTGACCAGTCGGTAGTTGCCTGCTTCCTCTCAACTCCCTCCCTTGTGGAGAGGCACCACATTAGTTTTTCTCCAGTCTCCCAGAACTTCCCCTGTCTGAAGTGATCTGCTGAATAAATGTGCTAAGGGACCTGCCAATTCACTTGCTAGCTCCTTTAGCACCTTCAGGTGTATTCCACCAGTCCCTGGTGACTTGTCTTCCCTGAACTGATCCAGGACCTCTCTAACCCTACTGTTGGTGATTGATGGTGCTTCCATTTGTGGAACGCCTTTGTCAGCAGCCTTGATGCCATTGTCTGGTACTGGGCCTTTGTGTTCCTCAGTGGACACTGAGCAAAAAAAAAGTTCAGAACAGTGGCCTTCTGCCTATCCTCCTCTACTGCTCTGTCATCATCTTTGAGTCTAACTATTCCTCCCCTTTTCTTTCTTTTTTCTTGCATTTATCAAAAAAAGTGTTTGTTCCCCTCTTTAACCCCTTCCATAAGACAAAGCTCTGTTGCAGCCTTAGCTGATTTCACCGTACTCTTTGCTTTTTTGTTCTTCTAAACATAGGCTTCCCATGCACTGTCTTCCTGCATTCTTTTATAGTTCCAATAGACCTCCTTTTTGGTTCTGATTGCAGTCCTTTCCTGGTTACTGAACCATTTTGTTTTTTTGTGTTTGTTCTTTTTGGTTACTGTTCTTACGCACATCCTGGTAGCATCTAAAATGGCTAACTTAACCAGCCCCCATACTTCTTCCACATCTAAATGCTCCTGGATCCTTAACAGCTTGTTTCTGACTACATCTCTCATTTTGTCAAAATGGGCTCCTCTGAAGTTTAAAACCTCTGTCTTGGATTGCGATTTTTCTACCCCAGAGCTAACTCAAACCACACAGAAATGTGGTCACTGTTAGCCAGTGGCTCCCCAACTCCTGTAGCCCTTACTACCACTGAGTTAGTGAGGACCACATCCAGGATGGTGTCTAGCCTAGTTGGGCCACTAACTAGTTGTGTAAATAGGCAGTCTTGTAGGACATCAGCCACCTTTTGACTCCTAGTAGAACCTGTCACTGGGATGCTCCAGTTAACATCGGGCATATTGAGGTCTCCTACCACCACTGTATCCCCTGTTTGTGCTAAACCTCTGATCTCCACTAGGAGCTCTTCATCCCTGCCCTCAACCTGCCTCAGAGGTCAGTATATCACACCTATGTGGATCCTCTCCTCCGTTGCCAAACTGAGTAGCAGACCTAGGGATTCCATACCATCCTTTTTGATGCTATCTACTGAGATGGCATTTATCCTGTCCTTTACATATAATGCTACCCCTCTCCCTACCCTTCTGTCCTGTCTGAAGAGGGCATAGCCCAGGACCGAAAGGTCCTAGTCATTTTTCTCTGAAGCCCAAGTCTCCATGATAGCCACCAGGTCCACTTGGGAATCCACCATCATTGCCTGCAGGTCACTTATTTTGTTTCCCAGGCTTCTGGCATTGATGCATACCCCTTTCCATAGTCTGGTACCCCTGCTGCCATTCACTATTGGAAGGCTACAGCCTGTAGTTCAAGGGGGCAGTGCAACTGGCCACCCCCTTCTTTGGCCTGTTTAAGGGCTGCCTCCTCACTCCACACACAAGCATTTTTTCCTTGCAGCTGGAGGCTCAGTCGGTCTATCTTTTCCCCTGGAGCCTGCTGGGGCCTGGCCCTCCCCCATGTTGCTTTGTTGTGGGCTACTCGGTTTCTTCTGGACTTTTGTTTTGTGTTCTCCTGCTTTTGGTTAGTATTGCTTGCCTCCGGCTGCTGCGTGCTTCTTTGTGTTGCTTGTTTCTGTCCTCCTGTGTTTGAGTTTTGTTGGCATTTTCCTTTTGGGGGGCTTTCTGGTTTTCTTGCTTCCTGTGCACTTGTTTGTATCATGCTAATCCTGTACTGGTGCTATTTGGCTCCCATTCGCTCACTAGCTTTCAGCAAACCTTCGTTGCAACTGCAATTGTTATCTGTATGTTTAAACTCCATTCCTGCTTCCCTGCTTGCTGCCTCAGTGCTTTTCCACGATAACTGTTTGCACCTTTGCAGGCTCACACTCAAAACTAGCCCATGGCATTCAAACCCGCTTTCATGCAATTGCACCAGCAGTCCTTGCTGTTGTTTCAGTACATCGTCTCTCCCTGAAATTCCACTGTTTGTTTAGCTTGGCTGCTCCTAGAAGCCATAACTGTTTGTTGCTGGATGTTGCTCATTACTTTTATATACTGCTTCATTATATTTTGGAGGTCAGCACAGCTACAGCTACAGCTGTCACTGTAAACTGATTTTAAAATCTGCATGTAGGTCACGGCACTTTACTGTTGCTTCCTTGTTTTTCCTATGGTGAGGACTGGGGGTTGTGGTGAAGTTGTGGCCCAATGTGGTCCAAATTCCTCATGTTTGAATCCTACCTCTGCTGCAAAAATCCTCAGAGTATTTAAGCCATCATTAATTGGCTTCTTTAATGAGACTGGTTGGCTTGCCTCCCTGCTAATATGGAAATTGCTGCCTCTCTGACCTACATGCATTTTTACTGTGCCTCACAGACCTAGATACAGGTCCAATCATTGCTTACATGGAAGTTTTCTGCTATATGCTTGCTATAAAACTTGTCTGACCTATGTGAGGGTCTACAATGCTCAGCACCTCTTTAAGCTCTCCATGGAGGTGTGCCAACCTCGACCATTGGTTACCATGGTGCAGGGCTCACCCTGCAGCTGACGGTCTCACTCTGCACCCCAAAGTCCATATCTTGAGCATGCAAAGCTCAGGGCAAGGTCCTTCTCACCTGGCCCATAGCTGAGAATGTTCTCACTCCGGGTGGACCTTCAGTCATCAACCGTACCAATGGCATCTCTCAATGTAGCATTAAGACTTCAGCATCGAAGTGGTGGGGCTCTCATGAAGGGACCCTTTAGCTGACCAAGTGGGGTTTGGAGGCACCCTTCAAAGCTGTTCTCCCTATGTCTGCCTCTAGTTCAATTGGTTTGTTTTTAGATCGGTAGGCCAGCTGAGCACCTCAGCAGTAATCACTCTCCTCCTCTTTCCACCTTGGAGGAGCAGTGTTGCACAGTTAGCCTCACAGCCCTTCACAGCATTCCCATTAGAGTGATAGAGAAGAGCTTTCCTCCAAATTGGAATATTTTCCACCCCTTTAATTGAGTTTTCAAATTGTAGCAGCAGAGTTGTCACTAATCAAAAACATCCCAAGCATGGAAGGAAGGTGACCTAGGCCTTGGATTCCCAAAGATTTCCTTCTCAAAGGTTTTTTTTTTTTCTCTCCTCTGTGTAACAGGTCATAATATTTAGTTAGCTTTAGACAATAATCCCTATGTCACTTAGGTAGGTTTCCACTGTTGGATGGAGCAGGTGGCCATCCCGTAAGTGTCCTGTCTCTCCCTTTGGCTGTTCTCTCTCTCCTTAGGAAGCCAGGCCTCCACACCTTACAGTCAGACCTCTGAATGTGTCACTATTCACCTGTTGTTTCCTGCCTTCTCTACTCTACATACTACCAACTAACCCATGCTACCAACTTAACCCATTCTACTAACCGACCTGCACACAGCTCCTTGACTGTGATAAGTGTTCACTACCTTGTATGTTTTGCTTGACACTCTTTTTAGGCTTCTTCCTAAGGTAGCTTTAGTGATTCCCTTGGCACCTCAAGAGGTGCAACCCTCCCCTAAGGTTCCTTGCCCTTGTACCCCTACATGGTGGTATATCCCATGGCTAGAGAAGCGAACAGCCAAAGATTATCTATGTTACACAAGCATGAAACCAGTTGCACAGGCACATTGAATTGGAAAGTAACAGCCTGTAGTTCAAGGGGGCAGCGCAACTGGCCACCTCCCCTTTGGCCTATTTAAGGGCTGCCTCCTCACTCCACACACACAAGCATTTTTTCTTTGCTCCTCCATCCACCCCTCCTCCTCCAGTGGCCACACCTCTCTCTCCCATGGGCTTCTTCCTAAGGTATCTTTAGCCAAGGGAATCACTCTCATGGCACCTCAATGGGTGGAACCCTCCCCTAGGGTTCCTTGCCTTTGTACCCCTACAGTGTGATATACCCCATGGATAGAGTGGTGAACAACCAAAGATTATCTACATTACACAAGCATGAAACCAATTGCACAGGCACATTGAACTTGGTTCTGCTGTTGGGTCTGTGGATGCATGGTCCTTTGTTCGGTTCCCCATCTAGATCCCTGGATAGATAGATAGATAGATAGATAGATAGATAGATAGATAGATAGATAAATAGATAGATAGACAGACAGACAGACAGACAGACAGAGAGGGATACAGATAAATAGATATAGATTAATACCATCAAGGGGTCAAACAAGTCATAAAGCCACAAGCCTAAAGCTTTTTCAAGTCCTAGATGGGATTATTTCACGAATATACCTGACTTTTCCACCTTTTATTTTGTATAATGCATTAGGTTGGACACTATTTGCTGAGTTCTATGTTTTTTTCTGTATTATAGGGATTTTCCATGCTGTAGTGGTATGTGTTCATGTTTTTCCATAATGTAGTGATTTTCTGCAGTGTAGTGGTATGCACTTTAGTACTTTTTTTTTCAGTTAGTGTTTTTCCTTTGTGCAGTGAGTTCCACGAGAAATTTGCTGGGTTTTTTGTTGTCCTTGTAGAGGCTTCATCAGGTTTCCCTTTAGCATTCTGAACTGCTGATAGCTTTTTCCATGGGAATAAAGGCCCTAGACACCATACAGACCCTCATACATGCTATCACACATACTATTGCAGCATAAGGTACATTTGTATTCACTCATACTTGCTATGATGTGCTTAGGAACCGTTATCTAGCATGATTACTTTTGCTGTGCTTGTGTGCTACCTACAGCTTTTAGCCATGATGCAATGGTCAGCATCTTTTATGAATCACTGTATTGTTACCCAAAAGCAGCCTTAGTCAGCATAATGCTTATCAGTGTGCACGTGCAAAACCTAACTAAGTTAGGTGTGAGCTGCTCACCACTATCCACCAATAGAATTGCTGTAGTTTGTTCTTCTGCCTTTTTGGGAGTGTCCTTTACCTAGTACTGTACTTTCTTATCTCTAAGTATAAGAACTCAGGTAAGTCTGTTATTCACTGAATTTGCATGATGACATTGCAGTGCTTGGAGGTTCTGAACTCCCAGCAGGTATGCTGTTTTTCTACATGTTTTGGAATAAACTCTGTGATATCTGGGCTTCTGTGTCATGTTTTACCAACAGGTCCAGAAACCTGCCATCCAACAACAGGTAACATTTTACTTTTCAAGGAAAGTGCTACCCTCTAGACAAAACTGCTACCCACTTGAAATATGTCTAAATCCACCAATGAAACCATGATACCCACATTGCAACAGTACTTCTGTCTGCAGCCATGCAGGCCCCATTCAGCCAGAGGTACTTCTGCACACTGTACAATATACACGCATAGGTGTAACCTGTGGGCTGGCCCATGCTTCTGCAGCCACAGAAACAAACCCACAAATGTGACACATCAGTGCTACTGCATTTGTGAATTCTGGAAACAGTTATATGTTGTTTGTCTTACCTGACAATGGCTGTCTGTGGTTTCATGTGTGGTGTTGTCCTTTTGCTGCTTGGGGGGATAGTTAGGATTGGAAACCCTAACACCACGTTTCTTACTTTTGTGGCATTAAGCTAAACCCTAATTGGTGCACTAGCACTGTTTGTTTTACAATTAATTTACTTTTTTGAGATAATGGAAGCATATCCTTATTCCTGCAGGTCCCTGGGATCTGAGTGAACACATACACAGGGCCCTTAGGGTCATGCAGGCCCTGCACTTCCATGGGGCAATGTATGTCAAGAATTAGTGGGGTTGTCTGGTGGGCTGTGGAAGCACAGGGCCTCTGGGCCCTGTGCTTCCATGTGGCCACAAATACAGATACACAGGGAAAATAGGCCATCTGTTATCTGAAGCACAGGAATTTCTGGCACCCATTAGTGCAGAGGTGCAGGGCCCTATGACAACAACAAATTTCTGTTCACTATATGGCACATGGGCCTCTGTGGGCAACCCTGCTTCTTGTCTTCCCAGGCTGGGCGGTGGTGCTGCATGACAGTGCCATTCCCCCAGCCTTGGCCCATTCAACTGGCTCACTGAGCTTGCTCCAAAAACCAGATCACTGGCACAGGATCACAAAGCACTGCCCTCTGAAGTTCAGGCACTTTTTTAATTTTTTTATTTTGACCCCACATTTTCAAGATAGCAATTTTATGACTGCTCCTTACAAACATGACATGTGGCATTTATAGAATAGTGTCCAAAATGTCATTTCACTCCACAAGTGTGAAAACACATTTTGTAAAGGATTTGAAAAATGGCACCAGTCACATTTATGAAGTGGGGTAAAAAAATGACTGTGTTGAAAGTCTGGAGTCAAAATATAGACAATTACTATAGTCATGAATCTCAATCTACAGTCATAACTTAGTTGTTGTTTAATATTTTTGTCTCAAATTTAGAACATTGTCTCCTTATAACCCCATGTCATGAACTCATCAGGTGAACATTTTCAAATTGCACAAAATGTGATTTCATGGCACAATTGCAAAATCACCTTTTGTACTGGATTTGAAAATTTCACTGAAGTTCTTCATGAGATGGGGTCCCAAACATGCCATGTTGAAAGTTTGGTGAAAAAATATTTAAAATCAGCCAAATATTTCAGCATTCACTCATAACTTGGACATTTTACCATATGTTTCCACCAGATATTCAACATAGTCTTTGTACGACCCCACCTCATGAACTAATAGGTGAAACTGTTCAAATCTCACCAGAAATGTGATTTTGTGGAGCAACTGTGAAATCGATTTTCTGAACAGATTCAAAACATTTCACATATCGTATTCATGAGTTGTGGTACCAAAAAGCTCATGCTGAAAATTTGTTGTAAAAATATATAAAAAATTACAATGTTATGAGCAAAATGTCAAAACACATCAAAATACTGTACATTAACTGGATTTACCTTATTTTTCTATACTGCAGTCATGGTTCCCACAGGAGGGTGTCTTTCCCATCAGAGAGTGGATCTATTTCATTGAACCATGTTTATGTGAGTGAGGGTGTGTGGAAGGGGTTGGGGTGGTGAGTGCAGTGTGCGGTGGTCAGGGTGGGGTGGGGTGAAGTATAGGGGTTCAGATTAGTGAGGGACTGTTTTCTTCTATGCAGGTTGTAAAAAATTAATGAGGACTCATTTTTTTTCTTTATAGGTTTACTTAACATAATAAAAAGGCAGGAAGCCTTTATTTTTTACAGAGACAGGATTCAACACTTGGAATTTGGCATCCCAGTGTTGACATTTATTGTTTAGAGGCACCAGAAGTGGGCACCCCAGTGACACCACCAATGTATTGGGGGGCAGGTAATCTGGAGTTGAGGAAGAATGACACAGTGCTGGAGTTGATCACCCCAGTCTGCTTATAATTCACTCAATCAGCACTTTGTGTTTCTGACCACAACCATTCAGGTAAGTGAAGAAAACCAATGACTGATTCCCACATTAACTGTAGTGGACTGTACCTGACTTGTGAGTTTGGAGCTGTTGTTCTGCTACATCTTGCATGATTCAGGAGTCAGGGCTGTATTTAAATTGTCCACCACATCTTGCACTGTACTCTAATTGGGAAGTCAAAGCTCTTGTTGAAATCCCCTGCTGCAACTTGCACTCTGAGACTAACTGGGGAGTCAGAGTTGTGTTGAAATTGACCACTGCAGCTTGCACTCAATTCTAATTGGGGAGTTAGGGCTCAAATTAAAATCCTCTGCTACATAAACTAATATATGACATAAATAAAAATGATATACTAAAAACAAGGACCATTTAATCCAATCCACTAACTCAGGAAAATATGGTTAAAAGTTGAATTGAAATACAGGAAACTGGGGAGAGGGGTCTTACTTTCTCATATGTTCTTAGTCCAAGCTCTTATTTCAGCTTCAACTTCTGTATGTTTTTTTAATTCCCATTTCCCCTTGCCCATTCCCACTAGCACTTTGTGTTTCTGACCACCAACCTTTAGGTAAGTGAAGAAAGTTGATGACCAAGTCTCACATTAATTGTAGTGAACAGTACCGACTTGTGAGTTCAGGGTTATTGTTCTGTTGCAGCTTGTATAATACAGGAGTTGTGGCTGTAGTAGAATCATCCACTGCAGCTTGCTCTATATTCTAATTGGGGAGTTAGGGCTCTTGTTGAACACCCTTGCTGCAGCTTGCTCTCTATTCTAATTGGGGAGTTAGGGCTCTTGTTGAACACCCTTGCTGCAGCTTGCTCTCTATTCTAATTGGGGAGTTAGGGCTCTTGTTGAACACCCTTGCTGCAGCTTGCTCTTTGAGTCCAACTGGGGATTTGGGGCTGTTTTGAAATTACCACCACAGCTTGCACTCAGTTCTGATTAGGGAGTCAGGGTTCTTGTTGAAATTCCCTGCTACATAAAATAATATATGATATAAATAAAAATGACATAATGAAATGAGAACCATTCAATACAATCGATTAGCTTTTTAAATGAGCTTTTTGGGTGCGAGCAGAAAAATAAATTTCCCCATCTCACCACATTGTGTGCAACAGGGGAATTTTCAAGTCACAATGTGAAAAATGGCTCCTTTTGCTTAGCTGAGTACCCAGGATTTTGGGGTGCCCAGAAAAGGTATTTTTGGACCACATTTGAAAAACCTAACACTGGAATCTAGCTAAACAGGTTCAGTTTATCTAGGTTCAGGTGTTCCTTTTTTCAAAATAAATAACTGTTATGCATTTTCCGTGTTCTTTAGTTTGGAAAAAAACAACCAAGATGGCAGCCATCACAACCCGTAAAACTGTTTTCTGTGTTTTGAGCACTAAATGATGGGAAAGCAGAATGCTCTCACAACACAAAAATTTTCATGTCATATCAGAGGGCTATCCATAAACCCTACTGAGCATGTTGAGAAAAAAAAAATAAATCCTTATAACTCTGGAAATGATTATCACTTTTTCATAAAAGCTTTGTAAGGCACTGCCTGGGCACAGGCTGCTTCTACCCTAAAAGTATCAGAAAAAGATTCTTACCATCTAGACTGTAGGTGAGAGCAAAAAGAGTGCATTAGGAAAAAAGCACCACATTTCATTGAAAAGCAGCATTCCGTATCTCAAAAATGACTAAAGTTACTGTCACCAAACTTCTCACGTCATGAGGATCTGCCTCTGACACAATGCATGAAAATTTGGGACAAGTTTGTTGAACACCACCAAAGTTATTAAGGTGCAAAAATTGGGGCTTAACATTAAACCCTACCTAATGTTAACTATACTGGTGCTATACACCAGTGTAATATATATGTATATATATATATATATATATATATATATATATATATATATATTATAGTGGCACGGTAGTGCCACTATAGTTAGGGTTGAGGAGCCATTTACATGTTAAATCTAAAATTTGGCACCTTAATAACTTTGTAACTGTTTGACGGATTTGCCTGAAATTTGGAATACTTGATCAAGACCCATACACATTGAGATCTGCCAAGTTTCTTACTAGTCACATATACGGCTGCAGAGTTATTAAGTGTGATCTGCGGGCACGTTTATGCTTTTCTGGAATTTTACGGTCATGCATACAGGTAGCACAGTTTGCACGACCGATCTGAAATCTTCAGGGAACGTGAGTCCGGGGTCCCCGATGTGCCTTTTGAAGATTTCGTGAAAAAATATTAAACGATTCAAAAGTTATTCAAAAAACAAGTTCCCATTATAAGTCAATGGGAAAAGTTAACAAAAAGTTCGACAGTGTCGCAAATGCAGTTTTTACTGTCGCAAATGGCCCTTTTACTGTCACAAATCCACCATTTTGTTTTCAGTTAGTGATCAGAAAAATGCTTGGCATTTAAAATTGGGACCCTCTAGCAACCTAATTCTTTTTGTATTCACCTAGTTGGACCCTGAGGATGCTAGCTATGTCTTTATTCTGGGGTAAAACACCCCAGAAATATGTTTTTCCAATTTCTGAAAAAAGTATTTTCACAAAGTACTGTCGCACTTGCGACACTGTCGAATGAATTTGTGAAAGCTTTCACAAACTTCGACAGTACTTTTCTAGGCTGTGGGAAAATGACAGCAATTCTTTGGCACCCTACTGCAAAAGAACGGTTTGGTGTTTTGGCCTGAAATTTGGATGGAACGCAGCCAACATCTCACAGATGTACCTTTCAGTATTTTGTTGAAAAAATATTACAAGGCGGAAAAGTTACAGCACTCCAAAGTTGACGCTTTTTCCCATAGGATAACATTACAGCGTACAACGCATTACAGGAATCCTTTGGCGCCCTGCTGCAAAATAACGGTTTGGTCTTTTGGGCTGAAATTTGGAGGGAATACAGCCAACATCCCACAGATGTGCCTTTCTGTGGTTTGAAGAAAAAATATTTCAGGGAGCCAAAGTTATGGCACTCCGAACTTCTCTTTTTTTCCCATAGGATAACATTACGGCGTTTGCTACGCCTTTCAGGGCCTGTATCTCAGAAACGGTGCGAGATACAGACTTTTCGTCAGAAAAATGCTTAGCCCTCTAATGGGAACTAAGCATAAAACTAGCCAGGAAAGTCATAAATCATATGACTTTTAAATTTTTTTTCTACGTCGTACGGTTCCTGAGATATAAGCAATTTAGTATTCCAACTCCTAATTTTCTGCTCTGAGAACCATTATTATGCATACATTCTTTGTACTCACTGTCTTTCTTTATGCAGCTTTTGGGGAAAATCAGCCTGTGTGCTTACATTCCTGTTACCGTTACCGTTTTTGCTTGTAGTTCCATTCCTGTTTCACTTACCGTTTACGTCTATGCCACCATGTGCGTTACCCTTTGCATTTTCATTTGCACTTGCTTTTGCATTTTTTTAACATTTCTGTCTACTCTACTGTTTCTCTTTCTGTTTCGCTTTACGTCACCATGCGCATTACTTTTTGCGTTTGAGGGCACATTGTTACTGTTAATTGTTATGTGACAAGACATCATGTGGCGGGAGCACGGGGCCCAACTCCCGCCGCAGCATTACATTCACTATTTCTCATTATCATTCTCAAAAAGAAAAATTAGAGGCAAAAAACTCAGTTTAATGCATTAGTTAGGGTTGTTTCACACCGACAAAGTGAGAGATGCGGTTAGGGGTTGAAAGCCCCATGGCCCCCTGCCCATCCCAACCGGCATCGGGCGCACATTAGGGTTGTCGTCCCAACTCCTCACCCCATTCTCCCACACCTCTGCTTCTCACACATGTGATGGGTGAGAGTTATGGCCGACAACCGTAATGCGACACGCGATGTCGGGTTGAGGTGTGGGCAGTGGGGGCTATGGGGATTTTCAACCCAATACCAAATTTCTCACTTTTGTCATGTGTGAAACAACCTAACTAATGCATTAAATGGAGTTTTTTGCCTATATATATATATATATATAGATATATATATATGTATATATATCTTCTTTGCAAAAAAAACCTGCATTATTGCTCCAGTTAGGGCTCAACTTAATGCACAAAACTGGAGAAACTTGGCATTAGGATTTACAACCCTAACTACCCATCCCCAGCAAGACCACACAAGCAACCACAGATAGTCATTCATTTATTTTATGTATTTATTTACTTTGTTTACCGGGTAAGTATGCTGAGCCAAAGGCCCTTTTTCAGGAACAACCCAGAGCTGCACTTACAAAGCAGCCACAAGATGAATAAAGATGTTACATACATGTGAAAACAAGCAATAAAAATACAACATGCAATATGCAGGAGTAATGCTTAGGTACAATACATTCATAGATGTTATCAATTAAAACATACACAATCTAGCTATTTTAAGAAATAAGACCTTATTTTATTTTTAAAAACAGTAGGATTTTCAGAGTTGTGCAGAAAATCAGGGAATTTATTCCAACATTTAGCAGCATAAACAGAGAACACACGTTCACCCTTTGCAGGAGAGGAGGGTGGAATAGAAAGCAAGTGTTTTCCAGATTTTCTTAGTTTCTTACAATCTTTTCTAAAATTTAAAAGCATATATAATGGAGAACTGGATGCTATTCTCAAGGTTTTGTGCACAACACAGCATAAATTATATAGACTACTAAGCCTTGGTGGTAACCAACCAGTGTTTGCATACAGTACAGCACACAATGATGTCGACTGCATGGCATATTTAATGCAAAATGACAAAACCGATTCAATGTCTTAATTAATAAAGCTAAATTAGTAGAAGATAGATTTCCATACACAAAAGAATTATAATTTAATGCAGATAACAATATTCTTTTTGTAGTAATACATCTGGCTTGTAATGTTAACCAGCTATTAAGCTTAAACAACATTCTCAATTTTTTATTAGTTTGTCTGCTGATGGCCTTTGTATGAGATGAGATGAGAAAGTTAGATTTGAGTCTAAAAGTACCCCATGATATTTAAATTCAAAAACTTGCTGTAAGAAGGTACCACTGAAATCAGAAATCAACATTGATGCGCATTAGGTACATTTGGTTTTCTTACTATTTTTTTTTAAGTTGATAGATTTTATTGAGTGAACATGAGCATTACATATGCAACAAGAAACAAAAAGGAAAGAACAGGAAAAACAACAACAATGCAATTAAACACTATGGCCCAAAACACAAAGAATACACCTTGGTCTATGCATGTAGTACCTTACATGTTGTCGCATAACAGTTGCATAGATGGGCACTATAAACTCTGTGTGTCTGAATCACTTGGGTCCTATACTGTGTGGGGGGGGGGCTCTTGAGCCCACCCTTCTGACACCATTCATGATCATCTCACAGTTAAATGGGACCCTGGGACTATACCTGATGTTTCACCTGGGGGAGTATACCAGACATGCTCTTCCAGCTCCTCCCCCAGATTCAGGCTTGTCAGGTGTTCTTGGTAGATGATTGACCCATCATATGAGTAAACCAAACTATTTACATCTCAGGTAACCTTATACCTGGTTGGTCTTGGATGTGCATACATATATGAACATATATGTGGTACTTGGGGTATTCTTGGGGGCACCTAGGTCAGTGTCCGGTGATTTACGACAGTATTCAGAGGTCAGAAAGGGTTACCAGCATTGATGGTATTTATCAAGGGTACCTGTGGGAGTGCTGGGCATCCTTTCATAATTGGCCACCTGGCTTAGTGACGTGATAAATTCTGCTGAAGATGGGCATTTGTCTGTGCACCAAGTCATAAGCAGTAGTCTCTTGGCCAGTGCTCCTGCCACAGTAACCCATTGGGCCACTGAGTCATATTTAAGATGCCCATCCGGCATGCACCTCAGCAATAGAAGAGAGGCAGATACATGGATACGGTGTACAACCTGTTCACAAATCTTGATGATTTCAACTCAGTATGAGCTGATTGTGGGGCATTCCCACATAATGTGGTAGCGGTGTGCCTCTTCTTGTCCACATCTCCAACACACATCATCTTTCCTGAGGCCTAGCCTCTTAAGTTTTGCAGGGGTGTAATACCATCTTAACAGCATTTTATACATAATTAGTCTAGTCCTGCCATCTCTGCAGGAGTGGTGTATGCAGGTCCAGCAATTAGCCCACTGGGAGGTAGATATTACAGTGTTGGTCTCCTCCTCCCATTGAGTTTTTGCTGGCAGTGTAGGGTCTGGGGTGGCATCTCTAAGGTCCCTATATATTGCCTTTGCCCTGTGTTTTTAAATTTTATACCAGCATGGCATCTGTGGTGATATAGGATCAGCTCTAAATTTGGGGGCTCTGTTCTTAATGGCATCCCTAATCTGGAGATACCTCCAGAATTGATTTGCTGGGATGTGGTACCTGTCTTTAAGCCCTTGGAAGGTATCCATGACTGTAGTCCCTGGTACTAAGAGGTCCCTGATCAGCCTTATGCCTTTAGCTTCCCAGCCTATCCATCTAATCCCTGCATTCCCAATCTAAATCTCTGGGTTGTTCCATAGCAGTGACATTACCCATGGCATACTTGGGAATCCCACTATTTTATGTTTTCTCCCAATACTGAATTGCTAAATTGATAACTGGGGAAACTTGTCTCGACAGCTTCCTCTTTGTGTACAACCACACCACTGGTGAGGGAGCCTCACTCAGTTCTGCTTCCAGGTCCAGCCAGGTTGGAGATTCTGATCCAATGGGCAGGAACCATTGCACTATTTGGGCTGTGATGAATGCCATGTAGCAGCCCTGGAACCATGCTAGACTCCATCTGCCTCTGCTCCAATGTTGTCTTAGTTTTTATCTACTAAACTCTGGTGGCACCCCCTCCCAGAGATAGCTACCCATGAGCTTATGCATCTTATGAAACCATTTCATTGGGATCTGCAGAGGGAGATGTGCTGGCATGTACAGTAGCCTGGGGGCAAGCATCATCTTGACTGAGTCTATTTTGCCTGCCAGAGACAAATGAAGGGCTCACCAGTGGTCTACTTCCCCTCACAGTGCCCCAAGGAGTGAACTAAAGTTGATGTCTATCAGCTTTTGAGTTTTTTTTGTGGAGGGTCACTCCCAGGTGCGCTATGCCCTCAGGAGCCCATTTTAGCCCCTTTCTTTTAAGTCCTGTTCTTTGCATGCAGCATTAATGGGAAGGACCTCTATCTTTGCCTGGTTGATACTAAGGCCTGACACCTTTGAGAAATGGGAGAGAATGTTTAGGGTCACCCCAATGGCCTCTGGTCCAAAGGTCAATGTGATCAGGAGGTTGTCAGCATACAGGAATGTCTTAAAGTTAATGCCCCCTACCTGTATGCCTGGGATATCCCTTGACTCCCTTAGTGCAATTGCCAGGGGCTGTATGGCAGAATGAAGAGTAGGGGTGAGGGGGGCATCCCTGCCTCATGCCTTTGAGTAGGGGGAAGCCCTTGAACTAGTTCTGTTAGTCAGGACCTTAGCCATAGGGTCTGAGTATAGTAAGGTAACCCATTCCCTATGCTTGGGGTCCAGCCCCATTGTTGCTAGTGTGGCCATGAGGTAGAGCCATTTGACCAAATTGAATGCCTTTTCAAAGCCAACAGCTAGTGCCACCATCAGCAGGGGCAATTTTTGGGCATGATGAATGAGGGAGATCAATGTTCTATGGTGATCAGATCCCTTTCTACCTTTTATGAACCCCACTGGATGGTTAAGGCCATAGAGGTGTTGTTCCAAGTGGATGGCTAGAATTGTGGCTAGAATCTTAGTATTGGCATTGATAAGAGATATGGGGTGGTAGTTATTAGGGGCCATTGTGTCTTTGCCCTTCTTTGGGATCACGGTGATTACCACTTCTCCCATATTGGGAGTAAGTGTATTTTTTTGTTAGTGAGTACAGGAAAATTCTCCTCTGATATCTGGGAAGTTTGGCCTTAAGGGCCTTGTAGAAGTCAGTGGGGTATCCATCATTCCCTGGGGCATTGTGAGAGTTCAGGGAGTTTATGGCTTGTAGAATTTCCTCCTCAGTTATGGGCTCATCCAGTTTGGTAGCCACCTAGGGCTGGACCCTTGGGATTGGGAGTTGGGACAGAAATGTGTCTATGCTCCCTCTGTCCAGCGGGGTAGGGGACAGGTGTAATTGCTCATAAAATTTCAACATGACCTTATTAATACCCTCTTGTGAGCATGTCAGGGTACCTGCCTCTTCTTTTAAGCATGCAATGGTCCTTACCACCTGTCTGCTTTTAAGTCTATACACCAGGAGTTTCCCGGACTTCTCACCCCCCTCCCAGTATGAGTGATTTATCCTCTTAAATGCTAATTCTCCCTTCCTAGTGAGGTATGCATTTAGTTGGACTTGGGTGCTATTCAACTGTGCCATTAGGTTGGGGTCTGGTATCTGGGACTTGGAGTTCCTATACTTGGTCTCTAGCTCAACCAGCTGCTTCTCTAATGGTGCTTGTTCAGCCACTCTTTGTTTCTGTCTTCTGGAATCATAGGCCATGATGTGCCCCCTTAGTGTCACTTTGTATGCCTCCCACAGGGTGGAATCAGAGACATCCTTTGTGTCATTTGTCTCCCAATAGAGGGCTGTTTCAGCCTTGACCCATTGAAGGAACTGTGTGTCCTCCACCAGTAGTGAGTCTAGTCATGAAGAGGGAGGCTGTGGAGGGTCAGGGCCAACTCTCTGTCTCATTTCTGTGGGGTGTGATCCGATATTATTATGGGATGTGTGTGCATCTGAGTGACTTTCTCATATCAGTTATGACTAATAAACCACGGGTAGGATATTCAAACATGCACCAGGCTCAGCACCATTGAATATGGCAATGTGGCCTCCCACATTGTGCATGGCGTAGTGGCACTGCGCCAGTGCAAGTGGCAAGTGAGGAGTAGAGGGATGCGCCAGCACAAGTGTGGTTGTGCTAGGTGTAGGGACCGTGATATTCAGCAGTGGATATGCAAATGGGGCCATAATGCATGCAAGATGCAACTGGGGCCATTAGTATGAAATTATGTCCCCATTTGCATGCAGGCGCGCTAATCCCTGGCGACTTGCACCTGGTGTTCTGCCAGGCTGCAGCCGTCAGGGACCGACACCCCCTGCACAGCACGGCAAAGTGCCCCAATGCCCGATCACGGGCATATGTAATAAATATATAAAGTCCTATATCTCTGGTGGTCCAGTGGACCGCTTCCAGCCTGATCGCGGGCAGTAGTAAAGATTAAATATGTCCTATATCCCTGGTAGTCCAGTGGACCACTTCCAGCCTGATTGTGGGCATGCATATGCTAAAGCAGTTTAAAATAACCCTGGTGGTCCAGCGGTACCCCTCCCCACCCACCCACTGAGCCCTGACACCCCACTCCCCTGGTCAGCGGCGGTGGCAGCACCCCACCCTCCAGCTTCCGCCGCCAGCTGACTGACTGTGTACAGTACAGCTATATGCCCATTGGTCCACAGTGTGGGATAATGGGCATGCAGACCGTACTACACAGTCCAGATATGTGAATGGATCCATGTGGATGCGGTCCACCAGACCACCTGGGATATCGGACTTCTTTATTTATTACTGATGCCCACAATCATGAGTGGGGGGCATGATGCCAATGGACCCTGGCACAGGGGCTCGAGTGGCTATCCACAGCTGGCTGCTGCCATGTTGCACCCTGCAATACGGCAGCTCACCTGTGGGTGGCCGGCCCTTGCTCCTGCTTCTTTGTAGCTCAACTTTGAGAACCAGTGTGCGGAGCAAGTAGGGGTTGCACCAGCATATGCACCGCACATCCCAGGCTGAATATCAGGATGTGCGGAATATGTATGGGCGTGCCCCCTGCACTTGTGCCGCATACATTACTGGTATGCCCTGGTGCATCGGGATCTGCGCGGCACAACATCCCCTTTTGAATATCGCGCTGGGGCACATCAGCGGGTTTCGCATGGTGCAACACTATTGCACCATGCACAACCCCTTTGAATATCCCACCCCACATGTCCAGTCTTCTGGCCAAGCCATGCACTGGAGAGAAGTAGGTATAGTCTTTCCCACCTGGATTTTGAGTTCTCCATTCACCTAGGAGAGAGTGTTTAGCTACCAGGTTGTGTGCTGCTTTGTCGGCTTGTCTATGTGGTTCCTTACTTCCCCTGCTGCAATAACCAGGATGTGGTTTTCATTAAATTCCACTAGTGCTTGGTTAATCCCATGGAAAAACTCTGGGACATCTTGGTTGTGGGCATAGAGGTTTAACAGCATAAGGGGGCCCTCTTGCATTTGCATTTTGGCCATAACCAACTGTCCCTCTTTGTTCCCCTTAATCCTCTTAGATTTCCTGCCCAGCTTCTTGTGGAGCAGAATGGAAACTCCCCTTTTACTTGTGGCTGCATAGCTATGGATCTCCTCCACCACCCAGCCCCTTTTTATCTTCCTTGCTTCCATGGAGGACAGTTTTTGTCTCTTGAAGAAAGGCCACCTGGGGTTTCAGCTTTTTTAGATGAGACAACACTTTTTTTTCTCTTGATGGGGGAATTAAGGCCATGGACGTTCCAGGTCACAAAACTAGTCTCCCTCTAGAAGCTTGGGTAAACCATTCTGAATGGGTGATGGCCAAAGATACACATTCCTCTCCGTTATTCCACCCTCTGTTATCTGAGCCCATTGTCCCCCCAACCTCAAAGTACCATGAAGCCTCCCCTTCTCCCCAGTTACCTGTGAGCACATTGTCTCCTTTGTCACACATATTAACAGAATAACATTTAAAATAACACATTAATATATACACTCTGAAACCCTTTGGATGCCCATTCCCTGGTGTCTCCCTTCCTCCCTATTCCCAGTCCAGAAACTAGCCATCACAATCCATGTTGGCCAACCAGTGGCCCAGACAATTGTGATTGTCACTAGGGGGAACCTTTGGTTTATCTTAGACCGTACCTTGTACCCACTCCTACGATACTCCCTTTTTCCTCATTGCTTGCCAGTATACTCTAGGTATGTGCTCTACTGTGTCTGTAGTCCTCTGCTGGGTACTGTCCAGTAGGGTTAATTCAGCTCAGTATGAGTCATGGTCTGGACCTCCCTGATGGTGGGCTACGTCAGTGCCCTTCTACCCAGTGGACTCAAGGTGGTCATCCCTTTCATAACTCATACAGATACTATCCCACTGTGTCTGTCCTGGTATGCCCCTCACTGTACGCCAGCTCAGGTCTTAACCAGGTGCCTGTCAGCGAGGCATCCCCATACTCTTTTATCCAGAGGGTAGACTAGGGCATGTCTATCACCTCATTGATCACTCTGCTGAGGTTCTGTGTCATGGAGGTGTATGGGGAGTTTTTGCCCTATTTCAGCATCAACTGACCGGGGTGAAGGGGATGGCAGGATCCAGTAATGAAACAGCTCAATGTTTCTGGGGAGGGGGTAGGGGATACAGCTATACCCCCAATTGCATTGCTATGAGTTTCTGCTCACCCCCTGAACCAACTGGGGCTTTCAACTCACTCCCTGCCTCATACAGTCCAAGGGGAGGCACCTTGATGCACCCCCCCAGCCCTGAGTGATGATAATGAAAAGCAATGCCCCCCCAAGATTTACCTCCCATATGTTCCCCTCCCCCCTGCTCCCATCCGCTGTGATCAGGTTTCCCATAGCAACATCAGCACCTTGGCCTGCTTGCATTTAGCTCTATACCATTCAGTATTGTAAAGGTTTATATCCCCCCCAGTCTGAGGTTTTGATGTCTCCTTGATGCGTGTCCCATGTTATTATTGCTGTCAGATGTATTGTCTTAATTGTGGCAACCCCAGTAAATGCAGCACCAAAGGAGTTAATTCCTATACATCGCCATGTGGCCAGCTGTATGCAAAACAAAGAGGCCTACCTCTGACTTAATATTCCATAGCTGTGGCACAGTTTGTGGTCGGCCGCTCACCTGTTGGGGACCAGCACTATCGAACCTTTTCGTCGGGAGTCTTTATCCATGCCCTGGGTGGTATGACTGGTGGAGAGGTCTTACTTTGGTCCCCCTCATAAGGAGATTGTGTCACCTCTTCATCCTTCTGGGCCTCTGCCTCAGCCCGACATGGCAACATGCATTGCAAAACTGCATCCTTCAAGCGGGGGCTCCGATTCATCAGCGAGACCATGGGGGACAATGGGAGCCCTTCACGTAGGTTCCACAGCACCTTATACTTCTTAGGGGGAGCCACAGCCTCATCTGGATCCTCTTGGTTCTGCTTTGCCTTCACTTTTGTTCCAGCTCCTGGACTGGAGCCTTGGGGATTTATTTATGTGTTCCCCTCATTATGCCGCTTCCTGCGGCTGTATTGCCTAGCTTTGGGGGCCAGGTTCTACTGCCCAGTCTCCATCTCAAGTGCAGCAGGTTCCAGAGGGCCCTCAAATTGGATGTTTTTGTTGGGCCTGGTGGGTGGTTGTCACTGTGCAGCCATGTAGTGGCTCCAGTGGCCTCTGGATTGGTTGACTCCTTCAAGTTTGCCCCAATCTAGCTGCAGGGCCTGAGCTGCAATAAATTTCTCAGCTGCTTCAGGGGTGTCAAAGGACCTCTATGAGCTCTGAAAGGAGATTCAGAAGGTGTCTGGGTACCTCAGCAAGTACCCCAGTCCAACTGCAGCACATGCTCTCCAGGCAGGTGTAAAGGCCCTTCTTCATTCAGAGAGCTCCTGTGAACAATCTTCTAATATTTGAATTTTATTTCCTCTCCATATCAGTTCTCTCTTTTCCCTGGCCATGCTGATAACCTCCTCTTGATCTTGAAACTGGAGGAAATGAACCAATAAAGGCCTTGGTCACACCCCATGTGCTGGTTTTGGGGCCAGGGAGCTGTGGGCCTGGTCCATTTCTATCGGGTGTGCCCACATTTTAGACAGCAGCCCAGGGATTACATTTTGCAGAAACCCAATAGTGTGCAGGCCTTCAGGATCCTCTGTGTAACCCACAAAATGAAGATTGTTCCTCTGGCTGTGGTTTTCTAAGTCCTCAACCCACTGCCAGAGGAGAGTGATGGTTTGGTCATGCTCCTGTATGCGTGTCTCCAAGCATGTTGTTTTATCTCTAGTGTCTGCTATTACTTGCTCATTTATGTTAGTCCACTGGGATAAGTTGATTATGTCATCTGCTGTGTGCTGTGCAGAGATTTCCAGTTTGGTTATTTTATTCAGTAGTTGGCTGAACATCCCCCGTATTTCTTGCAGGCTGTCCCACATGTTTGGAGGAGGAGGAACTTCCATCTCAGGGATCTGGCAGAGCAGCTGGGGCCCAGGATCAAGGTCAGAACTGAAGTCCCCAGGAAACTGGATACAGAGCTGGTGCGCAGAGAATCTTTGCTGTGTGGCTACAGCAATTGTAAGTCTATATTTCCATACCTTTTTTAATGCTTTTGGTACAGTTTGGCAATCATAGAGGTGGGTTTTGTATATAGGAGTGGTGGAGCTTTAAGATCAGGCAGTCATTCCTCTTGCTGGCAAGCCACCACCACACCCCCCCACCCGGTTTTCTTACTATTAATGAGAGACAATGTTGCATCAACCAACTATTTCATGCAGCAAAATCTATATATTTAATGCTGAATTAACTTCTTTAATAGAAGCACTAAAGTAAATTATAATATCATCTGCATAAAGAATTGATCTAGTGTAAGCTAAGGTAGAAGGAATGGAATCAATAAACACTGAAAACAATACAGGTCCCATGATGGAACCCTGGGGCACTTCCTTGTTTCAAAACCTGGGTACTAGATTGTGACCCATTGTAATTCACTTTAAGAGGCCAAGCAGAAAGATCATTTCAAAACCAAGCACTTGGTGAATCTGCTAGGCCCATGCTCCTCAGCCTCCCGAGCAGCAATGGGTGATCAACCAGATCAAAGCCTTGGACAGGTCCACAAAGACCACCCCAGTGAGCATGCCATCATCCATAGCCTTACTGATGAGGTCAGTGATCCTGGATAAGCCAGTACCAGTACTGTGATGTTTACAAAAACCACGCTACCTAGGAGACTGAAGACCATGAGTCTGAAGATAATCAACCAATTAATTATTAATAAGTTTTTCAAACATCTTACTTAATGGTGATAATATAGAAATTGGATGGTAATTATACACATTAGTTAAGGATCCTGACTTAGTAACATGTTTGATTGTAATATGTTTCCATAATTGAGGAGATTCCCCAGTAATCAAAGATAAATTAAAAATAGTTGTCAAAGGGCAGTAAATAGCTGTAGATACAAGTTTTAAAAATCCTGATTTCAAATCATCCTGACCCACACTTTTGTTTATTGGCATTTGCTTCAACAGTTTTAAAATCTGCATTGGCCTAATTCTCTGCATTTAAAAACTGACCTAGATAGCTTGTGGCAGAGGACAGCAAGAGGAAGGAGCTGCTGTTAGAACTTTACTACTTTAATGGATTGAAGCACTAGAACTCTACTACTGGGAACTTCAATTTAGGTTAAAAACAAAGAAAAAACCAAAAAAAAGAGTGTGTTTGTCTGAGTTGGGTGAAGGAATTGTTATCTGTGCAGTTAGCTAGGTGAAAAAGAAACTGTGAATTGGGGGAGTGGCTTACAGAGAAGCAAGCCAGGAGTTTGTATTTAAAACTGACCTAGATAGCGTGTGGCAGAGAATAGCAAGAGGAAAGAGCTGCTGTTAGAACTTTACTGGGACTATGTTGCCCTCCCCTCCACCCCCCCCGCCCTTAGCCGGTTCTACGTTTATAGGCACAAGATGTGACTGACAACAGGAACTTCCTGTTTGGGAGCAGGAAGGGAGTTCTCACAGAGTCACAAAAGACTCACCATCCTCGAAGGAAAAGAGTAGCTCTCCATCCCCCCTAGCTGCTGGAGGTCTGATTCTGAGCAAGTAAGAAGGAGACTACTGAGGAATATAGGAACTTCCTGTCCCACAACAGGAAGATCAGGAGCTTTAAGGGCATGAAGGCAGTAGGAAAGTAGGGAGAAAAAAAAATAAAATAGAGAGAGCAAAGAGTAAGTATACAAAACAACAGTTAAGGGGAACAAATAAGACATGATGGGAGTGGTGTAGTGCAGTGGCTATGGAGCAGCATTCTTCTGGGAGACATTCTGGAGGATGTGGTGTTGTCCCATCTGTAGGCACCTCTCTGGGCTGAGGGAGGAGGTTGCTCATCTCCAGGTTGAGTTGGCCAGGATTTGGGGGACCTCCTTTCCTACCCAGGGACCAGCAGGGCCACCACCGCTGCCTCAGAGGTTGCCAAGAAAAAGGAGCAGTTGGACCGCAGTGGGCTCAGGGAGGGTGAGAGTGGTGGAACAGAGGTGCATCTCTCCAGTTGTAGCTCTCCACAATTCATATGCCATTCTAGCAGAATGTGGTTCCTCTATGGAGGAACCTACAGTGGAGACCAATGAGGATGCTGGGAACCTCCACAAAGGAGGCCCACAGGAGGGTGGCATGGGACCCCACAGGGGAAGGAAACAACTCTTGGTGGGGGACTCCATTGTTAGGAGAGTAGAACTGGGGAAGGGAGGGGAGAGGGAGGTAAGGTGCCTGCCTGGCACCATGGCTTGGATGGACAGAGAGCGAATCCTCAGGACCATGGGAGCAGCTGCATTGGGGAGGGAACTGGATGTCACTATCCACCTAGGGACAAATGACCTGGCTGGGAAAGAGATCAGAGCAGTGGAGGAGGAGTTTGTGGGGTTGGGGAGGGGCCTTAGTTGAATAGCATGCATGGTAACCTTCTTGGAGGTGTTGCCTGTCTAAGGTATGGGTGAGGCTAGGGTGCTCCACACCATGGGATTCAATGACTGGTTGAAAAACTGGTGCAGAGCTCAGGGTTTTAGCTTCATTGGGGACTGGGGGTCCACCTGGAGGGATGAAGGCCTATACTGGCATGATGGTCTGCATCTGTCCAGGAGGAGAACCAGAATCCTAGGGGATAGGTTTAAATGCTTCATTGGCAAGCATTTAAACTAGCCAAAGGGGGAGGCACTGAAAAGCAGAAGGGAAATCCTAGCCCCCCCAAAAAATCAAGGTAGTTAGTGAAGTAAACACCAAGACAGAGAAGTTGATAAGGAGAAAGGCAGGAGTAAATGGAGAAAAAGACAAAGGCAGTAAGGACAGGGATGGGGCAAAAAGGGGTAAGCCATCAGAAACTGGAGGGTAAGCCAGCCCAGTGGTGCTGAGAGTTAAGGCGCTGGATGCCACACCTCGCGCTACGCCGGTGATCCAGGTTTGGGAACAGACTCGGGACACTGGGGGCTGGCAGGGGAATGACAGGATCGAGCATCCATAGGAACTGCTCTCCTCTCCTGGGGTGGGTAGTGGGTTGGCGTCACTCTGCAGCGGCCTCTGGTGGAGACGAGGAGCACTGCAGGAGACGCAAGTGGGAACACCATAGAAAAGCAGAAATCTGTCTCTCTACCGACTGGATGATGGCTGCCGGTCCTCCATTACCACCGATGCCCTGAAAGAGCCCCTCCACTGCAGCAGCACCCTGGGGCCAACTATATGTGCTGGTTGCCCCCCTGGTACAATTCCCTCGGAGGAGGGGGACCGACCCGGTGAAGGGTTACATCCGGGTTACCTCGGGGCTGGCTGTGATGAGCAGATAGAGGGCTCAGGATGGGACAGGTGGAGCAGATGAAGGACCTTGGCAGCCCAATGGAGTGGTGGGTCGTAGGGCATGAGGGGTGAGAAAAAAAACTGGAGGGTACTGAGTACCAATGTCTGAAGTCCAGGTAACAAGCTCCCTGAACTGGTGGCCTTGATGGAAGAGGGATGCCTGGATATCATGGCAGTCACAGAAACATGGTACACAGAGAACCATGACTGGGATGTCAACATACCTAGGTACACAATCTACAGAAGGAACAGGGAGGGTAGAAGATTAGGAGGAGTAGCTCTCTATGTAAGGGAAGGGATGATAGCAATGGCACTAAAGGGTAAACAGGGAAGAGAGGAGGCACTGTGGGTCACCCTGGAGACTGGAAATGGTACCACAGTCTGCACAGGGGTTGTATACAGACCCCCATCTCAGGGGGAGGAAAAGGACAAGGAAATGACAGAAGGCATCCTTAGGATAGCAGAGAAAGGGGAGATATTGCTGATGGGGGACCTGAATATGCCAGATGTTAACTGGAGCACCTTTGTTGTAGTCACATCCATGAGCAGGGCCATTCTTGATGCCCTACAAGGGGCATGCCTCAGACAGCTAGTGTTGGAACCACTCAGGAGGGAGCAATCTTAGACCTGGTACTCTCAAATTGGGATGGAGAGAGGATCTCAGATGTAGAAGTGGGTAGCCATTTGGGAACAAGTGACCACCAAACAGTGTGGTTCATCATAAACTCTGCTGCAGAATCAAGCCATACAAAAGTGAAGGTTCTGGAATTCCGGAGGGCTGATTTTGTCAAACTGGGAGAGTGTCTCAGAAAAGTATTAGCAAACTGACAAGAAGGAGGGGTGGAGCAACAATGGGGAAAAATCAAAACTGCCATCACAGAGGCAACAAACTTTTGTGTGAAGCAAATAAACAAATCAAAATGAAAGAAAAAAAACACTATGGTTCTCAAATGAGGTGGCGGGGAAGGTTAGGGAGAAAAATATAGCATTCAGGAAGTATAAGGAAACACAGAAGGAGCAGGACAGAGAACTGTACCAGTTTAAGCAGAAGAAAGAGGAGAAGGCAGTCAGAATAGCAAAGGCCCAAACTGAGGAAAAGATAGCCAACTCAGTGAAGAAGGGGGATAAACTTTTTATAGGTACATTAGGGAGTGAAGAAAGACAAAGGGAGGGATACTGAGGCTGAATAAAGAGGAGGGTGGGTGGGCAGTGAGTGACAGTGAAAAAGCAGGGATACTGAATGAATACTTCTGCTCAGTATTCACAAAGGAAGAGGAGGGGACGTACTAATCCAGTCAATAGAAGCAATCTGGATAGGGGGGTCGATATCAGTCCTTTCACAGAAGAAAGGGTTCTGAAAGAACTCTTAAAACTGAAGGTGGACAAAGCAATGGGGCCTGATGGGATTCACCCCAGAATTCTAAAAGAACTAAGGGGAGAACTAGTAACACCATTGATGACCCTTTTTAAAAAATCATGGGAGGATGGTATGGTACCTGAGGACTGGAGGAGGGTACATGTGATTGCCCTTCACAAAAGTGGGAGCAAGACAGAGGCAGGAAACTACAGACCTGTCAGTGTGACCTCAGTGGTAGGAAAAATGATTTAATCACTTCTGAAGGAAAGAACTGTTGAGTACCTAGAGGCCAGTGGGGCACAGGACCCAGGGCAGCATGGATTCACAGTGGGAAGGTCATGTCATACAAATCTAATCAATTTCTTTGACTGGGTGACCAAAGTAGTAGACCAGTGAAGGACCATGGACATGGCCTACCTAGACTTTAGCAAGGCATTTGACACAGTCCCACATCAAAAGATTAATAAATAAATTAGCTAGCCTGGGAGTGGGTCCCAGGATGGTAGCCTGGGTAAAACATTGGCTGGACAACAGGACACAGAGGGTAATAGTAAATGGAGTCTACAGTGTAGAAGAAAAAATTACTTACCTTAGTAATTATGTTTCTTCTATTGGAGTCTTGCTGTATTCTGACTAATGCAGTTAGCCCCAGCCTTTAAACTGCCCCAGAGAACAAAGGGTTAAACTTTCTATGCAGGGCATAGAATGCTGAGCTCGAGCTCAGTTGGTGTCTCTGTCTGTTTCCCTTTGAAATCTAACCATCAGATCTTTACAAGCAAAAAAACTCACTAGCTATCCTATGTGGAAATTGTAACATTTTACTAGCCAACTGGCAACAAAAAGTTTTGGATTCCCAAAGGAAGACTCAAGTCAGAAAACCCAAAACAAAAAAACAATTCAAATAAGAATAATAACAAGATAAACACCCAAACAAAAAAGCAAAGGGTGTAAAGGAGCACCTTTGAGGTGCAACACTGCACCTGCCCACCCACTTCCCAAAAAAACAGGTTCTGAGAGGGGAGGTGGGGGGAGGTCAGAATATAGCAAGACTCCAATAGAAGAAACATAATTACTAAGGTGAGTAATTTTTTCTTCAAGCAACATGAAGTCTTGCTGTATTCTGACTAATGCAGACTACCAAGCAGTACCTCCATGGAGGAGGGACAGAACCTACTTTGGGAATAGGCTCTGAAGTACTGCTGTGCCAAACCGAGCATCACTCCTAGCCTGGACATCCAGAGTGTAATGCTTGGTAAAGGTATGGACTGTTTTCCAGGTGGCTGCTTGACAAATTTCTAAGAGAGGAATATCCCTGGCAGCAGCCAGGGGAAGCAGCTGTACCTCTTGTAGAGTGAGCCCTGAAGCCTGAGGGTGGAATCTTTCCTAGTTTCTCATAGCAGAATTGTATACAAGACACAATCCACCTGGCAATAGTTCACTTGGTGGCAGGTTTGCCCTTTCCCACATCTCCATAAGTGAGGAACAACTGGAAGGATTCAAACCTGTGACCCTTGGTACACTCTATGTAGTAGCTACAGACTCTGTTAACATCTAAACTGTGTAGCCTCCTCTCTCCTGAGGAAGAATGATCAGTAAAGAAAACAGGAAGAGACATAGACTGATTCAAGTGGAAATCTGAAACCACTTTGGGCAAGAACCTTCTATTGGTTCTAAGGACCACTTTATCTCTGTGAAAGGAGATAAAATCAGGTTCCACTGACAGGGCTTGCAATTCACTGATACGTCTGGTAGAGGTAATGGCTACCCAAAACACAGTTTTCCAAGTCAAGTACTTAAGCTCTGCTGAGGACATAGGCTCAAAAGGAGGTTGCATAAGTTGAGCAATGCAAACATTTAAATCCCAGGCAGGGGCAGGGTCTCTAAATGGAGGATTGGTATGAAGCAATCCCTTAAAAAATGTACAGAATACAGGATGAGATGATAGTGAAGAAGACTTCCCCACTGACAGAAAAGCAGAAACAGCTGACAAGTGTACCTTGAGAGTAGCTGGTCTGAGGCCTAGGCCATTAAGATGGACCATAAAGTCCAGAACTGTAAGCAATTCAGCAGTGTCTGGAGAAATATGCTTCTTAGAACAACAAATGCTGAATCTCTTCCATTTGGAGTTATGTCTTTCTGATGGAGGGCTTTCGAGAAGCTTTGAGAATATCCAGAACCCCCTGAGACAGATACAAATCTGCAGACTCTAACTCTTCAAGAGCCATTTCTTGAGATTGAGAGACTGAAGATTGGGGTACCAAATCCTCTCCCGAGAGGAGGTTAACAGGTTGTAATTCCTGGGAAGAGACAGGGGAAGATGGACTGCTAGGGACAGCAACAGGGGGTACCAGGGTTGTCTGGCCCAGTCTGAGCAATCAGAATCACTTTGCAAGGTTGTGACCTTATCTTGACTAAAACTTTGAACAGAAGGGGAAGGGAGGAAAGCCATACAGAAATTTCCCTTCCCAGTTCAGAACCAGTGCATCCAGGGGCACTGAGCCCAAGACTGGGGGTCTGCAACAAAAGAGAGGAAGTTGGTGATTGTCTGGGGCTGCAAAAGGATCTATCTCTGGAGTGCCCCACCTTGAAAAAATCACCTTCAATACCAGAGGGTCCAGGGACCATTCGTGATGGCCCTGTGAGATCCTACTCAGTGCTTCTGCTAGCACATTGTCCTTCCCTAGAAGGTGAACTGCTATCAGAGAGGTTTGTAGGAAATATGCCAGCAACCACAACTTCATGGCTTCTGTGCACAAGGCAGTAGACTGAGTGCCTCCCTGCTTCTTGATGTACCACATGGTGGTGGTGTTGTCTGTTCTGACCTGAACCACCTTGTTCTGTACTGACTGAGAGAAGGCTTGCAGGGCCAGAAAAACTGCCCTGAGTTCTAGGAGATTGATATGGAGAAGGGATTTCTAAGGGGACCACATTTCCTGGGCAGTGAGGGCCCCCAGATGTGCTCCCCAGCCCAGAAGGGAAGCATCCATGGTAAGAACCACTGAATGAGACTGAGTGGCAAATGGGACCCCTTGCCTTACATTGTCCTGATCTTGCCACCATTGAAGGGCTTGGATCAAGGTCTGAGTCACTGGGATCAGTTTGGTAAGGGAGTCCTTCCTCTGAGACCAAAAAGCCCTCAGATGGAACTGAATGTCCCTCATCTGGAATCTTGCCCCTTGGACCACTGCTGTAGAAGTTGCCATGTGGCCCAAGAGCTGGAGGAAATGCCTTGCTGGTCGAGATACCTGGAGGCTGAAGGAAGAGGCTAGTTCTATAAGAACCCTTGCCCTTTCCAGGGGAAGAAAGGCTCTTGCTTTGACCATATCCAGCTCTGCTCCATAAAGGCAAGAAGCTGGACAGGCTTGAGAACTGACTTGGGAAGGCTGAGAAGAAATCCTAGAGAAGTGAGCACTTGTTGGGTCACTTGTAGGTCTGACTTGACTTGGTCTGGAGACTGGCCCACTATTAGCCAGTCATCCAGGTATGGAAAAATGGAACTCTTTTGCCTGCTTAAAAAGGCAACTACTACTGCCAGGCACTTTGTGAAGACCATTGGGGGTGAGGTTAGGCCAAAGGGCATTGCTCTGAACTGATAGTGGCCTAAGGGCAAATTGAACCTGAGGTACTTTCTGTGGGAGCACCTGATGGGAATGTGAAAATAGGCATCTTTGAGGTCCCGGGAGGCTAGCCAGTCCCCTGGCCTTAGAGAGGGAAGGATTATTCCCAGAGTTACCATCTTGAACTTTGGTTTTAAAAGATGTTTGTTTAGGTATCTTAGGTCTAGGATGGGTCACCACTCCCCTGTCTTTTTTGGGGTAAGGAAGTACCTGGAGTACCAGTGTAGGGTAGGTACTCTCTCTATGGCTCTCAAAGCCAGTAGAGATGAAACCTCTGCCTCTAGGGCAAGGGTTTCTGAGAGACCTGTAGGTGGAAAAGATCTGGCTCTCATCTTTGGAAATTTTTTGAATTTGAGAACCCGTCCCTGGCTTACTACTTACAGGACCCACTTGTCTGATGTAATAGACATCCAGTCCTGGATGAAGTAAGTCAGCCTGTCCCCTACTGGTATAGGAGAGTCGACCCGGGCGGGCCCATCAGGGTGTCTGCTTGGCAGGGGTCTTAGGCTGAGGAGTGGATGCAGCCCTGCTCATCCCCTTCTGCCTCTCCCTCTGAAGAATCCCCTCTGTGAAAAGGGAGAAGAGACCTGTCCTTGGTAAAAAGGCCTATGAAAAGGCCTGCCCCTGCCCCTAGACTGCTGCCTTTGAGGAGTTGCCTGCCTTTCTTTGACCTGAGCACTCCTGTAAGTGGTCCTGTACTCATCCATTTTCTTCATGTAATTCTCTGTCTGCTCCCCAAACAGAGAATTACCCACTACAGGAAAATCCATGGCCTTAGCCTGGGTATCCCATGAGAGGCTAGTACATCTGAGCCAAGCCATTCTCCGAAGAGCCACAGATGTAGCCATGACTCTGATGACACATCATTGGAGTCCACAGCAGCATGGCACTGAACTTTCGATGCCTCAATCCCATCTGCAGCCACCTCCTCCAGCTTCTTGGCTAGCTGGGGGGAGGTCTGTTTAGCCAGTGCCAGTACAGTGTCCCACCTGGACTTCAGGTACCTGGCTGTATAGGCCATACAATTCTCCTGCCTGAGTCCCAAGGAAGATGTCATGTACTGTTTTTTTGCCATGGCATCAATCTTCCTGAAATCTTTGTCTGGGGGGTGTGAAGCCAAGGGAATGTTTGCCTTATCATAGGCAGCAGCCTGCACAACCCCAACATGGCTGCATTGCTGATATAAAAACTCTGTATCTGAACCTGAAAGTGTATACCTCTTGTCCATTCTTCTATCAACAGGAGGTATAGAATTGGGAGACTTCAAGATTTTTTGTGTCTGCTTCCAAAAAGATATGTAAAGGGGAATAGACAGTCTTCTGGACTCTGGGATGTCCATCATTTCCACAAAATCAGGCTCCTCTTGATCCTCCATAGGAAGCTGGAGGGTGTCCGCCACCTTTTTGAAGAACATAAAGTGGGAAGGGGACTCAGAAAGCCTAGGAGGTGATACACCTGAAGGTCTTTCTGGGGAGATGTCCGGTTCAACAGGCACATCCAGACTTTCACCATCACCATCGTCATCCTCAAACTCCCCCTCCTCCTCAAACTCCGGTTCATAAAATTCTTCAGGGGTATAATCGTGAACCAGGGGAACCGACCGAACCGAGCCCCTGCCAAAAGGTGCTGGATCAGTTGGAACTGGGCGAAGCGATTCCACAATCCAAATCGCTCTGGCTATTTCCTCGGCGGTCGGAACATGGGCTTCTGGATCCGAACTGGACAATTTCTCTTTGCGTTTTCTTTTTGTTAGAACTGAACCCTCAGGATTGGCTCTCCTTTTGCCCGAAGAAGTATCGCCCTGGTCAGAGGACACGCCTTCTGGTTTGGTCAGAACCGAACCGGGCTGGCCAGATGGGTCAGCGGACTTCTCGGCCTTCTTTTCCCTCAGTCTACCTAATCTCTTCTCAAGGGTAGATTTGGGAAAGTTTTTACAGATTTGGTAGTCTGAATCGAGGTGTTAAAACCCCAGACAATAAACACAGGAGGTGTGGGGATCGGCTTTAGCAAAGACCTCCCCACACTCACTGCAGTGTTGAAACCCAGTGGGCCCGTTTTTTTTCTCGGGTTTCTCAGACATGGCCAACCTAATCAACTTACCCTTTTTTTAGCAACCGCCAGGCAAGACTCCCTTATCGGTTCCTAACTGTGTCATGGGTCTTGGAAAAAAAACGTACCAAACACGTTTTTTTTAGAACCGATAAAGACCAGTAACCACACACTAAAGTAAGATACAAGATTTAACAACTGATCGGTTCAGCTGAACCGATCCACACTTTTACAAGTTCCACACAGAAAAAACAGTACAAAACCTATCTAATACTCACGGTACCACAGACAGAAACTGAACCGACTATGCGGAAAATAAATTTTGGTTAAAAACTGATGGTAAACTGACACTTCAACCGACTTTCAAACTGAGCTGCAGGAGAAATCTCTGAAGCAACTGTTCAGTGAGGCAGAGTAAAGAATCTGATGGTTAGATTTCAAAGGGAAACAGACAGAGACACCAACCGAGCTCAAGCTCAGCATTCTATGCTCTGCATAGAAAGTTTAACCCTTTGTTCTCGGGGGCAGTTTAAAGGCTGGGACTAACTGCATTAGTCAGAATACAGCAAGAACTCATGTTGTTTGAAAGGGGGTTACTAGTGGAGTACCGCAAGGTTCAGTATTGGGTCTGATCCTTTTTAATGTCTTTATAAGTGACATTGCAGATGGACTGGAAGGAAAAATATGTCTCTTTGCAGACGACACAAAGATCTGCAACAGGGTCGATACACAAGACGGGGTGGAAAGGATGAGAAGGGACTTGGCAAGGTTGGAGGAATGGTCAAATGTATGGCAGCTTAGATTCACTACAAAGAAGTGCAAAGTAATGCACCTGGGAAATAAAAACCCAGGGGAAGAGTACACAATGGGGGTGAGATACTGATAACAAAAATGGAAAGGGACCGGGGGTAGTTATATCAGATGTCTTAAAGGTAGGCAAGCAATGTGAGAAGGCAGTAAGGAGGGCTGGAGGGATACTGGGATGCATAGGGAGAGGCATCACCAGTAGGAAACAGGAAGTTGTTATCCCTCTGCACAGACAGTTGGTGAGACCCCATCTGGAGTACTGCATGCAGTTCTGGAGACCCCATCTCTGCAAAGACATAGACAGGGTGGAGGCTGTCCAGAGGAGTGCAACCAAAATGGTGCAGGTCTGCCCCAGAAGACATATGATGAGAGACTAAAAGAGATTAATATGTATACCCTCAGGAAAGGAGGGAGAGAGGGGACATAAAAAAAACTTTTAAGTACCTCAAGGGAATCGACAAAGTCCAAGAGGGTAGCATCTTTCAGAAAAAGAGATGTGCAAGAACAAGGGGGTGCAATTTGAAGATAGAGGACGGACAGCTCAGAGGTAATGTGAGGAAGTATTTTTTCACAGAGAGGGTTGTGGATGCATGGAACAGCCTTTCTGAGGAGGTCATGGAGTCAAAAACAGTGGGGGAATTCAAGAATGCATGGGACAGACATAAGGCAATTCTAGTGGGGGGTAGGAGGAAGTAGGTTATTGGTTAACTAAGATCTGCAGCTTATCCATTAGGTAGGGAAATGGGCAGACTAGGTGGGCCAAGCAGTCTTTATCTGCCATCAAATTCTATGTTTCTATGAATACTTTCTGATAAAGAAGCTACAGTAAGACACCTGTATGTAACTGTTCCATAATGCTAATATCTGTCTTGTTTTTAGTTAAATCCAAAAATGTATCCATAAACACGTTACAAATTTTAGATGATTGTACCATTTTAACACCATTATTGTAGATCACGGCAGATCATGTCATCATCAGGTAAGACAAATAACTTACAACTGTTTCCAGATGACACAGATGCAGTAGCACTGATGTTCTGCCTTTGTGGATTTGTATTTGTGGTATGTACACTGCAAGGCATGTGCTGTACATTCAGCTTTGACTGCAGATATAAATCTGGTATACTAAAATCACAGCACTTCTGTGTACAGAAGCACAGGCCCCTGCAGTCACAGATGTAAATCTATGATACCCAAATTAAAAAGAGTTCTTTTACCTGTAGAAGTGCATGCCCTTCCTATGGGGCCTGTGCTTCTGAAGCCACAGGTACTCATCCACAATCTAAGACATGCACACAGTTCTGTCTGCAAAATCACAGACCCCTGAGGAGCCTGCATGGCTACAACCACAGGCATAAGTCATACACACTGACCTCTGGCTGTAGATGCACAAGTGTCATGAAATCTATGATATCAGAATCATAACAGTACTTCAGTCTGCAGAAGCACATGCCCCTGAAGGGCCTGTGTCTCTTCAGCCACAGGTATAAGATGACATATTGACTTCTGGCTGCATATAAAAAGCCATGCAGTAGTGGATCCAACTATGTAGCAAGGTTGCACCCTCTACACCCTTAGGCCAACCCAACTGTTTTAACCTAATCTGAGCTTTAAAAGGTTATCATTTTACTTTTAGTGGGAATGTGCTAACCCCTAGACTAAATTGCTACCTTACTGAAATATTTCTAGAGCTGCCACTGAAACTATGATACCCACATTGTAATAGTACTTCTGCAGCTACAGGTAGTCATGCACGCTATAGGAAAGACACATAGAGGTGGGGATTGTGGATTTGTATCTGTGGCCCCAAATGCCTGTGTTTCCACACACAGAAGCAGTGTTGTGGTTTAATACAGTATCTTGTATTTCTATCTGCAGTCAGAAGTGAATGTATATGGCTTGTGGTGTACGTACCACAGATACAAATCCAAGAAGGTAGCACATCAGTCTACTGCATTTTTGTCATCTGGAAAGAGTTGTATGTTGTTTGTCCTACCTGATGATAGCTCTCCATGGTTGCTTGTGTGATATTGTAATTTTGCGGGGAGGGGGGTGTTAGGGTTGGAAACCCTAATGGCACTTTCCCCTACTTTTGTTACATTAAGTTGAACCCAACAATAGAAAGAAAAAAAGCCAGCATTCCTGATATCAGAAATGAAATACTTTTATGCCTCAAAACATGAAATGCCTGATTGTGTTACAGAGTGCAATGAGCAACCTAACCCAACAGACCAGACCCAGTGCTTCGAGGAGCAATACCTCGTCATCAGGGGTCATCGAGTTGAACCCAAACTGGTGTAGTAACACAGTTTTTTGCAAAGAATTTCCTTTCATTTTGAGATAGAGAAATTGCATCCTCATTCTTGCAGGTCCCTTTGGGACTTGTGTGAAGAGATGAAGAGGCGCAGGGAGAAGGGAAAAGTCCATCTGCCTGCAGAGGACCCTGCATTTCTGTGTAGCAATAGATATCAAAATCATAACTGTACTTCTGTCTGCAGAAGCACAGGCCCCTGAGGGACCTATGCCTCTTTAGTCATAGGTGTAAGACTTACACACCAGTTTCTGGTTGCAGATGTGTATATAGAAAACCATGCACTAGCAGATCCAACTATGTAGAAAGATAGCTTCTGTTATGCCCTAAGGCCAGAAAGAAGTAGCTGTTTTAACCTAATCTGAGCATTCAAAGGTAACATTTTACTTTTTGGGGGAAAATGCTACCCCCCAAGACAAAACTGCTACCTCATTAAAAAGTTTCTACATCTGCTGCTGAAACTATGGTACCCACATTGGAGCAGTACTTCTGTCTGCAGAAGCACATGCTCCCCTGGGGCCTGCTCTTCTGCAGTAACAGGTACTCATGCACACTGTATGACATACACATACAGGTGTGGCTGCAATATAAATCCATGAAGGGAGCACATCAATGTTACTGCATTTGTGTTATCTGGAAACAGTTGTATGTTGTTTTTCTTACCTGATGATTGTCTGTAGTTCCTTGTGTGGTCTTGTCCTTTTGCTGCTTAGGAAGTGGGAAGTTAGGGTTGGAAACCCTAATGACTATATAAAAGAACCAAAGTAAGGAAGACCATTGAAAGGTATGATCAAAAACTTAGAAATGTAAGTCCAAGGAGAGAGAGTTAATCATTCTGTCTGGATAGGTAATTCAGAAAGTGTATTGCTATAGAACTGTAAAATTAATAAAAATCTACATACAAAAAACAAGGAAACCCTAACGCCACATTCCTCTACTTCTGTGGTGTTAAGTTGAACCCTAATTGATGCATTAATGCACTTTTTTTCAAATAATTTTGTTTCTTTTTTAGATAGTGGAATTGTATTCTCATTCATGCAGGTTCCAAAATGACCAGTGTGAACAGATGCAGACATGAAGGACAAAGGGAAGAGTCCTAGGAAACAATAGCCACACACTGGCCTCCTCTCAACTTTAACCAGCACATTGAAATATCTTGAAGATGCACACAACATTGGCTGTATTAAGCAAGGATTTTATTCACACACTGTGACAACCATCCCACCTGTCCCCTAACTGCTAGGCTTCATCGAGGGCTTGATGCTTGGAGTCACAGCTTCAGTTTTAAAGCAGTGATTAAACTATGTTAAAGCACTTGTTTTTAAAAACAAGGTACTGTCTCAAGTCCAACTCACAGCCTGCTATTAGAAAATGCCTTAAACTTATATTGCATAAAAAGTGCTGAACTTGGCATAATGCTGATAGTATCCCTTTAATTATGTGCAAACTGAAAAACACTCTGTTATGCTAAGCTGGGCACCCTGGATTTAGGGGTACCCAGAAAAGGTATTTCTGCTCTGAATTTGAAAAAACAAAGACCAGAATCTAGGTTAACAGGTCCTGTTTAGCTAGGTTCAGGTGTTTGTTCAAAATTCATAATTTTAGGTATTTTCTGTGCTTTAAGTTTGAAAGAAAAAACAAGATGGTGGCCATAATGACCAAAAAACAGTTTTTCAGGTCATGACAACTAAGTGATATGTACCAAAAACTTCTCAGGACCCAACATTTTCAGTTTGTATCAGAGGGTCAAATGAAAACCTTACTGATCATGCTCAGAAAAAAAATGTAATCCCTATAACTCTGGAATTGGATTAATATTTTTTCATGGATTCTTCAAAAGACACCACCTTGGCACAGGCTGCTTCTATCCAAAAAGGTTTGGAAAAAATTCTTTACCATCTAGGCTGTATTTGAGAACAAAAAAAAGTGTGTTAAGTACACGAAAAAACAACTCACTTCATTAAAAATTGACATTTTGTATCTTGGAAACCGCACATAATGCCATCACAAAACTTTTCATATCTTGAGAACCTGCTAGCCAGACCATGCATGTTAAATGTTGGGCTATTTTGTTGAACTCCACTAATGTTATTAAGGTGCTAACATTGGGGTTTAACATTAAACACCTTACTTAACCCTAACTATACTTGAACTACTGCACCAGAATAATATATTTATAAAATTGGTAGGGAAAAGCTGCTTTCTGATTGCTAGATACATGTGCATTAGATCTGTCTAATGCATGGGTAAAATAATTTCTGTTATCCAGGATGCAGTAAGTTTAATAACTCCTTGAGCACATGCTTAGAATAGTTTTTTTTTTTACATTACAGCCACCATCTTTCTACCTTACCAAGCAGCCAGACTTTCAAACTGCCTAGCTCTTTTTCTTACCATGTAGCAGCACACAGACTGAACTAAATAATCAGTAAGAAGCAAACCTCACTGAAGTTTTGGCACTATCTGTATAATTTTACTGTTTTATTCTCTTTGTTAATTTCTCTATTCTGTGTTACCAGGGTGGCCCTTACCCTCCCCCCCATCACTTGCTCTGTCACCTGGCCAAGCTATTCTGACTTCACCAAAAATAGATGGTAGCAGTCACATTACAATTAGTAATATTTTATTACTCTTTAAAAACAAAGCATGTGTACTGTACTACATGCCAGTGCCAAACAATCTCACTTGTGCTACAAAGTGCTCCTTTCCTGCAGTACTCACATAATGTCCTCCAGTCCTCTCTGCAGAGAACTAATTCAGTAATTAAAAAAAAACACATACTAAATTATATTTCTGATCTTTTAAAGTTAAAATGAGGGACTTCTCTATGCCTCCTCTCTTGCATTCATTTTCCATCTTCCCCGCTGTCTTGACCTCCAAACTCATCTTCTGTGGCATTTAGAAAAACACAGTTTACATACAGATACTAAAATCACACTGCTTCTCACCTCTCTCACTGCAGCCCTGCTGCCAACACTCTTTATAGCCAGTAGTAAATGAAAACTACAGAACTGGGGTAACAAACTAACTATGAAACCCTACTAAGGATGGAAGACTACTACAGAAACCTACTATGAACAAAAAAGGCCTAAACTAGAAAAAAAAAAAGAATCAAGCTAATGCAGACAGAAGAACTGTTGGGCTGGCAGTATAGCTTAGATGTTAGAGTAATGAGCTGCGAATGAGCTTAATGCATCCAACAGACCCTGGTTTGATTCTCAGAACCTCCACTTGCATACTATGTGACTCAGATCAAGTCATCTAGCCTCCACAGTGCTTCCAGGTCACCCTGGAAACAGGCACTTGTGTCTAGTGAGCCTTACCTGGTTACCAAAGAATAAAAACAACTATTGTATGTAAAAGTTAGACAAAGATTTTTTTTTTAATTATTTTACCCTATCAGTTTTACATTTTCAATACATATAAAATACTGAGTTCTATTTTATAAGTGCAGGGGCTGAAGACACTTGGCCTGTGGTCTTGTGCCTTACTATGCCCCTGGATATGCCTTAGAATCATTTAATGCACACCTCATCATGTCCTATTGCTTACATGTACATCTACAATTCATTGAAAAAAACTACATTAATGCAGACACTAGGGCTGAAGAACACAAAGTGAACAAAGTAAGGAAATGAAAAACATTACAGTTTATAATCTTGGGGGTCCTGGAAAATTGGTGGTGTGGTGTTTTTTGGGGTTCTCAACCCTAATGCCTTCCACTCTTCCCATAGCCCCTAGCCTCAAGACCCAAAGACAAGCTACAGGCTTGGTGTGTGTAATTAATGTACGATGAAAGTCATAAATGAGCTTTTACAAAAAAAAGTTATGAATGAGCTTGATTTCTTTCTTTGCAGGTCTTAAAAAACAAAAACGTTATGCGTGTTCCCACTTGGATACTTTAGAAGTTTTGTGCTCCTGATTTTTTCAGTCCTCTATCCTGTTCGTTTTATGCAATCTAATAAATGTAAAAATAAATCTTTATGAAAGAAATACTTCCTCGTTTTGCATTTAAAATTAATATCATACATTTCATGAGGTACCTTAAATCTCCCTTCTTTTCATACTTAAAATAGGTTTTCCTCCATACTTCATTTTTCACACTTATGCCTGCAATATTAAGTTGTCAATATCAAATTCTGTATGAATCAAAGAATGAATTTTACTGCATGTGTCATCGATTAGAGTATTTACCTTAGATACTCCCCCTTCATTAAGTTTTTTTTGTATTTTTAGTGAAGCACTTCTTGCCCTCAGTTAAAATAGTCACATATGTTATATTCTTTCAGATCCTGTCATCTCTCTGAACTTATTATTTAAAATTATCTTGACATAAATCAGATACTTTACCAATGTCTAAATGGGGATGCAGGCCATCCTGCGACTCTTCTAGTTTATGAGAGCTGCTGACACCCGTACAAGCATGGTTTAAATAAGGAGTATAATACAAGTGATTATTTTAACTCAGGACAAGAAGCGAAAGAAGCACTTCACTAAAAATATGAAAAGAAAAACTTAATAAAGGGGATCTATCTAATATAAATACTCTAATTGGATGACACAAGCTGTAAAATTCATTCTTGGATTCATGCATAATGACAACTTAATATTGCAGGCATACGTGCAAAAAAATGAAGTATGGAGGAAAATTTATTTTAAGTATGAAAAGAAGGGAGATTTAAGGTACCTCATGAAATGTATGTTATTAATTTGCAATACAAAACCGGGAAGTATTTCTCTCATAAAGGTTTATTTTTATATTTATTAGATTGCATAAAAGAAGCAGGATAAAGGACTGAAAAAAGCAGGAGCACAAAACTTCTAAAATATCCAGGTGGGAACATGTATACAGTTTTTGATTTTAAAAAAAATGAATGAATTTTTTCCACATTTCTTCCATTATTCTAGCAGATATAAAGTGTAAGATAAAAAATTATGTAGAAATAGAAACATTATCAAGTTAGAATGTTATTTGAGATCCATGTTTTTTGTTTGTAAAACACAATATAAAACAAAGCAAGAACAATATCAGTGACTAATTATGGGGCTGATGTTAAGAAAAAAGAAATGAGGTCCAAAAGAGACCAATATATATTTAGGAGCCAATATAAAGTGGAGGGTCAAGATAGGTGTTTTTATGTGGGGGTCTATATTGATGCATTATGGAGAATTTTTGTGATGATTATATAGCAAAATGAATTCTTACACTTATCTATATTTGTTTATAGCACAACACAGTGGCCCTAAGGAAGTGACAGGACCATGAAACATTGCCTCTTCATATGCATGGTGAAGTAAATAAACATTTTTGAAGATTTGGAATATATTGGAGTTCATCCATATTTATTCATTTTTACTCCTGGGACCTGAGCCATGGTTGCCATCCCACATGTCACCTGATAAACCAGTGAGACTTGGGGGATTGGCCACCCACTGACCCCACCATGGGGGTAAACTGCAGCTCCATGGAAAGCACAAAATGTGAGGCACCATGCAGGCCTCGATAGGTGCCTTGGGATCCCCGAGGAGTCAGATACTGGAGATGAAGGGGGCATGCTAAAAAAAAACTCATTTTTATTTCTTTTGTGGGATGGTAATTGAAGAGTATGAAGATAGAGGATGGAGAAAGCAAAGTTAAATCAATCAATCAATCAATCAATCAAATCTTTATTTATCCAGGTGAACATCGCTGAGCACAGCTCATTTGCAAGATGGACCTGGTAAGGTCAAGGTTCAATTTACATAGATACATAAAAAATATTCAATATACACACACTCTAGGATACTACATAGAATATTCAGTATACACACAGTCTAAGGATACATTCTAATCAGACTATACATTAAATTCAGGTGTAGTGGTAATAAGAGGTGAGTGGAAGGGGATAGGGAAGTGGTGTGCCTGGCTGGTAGGGGAGGAGGAAGATGGTGGGGGCCTATACTGTGGAATGGATAAACTGTGTGCCTTATGAAGAGGGCAGGAAGGCGGCACTAGGGGGGTTGTATAACAGGGGTATAGGGCTGTGATATATGACAAGGGATTAAGGGGAGGTGGATGGAAAGGAGGGGTGCATGGAGTGTGAGGGGTGGTGACTCTTAGTAAAGGTGGATACCTTCCGTGAGTTGGCTATCTGGGGAGGGAGATGGATAAGATTAGGAATACTCTACTGTTTGTGGAAACAATTACATTTTCTTTGATAAGCCTCGAATACAGATATTTAAAGGAAGTAAATGAGATGTATCTGTCACTTTCAGGGTCTTCTGCATCGTATTCCATAAGGCAGATAAGACATAGCTGATAGCAGATCTACCATATCGAGAATTGAATTTGGGCACTTTAAGCATGATGAAGTTTAGACTTCTTAGGGCATATTTACTTGATGTGATTTGTGTGAAGCAGTCTGAGACGTAATTTGGTAGCATCTTAAATGGGTAAAGAGAGACAGAATATTCCAAGAGGCAGTCCTTTTATTGGGAGGTAAAATCCAGAATGGCTCCAATAAATGTGTTAAGGGGAAAAATTGTGTTTGATTGTCCATAGCAGGATTTTCAGGAGAAGATCAATCCCAACAAATATTATGCATGTATTTGGCCAGATTTCTGAAGTGGCATTGATTGATTTCAGTGATTTATTTGACCTTATAAACCATAACATTGTAGTTAAAAAGCTGTTTGATTTAGATGTCCAACCAGCCCAGATTAGGTGCGCAAGTTCTTTTCTGCAGAAAAGAGGACAGAGGGCTACATTTGGGGGAGGAAGATCTGATTGATTTCAAGTGAGTGCAGGGGTTCTTCAGGGTATCAAATTGAGTCCGTTATGATTTTTAGTTATGATTAATGCTTTTAAGGCAGCTGGGTAACATGTTATTTATGTGAATGACACCACATTGTATAGTAGCCAGAGCAGGGATGCACTGAGTAATGTTCAGCAAGATTTGGACTATCTGGAGGACTGGGCTTCTGGAAATATGATGGAAATCAATAATAATAATAAAAAAAACTTTAGATTATGTCAGTGTCCTTTGGTAAAGAACTAGAAAAATAATTGTTTCAAATGAACAACAGGGGACTGGATACTATTTCAAATGCTAAGCTTCTGGGAGTAATAATCTTGGATAATTAAAAATGGGGACCCTGAGTTAAAGAAATATTTAAAAAGACTAGTAAAATGATTTATACCATGGGAGTGAGAGCTCTCTCAGTAGGATATCCTGTGTTATTTCCACTAGAGTGAGGATAAATCCTGATGACATCAGCAGAGTGAGGATATTGACATTTATCCACATTCTGCTGATGTCACCAGAGTGAGAATATCTTCACTGCAGCTTGCATCCTAACTGAAACTGCTTCAGAAAACAGTTTCTCTTTCTCACTGAAGCTGCAACTTACTCAATTAGCTTTGCAAAACACTCACCTGTGTCCCATTGTGTTTCTAACACTCCTAGCCCATTACTGTGCCAATCTCAGTTTCAAAACAACCTGCATTCTAAATGAAATTCTTTTACAAAGCAGTTTCTCTTTCTCAGTGCTACCTGCTGCAGTTTCTCTTTCTCACTGAACCTGTAACTCACTCAATTAGCTTTGCAAAACACACTCACCTGTGTTTCTGACTCCCAGTCCATTCAGAACACACACACACACACACACACACACACACTCTGACACCACACACAGAATGAGCAGGAAACACACAAAAACAGAAACATTTTTCCTAACGCTCTCACCCCGTGGTATGAATTGCACACATGATGTGCGGATCATGGGATATGGAAAATATTCTCAGTCCTGGAGAGTGAGCTGTGCATTCTAACTGTGCAGGAGTGAAAATATTTTCCCTATGCCACTCCTGCCCATCACATATCCCCTATTTATTTTCTGTCACTGCTTAAAAGAGTACAGATGTCTCAGCAGGAGCTTCCTTTGATGCTATGAAACATTAGTTAGACCCAGTATGAAGAAGCCATGTCCAGTTTGGCATTCAGGACTAACTAAAAAATGAATTGAGATTAAAGGGTTCCTTACGAGAAGAGCGACTAGGGTTATAGTTAATGAGGATTCATATACAAAGAGGAGAAGTATTTGGGGGTTAGATATGTAATAGGAGAGAATGGTAGAGTTATGTAAACAGTTTTTTGAGTCAATTCTGAAACCAGACAGTAAATTACAGAGACTTTTTTTGGATTACTGAAAAGTGATATTATTGAACTAGAAACAAGAAAAAAAATCAAAATTCACAAGGGAAAAACATAAATATTTATGTTTAATTATATACCTGAGCTGTGGGTAAATTTTGTTGTTAATGATCCCCCTCTCCTTTTGGGTCCTGTGTATATCACTCATCAAACTTAGGAAATAGCTTTATAGCATTAGTGTAATTTGAATATGTTGGATAATAAACTGCTGGCTAGGTACTGATGTATTAGATTATAACAGTTTTTATATAACGTGTGGGTTAGTGCAAATCTTCATTTGTAGGAGATATACTTTATGACATGTGGGCACTACAATACTATGTGTGATTTATTGTAATGCTTGTAACAATTTATTATAATATGCAATTTTAATGTGAACACAAAATGCTTTGATAGTGATTAATGTTCTATGTATTGTAGAGTTGAACTTATTGTTGATTTTGTGTTTTTTAATTTTTTTAAATGTGATGTGGTTTTTGAATTGTATGTTTAAATGTATTTCACTGGTGTTATTTTGTATTAATGTCTAGAAAAATTAATGTGTTCCCTTGGATAATGGAGTCATTTAAAAGGAGTACCATCATATTCCTTCTACAGACAGGATAAAGTCAGAAATGTGTAAATTAAGGGTAGAAGTGGGAAGGCAATAAGGTCTCTTCAACCAAGAATGTGAATAAAACGTTATTTTATTTTCATTTAATTCACCCTGATGTTTCACACTGTGGCAGTGCTTTTTCAAAGGGCTGACTGAAACAAATCATACATTGCCATTAGATATTTTCTTAAACATATTTGTATTTCTTTTTATATTATAGCATATTCAAAGAAAACACCATACCGTTTAACAGACACTGTTTCTTTAAAAAGTGAAAAGTGTTAACTTCCAGACCATGCAGGTTAAGGTCTAAATTCAAAAAAAATATTTTGTTAATCACACAACTGCATCTAACTCTGTGTCTTATATCCTTCTAGGTTATCAAGCAATGCCTCTAAACAACAGGCTTTAACTTTGAAGCACTGCTAATGCCTGCACTACTTTCTTAACACAAACGAACACCTCTACCACACAGCTGTGTTATAATCCATTCGTATTGTTTTCCAAGTACATATTTATGTATTTAAACATTTTTTTAAACATCTCTGGCATCACAATGCATTTATCTCAATTCCATGAATACTTTGTCATTTGTGCTTCTCAAATGTTTATTTTAAAAAAATCTCTTTAATTCACACAGCTTCTTGTGTCTCTATTGTACTTCTCACAATTCATTAGCATGCTTTAGTTAATAAAACATATAAATTCTATGTCAGAATCCATTCTACCCCATTCATGGTTATATAATTAATCTAACAAACTAACCTGCAAGGTCTCCCTGTTTTATTTTTGACCTTCATATAAACACCTGAAACACACTGCTTTCATGTGCGTTTCTCTGCTTTTCTGTAAACAAGCATAGAACAATCTGTATCACATATCAGCCATAAGCCTACTTCAATTGCTTTTGCTATAGTATGAAGAACTTTACATAACTGGCGTTTCTAAAATCACCAAATTCAATTTGGCCAAGCTGCTTTCTCTTAATGTTTTGTTTATTTCTCCCTAAAGACAAAGAGGCACAACAGAGTAATAGATGTCTGAGTCATTGTTTGCTATTAGAACATTAACTATAAGGTTTTCTTTTAAAATGAGGAATCAAGTTGTCCCTACCTTGCTGTTGGGTTCTTAATGAGTGCTTTAGAAGTCCTGCCAGTGCATGTGGCTTACTTATTGCCTGCGGAGAGTGTGCTCATTTAAAACCTCCTCTTGGGTCTGATCACGTTGCAAACCACGCAATGTTTCAGGTGGTGGGCTGATGCTTATGACATCAGCACTTGTTGCTAAGACTCAAAATGAGTTCCTTAGCAACTGCTGCATGATCAGACCCATTAGCCTGGACAAACAAGGCTAAAGCTGCTATGCCTTTTGGTATATCTATAACTGTGCTAAAACAACTGATCATTTGGTCACAAAGTTAAATCACCCTGTGTCTGGCACTAACATTATTAACCACCCTGAAAAGTCATAGAAGCACAGAACATGGAAAGTGTGTGTGTGTTGGGTGGGGGGAATGGGGGACAGGAAATCTGATAGTTATTCATATTTTTTTCTATATTGTTCCCTTAATGCTATGTAATTATTCTATTAAAAGATCATGCAGAGTAATACAAGGCACTAGGGGGGAAGGGTAGGGTTTTTGGGAAGTAGAAATGATGGAAGATCAGATTCCATAAATATTCTTTAGGGATGCATATCTGAACCCTTCTACTCATGAGAAAGTACAAGTTCAATCTGTTGTTATTGTTGGTAGATATGCCAATACCCAAGGATCACTATTCTTATATTGTATATCCATGTTTACCAACAAGCCTGCAAGTTAGTTTCTGTGTTTAAACCTATGCCATCTTCCAGTGCTTTCAAATAGTGTATCCATCTCATTTCTGCTTTATCCAGAAATGCCTGATAGTTGCCCCTTCTAGGTGGGGAGGGGGGTCAACCCTTTCTAGGCCCCAAATCTTAATGAGGCCTCTGTGTGGCCCTGCTCATGAAAATGTAACGTGACTTGTGATGTCTCATCTACCCTCCTAATGTCACTTTTATGTTCCTGAATCCTTATTTTAAGGGCTGTGGATGTCTGTCCTAGGTATATTTTGTCACACAGGCATTGTATGACATACATCACCCCTTCTGTTGTACATGTTATATTCTGTCTAACTGGAAGTATTTGACCTGTAAATGGATGTCAAAATGAATCCTTCTTGGATGTGTGTCCACACACACAGAGCAGTGGCCACAGGGCACCATATCAGGCTTAAGTAGGCCTAGTAATAACTGTTCTTGTTTGCTTTCAGTTTTCTTAAATTGTGACCTCACTAATTTGTCTTTTATGGTTTGTACTATTTTTACTACTACCAAAGGTCTTGCTTGGACGTTAGAATGTTTAGTATTGCTTGCTTATGATAAATGCCAGTGTTTGTTGATAATCTTCTTCATATCAGAAAAGTTTTAATTGTATTTGGTAGAGAACACTATATGTAATTCCCTGTCCTTTTGTTCCTTAGGTCTCACTGTGTCCTCTCTGGGTGTATTGGCTATCCTGTCCTCTGCTTTTCTCATAAGCATGTTGATGTGTACCCCTGGTCTTTAAATCTTCTGATCATGCCATCTTTTTGGTTGTGGAAGTCCTTCTCAGTTGTGCAGTTCCTTTTCACCCTAGTAAGTTGTGAAAAAGATATACTGTTTAAAAGTTTTTTCTCATGAAAGCTGTTCCCATGTAAAAGAGTGGTCATATCGTTTTCCTTCTTGAATAGGTCAGTCACAACTACCGTATTCTCCTTAATAATGTGGAGATCCAAAAAAGGTATTTCTCTGGTACTATTATTCATTATGAACTTGATGTTTGTATTTATATTACTCTAGTAGGAAAAGAAGGAAAATAGATCTCTTTCTGGTCCCTTCCATAAAAAAAAACACATCATCTATATATCTACACCAGTTTCTTATGCAATGTGAATATGGATTCTTAGTTGGATTTAATATGTGGTCCATCTCCATAGTATACTGTACATGAAGGCATTAGCATAATCAGAAGCCATGCTGCTACCCATGGCTGTTCCCCTTCTTTGTAAGTAAAACTTCCCGTCAAACTCAAAATAATTATTTGTGAGTATAATTTCTGCCAACTCTTGCAGTACTATAGTTTTAGGTCTAGCATTAGGACCTCTTCTGTCCAATATTAACCCCATTGCTTGTACTCCCTGATAATGGGGAATAGAAGTGTATAGGTCAGAAACATCTATTGTAACTAATATTTCATGTTCTTGTATGCCTTCCTCTGAGATTCTAGACAGTTTATGCAGCATGTCCCCAGTGTCCCTTATATAGGTCTCTGTGTTTTCTATAAGTGGTTGTAAATGGTAATTTATGAATTGTGAAATTTTTTAAAATAGGTAATCATTAACGGAGACTATCGGGTGTCCGGCTGGGTCTTGTTCATTTTTATGTACTTTTGGCAATGCATAAAATGTCAGAATTCTTGGATATTCCTTTTTAATAGCCTGGGTTTCCCCAACTCTCCAGCCATCCATTACTTTCAAACTCTTCTAGTGTGTATTCTATAGATCTCTTAACTCTGTCAGTGGGACCTCCCAGTAACACATCATAGTTAACTGTATTATTCAGTAATTTCATACACATGTCCCTGTAATGTATCCTGTCAATGATTACTATCCCACCTCCTTTATCAGCTGGTTTAATTATAATTTCTGGATCCTTAGCTAGCTGGTTTATGGCTATCCTTTTACTTCTACTAAGGTTATTAGTCAATATATGGTTATCCTTCTTTGATGGCTGTTCACATCAAAGTGGAATCATGCATAGATATCCACTTTGAAATAAAAAGGGGGATCAGAGGTCCCGGGGGGTATAGGGGAGGGTGGGAGGACAACAACAGAGGTGCAAGAGATGGGACATTTGGAAGAGGAAACAGACAGATGGGAGGGAGAGGTAACAGATACTGAATAATGTTTTTGAGAATTAAAAAAATACCTATTTTCAATTTAAGTAAGAGAGAACTTATTACTATAGAAGTGGAGATACTCAGTTTAGGGCTATCATTTTCACACACTAAGTCTATTAATGAATTTGAACTTGAGGCGGACTTACACAGATTCTTTAGAACACTTAGGTTAAAAACCATGTTTGATGGAACAGAGGACATGATGTATCAACAACAAATTAAGAAAGCTTTAGGTTTGAAGTCCAAGTATAATCCACCTCCAGGTAGGGATCATGCAGTAGAGACATATTGTGCTATGATGCAGTGAGATATGCAACATTTAATACAGAAAAATAATCATACATTGACTAATAATCTTAGTAGAAGTAAAAGGATAGCCATAAGCCAACTAGCTAAGGATCCAGAAATTATAATTAAACCAGCTGATAAAGGGGGTTGGATAGTAAACATGGACAGGATACATTACAGGAACATGTGTATGAAGTTACTGAATAATACAGTTAACTATGATGTGTTAATGGGAGATCCCATACCCAGAGTTAAAAGATCTATAGAATACACACTAGAAGAGTTTGAAAGTAATGGATGGCTGGAGAGTTGGGAAACACGGGCTATTAAACAGGAATAGCCAAGAATTCTGACATTTTATACATTGCCAAAAGCACATAAAAATGAACACGACCAACCTGGATGCCCGATAGTCTCCGCTAATGATTCCCTATTTGAAAAAATGTCACAATTCATAAATTACCATTTACAACCGCTTATAGAAAACATAGAGACCTATATAAGGGACACTGTGGATATGCTGCATAAACTGGCTAGAATCTCAGAATAAGGCATACAAGATCATGAAATATTAGTTACAATGGGTTTTTCTGACCTATACGCTTCGATTCCCCATGATCAGGGAATACAAGCGATGGGGTTAATATTGGACAGAAGAGGTCCGAACGCTAGACCTAAAGCTATAGTACTGCAAGAGTTGGCAGAAATTATACTCATAAATAATTATTTTGAGTTTGACGGGAAGTTTTACTTACAAAGAAGGGGAACAGCCATGGGTAGCACCATAACTCCTGCTTATGCTAATGCCTTCATGTATACTGTGGAGATAGACCATATATTAAATCCAACTAAGAATTTATATTCATATTGCATAAGAAACTGGTGTAGATATATAGACAATGTGTGTTTTTTATATGGAAGGGACCAGAAATAGATCTATTTTCCTCCTTTTCCCACTTGAATAATATAAATACAAACATCAAGTTCATAATAAACAAGAGTACCAGAGAAATATCTTTTTTTGGATCTCCACATTATTAAGGAGAATACAGTATTTGTGACTGATCTATTCAAGAAGGAAACAGGAACACTTTCTTACATGGGAACAGCTTTCATGAGAAAAAACTTATAAACAGTATACCTTTTTCACAACTTACTAGGGTGAAAAGGAACTGCACAACTGAGAAGGACTTCCACAAACAAAAAGATGACATGATCAGAAGATTTAAAGACCGGGGGTACACATCAGCATGCTTTAGAAAAGCAGAGGGCAGACTAGCCAATATACCCACAGAGGACACAATGAGACCCAATGAACAAAAGGTCAGAGAATCACATACAGTGTTCTCTACCAAATATAATGAAAAATGTTCTGATATGAAGAAGATTATCAACAAACACTGGCATTTATTATTAGCAAGCAATACTAAGCCTTCTAACTTCCAAGTGAGACCTTTAGTGGTAGCAAAAAAGAACAAACCATAAAAGACAAATTAGTGAGGTCACAATTTAAGAAAACTGAAAGCAAACAAGAACAGTTATTACTAGGCCCACTTAAGCCTGGTATGGTGATCTGTGGCCACTGCTCTATGTGTGGACACACACCCAAGGATTTATTTTAACATCCATTTACAGGTCAAATATTTCCAGTTAGACAGAATATAACATGTACAACAGAAGGGGTGATATATGTCATACAATGCCCATGTGACAAAATATACCTAGGACAGATGTCCAGAGCCCTTAAAACAAGGATTCAGGAACATAAAAGTGACATTAGGAGGGTAGATAAGACATCATAAGTCATGTTGCACTTTCATGAGCAGGGCCACACAGGGGCATCATTAAGATTTTGGGGCCTAGAAAGGGTTGCCCCCACCCACCCACCCACCTAGAGGGGGCAACTATCAGGCCTTTCTGGATAAAGCAGAAGTGAGTTTGATACACTATTTGAAAGCATTGGAAGATGGCATAGGTTTAAAACCAGAAACTAACTGGCAGGCGTGTTGGTAAACATGGATATGCAGTATAAGACTAGTGATCTTTGGGTATTGGAATATCTGCCAACAATAACAATAGATTGAATTTGTACTTTATCATGAGTAGAAGGGTTCAGATATGCATCCCTAAAGAATATTTATGGAATCTGATCCTCCATCGTTTCCACTTCCCAAAAACCCTACCCTTTCCCCTTCCTCCTCCCCTCCACTGCCTTGCATTACTCTGCATGACCTTTGAATAGAATAATTACATTGCATTAAGGGAACAATATAGAAAAAATATGACTAACTATCAGATTTCCTGTCCCCCATTCCCCCTCCACCCACTTTCCATGTTCTGTGTTTCTATGACTTTTCAGGGTGCTTAATAATGTTAGTGCCAGACACAGGGTGATTTAACTTTGTAACCAAATGATCAGTTGTTTTAGCACAGGCATAGATACACCAAAAGGCATAGCAGCTTTAGCCTCGTTTGTCCAGGCTAATGGGTCTGATCATGCAGCAGTTGCTAAGGAGCTCATTTTGAGTCTTAGCAACAAGTGCTGATGTCATAAGCATCAGCCCACCACCTGAAACATTGCATGGTTTGCAACTTGATCAGACCCAAGAGGAAGTTTAAAATGAGCACACTCTCCACAGGCAGTAAGCAAGCCACATGCACTGGCAGGACTTCTAAGCCCTCATTAAGGACCCAACAGCAAGGTAGGGACAACTTGATTCCTCATTTTGAAAGAAAACCTTATAGTTAACGTTCTAATAGCAAACAATGACTCAGACATCTACTACTCTGTTGTGCCTCTTTGTCTTTAGGGAGAGATTAATAAAACATTAAGAGAAAGCAGCTTAACCAAATTGAATCTGGCACTTTTAGAAATGTCAGGTATGTAAAGTTCTTCATACTATATCAAAAGCAATTGAAGCAGGCCTATGGCTGATATGTGATACAGATTGTTCTATGCTTGTTTACAGAAAAGCAGAGAAACGCACATGAAAGCAATGTGTTTCAGGTGTTTATATGAAGGTCAAAAACAAAACAGGGAGACCTTGCAGGTTAGTTTGCTAGATTAATTATATAATCAAGAATGGGGTAGAATGGATTCTGACATAGAATTTCTATGTTTTGTTAACTAAAGCATGCTAATGAATTGTGAGAAGTACAATAGAAACATAAGATGGTGTGTGAATTAAGGAGATTTTTTAAAAATAAACATTTGAGAAGCACAAATGACAAAGTATTCATGGAACTGAGATAAATACATTTTGATGCCAGAGATGTTTCAAAAAATGTTCAAGTACATAAATATGAAGTTGGATGACAATATGAGTTGGATTATAACACAGTTGTGTGGTAGAGGTGTTCGTTTGTGTTAAGAAAGTAGTGCAGGCATTAGCAGTGCTTCAAAGTTAAAGCCTGGTGTTTAGAGGCATTGCTTGATAATCTAAAGGGATATAAGACACTGAGTTAGATGCAGTTGTGTGATTAACAAAATATTTTTTTGAATTTAGACCTTATCCAGCATGGCCTGAAAGTTAACACTTTTCACTTTTTAAAGAGACAGTGCCTATTAAACGGTAGGGTGTTTTCTTTGAATATACTATACTATAAAATGAAATACAAATATGTTTAAAGAAATACCTAATGGCAATGTATGATTTGTTTCAAACGGCCCTTTGAAAAAGCACTGCCACAGTGTAAAACGTCAGGGCAAATTAAATGAAATTAAAATAACTTTTTATTCACATTCTTGGTTGAAGAGATCTTATTGCCTTCCCACATCTGCTCTTAATTTACAAAGTTATTTTGTAGTAACTCAGCTCTTTGGTGCTGCAATAAAAATCTCCTCCTATTACAGCGAAACAATGCACACCAGTGCCAAAACCTAGCTCACAAAATCATAAACTTTATTTATGGTTTCATCACTCATACATTTTTTAAACTAATATTTACACTAAAAATGGCAATATTTAAGGATGAAAAGTACCAGGGAATCCTCATTTCATACTAATATTTCAACACTTCAACCACAGACAACCTCTGCACCTCAATTTTCTGTTTTCAGTACACACAATGTTTTTTATGGTTTAGTGACCACTAAAAATCTAGGCCCAGATATTCAAAAGGGTTGTGCCCCGGTGCGATATTCAAAAGGGAAAAGTGTGAGGCACAAATCCCGATGCGCCAGAGCGCATCAGTAATGTATGCAGGCACAGGTGGGGGGGCGTGCCCATGCATAGCCTGCACAGCCCGATATTCAGCCCGGGATGTGCAGAGCCATGCATGTGCAACCCCTACCTGTGCCAGCACAAAGTTAAGCCAAAAAAAAATGGAACAACTGATGGCCACCCACAGGTTAGCTGCCACATTGCAGGGCGCAACTCGGCAGCTGCCACCTGTGGGTGGCCACCTGAGTTCCCGCTGCACCTGGCGGCACCCCCAATGCCCAATCTTGGGCATCTTTTTAAATAAAACCTCCCTGTCCTATATCCCTGGTGGTCTGGTGGATCTCTCTCTGCCTGATCTTGAGCATCTGTTAAATAAAACTTCCCCATCCTATATCCCTGGTGGTCCAGTGGACTGCTCTCTGCCCAATTGTGGGCATCTGTAACAAAAGAAAAAACAGTCCTATATCTTTGGTGGTCCAGTGGATTGCACTCTGCCCGATCGCAGGCATCTGTAAAAATAAACTCCTATTACCCTGGTGGTCTAGGGTAGCCCCCTCCCCACCACCCACTGAGGCTCCACTGCCCGCTGCCCCGGTCAGCTGGCAGCACCCACACCCTGCAGCCCACTGACTGACCTCAGTAGGAAGCACGCCCATTGGTTCTGGCGTGAGCCAATGGGCATGCAACTCGTGCTACACATTCCAGATATGAATGAATCATATCTGGAATGTGATGCGACAGGGCACTACATACCATGCTCATGCTGTGAACCAATAAGCTGCTCGGTGTCAGTCAGTAGTGTCAAGCCGACAGGTGGGTGGGGTGCTGCAAGCATGACTGACCGGGGAGTGGGGCAGTGGGCTCAGTGGGTGGGTGGGAGGTACCCTAAACCACCAGGGTAATAGGAGGTTTTCTTTTTACAGATGCCCATGATTAGGCAGGGTGCAGTCCACTGGACCACCAGGGATATAGGACCTTTTTATTCATACAGATGCCCACGATCAGGCAGAAAGTGGTCCACTGGACCACCAGGGATATTGGATGGGTTTTTTTATTTTTACAGATGCCCGCGATCAGGCTGCAGGGGGCGTCGGTCCCCGACGGCTGCTGCCTGGCAGGGTGCCAGGCCCAAGTCATCGGGAATCGGCGCACCTACACGCAAATGGAGCCATAATGGCTTGCAAATGGCCCCTTGTGCACCTTGCATAAATTATGGCCCCATTTGCATGTCAGCTTTTGAATATCGCGGGTGCTGTGCATGGCGCAAAGGAACTTATGTTAGCGCATCTCCATGCTCCACTCTGGCCACTTGTGCTGGCGCAGTGCCATGCGCCATGCACACTGGGGGTGGCCAGGGTGTGATATTCAAAGCTGCTGAGCCATGGCGCAGCTCCTTTGAATATCGCTTAGTCCACACCCCTGTGCAGCCAAGTTGAGCTGCGCCCAAGCTTGCGCCACAGCCAGGCGCAGTTTGAATATCTGGGCCCTAATTGTTTTTTTTTTTATATTTTTTTTATTATTTCAGTATTTTTCTGGAGAAGTACAGAATACATCCTTTGCTCATACATATTTATCTTGAGTTCTAAAAAGATATATCATTTATAATGATCTCAGGAATGTATCTAATAATACTATTGCTCAGTAGTACATTTGATATTTAATTCATAAGTTCCCTTGTGGTAATACCAGGTCTGCCATTGGAGGTTTTTACCCTTATGGTATCAGATTGAGTCTATGTTCAAAGATCCAAAGCCACCATTTAGCCCAAAAAGCTATACATCTCTGGGATTTCAGATTGATCTGGGCAGTCATAAGCTCCATTCTATATATTTGATAGGTTATATCTTCCCATTCTCGAGGGGTAGGTGGGTCTTTTTTAGCCATTTCCTTGTCACCACTTTGTTGGCTGCTAGGAGCATGATGATTAGTAAGAGCCTTGTGTTACCTATTCCCAACTCACTGGTGAAATTTAAACTAAGTGCTACTTCTGGCATCGAGGCCCCAATTTCAGGGAATAATTATCCTAATGCATCTCCCACCACTCTCCAAAATGATTCTAAATTTGGACAGCTCCAAAATATATGTTTATGATTAGCTAAAGGTTCCCCACACCCTCTCCAACATGTCGTTCCTATTTGAGAATCATATTTCCCCACTATTTGTGGGATTCTAAAAATCTTATCAAACACTTCCAGCCAAATTCCCTCCAGGTCGAGGATCTTGTAATTCTATGTACTGTCGTATATATATCCCTTCCCGATTCTCTTCCTCCAAACTTATGCCTAGTTCTTCTTGCCAGTGTTTTTGAGAGTGCATCTTAATCTTCTTCTGGTTACTGATTAGAGCTTGATATGTTTTAGATATTACATGTTCTGGTAATGCTACCTCTACTGTATTAATTATAGTTCTCGTAAGTGGGTGCATCTCTCCTGGAACCCAGGTTTTAGCTAATAAGTTTTTACAGTAATGTCTTATCTGGAGGTATCTGAAAAAATCTTGTTTTCCTAGGTGGTACTTTTCTTCTAGTCTCTAGAATTGGCAAAAGATTCCCTGTTCATATAGCTGGTAGAATCTGATAAGGCCCTGATGTTGCCACCTTGTAAAATTATAATCCTGTTTGGTTGATTGGAACCTAGGATCTGCTGTGATTTTTTTTGTATTAAGTATATTATAGGGTCATTAGTTTTTCTAATCATTGCTCTCCAAATTTTCAATAGCTGTCTGGTTTGTTTAAATCCAGTCTCTTTTTGCATAGTTAATTTTGGTACAGTTTGACCAAATAAATATTTCTCTATCTCCTCTAATTGGATTCCTCTTTCTATCTCTTTCCAGTGTGGGTCTAGCCCTCCATCTAACCACTGTAATATGTGTGAGATTACTGCTGCCTGTGCATATTGTTCTAAGTTAGGTAAAGCAAGCCTCCCTTTGTTTTTTGGTAGTTGAAGGGTTTTATATTTTATTCTTGTTTTTTTCCCTTGCCATATAAACCTAGATATCATACTATTCCATTTTTTAAAGTCTATCTTCTGTGGGAAGATCGGAAGAGTCTGGAAGAGGTATAGGAATCTTGGAAGTATATTCATTCTTATAACCTCAATACTTTGATTCAATGAAAGAGACAATGGGTCCCATCTCAGGAAATCTTCCTTAGTGGATTGTATAAGTGGGTTGTAATTAGCTTCATATAAACTGTGTGTTTCCTTTATAAGATTTATCCCCAAATACCAAAATGTATTGCTTTTCCATCTCAATGGGTATCTTGTCAAAATTGTCTCACTTGGATTATAGTTTAGACATAATACTTCTGTTTTTCTTGTGTTTGACTTATGCCCTGAGATGGACTCCATCTCCCCCAAGAGGGAGAATAATTTTGGTATGGATGTTTCTGGTTCCGTTAGGTATATTAGTAAGTCATCAGCAAAGAAAGCTGTTTTATGGGTAGTATTGATGTATTTTATCCCTGAAATTAATTTATTGTCTCTAATAGCTTGGGCTAATGGTTCTGCATATATGGCAAATAGGGAAGTAGATGGGGGAAGCCCTGGCGGGTACCTCTATATAGAGAAAAATGGGTTGAGAATGATCCATTCACTTTTATCATGGCTTGTGGAGATGTGTATATTCATTGTATTATATTTAAAAATGCTATTGGAAAATTCAATTTCTCCATCGGGTATCTTAGAAATCTTCAAGAAACCCTGTCAAACACCTTCTGGGCATCCATACTTAAAAATATAAAGGGTGTTTTTTCCTTTTGTATTTCTTCTAGTAGATATACTGCTCGTTTAATATTATCTGCTGTTTGGCATTTTATGATGAAACCTGCTTGATCTTTGTTTATAATATGGGGAAGCATATTCTGTAATCTTTTTGATATAATGGCTGTGAAATATTTATAATCCTGATTTAAGACTGAAACAGGGTGATACGATTTGCAGTTCAATTGGTCTTTATCTGGTTTAAGTATTGTGGATATATTTGCATACTGCCAGCTATTCAGGATAGGGAAATTATTATCTTGTATAGCATTAAATAACTTAGTTAACGTTGGGAGTAGGGCTTTCTTAAATGTTTTGTAAAATTCTGCAGTATATCCATCTGGGCCTGGGCTCTTGTTTGATTTGGAATTACTAAAGGCGTTACCTATCTCCTGGGTGTAACTGGATGAATTAATGACTTACTTTGTTCCTCCGTGATTTGGGGTAATTGCATATTTGTAAAAAACTTTGTATATTTTTCTTCTTCTGGTTGTTGTTGTTCATGGTGTAATTTTGAGTAGAATGTTCTGAAGCCCTCTAATATATCCTTTATTTGTTAAGTATTTTAGCTTCTATTGGGTGTTTTATTTTAGATATTGTTGATAGTGCCTATTGTTTCCTTAATCTATAGGCTAGTATTTTGACCGCTCTGCTTCCCCCTTCATAATACCTTTGTTTCACACACATCAATGCTTGTTCAGTTTTTTGGTTTTGTATATCTTGTAATTTTATCTTTACCTGATTAATCTGTATAATTGTGTCTCTTCTTCCCTCTGCGTGAATTTGTTGTAGTCTTTCTAGTTCCAATTCTGACTGTTTCTGTTTCCTAGCTCTCATTTTCTTTTGATGAGTTGCATATGCTATAATTTCTCCCCATATAACTGATTTTAATGTGTCCCATAATATTTCCTCCTGCACCTCTTCTATTGTGTTCTCATGTAATATTATGAGGATCCATTGCTGTACCTTTTCTTTAAATTGTTTATCTTTAATTAACATATTATTAAACCTCCGTTGTTTCATTAATACTTCCTGTTCTGCCTCCAATTCTACCGTGACAATTGCATGATCTGATAAATAGATTGGGGAAATCTTTGCCTTATGTATTATATCTAAGGATTCTGCTTCCACCAAGAAATAGTCTATATGTGAGTATGTATTATGGATCCCTGAAAAATGTGTATATGCAAGGGATGTTGGATAACAGTGTCTCCCAAGTGTCTTTTAGAGCAAGATCTTTTATGAGTCTCCTGCCATGTTTCTGTCCCTTTGTAGCGCTAGGAGTATTAAGGTTTGAGCTATCCTTTGTAGGGTTCATTAAAAGGTTCAAATCCCCCTAAGATCAATTTCCTTATTTAAAAGCTATGATTTTATCAAAGACTGCTTGGTATACCATTTTCTCTGATCCTGGGATATATATATATATATATATATATATATATATATATATATATATATATATATATATACACATTCCTCCACTGTAGAAGTCTGACCTTCCTATTTTCCTTGATCAAAGTTAACCTGCCCTCTCCATCCTGGAATGATTTGAGCATTTGAAACATTGAGGATCGTGGTATAAGTATGGCCGATCCTCTTCTATGTCCTCTCGTATATGTACTAGCCACAATATATGACATTCCTTACTTAAGTAATTTCTGGTGTTCATCCTTAGAGAGATGTGTCTCTTGTAGGAGAATAATCTGGGGGTGCATTTTTTTGAGATGGGAAATGATTTTAGTTCTCTTTATAGGGTTACTTAATCCATTGACATTCTGGGGCACCACTTTCAGGGTTTTCTTAATCTGAGACATCTAAATACTTTTGATACTGTTCCCCTGTTGACCTTCTCTTATAGCTATTGCATGGTATCACTTCTATATTGCTTATGTCCCTGAGTGTCCTCAATTCTTTCATTCTTTTTTAGATCCATATCACTTCCGTTTATGTTCTTTGATGTCTCTGTATCTCCTCCTTCCCCCTCCCATGTAGTTATCTCTCCCCCTCTCAGTGTAACCTATGTACATAGTTAGTTCCAATGTCAGATACTTCCCTGACAAGGACAGAAAATTCTGTCTAGTGTGGCCTATTTGCCTTACTTTGTAGGCCTGCCCAGGGGGTTGTACATATCCCCTATAGTGCAAACCAAAATTAAATTGGGTCTTATCTGGGTTTCCTATCTGGCTCTCCGGTCCCTTAAAAGAAATTTCTAAACAATAAGTACAATTTCTAACACAAAATATAAGAAAACTAAGATAATTAATACAGGTGCATAGCTCTGGTCACTGCATCGCTCTTTATCATCCCCCCAAAGAAAGTCACTGGGTAACCCTTCCTCTTAGTTCATTTAGTCCATAACCTTTGTATGTAATTGTCCTGTTTCACAATTTTCTTTTTGTTTGTTTTTTTCCTTGTTTACTTCTTGTCAATTTTGTCCATTATCTTTTTTTGTTTTTTATTCCAATCGTTTCTGTTTCCCCTCTCTAAAGTCCATTTTGTTAGAACATCTCCTTGATTCTCAGCCTTAGGTAGATCATGCCCTCTAGTGGGTTTTGTTTATGCTATTTGCCTTCTCCTCCCACTAGGAGGCCCAAGGCCTTCACATCCAGCCTTTTACTTGAGTTCAGCGAGCCCCTCCGTCTACTGCTCGGTCTCTGTAGAACTCTCCCAGCCTCGTCTGGATGTCTCTCTCTAGGATTCCACTCACAGATCCCAAATTTAGCTAATCCTGTCTTATTCTCCAGTTTTCTCTCCACCAAGAGTGCCCCGGCTATCCCCTGAGTTCTGTGTCAGTCACCTCAGGTGCACCCACCCCCTCAATTTTTCTCCTTTGTTTAGAGATTTTTCAATGCAAATCCTAAGCAAGAAACAGTAACCAGCTCCCAAGTCACTCTTCTTAAGCTATTAAACATTCTCTGGTGTCTGGTTTGGGGCTCATAAGCACCGTTCCTACAAGTGATCTATATCACAGAATTATTTTGGCACCCTTTAGCAGAAATAATCCCTGTAGAACCCCTATTCAGCCTTGTGGGTTCCCTTCTCCCTTTATGGAGATATTCAGGTGTTTTCCTATGAGGGTATATTCACCTCAGTCCTGGCCTAGGTATGCTCCCCCAGGCTACCCCACAGTCTAAGCAGAGGGCCTATCTCCTTACGGGCTGTTTTCACCTCACCTAGGCACTGAGCTCTAGCCCATCAGCCTACTCATCTTAAGAAAATAATCATTATATTTTATTTGCAAATTGTCTCAATAGTCTCTTTATCTCATCTAGTACTACTTACTGTGATTCCCTTCCCGGTCTCTTTTCTTTGCTCAGTCCCAAATTCAAGTTGTATGGTTTCCCTGGTAGTTTGATGGGTAGCTTGAATCCTCTCTGTCTCAGGTCCTCCATTGCATTTTCTACGGTGTCATATATTGGCCTTTCCATTGGGATACTGGATCATAAGTCAGGATGGATAAAGTGTATGGAATTTCAACTGTAGTTGTCTTAGAATTGGAAACAAAGGTACATATTCTCTTCTTCTCTGTACTGTGACTCTCTCATAATCATTGTCGAAAAAAGTCTCTGTTCGCCCATAAATATTTTCCCCTTTTTCCAAGCTTTCTGGAGTATTTTTTCTTTGGTGTGGTAACTCAAAAATTACACAATTATAGAACATGGGCGTATCTTCAGGTCCGCTGGTTTAGGACTGAGTACCCTGTGAGCTCTCTCTATTTCCACACAGAAATCCTGTTCAAGGCCTAGTTCCTCTCTTAACAAATTCTTTACATAGCCCCTCATGTCTCTGCCCTCACTGTTCTCTGGTATTCCATAAATTTGTATGTTCTGGCATCTCTGTCTGTTCTCTGCATCTTCCTGTCTCTCCCCCAGTGCTTTAGTTATATTCAGAAGCTGGGTTAAAGTTGTTTGAATTTGTGTGATCTCTGCAGCCTGATCTGAGTTGTTTTGTTCTATTGACTTTACTTGGTTTTGAAGATTTGATACATCTGTATGAATGAGATCATGTTCTGAGTGAAAGTCCTGAAAGTCCTTTTTTATGTCTTGTAGTTCTGTTATTATTCTATCTAGTTTATAATTTCAGACCAGGTCTTTAGTTTTTTGTTTTCTGCATTTAGATTTCTTTCCAGATGATACCGTCTGGGCCTGCAATAATTCTGAGGTCTCCAAGTCTGATTTTTCAGCTCCTGATTGCTCTTCTTCTATCAGTAATACTTCATATCTATTCATGGTTCCCTTTTGTGTATTTGATGCCATTCATAAGAATTTCTCCATCTACTAAGTTTTTTAGCTGAATTTTGGCTTTTTTAGTGATTTTGGGGGGGAGGTCTGAGCGGAGCTCTGATCTTAGGCTACCATTAGTTCCAGAGCTGCACCAGAAGTTTTCTAAAACTCTAATTGTTAATCTCACTGAACCTATTATAACTGAGAAAACCATAAAAAGGCTTCTCAAATATTCACTTATTTGAATGTTCAGTTTAGCTACTGTATATGCACAAAAAAGGAACACATTTTTGACAGCATTTCAAAAATCATAAACGTTAGGGAAAGCTTCACCCCGTTATGATATAGTCTTCAAATATACAGAACTGTGTCACCACATATGTTGCCAACAACCTGTAGCCCCTGCCTGAAGAAAAAATACCACATCTCACCTGATTTGGGTATGGAATGGGGTGAGCGTTATGGCTGAAAAACCCAAGGAAGACTCCACCCTGATTCACCAAGAGTCAGGACAGCAAAAACTGTAATGTTTTTTCCTTTTGCTGCTGGAGGGGTGGAAGTGGGGAGTTAGGATTGGATACCCTAATGCCACATTTGTCTACTTCTGTCACTTTAATATGAACCCTAACTGGTGCATTAACACAGTTTTTTGCAAACAATTTCCTTACTTTTTGAGATATTAGAATTGTATCCTCACTATCTCTTTGGGACCTGCATGAACACATCTATGTTCCATGCCTCCATAGATGCACACGTCCATCTGGCTGTAGGGGGCTCACTTCAAAGAAAAAATATATTAAGTGTGCCTCTTATCTGCTGGCAGCTGATTGTATAAGGGCAAAAATTGTTTTTGTTTTGCTTTGTTTTTTTACCCATAAGTCGAAAGTTTTTATGAATTATTCTGAAATTTGCTATGGTTGTGGTCCAAGAAGTGATACACTTTTGCTGCATCTTGATTATCTGACTTTCATTGTGAATTTGGCACCATTGTGAAGTTTGGAGGTAATTTTGAGGTGCAGTGCATACCCCATGAATGTTTAGGGTGGATTATGTGCTAGTGTTGCAGTACTCACCGAGACATTTTTTTGATATATAGATTCTCCCTCATTTCAATGTTTTCTTATGTCTGTTTTCAGTTGGTATATTGTAGGGACTTAGTCCTGTTGTACTTATTCAGACATTTCCATTGATATATAGATTGCCCCGTAATGCCAAAGACTGACAGAGTTACAACTTGTTAAATCTGCAGTGTTATCCTATGGGAATTTTCATTTTCTAATTGTTATGTTTTTATATGGCCTCTGAATATGTTGGGGGGGTATTATGTATTAGTCTTATAATACTCATTGAGACTTTATTTTTGATATATACATTGTCCCGTAACTCCAACTATTGTAGAGTTATAGCTTGTTAAGGTAGCAATGTTATCCTATGGGAATTTTCATTTGTTAATTTTATGTTTTTTATATGTGTATTTTTAGTTGCTATTCCTTATGGACTTAGTCTTGTAGTACTCATTGAGACCTTTCTGTTGATATATATCTTGGGCTGGATTCAGAAAGGTCCACTGCAAGCTGTGGCACTGGCAGCTTGCGGCAACCTTCCCTGCGACCTGGCCCATGCACTCAATTCAGTATCAGAGTGGGTGCAGCGGTCTGCATCCTGCAACTTGTGGTAGCTGTGCAAGGTAGGGTACAGCACCCGGGAATGCTGCAGGTCTCAACAGGGTAAGCAGCAGTTGCAACGGTCGAGGGTCACCCTGGCACCCCATGCCCACCTCCGAGGCCCCATATGGTGTGGGTGCCAGCTCCAAGCCCCCTTGCCATGGACCCCCCAGATTGAGGACCCTTACCTGCCCTGGTGGCCCAGTGGTCCCCTACCCCCAACACACACACACACCTGGCGGGTGAGTTGGTGACTGGCCCTGGTGGTGAGGGAGGGCTGTGCCAGTCACCAGTGGGGTATGGGGGTCTGGGGGGCTCACACTATGAGGTGAGAGGCCACTAGACTACCAGGGGGTTGTGGGGATGGCAGGTGGGGTTTGTGCCCCAGCCATGTAGGGGGGCCTTGACATGTGTGTGTGGGGGTCTGGGCATTGGGGGTGTGCCACACACCCAGCCTGGCATGGTGCATGCCATGCCTGGGACCTGCAGCCCAAGGGGGGTCTGTAACCCACAGGGGTTCTGGGGCTCTGGCACAGTGGCAAACCTCCAGTGAACAGCAGAGACCAGTTAGACCACCTTTCTGTTGGTCTAACTGGTCTTTGACAGATGTTTACTGGTGGTTGTCTCTGAATCCCAATTGTGGATGTAGCAGCCACCCTACCTGAATAGGGTGCATATGCTGCCAGAAACCCCCTTACACCATGTCACAAGGGTGTTGCAAGTGCATAGGTGCAGTTGGACGCAGGCAGCCTACAGCATGTAGCAGGTTGCCTATCTGAATCCCGCCAGGACTCAAAACAGGATGTAAGTGCTACTTGCACCATTTTTTCTGATGCAAGTTGCCTTGCATGCTGATTTGGCTTTTCTGAATCTGGCCCCTTGTCCCTTAACTCAAAGGACTGATGGAGTTACAGTTTGCTAAACTTGCAATGTTACCTTATGGGCATTTTAAATTTTAATATTTTTATATGGCCTCTGAATGTTTGGGAGGGAATTATGTATTACTCTCGCAGTACTCACTGGAACCTTTCTTTTGCTACATAGATGGTCCCCTAGTTCCAAATGCTGATTGCATTTTGGCTTGTTAAAGTTCAAATGTAGAAAAAAGACTAAGTCCAACTTCTTCTTTCATATAAAGTATCCTCTTTCATGAGATTTTGATGCTCCCATGAAAGTATTGGTTCATATGAAAGAAGAATGTGAGATAGACTAAATCCAAATTCTTCTTTTGTATGAATGTAATCTTCTTTCATATGGCTCTATACCTCTTTCAGGAGGCCATACGCAAGAAGAAAATTATCTCATGAAAGAGGATTTTTAAAAATGTTTTAAAAACACATTTCTGGGTCTTTTTCCCAAACACTAACTGCAGAAACCAGCTAATGGGGTCCCATTTAGAAAGATACATGTACTGGTGTCTCTGCAGGATATGATTTTTATGGGTTTTCAAAAACGTTTTTTGAGAAAAAAAACAGAAATAAGATGGCTGTCATATGAAAGAAGAATTTTTTCTCACAAAAGAGGATTACCCTAACACACAGAAGAGAATCCTCTTTTCCATGGCTAAATTCACCTTCCATATGAAACAGGACCATACTGAGCATGCTCAGAACCAAATTTCAAATCCTTATAATTCTGGAACAGATTAATATTTTTTCACCAAATCAATGAAAGACACTATTCTGGGGCATGCTCTTTCCACACTGATAATTTCAAAACAAAATTTTAAACTGTCTGGGTGCTAGGTGATGACAAAAAAACAGCCCAAACCCCACAACTATTTTTCACTTTTTTTACTATCCAGATCTCAGAATCTGCACACCTGGCTGGAGCAAAACTTGGCATACCAAGAGAACTCCCCCCCCCCCCATCAAAACTGTGTATGCAAAAGTTTGTGCAAATATGTTGAATGGGGGATGAAGCTATTAAAGTGCAAAGTTCGGGGTTTAACATTAAACAGCCTACTCACCCCTAACTATAGTGGCACTACTGCACTACTATACTATTATATTCATTGCAAAAAATGTAATTAATGCTTCGGTTAGGGTTCAGGTTAAAGCAGCAAAATATGGGAAATGCAATGCTGGGGTTTCCAAACCTAACTCCACATTACCCCCAACCCCAAAAAAGCAGCAGTAGAGGCAAGGCAACACAAGCAACCAGACACAGCCATTATCAGGTAAGACAAACAACATACAATCTTCTGCAGCTAACACAAGAGACATCCATCATCATAGACCACCACTTCTGTAGCCATGGATACACATGCACATTTTAACACATACACACCCACTTCAGGCTGCATAATTTTTGTTCCTATAGTATATGAAAGATGTAATGTTGTCTACCCATGTAGTAATGTAATCATTATATCATAATCTAAATTTATAAGTTTGTATAGCATTATAGAAGAAATCATTGAAATTGCTGAGTAGCTCTGAAACTGTACTAAACAGTTGTCTGTGTTTTTTGCTCAGTAAGACATTTATTTGTGGATATGGTTGTTAGAAATGGATTGATGATATGTCAGTATTTTGAGAAAACACCTCTATGCAGTCATTGTACTGTAATGGTTATCTGTCAGTTTAAAGGGGACAGGAAATTTATGCTAATTGGCAGCTGTTTATAAAGTTCTTATTCTCAGAAGCAATATGCATTCTCCTTAAGTATCTATATTTAACTGTACCTGAATAAAAAGTGCTAGGTAAAACTGTAGTTTGCATTGTTGTGTTTTTATGAGCAGCATTCTGTTACAGTTCACTTCCATGGAATCACTTATGTGGCATTTATACTATGTCACAATTTTTGTAAAGAATGCTGACCTATCAGAACCCTATTTAGAGTTATGTGCACAAACCATGACATAGTTAAAACTCCAAGCTATTGGTTCCATGAAGAGAACTGTAACAGAATGTTGCCCATACAAACAAGATAGTGAGAAATATAGCTTTTTATATAACTTTTTTTCAGGTACAGTTAAATATGGATAATTTAGGTGAATTCATATCATTCCTGAGACTAAGAACTTTATAAACAGCTGCCAGTTAGAAATGATTTCCTGTCCACTTTAATATGCAAATCTAGTGCTACATATAATTTTTGTTTCTTATTTACAGATAGGTCCTATGCACAAAACAGTGATGATTATAAGACAAAAATACACAGTCAAAGATATTTAGAATTTTACAGTCAGACACTATTAGTGGGCATGTTCTGAAATCATACTGCCGTGATAGATTCATAGATTGGGGAATGAGACAGTTGGAAATGGCATGTTATGACACCCCCCCCCCAACATATCAGTAGTACTGTGTAATTTGGTCATTACCCATCTAAGTATCTAATGTTTTTTTTAACTGATCCAATGTGTTACTAAAAACAATTGATTCAGGAAGGGCATTCCAATATGAAACCGCCCTTTGACTGGTTTTGTAACTTTCACCCCTTAGTTGTAATCTATGGGTCATTGTGGTTGAAGTGCTTATATTTTTTGCATAACCCTGTAGTTTCCCACAACTCTTGAAAGGCTTTATATAGAAAGCATAAATCACCTCTTAGTCTCCTGTACTGTAAGGAATACAGTCCAACCTCAGTTAACCTATCCTTATATGTTCTGTTTTTTAAGTTCTTAATTATTTTAGTCATTTTCATTTGTACTTACTCCATTAACTTGATGCTTCCCATACCTTGTGGTGTACTGAAGGGAGAACAGTATTCTAAAAGGCCTTACTAATGAAAAGTAGAGTGGAATACTTACTTTTGGATCCTTACTTTTAACATGCTTGAATATGCACCCCAAGATCTAATTGCACTTTTAACTGTATCCCTGGCATGGGTCTCAAAAGATAAGGTATTCATAATAGTGACACCTAGGTCTTTTTCATGTACAGTAGACTCAAGGGGCCGGATATTCAAATTGCGCCAGGCTGTGGCACAAGCTTGGGCGCAGCTCAACTTGGCTGCGCAGGGGTGTGGCCTGGGCAATATTCAACGGAGCTGCGCCATGGCTCAGCAACTTTGAATATCGCACCCTGGCCACTCCCAGTGTGCATGGTGCAGTGGCACTGCGCCAGCGCAAGTGGCCAGAGTGGAGCATGGAGATGCGCTAGCGCAAGTGGCATTGTGCCATTCACAGCACCAGCGATATTCAAAAGTTGACATGAAAATGGGGCCATAATTTATGCAAGGCACACATGGGGCCATTTGCATGTCATTATGGCCCCATTTGCATACAGGATGTGCCGATCCCTGATGACTTGCGCCTGGTGCCCTGCCAGGCAGCAGCCATCGGGGACTGATACCCCCTGCAGCCCGATCATGGGCATCTGTCCAAAAAGAGAAAACTGTCCTATATCCCTGGTGGTCCAGTGGACTGCTATGTGCCCGATCATGGGCATCTGTCAAAAAATAGTATAAGTTCCTATATCTCTGGTGGTCCAGTGGACTGCTATGTGCCTGGTCGCGGGCATATGTAGGAAAAAAAAACTAGTATGTCCACTATCCCTGGTGGTCCAGTGGACCACTCTCTGCCTGATCTTGGGCATCTGTTAAAAAAAGAAAAAAACAGCCAATATCCCTGGTGGTCCAGTGGACCGTGTTCTGTCATGAGCATCTATAAAGAAAACCTCCTATCACCCTGGTGGTCTGGTACCCCCTCCCCACCCACCCACTGAGCCCCACCATCCTGCTCCCCCGGTCAACCCGGTGGCGGCAGCACCACCCACCTGCGCCCCACTGCGCCGACAACACCTTGGTAGGGCTGCATGCCCATTGGTTCTAGCATGAGCCAATGGGCATGCAGCTCCATCTACACATTCAGATATATGAATGGTTCTACACATATCTGGAATGTGTGTCTGATAGGGGCTACACCCATTGGCTCACGCCAGAACCAATGGGCGTGCAGCCCACCAAGTGTCAGTTGGCAGGTGTTGGGTGGCAGGCGGGTGGTGCTGATGCCCACTGGCTGACCGGGGAGGGGGCAGTGGGAGCTCAGGTGTGGGTGGGAGGGGTACCCTAGACCACCAGGGTAATAGGAGGTTTTTTCTTTACAGATGCCCACGATCATGCAGAGTGTGGTCCACTGGCCCACCAGGTATATTGGACGTTTTTTCTTTTTTTAACAGATGCCCGCAATCGGGCAGAGTGCGCTCCACTGGACCACCAGGGATATTGGACTTTTTTCTTTTTTTAACAGATGCCCGAGATCGGGCAGAGTGCAGTCCACTGGACCACCAGGGATATTGGATTTTTTTTCTTTTTTTAACAGATGCCCGAGATCAGGCAGACAGCAGTCCACTGGACCACCAGGGATATAGGAACTTATTCTATCTTTTGATTGATGCCCACGATCGGGCATGGGGGGCACCACCAGGTGCAGCCGGAGCTTTGGTGGCCACCTACAGGTGGCAGCTGCCGTGGTTACGCCTTGGTACGCGTGCAGCAGCTCACCTGTGGTGGTATCAGTTGTTCCTTTTTGGTGTAACTTTGTGCTGGCACAGGTAAGGGTTGCGCATGCATGGCTCTGCACATCCCGGCTGAATATCGGGCTGCAGGTTTATGGCGGCATGCCCCCCTACCTGTGCCCGCGATACATTACTGATGCGCCCGCTGATCGTGATTTGTGCCACTCAGTTTTCCTTTGAATATCGCGCCGCGGTGCATCAGTGAGTTGCGCATGGTGCAACACTGTTGTGCCATGCGCAACCCTTTTGAATATCTGGGCCAAGGACCCTATTATTCAGCCTATATTCTGCCAGTATATCATTGCAGCCTAAATGCATGACTTTGTATTTCTCTTTATTGAATTTCAGTCTATGGTTCCTTGTCCATTTTTATGGCTGTGGGCAGAGCCTACAGTCATTTTGGGATCAATCGTAGCTTACAAAGATGGCTGATCGTGAAACCTTCCTTAGGAATTTTGGAAGTATCCTTCTGAAAGTCCATTGGAACTTGAAACACTCTGCCACGATTGTCTGCTTCAGATAACAGCCACACTATTTTGGCTGTTACTTCAGCATTCCGGAGCAAGAACTGCACATGCATGAATCATGCACATGCGCAGTTCCACTGGCACCACCATGTTGTGAATGGCAACATGCCATTCACTGCAACTAAGCATGCATGAGTGCCATGCATGTGCAGTTGCATTGTCACCACCATTTTTCAGATGGCACTCCTCCTGCACCCTTCCACTGCTTCTGTCCTCCCCGTTCCCTCCCAGAACCAGCAGCAAAGAACACCTCCTGCACTCTCCCACTGCTGCTGTCCTCCCTGCTCCCTCCATTTCCTATCCCAGTGCTGACATCAGGGTGCCCAATCCCCATGTCAGCATTATATACCCCCCAACTCATGTGGCATACTGGGAGCCCACCCCAGTGTGCCCAAATGTATGTGGTCCCAACACCAACATTGGGGTGCCCAATCCCCATGTCAGCATTATGTGCCCCCCAACTCATGTGGCACACTGGGAGCCCACCCCAGTGTGCCCAATCTATTTTTTTCTTCTTTACCATGCCAACATCAGGGTGCCCAATCCCCGTGTCTGCATCCCCCCCCACAATTCATGAGACACACTGGGAGCCCACCCCAGTGTGCCCAAATGAATGTTTCTTTTCCCTGTAAATAAAGAAAACCATCCCCCAATGTTTTTTCCTGTAGAAAAGAAAATGGTCCCTTGTTGTCACCCTAGTCCCCCTTCCCCATCTCCACCCTCCCACTGAACACCCACCTCCCTGCACCCTCCTTACTCCATACTTACCTCTGGAGGTCAGCGCTGTCATCTTCTCTGGACCAGGACACATCAGCACTCTTCAAAGCTGAACCGGGAACTGAAGAATCAAAGGTAAGCACCATATAATGGCAGTCAATGAGGGTTTCAACTTAGGTTGATAAATCAGCCATTTTTTCAAATTCTGGCCCCAAAGTTTCAACATGGAGTTCTTGAGACCTCACCTCATGAACACTGTCACTGTCATTTTGTTATTACTCGGTTCTGGAAGGTGATTTCATGGTTGCTGCACAGAATTACCTTTTGGGATCAATTAACAAAACAACAGTGCTACCGTTCATGAGGTGGGATCCCAAAAAGCTCATGTTGCAAACTTGGTGAAAAAAATTCAAAAAAATTACTACGTTACAAGTGTGCATTGCACAGTTTCTATGCACACTCCCAACTTCACCAATTCTTAATATTTTCACTCCAGATTTTCAACATTGCCATTTTTGCACACCTTCTTATTAAAAGTAAAGATTTCATTTTTCACATCCTGCTGAAAATGTATTTTCACACATGTGGCACAGAATGGCATGGTTGCTCTGCAAAATCACCTTTTGGGACAAGTGAACAAAATTACGCTGGCACTCTTCATGAGGTGGGGTTCCCAAAAAGGCCATGTTGAAAATTTGGTGCAACACCACCAAAAATGGCCAAATTACACCCGGGTGTTCAACATTTTCTATGCACATATGTACCTTTGGTCATTTGGCAGCTTGTCACAGCTGTATCAGCTCTAGCTAGAACTTGTTCTGAATGTTACAGATCTTTCTGAAACTGTACCACTGCTTCCTGGTTGTTAAGTATGGCACCTGGTTTGGTATCATCAGCATACTTACATAACAAGGAACATTACTCAAAAAAAGCAGAGCACACAAACCTCAAAAATTTCCAAGGGCACCAGTCTCATACATAACATTAATTTATTCCATAAAATAATAAAACAAGGCAATAGCCTGACGTGTTTCAGAGGCACTCCATCCTTTCTTAAAGTGCTCTGCTTTTTTTGAGTAATGTTGTAAGTTTTTATAAGCACAGTAGCACCATACTCCTTGTGCCCACTCTGTGAGTACAAAAAAGTTGCATAACAAGGAGCCCACCAACATCTGCATTGAAGAAACAAACACATTAAATAGTGCTGGACCCAACACTGACCCCTGCAGTAACTCACTTTGGCATCTATCATTTAGCCATGATTCAACCCAAGCTATAATCTGTGGATGGAATTCTAATGTAATAAGTTTATCTGCTAATTTCTTGTGTGGAACTGAATCAAATGCTCTAGAATAATCAAGGTAAACTATATCCACAGGTAACCCATTGTCAAGGGCACTACTGATCGGCTCAAAGAACTGCAAGAGGTTAGTCTAGCAAGATCTTCCTGAACAAAACCCATGCTGGGTAGCATTATCTAACCCCTTTAATACAGTATGATGTTCAATTATTTCTCTTATAAAACCTTCCATTCTTCCCAACAATGGATGTTTGGCTAATAAGATGATAATTCCTAACATCTTGCTTGTCTCCTTTTTTGAAGATTGGGGTTACATTTGCCTCTCTCCATTCTTGAATAGTTTCCCCCTCCCTTAAAGAGGCATTAAATAGTATAGGAAGGGGTCCTTCTAAAACATCTGCCAACTGTCTGAGAAATCTGGGCTGAATTCCATCTGGTCTGGCAGACTTGTTTACCTTAAGCTGCCTTAGTTTTTTCCAAAACTTCTATTTCAGTTAAGATTTTTTGTTAATGCTACATAGTTATCCCCTAAATCAGTCAGTGGAGTATCATGAGTTTCTTTTTGCTGGAATACACTCAAAAAATAATTATTAAACTTGTTAGCAATTTCCTGTTCATCCATGATTATGGACTATCCATCCTGTAAAGGCCCAATTACTTTCTGCCCACCTTTTAAGCTACCTATATAATTAAAGAACTGTTATTTGTTGTCCAGTGTTAACATTGCCATTTTGAGCTCAGCTTCTGCGTTTGCATTTTTTATTAATTTTTCACATATATTAGCTTGGGATTTGTATTTAATCCACTTGTCTAGTGTAGGGCTTTTTTATAATTTTATATCCCTTCCTTTTTTCCTGATGTTCCTTTTTATATTTGTAGAAAACCATTTTGGGATTTTACCAGATTGATTACATTTCCTGACTTCTGGTATAAAAGTTTCAATATAGTTGTTGATGTTATACTTTATCTGTTCCATATACAATCTAGGGCCTTTCTTTCTAAGTCCTTTTTCTAATTCCAAGATTTAAGATATTATCTCATCTTGTCACAATTGGCTTTGTTATAACATTTCAATGTGGTAGATCCCCTTAATGTGCTACAAACCCCCCTGTCATGGTCACTATTCCCAAGTGGTTCAATCTCATTTATGCTGCATATTTCTTCTTCAAAGTTAGTAAACTATGAGGTCAAGTATATTACTCCCTGTAGTGGTCTCCTGAACTAGTTGATCTAAGTATTTCATAATATCAATAAACCTATTTTGCATAGGGTTAGTCCCAGTGAGGTCAACCCAGTTGATCTTAGGATAATTAAAGTCCACCAAGGGCAGGTAATTACCTTCAATCTCCATTTTCTCAATTGCATCCAGGAATTTTGTAGTTTCATCAGTATTTAAATTTGGGGAATGAAAGCATACACCAGCTGTTAGTTTCATGGTTTTTAAGTACAGCTATACCCAGATTTGTTCCATATCTTCCATATCCTGTTCATTAGAAATTCATTATTTGGCCCTTATACCATTAGAGACATAAAGTGCTACTCCACCTCCCTGTCTATCAGTTCATTGTTTATGAAAAAGATTAAATCCTGGTATTTCCATACCCCAGTCATTGTTTCCGAACCATGTCTCAGTTACAGCATATATCTGAATATGATATTTGTACAGTACGTGCTTGAGTTCCTCTATTTTATTTTCAATCTTCTTCCATTGATTAATACATTTTTATCTCACCAATATCTTTATTTTGTATATTAAGTTTTGAAGGAGCTTTATTAGATTTTGTGACAACCTCATTTGTCAAATACTTAGTGTGCATAGAAGAATCCCCTCTCCCTAGACTATTTAGTTTAAATGTTCATTAATGTATTTTTTGAATATATATCCCCCAATAGTTGACTACCATTCCTATTGAGGGGCAACCCATCTTGGCAGAAGAGATTCCCTTTTCTGTCAAATATCTCCCAGGTTTTTACACACATAATCCCTTAAAATAAACACCATCGTCTTAGCCAATTGTTAATTTTGGCTATGTTTTTATTAAATCTATACTTTATCCTAGGAACTGGCAAAATGTCAGACAAGATCACCTCACGTTTGGAATCTTTCAAATATGCATGTACTTTTTTAAGGTTATTAAATGTTTCCTCTTCAGTTTTGTACCTTATATCATTTGTCCCAGCATGTATTAATACCATAGGATTAGCTTGAAATTGTTTCAGAACACTGGGTAAAAGGGAATGAATGTCATCCACACCTGCTTCAGGGAAGGAGTTACTTGTAACACAATCTTTGTTATCTTTTGTGGTATATGAATCAGTGTACTTAATCATTGAGTCTCCCACAATAAATATTAGATGTTTGGTTGTCTCATTGGTTGTAACATTTGTATTTATATTACACTCTTCAGTGACTTCAGAGGTCATATTCATCAGTCTTAGATTATCTTTATCTGTGACAATTTCCATTAGCTCTTGAGATTGGCTTTCAAAATTTTCTATAAAGTTCAAAAGTGGCGTAAACTGATTACTAGTGGGAATTGCAAAATCCATTGCTCTTCTACCCTTGTTTTTAATTAGGCCCTCCTTACTACTGCATTCCCCACTTCCTCATTCTCTCTTTGTCTTTTTCCTACACCCTCCATATTGTTTTATAAAATTATATTTTCACTAGTTCCATGTTTTTCTACCAACCAGTTGGGGGCTATGCTTTTCAAACATTTAATTTCTAATTCAAGTCCAGTTATCTTAACTCTTAATTCCTTTAGTTTTAGGCATTGCTTACAGGTGAGCTGAATAAAGTCTGAGATCTCTTTTACACTAAATTTATTGCAACTATTGCATTTTACACCAGTCTCTTCACTAGTTAAAGTTATATAATTGCAATCCATGTTATTTGCTCTTAAATAGTGATAATACGACTGTTTATGAGTATCACTTATGAAACAACTTGTTTGTTATTAATGACATGCACCTCTGCCAGGCTTATGATATGTGCTAACAAGTTTTTAGGAACAATAGTTACTGACAAACAAATAAGCAGCAGTGTATGTCCCAGTAACAATAGCTAGCTAGCTAGGTTTTTATTAAAATGACCTTATACCCATCCAGAGGTTAAAAGAAACAACAAAGTAAGTTTGCAATTAAGTAAACACCCAAATGTGATTAGTTTCCTTGATAGCAGCTGATGGATTTTGACAATGTATCTTGCGCATAACAAAAATCAGTGCTTTGCCAAGTCTTCAGTTACCTGATTAAAATATTTCCTGGCAAGCCAGTCCAGTGATGTGGAGGGCTGAGGCAGCGATGCCTTACCTTCTGCCATGCTAGCAACCCATGTTCACAGTGCAAACAGGTCATCAGGGGCCAGCTGGGGTGGGAGAGGATCAAGCATCTGGAGGACTGCTCTCCTCTCCTAGGAAGGGTGGGGAACAGCAGCCAGTCTTTGCCTGACACCTAGCAGAGGCTAAGTGTTAGCATGCCTGGCCAATACAAGTGGGGCATAGAGGTGGAGCAGCTGGTGGGTGCACTACATGTGGACACACGCATGGCATGGCATGCCCATGTCGGCATTGCACACTCCGCCAACAGGAAAAAATGAAATTGTCAGCCAGGTCAAGTGGCTTGATGGCCATCCACCTAACGCACCATCTTCAAGGGAGCCACCTGTACTGGATCCGGTCCTGGTGGGGAGTTGGAGGCTCCCTGCTACCCCACCGTGGGGGGTAAGCCATTGGGGTAGCAAGGTGGTGGCCCAATTGGGAGACGGGTGTGGATGGATGGCAGTCAGAGAAAAAGAGGGATGCCTGGAAATAGAAGCTGACTGGGGGTCACGGGGAAGAAAAAGTGAGTAAAAAAAAAATATTTTCTGGCCCAGTTCCCCACCTTCCCCAGCTGATGCCAGCAGATGCCACTTACCTCTGCCCATGTTGCCTCCACTCCACGCTCACCTCTGTACACTAGAGGCAACTTCTGGTTTTTTCTTTGTAGTAATGGTTCCATAAAGTTATGATATTATTTGACTGTGCAGCACAGAAATACTGGCATTTCATGACATCACTAGCATACTATTGTGTTTGTATAATTCTTACTCTGTTGTCAGAATTTTGGTCTTTATGCACAAAGTTTTTTTTCCCCATTGTTGTTACTATAGTATGCCATAGAAAGAGAAAGTCAATAAATGATATATGAAGAATGTGTTTCCCATAGCAATGTAGTGCTGTGATATGAGACAATCTTATTTATTATTAGCACAGCAGCAGAAATATTCCAATTTGATGCAACTATGTTCAGTTTTTAGTGCATTTCTATGTAAGCAGATTAGCATGTGAGATGTACAGTTTCAAGCAGTATCAACAATAGAAGAGTACTCTCAGAAGAAGCAATTTTTTTGGTGATTCATAGGCTGACAAAATGGTAGCCTAATAATTTTCTTAGCCTGTTATATTCTTCATGTTTCCTTTAAAGTTGTGAATGACAGCGTACAGTACATGCTGCAAGCCCATTGATTGACATGGTCTGTCAGTGCAGTGACAGTTGTACTGTATGCTGTCATACATGGAGAGCACAGTCAGTGGATGGTCATGGTGGTGTGTGAGTGGGTTGTGCTACCCACCAGCCTGTTACACAAGCCAGGATGTGAGAGCAGGCTGGGGTGGGGATGCCTGAGTGGGTGGGGGTGGGGCTACTGGACCACCAGGGCTATTGCGAAAGGCAGGATTCACAATGCATTCAGGTTGGGGATGGGGGGGTTCCACTATACCACTAGGGATCTTCCAGATGCATATGTGTGGGGGTTTGGTGCTATGGGTGGGGTGGGGGGCCACTAAACCACTAGGGATCTTACATGTGGATATGTATGAAGTCAGTGCTATGGGTGGGGAGGGGGGACCACTATACCACCAGGGTTCAGTGCTACAGGCAGGGTGGGAGACCACTACACCACCAGGGCTCACACCAGTGGTAATGTGCATGAGTTTGGTGCTATAGGCAGGTTGGGGGTGGACTACCAGGGTGTGCAGGCTGTCATGCAGTCTGCAGTACAACAGCTTGCCTCTGGGTGGCCACCCACTTAAATCTACTTGAAGAAGACTTAACTTTGGGAGGTGTATCCCTAGACTTGCCCCAGGGATGTGCCTCCAAGTTGGGCTGTGAATGGGGCTGCACTCCATATGCATGGGAACACCCCCTTCATAGCCCCTCATTATGCACTGCATATCATTATGTGTGGTAAGCAGCACATCTGTGATGCGTTGGCACATCAGGGTTGTGCCAGTGTATTATCCCCCCTTCCAGAAACACGCTATGGTGCAAGTCCTTTTGAGAATCCTGCCCATGGCTTCTTGCACAGCATTGACTTAAAGTATTAGGCATCTATCTGAATTGAAAGTACTGTGTTCTTTTTCAAAGGAGTATGCCATGGAAAAGATCTACATGGGCCAAGATATCATACGCTCACCAATTGCACATTTATTTATTTTATTTTATTTATTGATGGCTAGGATTACAATAACCTTTGAACCAAATGGTTCTTTTATAAAGGTTCCATGTCGAGGATAACAAATCAAACAAAAAGGATGAAAAGTTACAGTGTATAAAATACAACAAGACAAGATAAATAATGGGTAACCAAGTAATACAGATTTCAGTAAAAACACTAAGGACAAGAATAAGCCAGGGTAACAAGTAATACAGAGTATCAATATGGCACAGTAGAGAATAAGCATGAGGGGGCATAGGTGGATTGGTTAGGCCAGGAAAAAGACACAAAGAAAGTTGACATGTTCAAATAAATTCTTACAGCACAACTTAACAACTATATAAACCAATCTAAGAGCAGGGACTAACTATGAGCCTTCCACAGGTTGGTGACCAGGGTGGACAAGGCAGAGAGGAGAGGAGGGAGAGAGGCAATCAAAGAAGATGTTGTAAGTGAGAGTAGAAAAGGAATAGAGTAAAAGGAACTAGGGATAGGGGCTGGAGGGGGAAGGAGCAAGGAGATACATAACATGATATTTAAGGGAGAGGGTACAAGACAAGGTGGAGAGGGAGGGTGAGGAGGAGAGAGGGAGGGAGGAAATGAGAGGGCAGGAGAGGCAGAGGGGAGCAAGGGGTGGGAGTAGGGGAGGGAAGGAGAGGGAGGGGTGGGTGGGGAATAAAATTACTTAATTGTACATTGAGTCCAGCACCCTCTTAAGAGCTCACTCAAACTACAAACAATTCATTTTAATCAGTAGAGCAACCAACACATTAAATGTAGGAGGAAACGGCAAAATAAATAATGCTTTTCACTGTATTTATGGTCAGATGCTATTTCATTTTTTGGAGGATTATGCCATGACAAAGGCCTACATGGGTCCAGATATGTTACTCTCACTGATTGTACATACAGCCCAGCACCCTCATAAGAGCTCACTCAGACTGTAACCAGCTCATTTTAATCAACAGAGCAATCAAGACATTACCTGTAGAAAGAAACAGCAAAAGAAATAATACTTTTCATTGTACTTATAGCTAGATACTATGCAGGTGTCATGGATGTGACCAATGGAACTGTGGATATCCAAAACTTTCAAGTATACGTAACTCAGGGCATACTGCGAGAAGCTAGTGTTCTGCAGCTTGTACAAACTCCATATTTTTGAGAACCACGACATATGCATCCTTGAGATTCTTTGGTAGTCTTTCTTTGAAGGTTCGTATAGCATCATTATACTCTATCTACCCACCACTGTATTTGTGCCAAGTCACATAATGACCAGATTGCACAGAGGTTCATGGAGGAAAATTATTGTATGTGTCATAATGCGTCTGTCCAAATATGACTCTACATGCAGCAAAGTCTGTTATGGGTGTTACAACTTTGACTGCCTACAAGTCAAATAGTTGTAGTACAAACATGAGATAGTTTGCAGAATGTGTTACTGTCAGAGACCATTTGGTGTTTCTGCCACACCTTCGGCACTCCCAACCCGATTTTGCATGGCTAATCAACTTTCTGAATTTTACAGATGGGTCATCTGGGATATACACAGACATACACAGCATGTCATCTGTCACTTACCTCTCTATCATACCACAGGACAGACTTATATACTTGGACACATAGCTAACTGTAAAGTACTGCCTTAATGGATTGTGTTCTTCCTCCAAAGTATTAATAATAGCCATCATGAACTCTGTAACATCTTGCTGAGCATTATCATCAAATGTTCTATGTACATGATAAGCTGCCAGAGCTGCACACAGTGATCTTAGTGTCTGCAAGCTGGTAACTTGCTATTGACTGACACTTGCAAATTGCTTCAGTGAATCAGACAAAATTGTCAATCAAAAAGCACTAATCATGTCAACAAACTCTGGCATAAGAAGGAACACCTGCATTGCAGAGTTGGCATAGCAGTTTACTCCAGTACTGTTGTCAAATGTTACCAGCTCAGAGCAATCAAGACACTTCTTTACTGGAGGTGATGTGATTTAATCAAAAACACTAGATTACCCATGACACATGAAGCTGGAAGAGTGCTATATACTAGGCTTCTTCCTCTTCAACGTGTGTAACAGATCTAGAGATACATCTCACATCAATACATTGTTAGGTACCAGGATCAGGGATTGATTGGGTTGGTACAGAGTCAGCAGATGACTGTACTCAACAATGCACTTTTTATCAGCACATAGTTTATTTGGTTCAGTGTTTCTGATGTACAGTCCTGCCAGACTTCTGACACAAGACAAGTCGACATAGCCCCTGCCATCTTTGAAGATATCATTGCCTATTTCAACCATTGCTGCATCCAAACTCAAACCTTGAGTCTTGTGAATTGAGACAGCATATGCAACACAGAGTGGAAATTGTTTTCTTGTTACATAAATATTTTTCACAAGCTGGCATTTTACCGAATATCTCTAGATGTTCTATAGGTAATCAAAGTTGTCAAATTTCAACACAACCATCTCAACATTTGTTCTCTGAACATTATATTGGAAGTCAACTATGTGCCCCATTGCACTATTGACAAGTCCATGATCCACATCAAGACTATGATGTAGCATGACACATGCATTCTTACACACTGTCAGAGCTGCCTCCAAACCAGCTGTTCATGACATGTATGAGGTCAATTCTTTCAAGACGTTCAACCATTATTAATACCATCTTGGGATTTAAGCTGACATCATTAATTGAATCAAGTGATGATAGCATCAGAATTTGTTACTGCTGTCTCTCCAGAATAATTTGGTTGAATTCCATACACTGCTTAAGTCTTGGCATCAAACAGACAATGCGTCTTTCATCAGTGCATAACTGTAAAAATAGATCACATGCATCAAGCATGGAAGTACCACTTTTGGCTATGAAACTTTTCTTCAATAGTGCTGTATTGGAATGTGACAAGTTTCCAATGTGAGCCTCATCAAGCAGAGCTTTGTATTGAAGATCAATACTCTGTCTCATATTCTGAAACAGTTCAACATAGGTGAAAAACTCCCACAAGTTTATTCCACCAGTGCACCCAATAGTCTTTTAAACTTCCTTGACAGAAAGTGTAGAAAAGACATGTTGACCATTCACAGGTGCTAGTTGAAGAAGGTCTCCAAAAACAATAATATTTTTCCCCTAAAGGGAACATCAGCATCTGTACCAACAATTTCCTGCCAACATAGGTGAATGAAGGCAAGAAGAGTATTGGCAACCATGCTGATCTCATAAGTAATCAAGAGCTCCACCTTGTCAAACATGGTCTATAGCTCACATGTGACTTCAAATGACAATTTGCCATACTCACCTGTCTTGCCATGTTCAACAAGCAGCATAAAACATCAGTACAGTGTTACACCGCCTATGCTGTATGCTGCTAGCCCCATTGGAGCTGTCACATTTACAGATGTTGGTAGTCCATTTTTTTCTGTATTTCTGCACTAATGGCTTCAATAAGGAAACTCTTGCCTGTCCCAGCAGAATCATTCACAAACATATGCAGTGATCTGTGCTTTTCACAAGTGCACTCTTTGTTCTGATGCCACATACCATGATTCATGGCATACATCACAGCAGTAGAAACAATTTCCTGATGTGAGTTCAACTGCTGCTGGATCATGCAGCTCTCAGTGGTGAAATGGCATGTCTGTTGCATTGCACTTTCAACCCTTGATAGCCATACTGCTGGATCATTAACAGGGAAGGATGGTCCCAGACATCCTTCTCCATCTAAGTCACAAATGTCTTGTGAATTTACTAGATTATCTTCCTCTAGTTGTTGTCTAGCCTTTTCCAGTTGCTCTTTTCCTAACTGTAATCTGTTAATATAAGCAACTGTTGATTCAGTCTTGAAGGTCTCATAGTTCAAATTGAGCTGCTCCTCAAATGTGTCACAGTCACCTTTCCATGAGCTTTCTTCCCACCATGGCTTAACAGGAAAAGAAGAGCAAAGCAGTAATTCTCCCTCCTCTCTGCAGTTTTGAGACTGAGCTTGCAATTGTCAATCAACCAAGGCTTCTGCCTTCTGACAAGATTTCCCTGCAAGCCTGTCACTTGGTATATCTGTCCTGCAGGATCCGACTCAGCTCCAGACTTGTAGTCATAGTATTGTGCAACTTCAAAGAGACACATGTTCTCCATGGGATTGTGGCACTGTAGATAGTATGTGTCAATTAAATTGTTCCTATAAGTATTTGTTGAAGATGGCCTAGTTGCTGCAAGCTCTTCAGTCTAATCATGACATTTGAGGGCACATCTCTTTTCTTCATAGTTCACATTCAAGTACAGTATTGACTTGGATTTTCCAGACAGGCATGTTCCAATAAACTGGTCACTGGCTTCATAGGCTCCACATTCACAGTGTGACAGAGTTTTTAACCCTAGTGACCACAGCTGTGAAGAAATAGATCTTCCCAAAGCTCCTGCAAGCAGGTTTGCTCAGTTTTGGTAATGTATGACATCACATACTGTCCCTGGACCATTGAATTGTCTGCAACAAATTGCACATCAATATTAGCCTGCCACATCAACAACAAAAATGGACTATAATCATTTATGAATGCCTCATTTTCCTTTCTGGGCAATTCATACACTCCCTTTGTGGATTTACCTTTCAGATGATGGCACATGGCAGAGAACAAATCATCCGCATGGCCATTTTCACACACACAGCTCAGAAATCCAAAATGACACCTTGTGTGCCAGTTGCTGTGATTTTTCACCTTTTTTATGACAGTATTTATGCCACAAATGACACTGGAATGTTTCTCCATAGTGTTGGACTGTTGTACTTGTCATGGATCTGACATGTATTGTATTGCATGATAAACTTGAGGATCTCAGAGTCCTCACTGTCATCAATGTGAGGAGTATCCTTTACGCACAGCAGTATGGGAATATGAGAAGCCACACATGCCTGATATTCCACTCTCCAAAAGTAGTGTTCCTCAATACCAAGAAGTTGATTAGTCTTCAACAGAATGAATCTCACTAGTGCATGAAAATTATGGTGAAAGTGTTGTGACAGACACAGGGTCTAAAGAGCACATCTCACCCACAGTCATAGATGATATGCCATCTACATCTGCATTTTCCCACTTGAGAATGTCTGCCAACTCTTCCCAGCTGTATTCTACACAGTTTAGGGTAACAAACCAAGTGGCTGCACCATACTCTCATAACATACATAACTTCAGAGTGCCTTCAGTACCAATATTTTTTGGTGCCATGCATGCTGGAAAGAATGGAGTTAAAATTAGCCTGCAGTGTCTTGTCCTTTTGTTGTAACTTTTGGAGCAACTCTGCTACTGTCATACCATCCAAATATGTAGTCAGCCACAGAGTATGGGCAATGGAAATAGAGACTATGCTTAACTCACTCTCCCACAGTAGGTGAAATAAATACTGAATATTTTCTCTGAACCTACCATCAAAATGCAACAGTCTGGATACTCAGTACTCAGCTCCAGGAGTGCATACCTCATGTTCATCCAAGTGACTACCAGTGCCATGCAGAAACAGATAAGGAAAACATTGTGGTTCCAATGTGCTCTCCCCAGATACTAACAGGACTCCCTTCAACCTGCTGGGTAAGCAATGTGAGAAGTCAGTAAGGAGAGCCAGGGGGATACTGGGATGCATAGGATGGGGCATCACAAGTAGAAAAAAGGGAAGTGGTTAGCCCTCTGTACAGACAGTTGGTGAGACCCCATCTGGAATACTGTGTGCAGTTTTGGAGACCCCATCTACACAAGGACATAGACAGGATGGAAGCAGTCCAGAGGAGGGCAACTAAAATGGTGCAGGGTCTGCATCAGAAACCATATGAAGAGAGACTGAGAGAGCTTAATATGTATACCCTTGATGAAAGGAGGATGGGGGGACATGATAGAAACTTTTAAGTACCTCAAGGGAATCAACAAAGTCCAGGAGGGTAGCATCTTTCAGAAAAAGAGATGTGTAAGAACAAGGGGGCACAATTTAAATATAGAGGGGGGATGTGAGGAAATTGTTTTTCATGGAGAGAGTGGTGGATGCATGGAACTGCCTTCCTGGGGAGGTTGTTGGGTCTAAAACAGTCAGGGAATTCAAACATGCATGGGACAGACATAAGGCAATTGTAGTGGGGGGTTGCAGGAAGTAGGCTGTTGGTTAGCTAGAATCTGCAGCTTATCCAATAGGAAGGGAAATGGGCAGACTGGGTGGGCCAAGTGGTCCTTATCTGCCATCAAAGTCTATGTCTATGTTTCTATGTTTCTGCTTCATCTGGTACAAGTCAATATTATCAAATACTGGATCCTTGCCATGCAGTGGATGGATTGTGTACTGTTCATACACATTCACATTTGTATTCATTGAGACCTTCTCAATCATTGCTTTTTTAGTTTCTAGTATTCCAAACTGAGCGTCAGTATCACCAAGGTGATCTACATTTATTCCCTCATACAAGGCTGTTGTATGCTTTAAATAGTGTAGAGGGATCCATGACAGTCAGTCGATAAATTATTTGTCGACCAACATTACAGTGACTCCCTTAGGTCAACCACATTTGTGGTCAGCATGAAGGGAGTCACAGGACAGATTGTTTTCTTTGAGAGGCTTTGCCCTCACACCCCCCGCTACTAAAATAATCAACTCCAAGACGGAGTTGTTTCAGGGTTGGGGTGCAATACCCCAAGATAGCAGTGGCGGGGTTCTGCACTGACACTACAGCCACCTGGCGCTGTTGTCGCTGTAGTGTCGGTCACTGTCAAAAAGTTGCAGTAGCATTGGCATGCCATGTAGAGCATTACCAAGGTGATCCACATGTACTCCCTCATACAAAGGCTTTGTATGCTTTAAATAGTGCAGAGCATTTTTTTTTACTTTCTCTACATTGACAGCTTCCTTCCAAATTGTTTTGGACTTTGTTGGAACACCATTCACCTAAATGACAATACTATTGTCCCTAGTTATTGTCTCTACATTTTCCTGGAGTGGGAGTACCAGATACATAGTAAAACCCTTTAGTGATTTAATGAGCCTTTTTTGTGGTATGTTTTTCATTTTTGTATTTAGTCTCAATATTGTTTGAAATGACTTCATTGTCTGGATTAGAATTTGCTCAAACAAATTCAGGCTGGCTATCTCAGGAGGGGTAACATCTGCCTCCATGTTGTTTAGCACAAACCTAGGAGGCAAAGTGTTTGGTTTTATCTTTTGGAAACAATATAAATACATGTCCACTGTTTCCTGTGGATGAAAGTTATTCTTTAGTAAGAGATAAGCAATCAAGCAACCCTACATTTTGCTCCACCTTGGAATGCAAGATAGGTCAACCTTTGCCATTTGCTCATAGTTGAATAGGCGGTTACATGAGACACATTCATACTCATATTTGTGTCTCTTAGCCAGCTCAATTGTGGCAATTTCATTACTAAATTTTTGAAGCAATTGTGATTCTTTTACTGTCACATACTGATATATATAATCTGGACTGCATCCCAAAACTTCATCAGAGAGTGCTTTACACTCTTTGAGCTGCTTGATAAAATTAATTGCAGCTTCTATGTCACCTTCAGACAATAAATAATTCAATTGTGTGAAGTTGTTAACAGTATTTCTGACACAATACAATTTTGCCACAAATTTTTGCATTCCTGAATTGTGTACAGCAATCATACGGAAGTGCTGAAATACACTGTCACATGCTCCAGTGTGTAAACATGCCAGAGAATGGCCCATCAATCCCCATCAATCAACGGTAGAATCTAATCTCACATTTCTCAATGTTTTGAATAAGTTTGTATTTCTCACTCCTCTTTGTGGTGAGAAATACTTTCAAACATTTTTCCACCTCATCAAAAGATGTTTTTCTAATATTGCACGCATCATCACATGTCCATGTGAGATGCCATGATTTTCTCTGGTCTGCATCCAACAGCTTGTTTTTATCCATCTCATGCAAATCGTCATCTTGGAGCACTGGCAAAACACTCTGTGCTTTTCCTTTTTCATCTACAGAGAGAGGAAAAGCACAGAGTGTTTTGCCAGGGCCTAGTTATTGTGTAGATGATAACTTTCTTCCCAGAAATATACCTCAGTATACTGAGTGTTTATTCAACATCCATCAAATACTGAACAGAAGTTGTCTCTGTTTAGATGTTCAATGACATCCAATTTGACTTTGATATTCTCCATTTTTTTTGCTGAATTTGTCAATTACAGCCATCATGTTTGCCCACCGTCGTGACCAAATATCAATGGCCATCTGGCCAAACTGTTTTATTTTCAGACGTAGTTTCATCTGGTAAATTTTTCTCTTTATTTTTTTACCACTATGTCTCACTATGGCAGATACTATTTGCTCAACTTTGGCTCTAGCAGACAACATTCTGAAATACTTTACTCTTTTGTGATGCCTACTGACTACAGTGACATTTGTGGTTATTTTTATTTTGTTTTGTTTTAGCTTGTGAGTCCTAGTCAACATTTCATGGTTGATTTTAGACTTCTTTACTTTTTGTGCAACTTGCACTTTTTTGAGTAGCAAACACTAATTCCAGGTCCATCTTGTAAATGAGCTTGCTCAATGATGTTCGCCTGGATAAATAAAGATTTTGATTGATTGATTAATCTTTGTTGACACATGTTATACCCTTTGACACCTTTGCCTTTTCTTTCAAATGAGAGGCATGACTTATTGCCTCATGTGTATAACCTAATACTACACCATCAGCCTGGTAAGGCAAACCATGGCTACCAAAATACCTCTCTTTTATTTTATACTTTGTGCCCATTCTTTAGTAGGCATCTTTTCTTGTGGTAACAATTCATCAGTCAAAGTTGAAATCTTCTGTAAAATCTGAAAAAACAAATTACTACACTCTGAAATAGTAAACTTCCACACAATCTGAAAAAAAGATAAAACACAAATGATTACACTGTAGTAAAGTTTCACTAGTGATTTTTCTCTAGTGTCAAACACATGTACTATACTTCAAAACATATAAACAACAAAACTGATATGAGCACTGCAGTCCCACTGCAAAACTAGCATGATTACGACATGGTGTACAGAACTGAACTGCAGGCACTCTGTGAAGGCTATAATGCAATCTGGACAGCAAGGCTCCCTAAATATAATAAGATAATCTTTGTTGGCATGTACATATTTTTTATCATGATTGTGCTTTCTCACCTTGCTGCAGCACTGTTACCAGCATAGGGCATCCAGCCACCGACTCTGACCACACCCAGGAGGATCTGGGATGGCCATCATGCCATCCTGCTGGAGGGCTGCCCTCTGCCTCTACCAGTCAGGACATCCCCAGACCCTACCCAATGGGACTCCACCAAAGTCCTCTGGGCAGCTTGGAGTGTGGCCATGAAGCTACATGGTCATGCCCAGCCCTGATTTTCCTCCTGTAAGCCCCCTTGGGTGCAGACATGCAATGACGTCCAGGCACAATGTGCTGACATCCACTGCACTTCCCCTCTGCTCTCACCAATGCTGGTAGTGACCCGGGCATCCCCAGGGGCTGCTACAGCATGGTGGAATTCCCCAACCCACCCCAGGACTAGGAGAGCAGTCTGCAGATGCTCAATCCTTGTCCTCCCCTGCTGACCCCCAATGACCCAGGCTCATTCCCGAACCTGGGTCACAGGCATGGTGCTAGATGTGATGTCCAGCACCTTAACCCTCAGCACCACTGGGCTGGCGGCATGTATATATGAATCAGGATAATAGATAATACATATATATTAGCCCCTTACATTTATATATTCCACCACAGATAACCTTACTACATTTAGGCACCCCCCTTCCCCAATTCCATTACACTCTACATACAGCACCTCCATCCCTGTCCCTTAGTTTCTGTAAGAATTGTACTATTTTTACAGGGACAGCTGTAGTGCTCAGCAAGTGGTCATCCCATAGCACAAGATTACAAATGTGGCTTTCCAAGTAAAATTACTTTAAAACCACTGAACACAAAATATAAATTCATGACTCAAAGAGCTCCCAAGGCAGGCAAGTACAGTACATGCAAAGACTTAACTGCATGGAAGAGAAAAATGTGTCACCTATCCAAGAACTACAACTAGTAATGGAGTTATGTGTCTGTAAACATGCAATATTATCCTACATTCACATAGGAGATAGTTGTGCAGTGCTGTAACAATGCATGAAATTGTGAGTACAAAGTAAACATTATTTGTCTAGTACTCATGTCGCTGTTGTAGAACATACTTATAAGCATATAAACTGTAACACACAAAACAACATTGGTTGTACAGGGTTATGCTATGTACAGGAGAGTTATAAGGCATGAGGCTAAGCCAAGTACCTTAGCATCCCGCTATAACCTGTTGCTGCATATGAGTGCCAGCCTCCTTGTATCTACTCACACATGTTCTTTCACATGTACCTTATATTTATCTACAGACTCACAGAGTTATGTTTTTATAAAAATGCAGTCTTGTTCTGTCTTCACTTGAGAGTCAGTTTCAAAGTGCTATGCAATAGCTATGAATTGCAAAGCTGTTACTAAACATTAGAGTTGTATTACTACAATTTTTGTTGTAGGACACATTCATACCTAATTAACAAGTAAGACAAGAAACACATTGCTACTAGAATGTTACGTCCAGTATCAGCAGCATTGGAAAACATGAGGAAAAGCTTACCACTTTTACTCGGTGCTGTTGACTACACAAAGAAGAGACACTATCCATGAACTCCATTATGAATGTTAAACCAAGATGACAGTATGCATCTTTGTAAAACATATACATTGACCATAAATAAATTGCTCACCACAATGTATTGGCCCTGCCTCATGCTCTGCCTGTGCCTGTCCCCACTAGCAGTGCACTTACCCACTTACCCATCTGCTAGTCCGCACTGTGCCCTGGCACCCCTCCCTCCCCTTGCTCCTGAACCTGCTCTCCTGCCCCTTGGGACCTCTGTGTGTCCCCGTCCTCTCTGCCCTCCCCCTAGCTTTCTCTTCACCTCAGGCACATCTGGGTGTCTTCTTATTCTTGCTTTCCCTTCCTGTACCTCCCTGCCCACCCCCTGCTCCCTTAACCTCCCCCCCCTCATGTCAATCATAGGAAAACCTCTCACCATCTCCCAGTCAGGGTGTTAGTCATGCTACTACTCCTGTCAGGGAACATTCATCCAAACCCTGGCCCGGTTCCCAGGAGCTCCCCAACTCACACCACAGGCCTATGCATGGTCTCCATGAATATCTGTAGCCTCCTAAAAAAGTTTGACTCACTACAATGCCTGGTCACATCAATTAACCCTGATGTCATCACCCTGGTTGAGACTTGGCTGTCGAAATCCTCCCCTGACTCCCTAGTCTCCCTTCCTGGTTTCACCCTTTTCGGTCCGACCGTGTTGGGAGACGGGGCGGCGGCTGCGCTATTTATGTCAAGGAATCTCTCCCGCACTAGCCCTGCCCGTGCCATCCTTGACCCAGGGCCCAGGCGCCACGCTGAAACTAACCCCTGACCCTTTAAAGGACCCTTTATCTGACTACTGCATACATGCCCCCAGGGACCAAAGCAGGCCATTGCCTCTCTTACAGAATACCTTACCTCTCTACCTCCTTCCGCTTGATCAAATTCTGGTGGGTGACTTAAATGTCAACTGGCTCAGCCCTCCTCCTCCTCTACCGAGACTCCTTTTCTGCAATAGACCTAATGCAACTAGTTACCCACCCTACCAGGACTAACCCCAAGAGAGGCCCAGTACCCTGCTTGATGTGGTACTCACCAACCGCCCTAATCGGATCCCCAATGTACAAGTCCTCCCAGACTCTCTCAGTGATCACTCCCCCATTCTATTCCACTGGTCATCCTCAGTCCCCAAACCCATAGCACAGTCCACATGCCGGCGGCATCTAATACCTCGTGGACTGATAAAACTTAAGGAACTTCTGTCCCAAATTGACTGGTCTCCTATACAGGCAACTCCTGACATCGACACAGCTCTCTCCTTCTTTACCCAAACTTTTAATAATGCCTGTGATATCTTTGCCCCAATGTTGACCCGCCATTCTAAAAGGCAGAATGCCCCCTTGGTAACCCCAGCTTTGATCCACCAGCTCAAACATAGGGACAACCTATGGCACTGTGCCATTGAGACTGGCCGGCCCAATGACAGGTGGTTATATGCTGCCGCCCGAAACAAGTGCACTCATGCCATCAGAAAGGCCAAGTCTGAGCACTATTGGTCCTCACTCACGACCTCATGGGGGAACCCCAGAACCTTCTGGGATAACATTAAACAGTTAAATGGGACTACTCACTCCCCACCCAGATCAACATTAATGGTGTGATCTCCTCAGACCCAGCCCTCATAGCCAACCACCTCAACACCTCATTCACTGACCTTAGCCCTATCCTCCCTACAAATTTTTTTGACCCTCCTCCCCAGCACCTGCCATAAATCTTTCTCGCCCTTATTTTCTCCTCCACCGTGTTTCTGCCCAAGAACTTAGGCGCACCTTGTCACTGCCCTCAAGAGTAATAGTACAGGCAGTGACACCCTGGATCCGTGTATCCTCCGGCTGGTCTTAGACACAGTCCATACCCGATCACATGCCTCATCAACCCTCTCTTTGCCTGGGAAGGTTCCAACTGCCTGAAAGTCACCACTGTCACCCCTATCTTTAAAGGTGGTGATAGGACTGTGGCTGGAAACTATTGACCGATCTCCATTCTCTCTCCTCTCCAAGGCCTTGGAAAAGTGGTGGCCTCTCAAATCTCTGACTACCTCTCCACCTACAATGTCCTTTGTCCTGAGCAGCATGGCTTCCAAGCGGGCCACAGTACCAACACAGCCCTTCTAGAGTTCTCCAACTTTCTCCACTCCTCCTTACACACTGGTTCTCTGGCTGGTGCTGTCTTCATTGACCTCTCGAAAGCTTTCGACACTGTCTCCCACCCCCTCCTTCTTGATGCCCTTAGTCTCTCTGGTTTTGCTGCTGGGCCTATCTCCTGGTGCACCAGTTATCTATCTGACCGCTCACAGCATGTAAAAATTAATGGGACCTACTCAGACATCTGTCCCATCTTTTCTAGGGTTCCCCAGGGCTCCATTCTGGGCCCCTTACTATTCTCCCTTTACCTTAACACCCTTCCACGCTCTTGCTCGGGAACATTCTATTGTACGCTGATGATGCAGTCATCTTTGCCTCAAGTCGTAACCCTATTGCCCTCCAGGACTCGCTGCAGAAGTCCTTCACTGAAGCCGAGGGCTGGTTCAAGGAACATAGATTGGTGATAAATCTTAAAAAAACCAAAACCATGTTCTTCACTCATCCCCAAAACAAGTCCTGCAACTTCAAACTCTTCATTCACTCTGGGTCCTCTTTCCCACTCGAACAAGTTTGCTCCTATAAATACCTAGGGATCCATTTTGACCCCTCCCTCTCCTTCCATGGACACATAGCTGCCTAGCCACTGCCACTAATATCTGATTGGGCATCTTACACGGTATAAACACTGCCTCCCCGGAGACTCTTGACTTCATGATCACCTCCTCTATCCTGTCCCTAGTGGACTATGGACTGCCGGTGTATGGTGCTGCTGATCAGACTGCACTCCATAAAGTGCTTTTCTCTGAATAAGGCCTGCAGGTTAATTACTGGAGCACCTAGGCTGACACACACCTGTCTACTGTATGCTAAAGTGCTGGTACTTGATCTTGATGAGCACCTCAAATATCTGACCTGTACCCTTACAAAAAAGACCCTCCTTGGGCTATCCCCACCAGGATTGACCACCACCATACGCCGCTCTGTCCCACTAGTTCATACTCGGACCTCTGGGAAAACCTCTCTTGTTATCCCTAGAGCTAGGACCTCTCACAGCCAAAGAGCCTTCAGCTTTAGGCCCCCTCCTGGTTCAACACTGCCCCCTCCATCTCCAAGCTCCAACTATCGTGGTCAAAACTTCATCTACGTAACCACCTTATTAACACCCGATGCTGTAATTGCCACTAGTCAAAGCTGTACTCAATACTTATGACAAAGCTTATTACTAAGCTGCTAAGGACAACATAACTCTGGTATTGTTTGCATCAATCCTACCTGTACCAGCTCATTTGTATCTATGTCTTAAGTTACTGTTATACTTATGTGTTGTACTGTTATACTGTGTATTTTCGTTTGTCTTACTGTGACAAGGTACCTTTGTAAATGAGCCTATGGCTCAAAGGTTTTCCAAACTGCTGTTTAAATAAAATAAAATAAATAAATCACATTATCAGATGCATCATTTCTCTAAATATGGACAGATTGTCATAACTGCATGACTTTGACATGGTACCATCCCCAGATTTCAAAGTTATAACACTTTGTGATGAACAACAACACACAGACCACAGAAATCACAGGAAAAAGTACCATTTCCTGATCACTGGCACTGCCCAACAACAGGCTATTCAACATATCGGCAGTAAATACAAAACAACAGCATATGTATAGATGAATAGGACTTTTCCTATTACCAAGCTAAGAATTACAAATTCATGTCACTTGTTAATAAACGAATTTGCACAATACCATTTACCAAGAACTACATGTTCTTTCATACATACCATAGCGCAACTTCCTTTATCATTGTTGATCATACCTCTCAACTACTATGGATTTTGCAGCGTGCTATGGTTTTTATACTGAAATCTGGTCTTATTGATGTTCTTAATGTTAGAACTATTTCTGGACACACAAACTAATAAATCATTGAACTAACTTGATTAAAACATTCCTTAACATTAAATATATGGGCCCCACTATTTGTACACATATTATTTTTTAAAATAAGAAAGTGCTACACATTCTGGCCATTTTCTATGAATTTTGAAGGACAATGTTATGATTTTTAATACTCAGAAGTTGATAGGTATGCTGTTCATAGCAGCTACATACAGTATGAATAAAAATAAGTTTGTGGACATTTCTCAGCCATTTAGTATGGTTTTCCAGAAGAAATAGGAAATTTTTCATGTGCTTTTTTTGTTCATATAAAACCGCATCCTTTTTCATATGGCTGATACAAAAAAGAATTTTTGCTCACCCGAGACTTTCCTGGTCCATTTTTCTATTGGTTCCTATACAAAAAAAATACCCTTTTTTGTGAGCCAATTTCTTTTTCCATATGAACCTGATCCATTTTTGTATGGATCATAAAAAAAAAGAACTCAGTTGACACAGGACATCTGTAATCAATTTCCTATTGGTTCCCATTTGAAAAATTATTCTTTTTCGTGAGCCAATTTATTTTTTTGTATTAAACATGATCTTTTTTCTATGGACCACATGGAAAAGCAACTGCGGTTCACACAGGACATCTACAGCTGATTTTTGATTGGTTCTCACACAAAAAAATCCATTATTTTTCATGAACCAATTTCTTTTTTTGCATGCCCCATATGAAAAAATAAATTCAGCTCATGAAAAAAGATTTAAAAAATAACTGGAAATGCATCCTAGCAGCCAATATAAGTGCATCTTGACCTCCAGACAAACAGGAAGTCTGCCATCTTGGATTTCAAACTGAGAATAGCAACACTAAACATTGTAAGTAGCTCTGTAAACTCATTAATCAATGTTATATATGCACTTAATTCTGAAAGTTCAAAATAGCAACTTCTAAGAGTTAAGAATTAAAGCTGAAGCTACAGTAGAATTGTTGTAGTGCAGGTCATGTTTTTTGACTAGAAATGTCATTTGACTATAGCAGGTCTAGTACAGTCTTATCACATAGGATTCCCACAAAAGAGAGATGATAGGCTGTGAACAAGTATGCTTAGGTATCCTGTGACCAATGGCAGAGCAGAATATTGTTAGGTTTGCAATATTAACTTATCAGATCTTTTTACTTTCCCTCCAAAACAAGTATCTGTTTTTAAACAATTAACCAATCACAGTGGGCAAAAGAAGTATTTTGAAGTTTGTTTTTTCAATTGGTACCTATAAATAGATGCTAGACAATAACATTTCAAGAATGACAGTTGTTACTACCTCACTCTGTACTCTGTCTGATAACAGATACAACTGGTAAACTGAAACTATCAGTTGGTAGAGACTGCTGAGAGAGACAGACGCATATTTAAGATTGCTGTCATTTGCACAATCTTGAGAAAGACTTAGTATGGCAGAAGGCTTTACAACAACAATTTGGATTCTGGGAAGTTCAGTTGTGCAAAGGGCTGGACAGTTTGCCAGGAGAAATCATTTTGGGAATGATTTCCAGCTGTAAAAATTGTCATGTCCACTGGTTCAGAATGGGTGGCATGAGGTGGGAGCCACTCATGCCAATGATGCACAGATGTTGGACACTCACCCTGAGTTAGACATACTACTCATCTATCTTGGAGGTAATGATTTGGGCTGTAAAAGGGGTGCAGGTTTAACAGAGGTGGCTAAATCTGATTTGGCTGTACTGCACAGAATGTTGCCTAACTGTAAGATTCTGTATTCAGATATTCCAGAATGCACGATCTGGAGAGGCTAGCAGTATGCACCTGGAACTGGAAGATCACACAGAAAGGTTAACATTCAAAGTCTGGCTTCCTGAGTGATCACAGTATGCACACTATTACCCACCCTCAAATTAAACATTTTAAAGATTGGCTTTACCTAAAAGATGGTGTGCATCTCTCAGATGCTGGAAATTATATTTTCCTGGGGGACCTTCAACATGGGATCTGAAATGTGTTGTGATGTGTCATCACAATAAGTAGACATAAGAGCAATTTCCTAATGTCACCCCACAATGGCTCTTTTCAGAACCACACTTACCTTGGTCAAAAATTGAATCACACCTGCATCACATACATGTGTTTTTTTTTTCTTTCATTATTGTGATTTTCTTTTGGGGGGGGTTGTGCACAGACCCGTCATCTGATTTTGGAAACCTTGGTGTTCAAGCACCAAAGTGACTATTTTTGATGCAAAAAGACACCTGCACCAGTGAAGCAGCACAATGAAGGGGAGTGTTGAGATCTGTGTAACAGGCTTGTACAGCATAGGCAACAATTGCAATTCATCAGCCAGTTAATATGCTAGCAGACATTCACCAGCCCAGTGGTACAGAGAGTTGAGGTTCTAGATGCTACACTTCACACCATGCCAGTGACCCAGGTACAGGAATGAGCCAGGGTTGTTGCAGGTCAGCAAGGAGGAGGGAGGGACAGGATGTAAGTTAAGCTGCTAGCTGGCAGCTCTCCACCTTGGGAGGGAGTTCTCAGCTCTTTCATATCTTGGCCACCCCTGGTGGAGGCCAGAGGGATGGTGCCACTTTGAGAAGGCCAGTGCTAGGCCAAAGGGAGGGTGGAAGAGACCTGGCACTGGAGCTGCAGTGAGCATGCGCACCTCCACGTGTATGTGCCACCACTTCTGGGGGTCTTGGGAACAGGTCACCGGGGAGAAAACAGAGGAAATATGGGGGCCATCCATGGATGAAGCCTCCAGGCCAGGCTCTGGGGATCTGCTGGGGCATGCAAGGTGCTATAAGACCCAGAAAGACCTCAAGCTCCAGTAGGGTGGCAGACAATCAGGACAGCCTGCTGTCAGAGGATAAAAAATTTAAAAAAAAAATGCTGGCAGACAGGTCATCCAGGGCATGCCCTGCCTTGTGGAGGACTGGGACAGGTCAGAGTGGGGGTGGGGATACAAATGCCCCTATTTGGTGAACTATATGAAGACTGCAGATCTGGGGGGGAAGCAGCACCACCACCATCATGGGGGGATTAAATGTTGCACAAAGCAGCAACAACTCCATCTGTAGTATGGGTGGCATTAGTCAGTGTAGTGGACATTCACAACAGTAACACAAAGTCATTCCCAACCAGCAAGGGCTTCACAATAAGAACAATGAGTTGTACAGTATAAGCCATCCCATGCAGAGGCTGCAATGGCTCAGCCTTATGGAACCATGAAGAACAATGCCACCCCATTGGCATACTAACAAATGAGTCATCAAACACATGGACAGTATGGGCCTGTTTCAAGTAGGGAGACCAACACAGCACCATCACAATGGTGGGGGAGGGTGGGGATAGTCAGACCTGGCATAAATGCCCACCATTTCAGCTCTCCTCTGACTGCTTCCAGCGGCTCCAAGGTGCCTTCATAAGGGTAGCACAGGATCATCCCCACCCAGTCAGGGCTTCAGCATTGGAACAACTCACACAGGACATGCTGTGCCTTATAGAGGGCTGCAATGGCTTGGCCTTGAACCAGGGGGGTGGCAACTGGTCTGACTAGGAACTATTGATGCAGTGCATTTGTTTGGGGGGAGGGAGGCAGATGGAGCAGTGCCACCATGGCAGGAGGAAGGGGCAGCACAGTCACACCTGATAATGTGTATTTCTTCAATGTTGTATTATGTTACTGTTGCAGTAATTGGAGCTATAACACTTTACACAATTCTGTGACATGAAAGATATAGAGCCAGATAAAAAGAAAAGCATGATAAAGACAGAAGTTAAAAGTTACAGACATAGATGAAGAGATAGTCACATATTAAATACATATTTTTTTCTTTCTGTTTCAAAACAGACAAAATGCCAAAGAACTGGAAAGTTGAGGAGGTGCTCACCCTGGTGCAGGCCATCCAGTGTCCTAGACATGCCAACATCATGATGTGGGGTACAAATTTGCCACAGAAAAAGGCATGGAAAAAGGTTAGTCACTTCCTGAGTGACAAAGGCATTGAAAAAGACAAGGATGCCTATCGTTGCAAGTGGAAGCAGGTGCAGCAGAAATTCTATAAAATAAAGACATCTGGCAGTGTCTGAGTTGGGGACAAGGAGTGCTCCCAGTGGCCACATGATATGTGGATCAAGGCAGGGAACACCACACAAGTAAGTACACCTATAAAATTGTATCACAAAAAATGAAAAATGTTTCTGCTATCAATATTATTGCTTTTCTGTAACATAACAAAAAATGTATTAATAAGTAAAAATAAACTGTGTATTACTAATAATCAGAAACTATGTGAATAGACTAGTTTCAACCTGATTAACTGTACTGCAAAATCTGTAGTGTGCAAATTGTGGGACATTAGGGTTAGAGTTGCACATACAGTAATATGACAATTGCCATTGTAAAAACTAGTAAGTAACCATAGAATAGCAAGTAATGACTAGCAAATGAGAGGGTGCATGGCAATAGAAAATAATCACATTCCAACTTCAGGTAACACTTTATTTTAAGTGTCCTTAACTACACTGCAACTACTGTATAACTACTCAATAACTGTACTGTAACTACTATGTAGTTGTTAACTAGTTTTACATTTACATGTTGTGTACTTACACACAATTTGCATTAAGTAACTAGACTATAACTGCACTGTAACAACTGTGCAGTTACATGTAATTACTATGCAATTGTTAACTAGTTTCACGTGTGTGTTGTGTAGTTACACAATTTGCATACATGTGCAACTACTACTGTCTCTCTATCAGCACAAATTTCATTCTGACACATTTATTTATTTATTTATTTATTTATTTTAAAAATGTGATAACCATGAAAGGCACCATGAGCAGAAACTCATTTCCAGGTGTGACTCGGGGTTAGGGGTGCAAACAGAGGATAACAAAAAGTAATTTTCATGGTAAACAGTGTGCAAAAGCAGTCTGTGCAAATGGCAAAGACTTATACTGAACAGTAAGTATGAACAGTTATACACAGAATTATATACACAAAAAAGTACAGTTTGTACAAATTTAAAGTACGTAATACTGGGTTACATGGATAAACCACCAGGTATACCATAGGGGATCAGCAATACTGGGTAAATACAAAAGAGAGCCTGCTAACACAGGGGCAGAGTGGAGCCAGTTGGCGCAGAGATGGAGTAAAGGAAAAGCAAGCTGGGGCAGAGGGAGAAAAGACATTAGAAGGAGGGACAGGTGCAGGATGTGGAGGGGGAGGGTCTGAGTAGGTGCCTAAGGGAGGGAAAAGAGGTAATGAGGTGGGTTGGGGGGAGGCTATTAGTGTGGGAAGTAAGCCTATAGAAGAAGTCAAGTTTGCTGGCCAAGGTGCGGACATGTGAGAGGGTGAAGAAACTGGCACTGATTGACCATGAGTTGTACGGCGAGGGAGTGGCAGGTTTGAGAAGAGAGGCAAGGTATGTAGGGAGAGTCCCAAACCAGTACTTTTATATGAAGATGACGCAGTGAGAGAAGCATCTCTGGGAGAGGGATTGATGGGCCAAGGAGGAGCAGAGGTTACAGTGATGGGTCTGACAAGGGGAGTTCAAGGTGAATTTACAGAAGGCATGGTAGAGCACATCGAGTTTAGAGAGAGAGGTTGCAGGGGCAGCACTGAAAACAACATCAGCATAATTGAAGGCAGGGAAGATCCATTTAACCAGTAGGTCATATCTAACAGGGAGAGGAAGGCTGGCCTTATGTCAGTAGAGTAGTCCTACTTTAGGTCATAGTTTCAAATGGAGAGTCACTAAAGTGGGAGGAGAAGTCAAGTGAGGGATCAAGCCAGACTCCAAGGTACTTGCAGGTGAGGACATTTTCGAGTGGAGTGGATGTCCTGGAGAGGAAGGAGGATAAGGCATGAAGCTTAGCCAGTTTGTGCTTGGTTTCAAATGCCATTGCAAGAGTTTTCTTAACATTTAGTTTTAGGCAGTGAGAGTTAAACCAGGAGGTAACAGCTGAAAAATCATTTTGCAGGGGTGTTTGGATGGCTGCAATGGAAGGAACAGAGAGGAAAAGGACAGTGTCGTCCACATACATGTGGATGTTGGCATGGGAGCAAGCAGAGGGAAGGTTATTCATGAACACGGGAAAAAGAACAGGCCCGAGGATCAAGCCTTGAGGTACGCTAGCCAGGATAGGGAGGGGAGAGGATACAGCATTGCTGATTTTTACAGACTGAGAGTGGCCTGTCAGATAGGATCAGAATCAGGACACAGAAGATGGAGAAAGGCCCAGGGCACTAAGTTTGCTGAGGAGGTGAGTATGAGACATGCAGTCAAATGTCTTCACAAGATCAATAAAAATGGCTGAAGTAATCAGACCTTGATCCATGGCAGAGTGGATGGCATCCGTAAAGCATAGAAGGGAGGCAGAGGTAGAGTAATGCTTCCTGAATCCTGACTGGACACGGAATATAGTGTTAGAGGCCTGGAGGAAATCATTTAGCCTAGATAGGACACATGTAACTACCCATGTAATAGCTGTTGCAAAGTGTAACAGGAAATCTGTTGTGCAACTACCACTGTATCTCTTCTGGCATTATGTAATTTGTTCTTACAATGGCAACTACACATTTTATAGCTATTGTAAATTGTAACAGAAAATGTATTGTGTAACTACTATGTTACTACTTTTGGCATTGTTAAATTTGTTCTTACAAGTGTAACGACATATGAATGCAGGTCTTGTGCACTGCTTTAACTGTCTATGTCTATGTGACATTTATCTAAACGTTAATCACACAGAAACACTTAAAAGTGTAATCAGAATGGTAACTAAAATATAATTACAATATAACTTCAGTCTGCTAGAGTTAAATGCAATGACTGACAGCTCTTTAGATGATGTTCCATGTCTGCATTCCAGTTTTTCATGAACCTACAGGTTAATAATATGCACTCTAATATTGTGAATTGATACATAACTGTACACAAAAATATTTAATTTGCTGTGGCTGGTCTGCCAGCACAGTGGCATGGTGTTCACTTGTGGTGCTGACATCCCGGGTTCAGAGGAGGACTCAGGAGTCAGACAGCCAGCTGGCAGGAGAAGGACTGAGTATCCCAAGGACTGCTTTCCTTCTCTGAGGGAGGGAGGAAGAGTGTCCAGCACTCTGCAGACCTCTGGCAGAGGCCTGGGGTACCACCATTGCTGGCACCTCATGTACAGGGGTGGGGTGGATGCTGGCCATCATTGCACATCCCCCAACCCAGGGATCTCCACAGCAGCTACAAAAAATCTGTCCCCCATCCTTGACACCCTGCCTGCTGCTGCTCCCGCTGTGATCCGTGTCTGCTGGGGGGGGTCCTGCTCCCGTGGCCCCAACCTGGGAGGTAAGCCAGAGCTTGAGACCATTGTCCATGGGGAGAGGGCACCCACACAGGGGGGTAAGTCTGGGCATGGGGGAGTGGTGTGTGGGGCAGGGGCTGATCCCCTAAGGAGGAGGAGCTGGGACCAAAAAACAAATTTCATTTGCATGATTACTAATTGGTGTTGTAACAATATTGTGGCTAAGAAATAATGGTATGTATGGTAAAACATTCTTCTACCACAATTTTTATATCAGCTAAAATGCTGTTGTACCACAGTCCAAAGGTCATGGAATGTTGTTCAACCCTTCTGTAGTACAACAGCATTCAAGCTGATTTTAGAAGCGTACAAGCCACACCAACAGAAACCGCAGGATCAACCAGATCGAAGGAGGCAGCAACGGAAGGAACAAACAGCTGCATAATCCTGCAGATGCAGGATCAACCAGATATAGTAAAATAATATGCAGGATCAACCAGATATACTGTCCTATGGAAAAAAATGCAGGATCAGCCAGATATTTACATTTGCTTATAGAAAACACTTGCTTCGTCCACGTACTCTCACTAAGCAAGAAATACAGCAGCCATTGTTTATTTCTTAAAAATCCTTACCAACCCGGTTTTCAACCAGTGGGAGTGTGAGACACAAATGTATTGATGTCTGATCCCTAACAACCGCACCACTGGTCCTAGCAACCAGATTTAACTCTTGGACGAAGATGCAGATGGCAAAGTCTTCTACTTAAAAAAACTGCTAAAACTATATAAAAATTGATGTCAGGGACACCATACACCATAACAAATAGTGGATGGGCAAATCTATGCAGAACTAATGTGTTCTTCCACTTCTGGGATCTGATTCCCATGGACCTCTCAAGCTTCATTTTCCTGGTCAAAGGGAATCATAACCCCTCTGTGGCAGAACACACTGGTTCCGCATGGTTGCCCATCCACTATTCTCTATGTTTTCACAGTTAATGCCTAGGTAACATGTATTTGCAAGTGTACACACTTACATTTAGCAAATCACAGTACTGTAGCTGTGATGTAAGTCCTGATTCAGAAATCAGTCCCTCATGAACTCACTGCTTACTAAACTTGCAATCTAATACTGGACCCAATTCACATAGGGGTCTATACATCAATGAAATGCTGGGTACACACAAAAGGAGCATGCCCAGCAAGTGCAGCTGTGCACCCATCAATGGTTGTGCAGTGGCTGGCATTCACAGTTGCTGGCCACTGCACTCCTCTCATCTATGGCTCTGCCACCCAGCATACTAGTGCATGGGGGCAGATCTGTGGACACTTGCTGGCATCTAATGGGATGCCCATTCCAGGTTCATGAGTGGATTCCTTTCTCTGCACAGAGCAGGGGAGGCTGGGTGAAACACTGGGCTGAAATGTTCCAAAAGTGGGAAATGTTTTCAAAATCACTGGTGGTTGCCCAAGCGGCCAACCCCAGCCCTCCTTGTTGTCTCTGAGTAGTTTTCACAAGTTGCTGCACACTAGCAAAGCATTGCACTGTCCACACATAGGAAAAGATTTCAAAAGTAGTCTTTATTTCATCAAAGGATGAGTGCTACCACACACATGAGTCAGAATTACTCACACCAGTGCTTTGCCAGAAAGGCTTCATCAGGGAGCCACTACCCCCAGCAATGTCTAAACAATGTCTACATGTTGCTGCACTCTAGCAAAGCATTGCACTGTCCACATGTAGGAAAATATTTCTAAAGTACTTTTTACTTTATCAAAGGATAATTGCTGCCACATATATGAGTTGGAACTACTCAACCCAGAGCTTCACCAGAAAGATTTCATCAACTGAGATGCTTTTGGTTCAGTCTGGGACTGTTGTCATTGAGGGCTGGAGTGGCCTGGTGGAGATGATAGCACATGTTCACTTGGCTGGTGGCTATACCTTGGGGAGGAATGTAAGAGTTACAGCAGGGTCCCCCCTGCTGTACCTTGCACCCCCTCACCTGGCACTCTGCACCTTAGTGAATGGTGGGGAGTGTGGGCATACCCCCTGCACCACCCCCTGGACTGGCCCTGCATGGACCTGTCTGACTGGTCAGGGGATTTGGTGCACAAGGGACACATGCTTTGGAGCATGCTGCCGGGGTCCACTGGACCACCCATGCACAACTTTCTGGCTTTGGGTTGCCTACACCTCTCAGATACCTGTTGTATAGGCGATCAGATCATTTTGTGTATAGGCCCCAAAGGTGGCAGGGAATATCTCAAATGTGCATACCCAGGCCTGGTGATCAACAGCAGCCATCCAATCAGGTGGACTGCCCACCAAGATACTGGATCCTGCACTCTGTGTGTAGTGAGGAATTGTGGGATATGGATGGTCCTCCCAGTACTGCTGTTTTCCAGTAAGGGAACCTACTGGTGTGCTCGTGTTCACCACCGTGCCCCAAGCCCTCATGCTATAGTCAGAGGGCTGTGGTAGCTTTGAGTTAACAATGGTTTCATGGCTGCCACCCCAATTCAACCAGTGGGAAGCACATGTAACAGCTAAGGAAGGGTCCCTGCATGTGTATCTGGCACCACCCACCATCACTCCACACAGCAGATCTGAGATAATGCATGATATGTAGCCACTTCACACCCCCAGTCACCCACCTGGGCAGCAGCAGGTCAGGGATGTGGGTGCAGAGGAGGTGTGGATCAATCCCACAGAAGCAGCACATTATGTAAGTACACAACACACATTGTGAAACTAGTTAACAACTACATAGCAGTGCAGTTACAGTGTAGTTATACAGTGGTTACAGTGTAGTTAGTAATACTTACAATTATCCTTCAGAAATAATTCCCTCATGAACTTACTGCAATATAGCATAGTGGTTAAAAGCACTGACCTGCAAACCTGGAGAACTGGGTTAGATTCCCAGAGCTACCACTTGTATACTGAGCGACCAAAAAAAAGAATTAAAAATAAACACGCAAACTAATATTGCAAATTGCTATACAATAAAAAATCATTAATTTACATAATTACTTATTGGCTTTTAACAGTGCTGTAGTTACTAAGGAATGTGCTGCTTCTGTGTCATTGTTTCCACAGTTCATGCCTAACTAACATGTATTTGCAAAGTGAGTACACAGAAACTGACACAAAGTGTAAGAAGGTTGTAACAGTGCTGTATTAAGGAATGTGCTGCTTCTGTGCATTGTTTCCACAGTTAATTCTGAACTAACATGTATTTGCAAAGTAAGTACACAGAAAGTGGCACTTAAAGCATATGAAGAAGGGTGTAACTACTATATGCTTACATTGAATGTCAATGCTGTAGTTCTGATGTATGTTTTCTTTCAGAAATCATTCCCTCATGCACTTAATGCTTAATAAACATGCAATCTAACATTGTTAATTGCTATGCAACTACATTGTTTACTTATACAATAAAAATAATTTATATAATTACTTATTGACTTGTAAAAGTGCTGCAGTTACTAAGAAATGTGCTGCTTCTGTGGCATTGTCCCACACCTCTTCTACACCAACACACCCCATCCTGCTACTGCCCAGGTGGATGGCTGGGAGTGGGGCATGGCTACATACCATGCTTTTGATCTGCTGTGTGGAGTGGTGGTGGGTGGTGCCAGATACACAGGCAGGGACCCTTTCTTAGCCATTACATGCCCTTCCCACTGGCTGAATAGTGTGATGGCCATGGCACCATCCTTCACATCAAGTTCCCCAGCCCTCTGACTATAGCATGAGGACTGCAGGAAAGGTGGTAAACATGGGCAAACCATTAGGTCCCCTTACTGGAAAACAGCAGTAATGGGAGGACCACCCATTACCAACAATTCTCCACTCCACACACAGTGCAGCATCCAGTCTGCTTCTGGTCAGTCCATCTGATTGGATGGCTGCTATTGATCACCAGACCTGGGAATGCACATTTGACACATTCCCTGTCACCTATATGAATAGGGTCCAATATTAGATTGCATGTTTCGTGTGCAGTAAGTTCATGAAGGAATGATTTCTGAATGAAAACTTACATCCCAGCTACAGTACTGACATTTGCTAAATGTAAATATGTGCAACTGCAAATACGTTACCTAGGCATTAACTGTGAAAACAGTACCATTATTTCTTAACCAAAATATTGTTGTAGTGCCAATTAGTAATTATGCAAATGAAATATTTTTGTGTACAGTTACATATCAATTCACAATACTAGACTACATGTTTACCAACTTGTAAATTCATGAAAAACTGGAATACAGACATGGAACATCATCTATAGAGTTGCCAGTCAATGCATTTAACTGTAGCAGACTGAAGTTGCATTGTATTCATATTTTAGTTACCGTTCTGATAACACTTTAATGTTTTTCTGTGTGATTACCTTTTAAATAAATGTCAGATAGACATAGACAGTTGAAACAGTGCACACGACCTGCATTTATATGTAGTTACACTTGTAAGAACAGATTTAATGCCAAAAGTAGTAACATAGTAATTATACAATAGATTTGCTGTTACAATTTTCAATAGCTGTTACATGTGTAGTTGCCCTTATAAGAACATATAACATAATCTCAGAAGAGACAGAATGGTAGTTGCAAAATAGATTTTCTGTTACACTTTGTAACAGCTATTAGATGTGTAGTTACACTTGTCAGAATTAATTGATTTGTGCCAAAAGGGAGACAGTAGTAGTTGCACATGTATGCAAATTGTGTAACTACACAACACACAAATGTGAAACTAGTTAACAACTACATGGTAGTTACATGTAATTACACAGTAGTTACACTGCAGTTACAGCATAGTTATACATTAGTTACAGCATAGTTAAGGACACTTAAAATAAAGTTTTACCCAACTTCTTTCTGAGGCACAAGACACTTCTGAGTGCCTTCAACTATCTGTAAAGTACAGAACTGATGCTGTGGCCTCATACCTCACTGTGCCTTGAGAGCTACATAAGAATCCTTTAATGCACACCTTGCTGTGACTTACCACTGAATTATAATTATGGTAAGAAACTAAGGCATGTACAGTGCTGCCATAAATTATTGTACTCAACAGTTCATTGAAGTCACTCAAACATATGTCACACCTTATCACTGACCTGGGCAATAATATCATTTATGATTCCTGCACATCTTTTCATGTCTAATTGCTTTCTTAATGCACACCTCACACACATTGTCAGACATAAGTCCAAATAATGACTGACTTTACAGTCCTGGAAAGTCCATTACCTAATGCATAATGCACTACAGAGTATGTGGTGATTCTGTGATATACACATGCCTTGCTGTGTGTTCAACCACCCAAGATGTGTTTATAACAAAGCACAACAACACACCCTGTACTGTATTGTCTATCTTATAAAATGGCAACAAACATCCATGGGTAGGGGGGCCAAAAAGTGCTCTGTGTCACACAGATTACTGATTCATTTAAATCATTTACATGATCTCCCATGATTGTTACTGGTTTAAGATTACATAAAGCAATTATCTGTTTGATCCTGACAACATTTTGTAGCCAAAGAGATATTAAAAAAAATATCTGGTTGATGCCTTGCATTAATACATCTGCTGTTCCTAAACAAGGTACATGGTCTTAGTAAAAGCTATGAAAGTGGATCACAACTCACCCACTCAGCAACACTGTAGCGGTTCACCTCTTAACATCACTGACTTGCAGTGATGCAGAGCAGTGTAGCAGGTCACCTACTGGATATGAGCCAGATTCAGTGTAGCAGCCACGTCCAAGTTCTCTTCAGCACTCGTGCATTTCTTAAAATCTAAAGCTATTCATGCACAGGTTTGCATATCCCCTCCCCAATATAACAGCGGGACACAATGGGCCAGATTTTAAAATGATTGGAAATACTGCAAGCTCCAGGTGTGCCAAACATGAGGTGCACGGAGTTTGTGGCATGCACCCAGCTGGTGATCTGGATTTTCTTTCCCATGTGTCAAATACCTCAAGTTAGACCAACTTTTTGCTGGTCTAGCTTGCATCAATCCCAGGTAACCTTTTCATGGGGCTTGCACCAAATATTTGGTGCAAGCTGCTGTAAAATGGAAAAACTTTCATAACTGCACCCGATGTACTAAAACTGAGTGCAGCTGTGGCAAAGGTGTTTGGTGCAGCTGCACCAGAAAAGGATTGGATGCATGGCTTGTCATAATCCTTGCATCCTCCTTTGAAAATCTGGCCCAATATGTTTTTATGCCACATTTACACATCTTCAAAAAATAGTACCATGTTGTTTAAGTGCAGTAGAAGATAATAAAACCTCATCTTGTGTTTTAAATATGTTGCATAGATGAAAAGATATTTTCTTGCAATGAACTTCCCTCATAATATGTCTGTATATCTTCTCTGTTTCTGCAGAACATCCAGGCTTCCCTGCCACAGCAGCACAGAGGACCTGACTGGAACCAGTTCCAGCAGATCAGTTGGAGGAGGATCCAGTGGCTCTTGATGAGGAGATGTACCTCATAGAGCTTGATGGCATGTAACAACTAGAGAATGACACTTAATAATATTAGTTAGACATCTTGCATACAAACATGTACAGTACTGCTATCTCTTACATTCCTAGCAGTCCATATGCTTGAGACCCCGGGAATCTGGGTTGTCCATGATGCAGCTTGGATACAGGTGTTGGGGGTGGTGGTGGATGGGAGCATGCTAAGCAGCATGGATTGTGTGTTTTGTGACCTGGCTCAGCATTAGAGGGAGGACAGCCTAGTAGCCAGCAGGCACAAATGTTTCACTGGGAAGCCCTTATGTCAAAGTACCATATTTGATTAATAGCAGACACAATATATATGTATTATCACAATGCTAAAGGATGGGTAAATTAGGTTTTTTTTGTGTGTATATTACAGAACATCACAGCATAATAAGTGTCTCATATAACAAGTATCCACTACAAAAAAACATATATGTATCAGTTCACTAGCAAGCAAACAATATGTATGTTTTAATATACTGGTAAAGTTTGAGTATATTACTTTTTTGTGTGTATTACAGAACATCAAAGTATGGGTGTCTGCTATAACACCACTAAATAACTGAGCTGTTATATCATAGTAAACAGTAACAATACTTTCTTGACATGCTTCACAATAACTATATGCATGACTAGATGTTAAAAGTATACAATATCAAGCAATGGCTGGTGAAGTACAATACAATATGATATTCCATATGACAGAAGGTTAGCTAGAAAGAATACAATATCTATGTATTAACATAATACTAAGGTGTGTGCTTTTTTTATTTGTGTATTACAGGCCAAGCAACGCACAGAGAGGGCACCAGTGGTATCAATGATGAAGGCACAGAGGGAGGCAGCCAGATAGTCCCAGCCCCCTCTGTGACCAATACTGAGGGACAACTGTGTACTGGTGGCTCTGGCACAGAACACCAGACAGATGAAGAGCCCCAGCCTGGTCTATCAGTTACATCCAGCACTACAGAAGGAAGCAAGTCTTGCGCAGCACAACATAAGTTAAAAACCATTTCCCTGAAATATTATTCTATAATAATCGGGTCTCTTTCTCCATGTCTTATGTAGTTTTTATTTTCATCACTGCTTGTTTTAGTAAGGTGCTACAAGAATTAGTGGGTCCTATTCAGTAATGTTTGAGTTGCCTACACAGAGATATATAGGCAACCCTACATTGTACTACCACATGGTGAGGGTCGAGTGGACATACAGTGACATTCACAAAATACGTATGAGCTAGTTGTGCAAAGGATCCCCCCTGCCAGTCATCCACATACATGCATGGGTAGTGCAGTGGGATGGTAGGGTGTGTGCCCACACTACACACCATGTAAAAAGGTGCAGAGTGCACAGCATGACTGAGTGCATCTTACAGCAGCAGCAACCCTGCCATAACTTTACTGCACACCCCCACCAAACATACCCTCCACCTCTGCACAGCAGGACAGGCAGACACAATCCAGACACAGCAGCACACTTCAGCACCCCCTGTCACCACTGGAAGAGGGCTGTGAAACTTCACTATTTAGACTGCCAGCACGCTAGGCTGTTGGACTTCTCAGCCTGGTGCCGTACTGCGAGGTAGTTCTTACACTATCTACTACTATCATGCATCTTTGTGGCTACCGGTCTAGAGGATGACACAGCATACCACCCACACAGATACCCCCTGCCCTACCATACAGCTAGGGTGTCCAGAGCATCACAATAGGGAGATTTCATATCCCAACATGGTCCCTCCCCCTTCCCAGCCCTGTGGTACTCCATTGCATCTAGCTACATAATACACCTAGGGGCATCCTTGCAGTCACTATCCTGCAGCATCCTCTTCACCAGTGGCAACACAAATACATAGACGTACAAGACATTGTAATCACTACCTTACAGTACAGTACCAGGCTGACATGTCCAATATCATCGCATGCTTGCATTCCAAATCAAACAGTCTCATCACAGTCATAATAGCAGCAGATGATAGATCTATAACAATCATTGAGACAGTTGCATATGTCCAGTACTGTTTTCTTCTATTAGATAAAATGTTACTTATTTTACATGGAAGTTATACCATAACAATGTGTTATGTCATTTTACAGTACAGATTATCCTCTCCATACTGGGCCACAATGACACATCATGTACTAGATTACTTGTTTCAGAAAATGTCCACAAGGTTATGAGCTCTGGAAACAACTGCAGGTGTACAATTGTTAGATAAGAAGCAGTCACTCAAGATGTTACATAAAGTTATCACTAGGAATTTCAATTGTAATAATATCTAATAGTCACAAATAGTGAACATGTTCCTAACTACATACTTTTATTTCTCTTTCCATAGATCTCCCTCCCTGGTGTCACCACATGGTTGCTCATGAGACAGGTAAATCATCTCTCTTATTAAAAGAATGTATGTCCCAATACAATGTTACATATACATCACAACTGAAGATTCATAACTAGTACATAAATGTTTTAACAGTAGTACAGATATGCACAAATATGAATTTGATATCTGTATAAAATAACTCTTCATCATGTAGCAAAGAATAAACCTGTATGCTGATCAGCTACTGCCCCCGATAGATAGCACTACTACCAATGGGCTCTAACAAGTACCAGTCTAGCAGCCCACTCATTAAAGTACTAAATATTTGTGCACACACTCCAAAGCAGTTACAGAAATTTTGTTTCTCCATGGAAGTAAGCTCCCCAACTATTTGCAACAAATCAAAGTGTCACATAATAATACTCTGTTTTGCTGCCCCCCCCCCCACACACACACATACAAGTTTTGGAACAGTTTCTTCAGTGCAATGCTACGTAGCAAAAAAATAAACTAATTTGACTTTCAAAATGCATACTTTTTCTCTGAAAAGTTGTCTTTATCACAAAATGGCATATGATAAGTGCAGTAATACACTTCAGTCTCTGGGTAGTAGTGCATTCACCATACTCCAAGGACAATAAGGCACTTGGCATGCAGCTAAATACCTCATTACACACTTGGACATGATATTACTATGCCACTACCCTCACCCTATTATGTGTTATTGCTTTCAATGTATGTATATGTGTCACAAGACTTATACAGCATAAAATCTGTATTTCATTTCTTGTGTATCAGTCTTTTTTTTGTATTTCACTATTTGTTATGGTAAACAGGTATTCTGTTTGAAAACTGAATATTTTTTCAATGTTGAAAGCCCAACAGAATGATATTTTTCTGCTTCACTGTGTCACAGACATCACCATAGCAGTGCTGCTGACACTGTACTACAACATCTTTGATTCTCTCCCCTCCTTGCAATGCTGCTTGCATGCTAAGTTTTGTAGTATTGCTCCATCTCCAGAGGCTGTACCTACTACCACTCTCTTGTACTGCTACATGTTAGATTATGCATGACCTGTACCTAAGCATCCTTGTACATTCAATGGGCCTATGCAACTTGGTATAGCGTTATGCTTGTGTAACTTAGATAATCTTTGGCTGTTCACCTCTCTATCCATGGGATGTACTACCCTGTAGGGGTACAAAGGCAAAGAACCCTAAAAGAGGGTTCCACCCCTTGAGGTGCCACAGGAATGATTCCCTTGGCTAAAGGTACCTTAGGAAGGAGCCCACAAGGGAGAGAGAGAGAGAGAGACGAGCCACTGGATGAGGAGGGAAGGATGGTGGGGCAATGAAAAATGATCTAGGGAGCAGTGAGGAGGAGCAGCCCTTTTTATGGCCTGAGCAGGGGTGTGGTTAGTTGCTTCAACCCCATTGAACTGCAGGCATAGCCTTCCAATTCAATGGGCCTATGCAACTTGGTATAGTGTTATGCTTGTGTAACTTAGATAATCTTTGGCTGTTCACCTGTCTATCCATGGGATATACCACCCTGTAGGGGTACAAAGGCAAGGATTCCTAGAGGTGCTGCAGTAATGATTCCCTTGGCTAAAGGTACCTTAGGAAGGAGCCCAAAAAGAGTGTCAAGCAGTGCATATGATGTGCTGAATGATATCTGAATTAAAGACCTGTATGTAGGTCAGTAGGTGGCATGGTCAGGAGCTTGAGTAGAGTAGGCAGGAGATGATGGATGAATAGTGACCTGCTTGGATGTCTGAATGTAAGGCACAGAGACATGACTTCCTAAGAAGAGAGAGAACAGCTACAAGGGAGAGAGGGAACATCTACAGGGCCACCATCTGACTTCATCCAAAAGTGGAAACCTTACTACATAATCTAGGGAATAGTACTACATCTATCTAGGTATTATGGCCATTGGCACAGAGGAGAGTGAAACCCCCCTTTGCGGAGGAAACATCTGGGTATACAAGGCCTAGGTCACCTTCCCTCCAGGTTTTGGAACATTTGGTTTAGTGCTGGCTCTGCTACTGCAATTTAGTAGGCCAATCCAGAGGTGGATTTCCAATTTAGGGGAACACTCTCACTCTATTCCTCTAATGGGAATGCCACAAAGGGTAGTGAGCAATCTTTGCAACACATGGCACACAGTGCCAACCTCCAAGGCAGAAGGAGGAGAGTAATGACTGCCAAAGCAATTAGCTGGCCCACCGATCTAAGAATAAACTGGGTGAACCAGAGGCAGTCGTAGGGAGTATAGCATAAAGGGTGCCTCCAGACCCACTCGGGTAGCTAAAAGGGCTCTTCCCATGAGAGCCCCACCCCTCACTGCTGAAGTTGTAAATTCTACATCTAGAGGTGCCATCAGTACTGTTCCATGTCATAACAGTGATCGCGGAATAGCAATCACCGTTATGGCAAGTGTACATCTCCAAAATTGAATTTCAGCGATACACACTCATGGCGAGGAGAAAAAGGGTGCCTGAGAATTATGAGTGTAGTTTTTTATGTGAGGGCTGTGCCCCCCCACACCCCTGCACCCCCCTACTTATGGATTCTCAACTCCAGGCGGGGTGCATGTCAGGGAAGGTAAAAAAGGTAAAAAATTGAAAGCCACCTGCCAGCAAAAAAAAAAAAATGAGCTACGCCAGCCCAAACCATGCACCCTGCACCTCCCAGTCAACCATCCTCCCCACCACACTAGTGGACCAACTCTGCAGCTTCCTGCCACACCCCCAATCACATACCATCCCTCCCCTGCCTCTCCCCCATGCGTGTGCATGCGCGTATACATGCATACTTCCCGTCACCATATGTTGCCCACCCCAGTATCCAGTCACCCCCCTACCCCCTGAACACAGGCACGGCAATTAAGTTGCCATTTTTGTAGGTGCCCAATTAAGGTCATCTTGTTCACTGGATACCCATTGGTATGGTTAACATTCCCACTATGGGCCAGATGAGAAGGACCCTGCTCTGAGCTTCACATACACAAGATGCAGACTTCATGGGTGCAGAGTGAGACCATCAGCTACAGGCTAGCCTTGAGCCACAGAAGTAATGGACGCAGTTGGCATCTCTCCAAAGTGAAGAGAAAGTAAAGTCAAGATGTAGCATGGGAACTGCATGTGGGTCATGCTCGGATAGTTGATCATGATGATTAGACCTTCTTGTAGGTTAGATTGAACAATGGGGACTCTGACGTGGGTCTAGATAAAGCAGATAGCAATTTGTAACCACAGGGGTGCATGCCAGCCAGGTCCATTAACAAGCCAAATTGGAAGTGAATTGAACTTTTACAAATGGGAGAGATGGTTGGCCGGGTGAAGTCTGTGGCTAATGGTAAGGTAGGAGGAGGCTGTGCAGCCGGTATGTGAAGAAGTGAAATTTGAGAAAGAAGAGACTGGAAATGCTGATTGTGTTATTGCCACGAAGGCTGGTATGTACACAAGTACTGGTAGTTCCATAGGCATGAAGGCTGGTATCAAAGGCTGGGCAGGCCAGCTGCTGATGAACGATGGAAATTTACAGAGAACATGCTCCCATTGCTTGGAGCCATGGTGCCTGTCACAACAGCACAGTCCCCCACCATGGGAATAACAGAGAAGATGCAAGCTAGGTACCATGATACTAAAACATTTATTGAACTAGTAAAGATTAAAAAAACTGAGTGCAGCTAACCTATACCAAATAGCCAAGTAAAACAGTGAGATATAATAAATTGATTGAGTGGCAGCAGCTGTAGCTGGGCTGACATGCTGTTGGGATAAACATTCATAGGCAGGTACTTACTGTTAAGTAAATTAGTGTTTGAATTTATGAGGATATCAGATGCCTATGAGACCTGCAGGTAGGACTAGCATGCAACAAAGGCATGAAGAATGAACCATGGCTGGCAGAGCAGGAAACCCCAAAAGAGCACATAGTGGAGGAGCAGGAGAGGAGAGCCAGAAACACACCAGAGAAATGTGAGCAGTGGAAGCCACACTGATAGGCCTGCCCACCAGAGGGCCATGGTCTGGGAGGGGAGCGGGAAACATGGGAAGCAAGAGCAGACATGGGTGAAGGGGAAACAAGAGCAGCACCGGGAGGACCACAACAGAAAGGGAGCAAGGAATGCAGTCAAATGGAGGGCAAGACATGCACAGCTGATGCATAGGGGGATGCCGGGTACCGGGGACAACCAGCAAAATCCCAGAAGAGCTGATGGGGAGTCAGAGTGGGGACCAAAAGAGACAGGAACAGCCCAAGCACTAAACAAAGGATGGAGGGCAGACAAAGGAAGGAGGTAGGAACAGAGAAGCACAAACAAAAGAGGAGCAGGGTGGGGGCAACAGACATGGGAAGGGAAGGAAAGTACAAAGCCAGGGAAACAAGGGGCAGAACAGGGTTGGGGGGCAGTGAGAGAAGCTGGGAACAGGAAATGCAAACAAATGAATAGGGGAGACAGATAGAACACCAGGAGCAGCCAGAGGCAAGAGGAAAGAGAATGGCACAGCAAGGACATACAAACCAACAGAAAGAGCAGGGACAAACAGTGCCCGACAGAGCCTCCAGCCACAATGAAAAATGACTGAGGGAGCAGTGAGGAGAAGCAGCCCTTTTTATGGCCTGAGCAGGGGTGTGGTTAGTTTCTCCACCCCATTGAACTACAGGCATAACCTTCCAATTGCATGAAAATGCTGTAGTGACAGTGTCATTCACATAAAGAAGAAATATTTAGAAACTTCAATGTTCATAGCTATTAACACATTCCACAGTAATTTTGGTCTTTTGTAGCATTCTGTGACTATGCTGACTATCCCTAGAAAAATGTATAACTGTATTGAACTGTACTTACTTATAAAACTGGATTTGAAATGTATGAGACAGGTAAACTGTGATTCTTATTTGTAGAAAACATTACAGTTGTCTTTAAAATATGCTTACCACTCCCCACTGGAAGGCCATTTAGAAGGCAACAAATCTCTGTGTAAGGCAGGTTAAAAAGAGTAAGAGTAGTAAGAGACTGCTATGGTTCTCCAAGGATGTGGCAGAGAAAGTAAAGGTGAAGAGGCTAGCATTCAAAAGGTGCAAGTCAACACAGAAAAATGAGGACAGGGAGGACTATCAGGAGAAACAAAGGGGAAAAGGGAAAGCAGTTAGGAAAGCAAAGGCTCAAACAGCGGAGAACATTGCCAAGACAGTCAAAAAGGAGGATAAAACATTCTTTAGGTATATCAGTAAAAAGAAGGGAAACACTGGAAAAGGCAAAGCTTTACCCAGTTGCTACAGAAATGCTTGGTTAGTGCTTTCATACAGTAACATTTTTTTAATTCCCTCTAATTGCTTTTTTAGTGATTTAAACAGTGGCCTTCAACTTTCACTTTCTATTGCTGGCAGCCACCATTTCATGAGTAGCAGTAAGCTTCCTGAGCTCACTTTATGCTAATATGTCCTGCCAACCAATAGCAGAGGTCTAACAGACATATTAGCATAAAGTGAGCTCGGGAAGCTCACTGCTGCTCATGAGATGGTTGCTGCCAGCAACAGAAAGTGGAAGTTGTGGGTAGTTGTTTTAAATCATTAAAAAAGTTGTTACTGTCTGACAGCACTAACTGAGAGTTTCTGTAGTGTCTGAGGAAAGATGTATCTTTTCCAGTGTTTTCCTTTAAAGGGAAAAAAGGGGACTGTGTGGAAGAAGACCAGAAGAAAGATGATATATTGAACAAGTACTGTTGCTCAGTATTTATGGAGGAAGAGGTGGGGGTGGGACACAGATAGAGGAAAAGAGCAATAAGGGAAGGGAGGTGGACACTAGCCCTTTTATGGAGGAGAGAGTCCTCAGGGAGCTAGCACAACTGAAAGTGGACAAGGAAATGGGGTCAGATGGAGTTCACCCCAGGATACTGAGGGAACTTAGAGAGGAGCTGACTGCACCTCCAGCAACCCTGTTCAACCTATCACTGGATACGTGGGAAGTCCTAGGGGACTAGAGGAGGGTGGATGTGATCCCATTTCATGAAAATGGGAATAGGGAAGAGGCAGAAAACTACAGACCTGTAAGCCTGACTTTTATGGTGGGCAAAGTTATGGAACACTGCTAAAAGAAAGGATTGGGGAGTACCTTGAGACCAGTGGATTGAAGGATCCAAGGCACCATGCATTCATGGAAGGGAGCTCTTGCCAGACAAACCTGATTGAGTTCTTTGATTGGGTGACCAGGGAAGTGGATCAGGGAACAGCGGTGGATGTGTCCTACCTGAATTTCAGTAAAGCCTTTAACACCATTCCACACAGGAGGCTGGTAAGTAAGCTGGGCAGCCTGGAGTGGGACCAAAAGTAGCAAATTGGGTATGTAGTTGGCTAACAGGAGTGAGAGGGTGGTGGTAAATGGGGTTCACTTGGAAAAAGGCAAGGTAATCAGTAGGGTGCCAAAGGGTTCAGTACCGGGACCAGTCCTCTTAAATATCTTTATTAGCGACATTACAAAAGGGCTGAAACGGAAGGTATGCCTGTTTGTGGATGACACAAAAATCTGCAACAAAGTGGACACACTGGGGGGGACGAGGGAAGATCTGAAATAACTGGAAGACTGGTCAAAAGCTTGGCAGCTGGCTTCAGCACCAAAATGTCAAAAATTATGCACATACGGCACACAAACCCTAGGGCAATGTACCAAATTGGGGGTGGTGGTGATGACAACCACAAGTCAGGAAAGGGACTTGGCAGTCATCATATCTGATGACCTGAAGGTAGCAAGGCAGTGTGATAGGACAGTGGGCAAGGTTAGTAGAATGCTTGGTTGCATAGGAAGGGGTATCACGAGCAGAAAGAGGAGAGTACTGTTACCCCTGTGTAGATCAATGGTGAGGCCCCACCTGGAGTATTGTGTCCAGTTCTGGAGACCCCATCTCCAGAAAGACATAGACTGGGTGTAAGCTGTCCAGAAGAGGGCAACCAAAATGGTACATGCCCTGCATCAGAAGCCATATGAGAAAAGACTCAAGGAATTAAATATGTATTCTCTAGAGGAAAGAAGGGAAACAGGAGACATGATAGAAATGTTCAAATACCTCAAGGGAATACATAGGGTACAGGAGGGTGGCATTTTTCATAGAAAGAGATGCTGAAAGACAAGGGGATGTGGTATGAGGCTGGGGAGGCTTAGAGGGGACGTAAAGAAGTACTTCTTCATGGAAAGGGTGGTGGATGTCTGGAACAGACTCCCAGCAGAGGTGGTGGGGGCTAAGATGGTGGCAGGATTCAGTCTTGCATGGGATAGACACAAGGGGACCTTAGTACCAGGGCTGGGGGGGTGAAGGTCTGAGATTGAATAGGGTCTGTGGCAGCACATTAGGCAGGGAACTTTAGGGCAGACTGGGTGGGCCAACAGGTTCTCTTCTGCTGACAACTGCCAACAACTTGTGTATTTCTATGTTTTAATGTACAATACTGTACATTGCTTTCACAATACTACTTCTCTTTACAGGACAATACCATTATTATAGTCTTAATTGACATCATACTGATATAGCAGCAGAGAGAAAAAAGAAGAATATTTTTGCTCATAACTAATATATTGGGCCCAATATTAATGCACATTGCATTGCTCTAAGGGTTGCATCAAACTCTGGGGTGCAACAAGGACCCTGTCCCCAATTTTATAAAAAGCAGGGTCCCAGCACCGAACTCCCTGGGTTTGACGCAAGTCTCTAGCTGCACCAAACAGTTGGCACATCAGCGGACATTGCCACAGGGATCCAGCCCCCCCCCACCCAGTACAACACTTGAGGGGCTGGGATGGGGGGGAGAAACAGCAAGCCTAGAGGGTGCCAGGGGAATAAGGGGCATGGAAGGTGGCAGTGAGAGTGTTGAGGAGACAGTAGTGTGCATAAACATGCTTTTGTTTGCACCCATGAAAGTGTGTTTGCAGTATGGTGTTACTGTAATACATATACATGATATGTTATTACATACATTTGGCCCCCATGATCCCCAGTGTCCCCAACAAAAAATGAAACATTTGTGTTAAGACATTGGGCATGATTTTAAAAGCAATTAGATCAACGCAAGTGACTTGCTTCAAAAGAGTTTGATGCGTGCTGGCCCGGTGGCGCTGAGGGTTGAGGCGCTGGATGCCACACCTCATGCCATGCCATGACTTGGGTTTGGGAACAGACTCGAGTCATTTGGAGGTCATCCAGGGAGGTAAGGATTGAGCATCCAGAGGACTGTTCTCCTTCCTCAGGGTGGGGGGGTTTGTGCTGCATATCTCAGCACAATCAAAAAGGGGTTTGGCCCATGCCCAGGGTGCTTGGCTGCCTCTGCAGAGGTGGAGACAGCTATTGCACGCATTGCATGGATGTGGACACAGGGGAGAAAACTGAGGAAAAAATACTGGGACCCAGAAGGACCCTTGATGGCCCCAAATGGGCTGGAGGATGTACCCTTCTGGGGGTAGGGTCATAGCCTCTGCCAGGTCCATGGCAGTGGGAAAAAATAATGACATGATAAAAAGAAAAGAGTTTGATGCAAGAGGTGACTTGCCTCACAACTTGCATCAGACATGGTTTTACAGTGCAGCCTGCATCAGAGCTTGACACTGTTTGCACAAAAGCCCCCTTGTACCAGGCTTGCATCAAACAACCCAGTGAGCCAGGTTGCAAGGAGGCAAGTGCCATGGTGGAGCTGCAACATCCCTTTTTTGGGATTTTGCAAGCCCCACCATGGACACAGCAAGGGGCAGCACTTAAACCAGTCAGGAGGTGGTCTAAGTGGATTGCATCAGTGGAATGGGGTCTTACAGGGTGAAGTAGGGGTGCACTAGGGCAACAGGAGGTGACCATAGGGGTGTCAGAGAGACAGGTGAGTGCATTTGCAGTATTGAGTTACTGTAATACATATACATGATACGTTGTTACAGACATTTTGGCCCCCCCAATCCCCAATGTCACCCAGAAAAAATGAAACATCAGTCCCTGGTGGTCTAGTGGACCCTCCCCTGATCTCCCCCATTGATTAATATGTACCTTTCCCTGGTGGCGTAGTGGATCCCCTCCCTATCCATGAGTACCCCCTATATCCGTGAGCACTCTCTGGTGGTCTAGTGGACCCCCAGCCCTTCACCCCATCAGATAGTGTCCCACCACCCTGTTCGCTCATCCTAAATTGGAGCAAGTGACCAGCACAGCCCTCCTCTCACCACCACAGCTGGCCACCAACTGAGATCTTAATGATCACATACTGTATATGGATTCAGGATGGGGGAGTGGGTGGCGAGACACTACCTGATGGGGTGGGGGATGGTGGGTCCATAAGATCACCAGTGACAGTTATGTCATATGATATGGGGGTGCTCGCTGATAAGGAGGGGGGTCAGCTATGCCACCAAGGAAGGGTATATACAAATTAAGGCAGGAGATCAGGAGAGGGGGTCTGCTAGACCACCAGGGACCAATGTTTAATTTTTTTATGAGGGACATCAGGGATCAGGGGGCCAAATGTATGCAGCAATGTATCATGTATATGTATTATTATATGCCTACTGCAAATGCATCATGACAGGTGCAAACAAAAGCACATCTATGCATTCAACTGTCTCCCTGACACCTCCACTGCCACCTCCTGTACCCCTAGTGTGCCCCTACTAAGAATAAATAGTAACATTACATTTTAGTCAAGCCACCTGCATCGATATAACTGCTTTCAAAGTCGGACTAATTCACAAAAATCTTTATCCTCACAGGTGAAGAAACTCATAGCAAAAAAAAGATGCTTTTTTTCCCCTCATAACTAAAACATTGTCTTTACAGAAATCTTTATACTCACAGGTAAAGAAACTCATCACCTGACACAAATTTCTCTCCTCACAGGTGAACAAAATCAGCATACTCTTTATTCAATTGACCCGATACGGATATACCACCAGAAAAGAAAAGATTCTTTTCATTCTTCACATATATATTCTTCTCAATTACAGGTGTACAATAAACTACATTCCCTTCACAGACATTTTTATCATCACAGGTAAACAAAATCACCACACAGAGTCTTCAGATATGACAGGTATAGCAGCAAAATACAATAACTGCTTCACTTCCAGGTTTACAGGCTTCATTGCAACATTAATATGGCTCCATGTGATAATAGGACATCAATAAGAAAGAGAGTCAGAACAGCTAATCCAAAATAGCAACGACGACAACAGCACATACCCATGATAGCGCAGCACATAACAGCTACTGCAGCTCACACAGCAACATTTATATAATTCCAGCCAGCTGTTTTGTATTGTATTTAACGCGAGGGGCTTTGCCCCCACACCCCCCACAGGAGGGCTGTGCCCCCGACCCCCCTATCACTAGGATTCTTACTCCATGATGCTCACTAATGGTGGGGGTATCGGCAACTTCCAGTCGCTCATATGTGACAGTTGCTCTAATGTGCCAGTCGCTATCTAGTGCATCGCTATTACTTGAGTCACTGTTATTGTTTCACTATTTTGTATTTGCTGTTATTACGTGTTACCATTAATGCTACTTATTCTCTTCACAGTGCAATACATCCGAGAACAAAAAATCCTAACAGTTGTTACAATGCGCTTTGTTTATGGATGGTCACCCATCCATTATTTTTTATAATGTATGTTTTTTTGTTTTGTTTGTGTTGACTGAAAAAGTCAGTGACAGGAGAAGAGGAGCAGATGTTGGGTGAGCTGTGCTGTTTGTTGCTCTGCCCCTGACTCTCTCACGCTGCCTCTGAGAAGCTGTTCTCACCACCGCGGTCCCACTCTTCAACAGTGCTGGTGGTTAATTTGAATTTTTCACAGCCGCAACTTGATGTACTGCAGGCTATTAGTTTAATGGGAAAAACAGGGAAAGTGGGCTCAGCAGAGTGCTGAGCATGGGTGCTGGATCATTGGGTGATTCACTGTTGAACAGTCTATTGCCAGACAGAACAGAGCTACACATAGAGTGGGTAAGCATTTTGTTTGTGAAAATTTTATTTAACAGCCATGCAAAGGAAATTCTCAGTACGTGTGAGTATATCAAATGAGGAGTGAGTTTAACTTTTGGTTTGATGAGGCAGAGCATGATGGGGCATCTGTGCTGTGTGACGTCCATAGTGCAGCAGAACAAAAAGTCATTCTGCTGCACTACAGGCATCACCACTGTAGCAGAACAACATTTTTGGGTGCACTGAAATCCATTCTCAACAATGTTCCACCATACACTATATATATAGAATACTCATTTCTCTTCTTTTCTATTGTAGCATGTCATGCAGCAATCAAGGCACTTAGGTAGGACTTCCATCAGTTCACAGGCACTGTGACAGAGGGCATTAAGAGTCTGGCAGAGTCTGTTGCAGTGGTACTACAACCGCAAAATGAAATGCTAAACAGAATGTACGATTGTGACAGACTTGATTGCCAGACTTATGAGGCCCTCTGTGGTCTCCAGAGCAGCAATGTTGTCCTCAAATGCAGTATTGAAGAGCTCAGACAGAGCCACGAAGACAGCATTGCAGCACAAGAGACCACACACGAGTTGCTTCATGGACTGATGGAGGAACTGCGTGAGACTAAGGAAGCTATTCTGGAAAACAGCAGAACATGGCTGCAGCAAAAGAAGAAGATCAGGCCCTCTCTGTGCAACTTCATCAGGAGTCAGAAGATCCTCCATCACAGTTCCCTCCTAAATTCAGCCCTGAAGAGGAGTGGGTGTGATCCACCAGATATGTGTCTCCAACACAGACACTGCCAGTGAGCACCTGCTTCCACTTGCAGTCTCATTCAGACCTCAGGTAAGGAAAAAGCAGCAGGAATAGATGAACTCTTCAGGAGTAAAGACCCTGTTTTCATGCAGATGACCTCAGAAATAAACATTGGGGAGGAGGGATATAGTACTAATGCAAATTACAAGCTGGACTGTGTCTAAATATTATGTTTTGGTAAAGTTTTCCTGAAGGCATCAGCTGCTCTTTAAGAGACCGCTATAGTTCTCAGCTTGGTTCAGAGAAGCAGTTAGGATCAAAAAGCAGGCTTATAAATACAAGGAAAAGCAGCAGGAGGCAGAAAGGGAGGATTAACTACATAAAAATAGGGAGGCAAAGAGGGCTGTCAGGGAGGCAAAAGCAGACACGGAGCTGTGTATCACAGAGGGGGGTCAAGAATGAAGAAAAACAGTTTTTTTTCACTATATCAGTGAAAAAAGGAAAAAAGGGGGAGCATTGCATGGCTAGTTTAGGGGGTAGGGAGATAGAGGAGGATGAGCAAAAGGCCACTGTCCTGAATGATTAGTTTTGTCCAGTATTCACTAAGGAAGACTACAAGTACACACCAGAAAGCAGCATCAAAGCAGCCACTAAGGGAGTCCTGGAAATGAGGCAGCCAATACTTACTAGCAAAAGGGTCCTGAAAGGGCTGGCAGCCCTTAAGATAGATAAGGCCCCAGGACCAGATGGGCTGCATTCAAGGATACCTAGGGAATTAGCAGAAGAACTGGCTGAACCACTGGCTGGGCTGTTCAACAGCTCACATAGGTCCAGGGATGTTCCAAGAGATTAGTGACATTAGTGAGGGAATCCAGGGCAGGCTGTGTCTCTTTGTAGATGACAAAAAAACTATGTGGGAGGGTGGATAGTGATGAGGGAACAAGGGATATGCAGAGGGACCTACAAAACCTAGAGGGGTGGTCAAAGGTTTGGCAGTTAGCATTTGATGTCAAAAAGTGCAAGGTAATGCACTTAGAGGAAAGGAACCCCAAGATGGAGTACTGGATGGGTTGGGTGAGACTTAGCACTACAGAAGAGGAATGGGATCTATAGTAGGAGTTATCATCAGTAACTCCCTTAAACAGTTGAGCCAGTGCAACAAGTCCTATAGCAAGGCTAACAGGATGCTGGGATGTATTGGGAGGGATATTCATAGCAGAAAAAATAGGTAATTCTTGCCCTATACAGATTACTGGTGAGGCCTCATCTAGAGTACTGAGTCCAGTTCTGGAGTCCTCACCACATAAAGGACAGAGACAGGTTGTCAACAGTGCAGTACAGAATAACAAAAATGATTCAGTGCCAGCAGAGCAGATCCTATGAGGAGCACCTCAAGGCACTAAATATGTATTTACTGGAAGCCAGAAGGGAGAGGGGATATATGATAGAGACCTTCAAGTTCCTGAAAGGAATCAACAATGGGGAATTATTTACCCTGAATAGCAACTCGATGTCACGTGGTCATGAGTGGAAATTAACAGGAGGGACATGAGGAATTACTTCTTTACAGAGAGGGTGGTGGAACCTTGGAACAGTCTATCGGATGAGGGGGTGGGTGCAAACACAGCTATGGGATTCAAGTAGGTATGGGATAGAATGAAGGGAATAGTGGTCTCCCAGGGCAACAAGACCAGGGAGGAGAATGGGGATAGACAGGGAGGGTTAGTACCCTGGAGAAACAATAGGTTCCAGGGAAGGTTCCAGGGATTATAGGGAAGATGGGCAGACTGGATGGACCCATGGTCTTTTTCTGCCATCATGGTCTATGTTTCTATGATATATAGATTGCCCCTTAAGTGCAAATATTGAGGAACTTTGTCTTGTTGAACTTCCAAAGTTATCCTATGGGAATTTGCATTTTTTAATTTTATGCTTTTTTTATATGGCATCTAAATGTTTGGGTGGGGGAGAATGTCTGTTATTCTTGTAGTACTCACTAAGACCTTTGTTTTGATATATAGAATGACCCTTAACTAAGTGCAAGAATTGAGAGAGTTATGGCTTGTTAAAATCCCAACATTATCCTATGGGAATTTCTCATTTTTATTCTTCTTTATATTGCCCCTAACTGTTTTGGGGGGGGGATACATATTATTGTTGTAGTACTCATTAACACCTTTCTTTTGATATATACAGTATATATTGTCCATTAAGTCCAAATATTGAGGAGGTTATGCTTTGTTGAATTTCAAATGTGGGAAAAATGCAAAGTCCCAATTCTTTTTCCATATGAAAGGACCCGTTTTTGTATGAAAGGAAAAAAACATACAAAAGGATCCATTCATATGATAAAAGAATAAAAAAAAGTCTCAATTCTTTTTTGTATGAAAAAAACTATATGAAAAAATATCCATTCACATGAAAAAAGAATCGGAAAAAAAATTAAGTCCCAATTCTTTTTTCATATGAAGGGATCCTTTTTCATGTGGATGAATTATTTTGTATGGCCATATGAAAAAAATGGAAGCTAGTCACAAAAAAGGATTTTAAAATGCAGAGAAAAAACACATTTTGGGGTACTTTTTCCAACACTTAAGTGCAGAACCTACATAACTGAGTCCCAATGACCAAGATATATCTGTTGGTGTCTCTCCAGGATGTCATTTTTATGGGTTTTGACTTTTTTTTAATTTAAATGGAAACAAGATGGTGGCCATACAAAAAAGGATTTCTTCCTCATGATAAATGATTACCTCCATATGAAAAACCAATGTTTTTAACACTCCAGCCACCCCTACCTATAGTAACAACCTTTACTCATAGCACTTGCCTTGTGAGTCTCTAATCCCCCACATCATCCCTTTGTGTATATGAGGACCCCCACAGTCCAGCCTAGGGCCTTACCACCTATGCCTGTGAGGCTGCTCCTCCCACTACCCTCTCCCTCCAATTCACCCTACATTTTCCTGGACCCTTCCCCCTCCCATCACACCACTGACTGCCCTTCCCCCTCCATCCTGCTTAGCTATATCACTAACTAAGCTCTGACAAAGCTTTCCTCTGGCACACAGGATTTCTCTTTCCATCTCTATTATCCTTTCTATTCTTTCCCATTCTCCTTTAATTAAGATCATATAGTAGTCTAAACTCTATACATATTATCTCTCTGCTCTTTACACTAGAATGTATAAACAACTCTAAAGTCTGTAACTGAGTGAAATTATTGCTTAGAACGTTGCCAAGTGACCTTGCAGTTGATTCTTGTGACGCTGCTATTTTTCTGTATTGTATGTCCTGTCTAGACATGGAACCTTTATAAACGAGCTTCCAGCTCAAAGGTTGTTTCTGAATCAATAAACTTGAAACTTGAAAAAGGATCCTGTTTTGTATGGACCAAATTCTTTTTTCGTTCCAAGCAGCTATCCAAAAGACTGTATTGAGCCTGCTGAGAACAGAAATTTGAAAATTTAATGACTTTGGAATGGATTCATATTTTCTCACCAAACCAGTGAAAGGCATATCTTTGGGGAATGGCCTTTCTACCCTGAAAAGTTCAGATCACAATTCATAACTATTTGGGCATTAGGCGGTGACAAAGAAGCAGCAAAAAACAGTGATTTCTTACGTTTCTTCACTATTCAGATCATAGAATCCGTACATCTGACGAGAACGAATCTTGGCACAGAGATATACTGCCTGAGACTGCACATGCACCATTTTGTGCAAATCAGTTGAACAGTTGTGGAAATATTAAAGTGAAGAATTTGAGGTTTAACATAGAAACCCCTGCTCAACCCTAACTAGAGTGGCACTACTGCTCCATTATAATATATAGAATAAAGAATGGGTAAGGGTGATATATATATAGATTTATACAAATCAAGGGGGCTAATTAGAACTATAAGAACACAAGCCCAAAAGGTAAGTGAATGTACTGTCCTAATTAACCCCCAATATGGGTATACTTCCAAATGTTATACCCTTACCTATTGTTTGTCGACTATAATACATTCAGGTGGTTATTTTTATGGAGATCACATTTGCAATCACATTATGGCACCTGAAGGCCTCATGCAGCAGGGAAGGAATAGTTTGTAGTCAATGCAGGTAGAAGTTTGGGGGATCCCTAGGCTTGGGAGAGTTTTGTGTAGGTATATTTTTTTCAGGTTCTTTTGCAGCTAGTTAATTGGTTTGACTTTATTTTATTTATTTATTTATTTATTTGTTCTAGGATTACAAATACCTTTGAGCCATGGCTTTTACAAAGGTTCCACATCATTGGTACAATTGAGACAAACATAAGCAAAATAACAGTTTATAAAATAAAAAAACAGTCTTGTAGAGGAAAAAAGAACAATAAGGTGAAACTTTGGGGAGGGGAAAGGAAAGGAGGAGGGTGAAATCAGGTAGACTAAGTGGATGGGAGAAAAGGGGGAGGTAGTGGGGGAACAGAGAGAGGAGAGGTGGAAGGCGGGTAAGAATAGAGGTAGAGGATTACTGCAATGCTCTATATCTAGGGTTGCCGGGGGTGGATCTCCATCACCTGCAGCTGGTGCAGAATGCTGTGGCCAGGTTGTTGATGGGGCTGCCAAGAACTTTCCATATCACACCTGTGCTGCGCGAACTGCACTGGCTGCCAGTGTGATGGAGAATCACCTCCAAGGTCACATTGCTGACCTATAAGACCCTAATGGTTAGGGACTGGACTACTTGCAAGATCTCCTACGGCCTTACCGCCCTCTTCACTTGCTCCACTCTGCCAATGAGGGATTACTAGACATTCCCAGGATTCGTCTTCAATCATCTGGGGCCAGAGCTTTTTCTTTTATGGCCCCAACCCTGTGGAATTCTCTACCTCGTCGGATTTGATACTTCCAGTCCACAGAGCAATTCAAGACTTCTTTAAAAAGCTATTTATTTGAGAAAGCCTTTGATTAGGCCAACCCATTGTCTTTTAATTGTTTTTAAATGAATATTTATTTGTTGGTTGTTTATTTGTATTGTATCTGTGCTTTGACAATTTTGAAAAGCACTTTATAAATAAAATTTGATTTGATTTGATTTGATTAGTGCTGCCGGGTGGCATTTGTCATGGGCCAGCAGTGGAGGTGAAAATGGGGGGTGCTGGCAAAAGGTGACTAGCTTCTTAATGATGAATTAGTTATGTTATTAACTAATGTTATTGGTATTTTCCCTTAGGGTTTAATGTAGTGCAGGTATATACTTTTAAATAGTGTGGGTATATACTTTTAAATTTTTGATTAGTGTAGGTATATAGTTTTAACTGATAATTTAGCTACAGGTATACAGAAAAACAAACAATGGCCTTTTGTATGACGAAAAATTCCCCATTCATGTAAGATATATATTATAGGGGCACAGTCATGACCCTATAGTTAGGGTTGAGTAGCCTATTTAATGTTAAACCTCAAAGTTTACACTTTAATAACTTTGCAACCGATGAATGGATTTGCACAAAATTTAGTATATGCTGTCTTGTGGGGCAGATGTCTTGATGTGGCAAGTTTCTTTCTTGTCAGATGTATGGATTCTGAGATTCAGATACTGCTAAAACCTTAAAAGTCACAATTTTTTGCAGTTTTTTTCTCATCGCCTTGCGCCCAGACAGTATGGAATTTCAGTGTGTTTTTTTTTTATGGTAGAACCAGCTTGGGTAACAGAACTGCCATACTTTATTTGGTGAAAAATAGTAATCTGCTGCAAAGTTATTCTGTTTTTAAGTTTCCATTGTTTTCAATGGAAATTCTCCTGTCCAAATTACAGGGATAAAGTTCAACCAAGGATTGACCTATTCCTTTTTTGCGAGCATAAAATCCTTTTTTGTGAGTGAAAAATCCTTTTCTGTGAGCCACCATCTTGTTTTTTTCTTCCATCAAGTAAAAAACATGGAAAATACATAAAAATGTTGTCATTTTAAAAAACAAACATCAGAACCTAGGTAAACAGGTCCCATTTAGCTAGATTCTGGTGTTTTTTTTTTACAATTAGGGCCAAAAATACTTTTTCTGAGCACCCAAAATCCCGGGTGTTCTCTGTATGAGAACAGCAGATTGTATTTAGTTCTGCAGTCGCAGTTTAACTCCTGCTGCCGGCTGCAGTGTTTGTTGCTAGCCCCCATTTTCCCTAGTATCCAGTGGCACCCCTCACTTCCCGATCACTGTCCCTATATATTCCCTGGTGTCTAATGGCACTCCCCACCCTCCGATCGCCATTCCCTAGTTATTTGAGCCCAGAAGGTGATTTCATGATCGCTGTACAAAATCACCTTTCGGGACCGAGTAACGAAATCACAATATAATTTCCCAGCCTTTGTCACTTTGACCCTATCTGGAGTTAGTTGGTCACACCAGTGTATTAGCATTGAGTAAGCACATCTGTGTTAAACCCAAATTTGTGCACCTTAATAACTTTGCCCCCATTCAACTGATTTACATGAAATTTGAAATGCTCAGCCTCTGTGCCAGGATCTCATGATCCTGTGTAGTGTATGTAGATTGGTTCAGTAGGGGCAACGTTACAAAGGTGCAAAAAAACATTAAAGTCTTTATTTTTGAAAATGTTAAGACTTTTTCTGCCATCAGATAACTAAAAGAATAGGAGGTGTTGACACCTGAAACTTTCAGGTTTGATAAAGCTTGGTCCAGTGTATGAGCTTTTGTGCTTTTTAGGTCCAACTGTTAAGTAGTTTTTAAATAATTTAATAAAAATATTTTGTTTCTGAGCATGTGCAGTTCAAAAAAATCAGCGTTCTATTTATAACTGATTTTTTTGTGACAACAGCAGCTTGCAGTATACGAGACAACTGTCACTTAGCAAATGACAACTGTGTCATATAGTGCAAGTACTATACGACACAGCTGTCATTTCCTAAAGGACAGCTGTGTCATATAGTGCAACCTGCTGCTGTCGGGACTCCTGGGTCAGAGTCAGGGTTACTGCCATTATCCTGACAGTGCTGTGCCTCCTCACTGAACCAAACCTGAACAGAATGCCAACTTACTGTATTTTGTAATGCCTAAACCAAACCTGAACCCAGAAAAACAGAAAACTAATGAACACAAACTGAATGCAAACCATCATCTCACCATGGCAAGAACCTCTAAACTGATTTCCTGAATATCTATCCTAATAAGTGCCAATACTGCCGAAGTTTACCAGTGTTTATCTAATAGCCCAAGGTGGGGTTAGAAACATGGCACACACCAATCGGAATTGTGGAAAGTGAAAGAAGTTGCCACTGTGACAGACACTCCATGCAGTGACAAAGTTTACCACTGACAGAGATGCTGTCTCAGATGCTCCCATTCACTCTCTGCTCTCACTGCAGGGCATAGGAAGAAACATGGCACATGCCAATCAGGATTAGGGAGAGATACAGAAGCTGTCACAGATCAATGCTCCCTGCAGTTCTAGTAGCCCAGTCACTCTCCCTTCTCATTTCAGGGCACAGGAAGAAACATGCTGATCAGGACTGGGGGAGAGAGAGAGAGAGAGAGAGGCTGTCACAGATGCTCCATACTGTGCCAAAGTTTACCACTGTTCACCTTCTAGCCCAGTCACTCTCCCCTCTCATTGTAGGAAAGGTTAAGGAACAAGACACATGCTGATCAGGATTGGTGAGAGAGAGAACCATTACTTTCACAATTGTTTAGCTTCACTTTCTTTTGATTAATGGAGTAAATGTTGAAATTACTGCGAGGGAGCACAGTAATATGACAGGGCACAGTAAACTATGTTAATAGTGTAATAAAAAGTTAATGCATAAAGCTGGTGCTCTCTGTGCTAGTAGCTGGTAGTTTTATTGGTTTTATTACTTTATTTGTTGCTGTCTGTGTTTTAATAAACTGATAATTTACACCACCTGATTACACCTGTTAGTGTAACCCATGATCTGGCCATGCAGCATAGTAACACTCCAATTGTATCCTTAAACTGTGCCTTAGACTGTATCTGCACACTGGGGGTTGCAATCCTCAGTGGCAGTGCCTTTATTTATTTATTTATTTATTCATTTTGTGTAATCTGACATCAGGATGCCCACACCAGTGTCGGATGCCCTTCCATGCAGCCCTTGATGTATTAATAGTGCCGCCATTGGAGGGCCCAATCCCTGTGTCAGCATATACAGTCCCCCCAGTAGTGTGGGACACTGGGGAGCCCACCTTCAGTGTCCTGAAATAGATTATTTAATTTGCTTTCTTCCTGTAAAAGGAAAACCCACCCCAACATCTTTTGTTTTTAACCTGAAACAAAAACAAACATCCTTCATTGTCCCTGCTGTCCCCCTTCCCCACCCTGACCCTCCCACTGAACACCTTACACCCCCCTTACCCTATACTTACCATCAGAGGTTATACAATGTCATCCTTTCTGGACCGTGATACGTCTGCACTCTTCAGAGTCAAACTGGGAACTGAGGAATCAAGCTAAGTGACGTATAATGTATTTCAATGGCGTTTTGAACCTATGTTCATAACTTTGCCACTTATTGGAATTTTTTCACCAAATTTTCAACATAACCTTTTTGGGACCTCTCCTCATGAACACTGTCACTGTCATTTCATTCATTGGGCAAAGAAAGTGATTTCACAGTTGCTGCATGAAATCACCTTTTGGGACTGAATAATGAAATGTCACCACCAGTGTTCATGAGGTGGGATCCCAAAAAGGCCATGTTGAAAATTTGGTGAAACAATTCTTAAAAATGTCTGAGTTATGAGCATTTGTTGACATTTTTCTATGTAAGCGAGCATCTTTTTTTTTTTCCCTTTTCTCTCTGAATCAGAGTATGGTATGTTACCCTACTGATATCGGGGAATCATTCACCAGTCATCATTTTTCAGAAAGGATCAGGAATTTTCAGTCACCATGTCTATTCATTATCAGTCTAGTGGTATATTCCTAAAGGCTGCGAGGGATCTTTTTAAGATTTTTTTAAAATATTCCAGAAGAGGATCCCATATCTCTTTAAATAAGGAAGTGTTAGCTTTTTGAGCATAGAAATTATTTCTAACTTGCTGCAGTCTATCAACATATTAAACTAGTTAGTTATATGTGGAGGATCCTTGTTTTTCTAGCATTGCAAGATTAATTTCTTTACATTAATAAGCATGATGTCTAACAGAGTTTCTTTTTTTCCTCCACTTTCTTCTATAGGTTGCAAAAAAATGCTTCCAAATATTATTATTCCTGAGTCATATGGAAAATTGATTCCCAATGTTTCCTGTTGCTACTGCTAATACTTCCTTCCAATATTTTAGTAATCTTGAACAACTTACTAACATATGTATAAGTGATCCTGTCTGATTCTTACATCCTGGGTATGTGTTAGTTATATTTGTATTAAAAGTATATAGTTTCTTTGGGGTGCAATATACCTTGGCCCAGATATTCAAACTGCTCCCAAAATGTGCGCAACAGCAGGAGCAAGCACAATTCAATTGGCATATGTGCAACAGACGCGATATTCAAACATGGAGCAAAACAAATTGCGCAAGCAGCCAATGTCTGAATATCGCACAAACTGTGCCATAGCGCAACCAGGAAGGGGAAGCTGAGCAGAAAGGTTGCACCATAGCGCAACAAGGCTAGCCCAGCTGAGCAGTCCAGAGGTGCCATAGCGCAAGCAGAGCCCCCCCCACCCCCAGCAGAGCAATGGAACTGCACAACCAGGGAGGCAGGCTGGGGCCCACCGCCAGCCATGCCACACATGGGCACAGGAACACACTGCAGAACCAACAAGACACCTGCACACCCCAAGCACAGCATCACTAGGGGTGGGACGGATGATCCACTGGCCCATGGGGACAAGCCAACAAAGCACAGCAGGGCCATGACGCTCCAGCACAACCACTGGCAGGCTGAGACTGCCACACACAGGGGGTTGACAACCACAGTGCACATCAGCCCCCCATATGCACAGCACACCCTGCACCGTGACCCCAAGACACCACCCATGTGCAGTGACTGGCACTGCAGGAAACACCATGCATCCCCCGCACACATCAACCTGTAGCAGAGAACCATGCAAGCCAGACCCACCCTGTGCACCCAGCAGTGGGCGGCAGCAGATGGCAAGACCAACAGAAAGTCACTGCCACACTGGAGACACCTCCCCATGCACACACACGCACACACACACACATACCCAGGACCATACCACCCCAGATGGCATGCACACCACTGCAACTGAGCAACCATAGCCAGCTGCAAATCAGAGACCACCACAGTATTCATATCAAAATATATATATATTAAAAAAATGGAAAGTACAACAAGAACAGCAACAAAACTATTTACAAGGGGGGGTAGGGTACAAAGGTAGGGGTGGGCAAGGGTGAGGATGAACAACTTGGAGAGGAAGGCAGGGTGGGAGGGATGGGTGAAGTGGGAAGGGAAAGCCTGCCTAAGGCCTAGCAGGCTGGTCCTCCGCTGTCTGGTGCCGTCTCGCTTGGCTGTGCCTCCTCCGTAGCCCATGGCTGGATATCTTGGAGGATGTTCTGGTTCTCCAGGGACACCAGGTCAGCTGGTGCAGTGCCCGCTCAATCCTGCGGAGCACGATGAGGCCTAGGAAAAGGGAACACAGTCAATGGCTGTGACTGACCACAACCCTGAACACCACCCAACCTGCAAGGCATATAGCCCAATGTCCCGCACCTGTGATGGTATGCACCCACCCACAGTGACCATGCACATGACAAGCCCAACCAGGTGGCACCAGCTATGTGCACCACTGCACGCACACACTGCCCATGTCCATCACAGCACAAACAAGGCTGTCAAGTGATGTGGCAATGTGGTGGGATGCCAGTTCCACAGCCATGTGCCCAGTGCATGCATGGACCACCAGTGACGCACACACAGACGTGCAGTGACACTGGACAGTGATGAATGTCACCTGTGTCATGCATGGTTGTGTTGTCCATGGCTGGTGGTCATGCCCACCCCCTCCAGCATGCAATAGCATCCATGATGTAATGATACTCACACTCCGCAAGCAGCTGTGGCTGCTGCTGCTGCTGCTGTGGCCCACACCTCGCAGCACCACCGTCCGCCACCGGGGCCCTGCCATGGCCCTCCTCATCCCGTGCCTGCATCCTCTCTGCCCGGCCTGTGGGAGACAAATGTTGAGAAAAACATCAGTGTGACTCCAAAGCAGACTGCCCCCTGCCCCAGTGAGTGTGCCTGCCCACACAGCCAGACCCATGCATCTCACACCTGCACACACTGACACAGCCAACCATGGCAGAGCCATCACCCATGCACAGCCACCAAAACACACTCACACCCCTACGGAGAATACAGGTGCATAGATGGTACACCACCTGGCTAGGCACAATGCCCTCTGGCACGTGACCGTAGTCTGTCTAACAAATCGGCTCCCTCCTGCAGAGGTCACTGTACCCCTGTGCGGCACTGCACAGCAGACCGGCACTGCCCTGTGACCCCACCAGGTCATTGGCCACCTGCAGCCAGACCTGGGTTCGAGCCATGGTGAGGGCTCCTCCCCATACAGTGCCCCATAGTGGGGCTCTACCAGAGCCACCAGGTTGGCCACCTCCACTGGGCTCCATTGGGGTGCCTCCCTGCGTGCCATGGTTGAGTGTTACAGCAGGCAATATGGTTGCCCATGGTAGCGCCTGGCCCGTGAAATGTTGTGTGAGACCACCATAGGTTCCAATCGCTGTTCATACAGCGCCGCCGGTTCACATAGCACTGTCACCAGACAGCGCATAGGGCCATACACATGGCAGCCGAACAGCGCCAGGGGCAAGGTCGGACACCAGGTCAGGGGTCTATGGCGCAAGGCCACGCTCAGCGCCATCTGCGTCTGCCATCCTGCGCGACCGACCACCTGCGTGCCAGTGCCACAGTGGACTATTGCACAGTAGTGCCACAGCGCCATATAGTGCCCAGTGCTGTAGCGCCACTGGCACAATGGTGGCCATGGCCTGAATTGCCGATCGCACACAGCACATCATCAGCGCGGCAGACGCCTGCGTAAGCTACCTGGGCATGTGCAATGCAGTGTACCACACAGTCACAGATCTGCGCCATTGGCTCAGCCGGCTCAACCGTATTGCGAAAAGCGCAATGGCGCAATATTCAGCCGACACATGCAAATCATCTGATCAGCCATTCAAAGGCGCAGTGGCGCGATTTGCATCTCATTACAGTTGCTCCACTCCTAATTTGCATGCATTGCGCTATAAATGTGCGATACCGGGCTGCGCTGGCCAGATTCGGGTTACTGTAGGTGAGAGGTGGGTTGGCTGCTGTGGGATGTTCTGGACATTGGGCATGGGATAACACTGTAGACTGCACAGTGACAGGTGTCCACTTCCACCCATACAGATCGCCATGACCGAGCAGAGCCAAGGTGAGGGTGAGGATGGTGGACGAAGGAGGAGGAGGCCCAACTTCACCACGGCAGAGACTGAGGCCCTCTTCCAGGCCTACCTGGAGGAGGAGTCACTACAGAGTGGATGGCGGGGCACCCCTCAGGCCCGTGCAGCTGCATGGGAGGGGGTAGCCCAGGCAGTGAACCTGCACGGAAGCCACCAGCGCTCCATGCAGGAATGCAAAAAGAAGATTGGGACAGACTGCAGGAGGGTGAAGGAGAAGGTGGCAGCCCTCAGGGTGGCATGTGCTGGCACTGGCGGGGTCAGCCAATGGTGGTGGAGCTGACCCCGGCTGAGGACTGACTGGCTACATCAATGCAGTGCAGTGCTATTGAGGGCGTACCAGGAGGTGGATTCCAGACAGGTGGAAGCCCATCACTGCACGGTATGACATGGTGGTGGTGTTGGGGGGGGAAGGTTGTTCACATGCACTCACATGTCCTCTCTTTCTGTTACAGATCCTGTTCATCTTCAGGGGACAGTGGTGGTGGGTCCAGGCAGTGAGGATGACCTGCTGGACATGGAGGAGGATCCATCCACCTCTGTCACCAGCCAGCATGCACTGCACCAGCATGCACGCTGGGCTGCCAACTCTGGTGTCGGTGAGTCGGGTGTGGGGGGTGCACAGCCTGTGTCTCAGCAGTCTGGCATGCAAGCATGCCAGCACGCTGTGACTGTGGCTGTAGCACATACCTGCACCATTGATGATGCAAGGACTGCAATGGGCAGTGACATGTGTGTGTCCCATGACGGACACACAGCAGGCCAGCATGTGCCCCTGGGCCTTGCTGGTTCCAACTTGTGTGCCAGCATGTTGGCACAGTCCCAGGCTGTGCCTGTCAGCACTGGTGGGGCAGCACCAGTGGCTGTGCAGGTGTCTGGCACTGTTGCAGCCACAGTAGTGGAACAAGTGGTCCCTGGGGCACAGCAGTTGGAGGGGCAGCACCAGCAGTCACCCACCAGGTCTGGGGGTACAGTGTCCAGCGGTGGCACATGCCCGCCGCCCTTTGATATGCCCATTCCTGGTCCTGGCGAACAGCGCCCACCCTCAAGGGGTGTTGAGCTTCAGGACCTTCCACACCCTGGGGGACAGGATGCCGTTGTGGCAGAGTACCCATTTGATGAGCACACCCGCCTGCTGTGGGAATCAGTACAGCAGCAAAGGCGGGTTGCAACGTCTGTGGAGGCACTGTGTGCGGCTGTGGAGCAGCACAGCAGGGACTGTGCTCTGGACCGTGCAGAGATGGTCCATATGCGGATGGATGTGACCGCCGCCATTGACAGGCAGAACCAGGCATTGGTCGCTGTCGTGGCTGCATTGGGAACACATGCAGGTGCTCCTGTACCATGCACCCCACACAGTACGCTCTCCACTCCCCGTTCCCGGCGTCGTGTGACACCAGGCCTGTCGACACCGGGTTCTGCTGTGGGCATCCCAAGCACCCCTGGTGCAGGTATGTTTGGCATCCTGCAGACCCCAGTGCGGACAAGTTCACGATCGCACAGTGGGACCCCTGGTGGTCCATCGGTGCCACCCCATTTGGCCCCTGCTCAGCCTGCCAGTGCTGTTGGGTCACGGCGGGGCCGCTCACGCATCCGCGGTGGCTGTGGAACGGTGCAACATGACTGACCTGTCTCCCAGTGTGGGCTCTTTCTGCTGCTGCCCTGTGTGCACTGTGCGTCATGGTGGGCAGTGCACTGGTGGGTGCCCTGCCCATCACGCCGACATACGGACCACCTGCACACCATCCCGACTGCTGTCCACAGGTGCGTGTGCATGATGATGCCTGCATTGTACTGTACACCAAGGTGCAAGGGTGCCCAGCATCTGACACACGTGCTTGGACAGTACAGGTGGTGGGTGTGGTCTGTGGATCTGTGTGTTTGCCATGTCTGTTCCTGCTCTGCTGTGCACCTGCCCATGTACGCTTTGTGCCTGTGTGTTTGTGTGTGTGTGTGTGTGTGTGTCCATATGACTGTTTGCCCCTCCCTGATGGTGTGTTTGTGTGCCTGGTCCCTTCCACCCCCTTGCCGTCATGCACCCCTGGTGTGTTACTCTGTGTGCCTGTGGGTTGCGCCAGGACAGTGTTGTTTGCACATGGCCCCTTGACTTACCTGTGTTGTGCATAATGCTCCTCCGTGATGGTGCCCCGGTGCAGCTGGGCCTGCTGGATCAGTCGGGGGACCCACCGTCCAAGGGGGGGCTGCTTATCACCATCAACACCGGCGCCACTGGTGTCCCCATTGCTGTCCCCCTCTTCAACCTGTATGGCTATCCCACAGTCATTGGCCATGTTGTGCAGGATACAACAGGCCATGAATATCCCACAAGCCTTTGAGGGGCTGTACTGTAGGGCACCGCCGGAGGTGTCTAGGCATCAGAAGCGTGCTTTGAGCATCCCAAACACCCGCTCAATGATGTTGCGTGTGGCGGCATGTGCCTCATTATAGCGTTGCTGCGATGGGGTCATGGGGCGCTGGTACGGTGTGAGCAGCCAGGGATGGAGTAGGTATCCGCTGTCACCTGTGTGGAGATAGTGGAGATCAGTCTCATGTTCAGGTCCATATTGCCCATATCCCTGTGTGCCACTACCATGGCACCTGTGGCATTCCCACCCTTGCCCGAGTTTCCATTTCCTACATGCGTACTCACCCACTAGATGGCCTGTGGGGATGTCCCCACTCTCGAATCGATGGCACAGTGCGGACTGATGCCATATAAAGGCATCATGTGCTCTGCCAGGGTGTGTGGCACAGACATTGATTATACGCCCAGTGGCATCACACACCACCTGGCAGTTGACACTGGAGAAGCCCTTTCTATTCCTATATGTGGCCCCATCGGGGCCAGGTGGCATGCCCCTAGCACGCCAGGCATACGTGCTACCCTGTGGAACGCCTGCATGTTTGCTGTACGCTCTGCCACGGTGCTGGGGAAATGGATGTGCTCTGCAGCATGTGGCAGCAGTGCGCTGAGGAATTGGGTGAGGATGCATGACGTGGCCAACTGTGTGATGCCTGTGGTATCCCCTGTTGGCCTTTGGAAGGTGCCGATGGCGAGCAGGCACATGCAGGCTGTCACCTTGGTCTCCACTGACAGAGCATGACTCCGCATGCAGGCTGTCACCTTGGTCTCCACTGACAGAGCATGACTCCGTCGTGAGGGTGCCTGCATCACATCACTGCACAGCTCACAGAGCTGCCTCAGTATTGCCCTGTTCAGGCGGTACCGGCCCACGATCTCTACATCTGTGTACAACTCAAAGCTGAAGCGGGCATGGTACTGCCTGTTGGGGGTGTACCGCCGACGGGCCCATCCACGGCCACGTCCCCCTGCACCTTGCATTCTCACCCCCCCTCATTACAGCTTCCATGTGGAAGCTGCCACTGTCCATCTCCCTGGCTTGTGCCCCGGCTGATGTTGCTCTGTTACCCTCGCTGTCCTGACTGCTACTTCCACTTCACGGGCACCCCCGCTGGCCTCTGCAGCCTATGGCCCACCTGCTTCCCTTGCCTGCCCTGGCCTGTCACTGTCTGTCTTTCTCTCTCTTCCCCACTTGGCATCCATGTAGCGTTCTTGCGCCTCTTCCTTGAGCCTTTTATTTTTGGCTCATTTCCGCTGAAGCATAACTTCGACTGTTCCTTTATTGCGCATTGCGCAACTCTTTGGATATCGCATTGCACTCTTTATGCATGGATCCACCCCCTTCGGTTGCGCATGCTGTCATTTGCATTGCGCTGTTGCTCAGCATGTTTTCAGTGGTGCAACTGCCTCCTGCTGAATATCGCAGAATGGCGCACTTTTGGACTTGCGCAGGTGCAACCCTATTGCGCATGGCACAACCCTTTTGAATATCCCACCCCTTGTGTAGAATATTATACTGGATTTGTTTAATTTACTGTTTTTGGACACTTCTAGAGTTTTGGGTATGATTTGTTGTCATTTCTAATGATACATTTGGCCCTACTGTATATCTTTTCTCCATTTTTCAGATAGTTTATCCAACTCAGGAGGATTTCTTTGAGCTTAATATTTCTTCAGTTGATGAGCTAGTTATTTCATTTATGGTACCTTTTTCAGCCCTTATAAAATGTTTAATTTGAAGATGACAAAGGAAATAACCTTCTTCTAAATTAAAGCGTTGTCTAAGTAATTCAAACTCCATAAAGGTTCCCTGGTTATAAAGATGTCTGATTTGATAGAGACCCTTTTTTTCTAATTTTTGGAAACAAAGATTCTTTTTAAAGTTAAGGATAAGCTTCAAATATGTATATGGGGTTAATCTCTCTTTCATCCTATTATTTTATGTATTTCAGCCCATATTTTGATTGACACTTTTCTTGATTCTAAGCATGTTGTTCCAGTGGAGATATTCTGGCTCCCTTGGAGGATCCCTGTTAAAGTTTTTAAATGTGATTCACCCTCTTCAATTTCCACCCAGTCAGGTTTTTCTTACATTTGGAAAAATGGTTTAATCTGCATTATTTGGGCTGCGTAAAAGTACCTTTGAAAGTCTGGCAATCCCAGCCCACCCTTATTGGTAGGGGCATATAGTTTAGATACACTTATTCTAGGTTTCCTATTTTTCCAGATAAATTTCCTAACCTCAGTTTTGAATCGTTTAAATTTTTTTTTGGGGGGGGGAATCCAAACGGAAAGTGCTTGGAAAAGAAACAGCATCCTAGGTAAAAGGTTAATCTTAACCACATTAATCCTACCTATTAAAGTCAATAGGAGTAGTTGCTATCTCTGTAAATCATTATAGATTTTCTGAATTGTAGTATCATATTTATTGTTATAGCTGTCTTCTCTTTTTTGTGTTATCTAGACTCCCAAATATTTGATTTTTCTAATGGTTTCCAAGTAGCATTTAGTTTTAAATTCAACTGTTGGGAATTCTGAACTTATTGGGAGAATTTTGGTTTTATTTGTATTTATTTTATATCATGAGATGTCTGCAAACATATTTATAAGTTTCAATATTGGGGGCATTGAGAGACTAGCATCTTCAAGGTACACCAAAATATCATCCTTGTACAGTAATATAACATGTTTTTTCTCATTTTCTTTTATACCTTTGATTCCCTTAGCCTGTCTTATTGCTCGTGCTAGTAGTTCGATATATATATATATATATATATATATATATATATATATATACAGTATATATATCAAACAGCAATGGAGACAGTGGGCAGCTTTGTCTCATACCCCTTTTTAATTGTACGTCAAATGATATTTGGCTATTTGTTTTTATACATGCAGTAGGGGATTTGTAAATTAGTTTAAGTTCATACATTTTTCCCCACACCCAACTTTTTGTAATGTTATAAAGAGGTAATCCCAACAAACTCTGTTGAATGCTTTTTCTGTGCCAAGGGCTATTAAAGTGGAATGTTTGTGTGTTGAGCTCCCTAAGATATTAAGTGTACAACATATATTATCTGTCAATTTTCTGCCTAGAATAAATCCCATCTGATCCGGATGGATGATTTTAGTTATAACCATTACAAGTCGTTTTGCTAAATTTCTTGAAAGTAATTTATAGTCAGTGTGTAGTAATGAGATAGGTTGATAAGAGTCATAACTCTGGAGTGGTTTATCTTGTTTTTGTATTACTGTGATAGTGGCTTGATAAAAAGAGGGTGGTAGATTATTCCCATCCAAAAAGCTGCTGGATAGCTGGTGAAGTATAGGAATTATATTATCTTTGAAATGTTTATAAAATTCATTTATAAATCCATCCAGACCAGGAGACTTATTACTTGGTAATTCTGAAATGGCCTCAAAGATTTCTTGCTTAGTAATTTGATTTTGTGGCATTTGTTGGTCTTGTATGTCCAATTTGTTTAAAGTTATACTTGAAAGAAATGTTTCAATTTTTTGTTTATCTATTATATTCTCTTGTAAGTATAATTTAGAGTAGAATAGAGAAAATTTTTCATTTATCAGTTTTGAGTCTGTTACTAATTGTCCCATTTTGTTCTCTACTGAATGTATTATGTTTTGAGCTCTTTCTGTTTGTAATTGATATGCTAGTAGTCTATTTGGCTTTTCCCCTAGAAAATAATATTTTGCCCTTTCCCTCATTAATGCTCCTCTTGCTCTATTTTCCAAAATCTGTTTTATTTTGTCTCTCAAGAGTAGGACCCTGGAGAGGCCAATGCATAATATTATTAAATCTGCTTCTGCTTTAGCTAATTCTTGTACCAGAGAGTTAAGAAGACTCTGATTTGCCTTGTTTTTATGTGAATTATATGAAATATACACACCTCTTAAGTTTGCCTTCAGTGCATCCCATTTCATTCCCAACCCCATTTCTTGTGAATTATTGCTATTTAAGAAGTCATTTATTTCATCTGTTATTATTTTATTGAATATGTCATCATTTAGGAGCTTTGTATCAAATTTCCATTGTTTCTGGGATAGCTCTATTGCTTCTTGTTTAATTATGAGATATACTGATGCGTGATCTGATACAGTAATTGAGTCATGTTTCAGATCTTGTACATTATTTATAATTTGTTTAGATATTAAAAAGAAGTCGGTTCTTGAATTTGTGTTATAGATAGTCGAATGGAATGAAGATATCTCTTTATTTGGGTAAAGAAATCTCAAAGGATATACCAGATCAAGTCCTTGCATGTAATTTTTAATCAGTGGTATTAACTTATGTTTTTTCTCTTTTGATCCTAGGCTTCTGCCCAGATGACCCAAAGTAATATTGAAGTCTCCTGCAATTATGTACAGACCTGGACAAATTGAGATATCAGTAAATAACCTTTTAAAGAAGTTAGGGTCCTCTTCATTAGGGGCATAAACTGATACTAGTGTATACTCATTGAGATTCTTTTTGACCTTTAAATATTAGATACCTCTCTTCCCTATCTTTATGTTGTGTTGTTATTGTAAAATCAACTTTTTTTGTAATCAATATTGCAGTGCCTCTGGTTTTGGTATTAAATTCAGAAAAAGATCCAATCACTCTAAACACATTTTTTTTTTACCATATAACATTTTATTAGTTTTTTCCAAGTACAACCAACCAAGGCAGAGACACCCAGTCATTGACCATACAAGTAAACAGGAACACCATAGCTATGTTTAGAACATTCCATTACTACAACTGCTAGGAGGGATTTACATATTGCCTCCCATCACTTTTATGGATCATATAACCTTACATTCTGTTTGAACTAGTTTTGTACATATCCAAATATAACAATCAGTTTTTAGATTAGTACCTCTTTCAACCAAGGGGATCTTTAGAAACTAACTGCTCAAAGGACAGTCATAAGGATCATAGGTCAGAGTCCTCACACCTCTTTTTTATTAGTCGGACCACCTGAGTCCCTTCAGATTGGACGTCTGAGACCTATGACATGAGGAAAGCTAGTAAAGGTAGGTTAACGATACAGTGGACAGTGTGAGGTAAGTAATCAATCTATACAGACTCTGGGCAACAACAGCCTGGATAGGGAGTAGAGATAAAGGAGAGCTCTAAACAAATTTTTGAAGTAGTTGAAGTTCTTATTTTCAAAATATGACTCTTGTAAGCAGAGAATGTCAACTTTTTTCCTCTTTCATTGATTTATAACTGTCCTTATTTTTGTCCTATCTTTCGCACCCTTTATGTTCCACATCATTACATTGATTGTCTCCATTTAAAATATTTATGTCCAGATTTAATTTTTGCTTCTGATTTATTTGTAAGACTTGTGCCAAGACTCCCTGGCTGCTGTTGTTATTTATTTCTCTTTCTGTATTTATACAAGAATATATATGTATGTTGTGATGCATATGTGTCTGGATATTAATGAAATTAATAAATATTATGGTAATAACTCCCTCTTATCCTTTCTTAGTTTTCTTTCTTTTAATATTGCTATTGTTCTCCAGCCTATCCCTTCCCTTATCCCTTCCCCTTCTCCCATTTTTACCCTAAGATCTAAAGGGCTGGAAGAAAATGGAACTATTGTTAAGCGATGTACTAGATTTTTTATCCATACTTTATTTATAATGGCCTGTTCTTGACTTGTCTTTCCTGATCAACTTTCTCCCTTTTCCCTTTCACTGGTCCCCCCCTTATTGCTAGATAGCTGGAAATCATCTGGTATCCTCTTGATGTGACACCAGATGTATTACTGATGGACTGCCCTGAGGTGGCACTGCCATACTACAGGAAAAGAGAGTGACAGAGGTATGTCTTCCCTCCTACCTCCTTCTGTCTTCTTCCTTCTCCCCTCATCTTCCCCAATCCTTCCTTTTTTAGTTCTTATATTCCCCTTCTGTTAAAGTTAGAGTCCTTATTATATTTGCATACGGAAATTACTAATAACATAAAATAGGTGACCTTGCATGAATCAAAGTTTAATGGGGGAAAAATAATACTATACAGATGATCCTTTTCCTTTCATTTTTGTCTTATTGCCCCCTCCCCTTTTTTATTTATTTTTTAATTTTTTTATTCCTTGCTCCTTGGCCTTTAGTCTCTTCCCTCAAACAGTATTGATTATCCATTTTCTCCTTGTTTCTCTATGATCCATTGTCTTATAACCTTTTCTGCTTCTGTTGGAGAAAGAAATATTCTGGCTCTTCCTTGAAACCCTACTTTCTGTTTTGCTGGAGGAATCATCATAAATCTGATATTCCTCTTTGGTAGCATAGCTTTTGCATTTGCAAAGGCTTTATTCTTGTTTAATACCTTGCATGGAAAGTCAGGGAAGACCTGGATGTTTGTGCCTGCTGCTTTATACCATTTGCAGGCCTAGCTTTCCTCAGAATTGCCCTTTGTCTTGGTAATGGTGCAGTTTGATGAAAACAAACCATGGTTGAGATCCTTGATAGTTTCGGTTCTTTATTCCTCTATGTGTTCTGTCCAGTTCTATTTTCTTTTCTGGGTAGGGTCTATCCAGTCTATCCAGTGCCTCAGTGAATATTTTTTTTTTTACAGTTAATTTCTTTTTGCCACCTTGTCCTGGGTGGTGTTCCTTCTAGCCTAGTCCCCCAGCCCCATCTCCCACTTGCAGCTTACCTCTGGCTTACCTTCACGGCTTCCCCCCCCATGGCAGGGTGGTGGGACTCTCTCAACCTGCCGCTATGGAACCAGTGCCAGGGTTACTGCTTGTTCATTGAGTGGCACCTGTGGTCATCCACCTGTGCCCAGTACACTTTTTCCTCCTCCATTTTTCTCCCTCAGGAGATAAGGTGTGCAATGACACCCATGGAGGAAGCGCACACACTCCCTCCAAGCATCTGCCTCTTCTCCTCCCTATCTCTGGAGCAATGGTGTACTGCCCCCAAGCCAACACTAGGAGCCAGTCGAACACCAACTGCTGGTGACCCCCCTCCCCAGAGTCCCCAGAGAAGAAGAGCAGTCCATCAGATGCTCAATTCTTCTACTCCCCTGCCTACCACCTCTACCCATGCTCATTCCCAAACACTAGTCACCGGCATGGCATGAGGTAAGGCATCCAATGCCTCAGCCCTCAGCACCACCGGGCTGGAACAATGAGTAATTTTAAAAAACTCAATAGGATTAGACCCCTCAAGCCCTTCAGGGACTCCACCTAACTTCATGTTACCTCTTCTTCTTCTTGTTTCCAATTCCTCAATTTTGAGATGAAGATTCCCTAGCTCTTCTGAGTGATCTTTTATTTTAGCATTTAGTGGGCTTATTGTGTCCTCCACCATACTCATTCTTTCTTCTAGTTCTGTCATTCTGATTGAGAGGGAATTCATTTTTTTGAGCTAAGTCTGATACACAGCTTGTTAGTTCTGAAATTGAAGTTGTTATGCTCTTGAAATCTTCTCTTAGTTCCATGATTAACTTGTCCTTAGGGCCAGTGGGCTCTGTGTTCTGTATCTGGCTCATTAAGTTTTCAGGTTTTTAGATCTTTTCCTGTGCCTGTGCCAGTTTTTTGCTATTCACATTCAATGTGTCCTTTTTCCCACTAGTGTTTGCATTTTGTTCCAAGCTTGATTTCCTCCAGGCTGTGCTCTTGCACCTTGCTTACCCATTATGGATTACAGACTCCATCTGGGATGTGTGGCTAATATTTTCCTCATGTGTGGCATTAGTGCCCGAGGTTACCTTCGGCAGATGCATGCCCAATTTGGCAGCATTCTCTTCTGATTCTTGCACTCTTTTTGGGTTATCCTGTTGTTGCCTGGAAGCAGAATGGATATCATCATTGGTGTCTGACCTGTCTTGATCCATGTCTGGAGCAGTAGTGCAGCTAGACGTTGTTGCTTGGGCTGCAGCATCCTTTTCTGTAGCTGCAGAAAAGAAATTCAAAGGATTGAATATCTGCAGATTCTCAGGTAAGCCAGCCATTTTCTGAAGCTGGGTCAGTAGTGATACCAATTGGTAGTGTTAAATTGCTAGCCAGAGACCTGAGGTAGCTCAATAGCTTTTCAGATGATTGTTTACTACCGGCTGGCTTTAGAGAGTTGTTTGGGTCTTGGGCAGTCCTGCTCCACTTGTTCTGCGGTTCCCTCTCAATGTTTTTTTGGGATTCCTTTATCTCCCTTGTGTGCTGGGCTCTTTGTGACATACCCCTTCCTGCTACTCCTTTAAGCTCTGAGGATAAAGACATTCCAGGAAGGACCATTTAATGTGTTGCTGCATTACCTCTAACTCCAGGGGGACAAAAAAGAAGAAGGCTGAGAAAATGACACTTTTTTGTTTTGTCATTTTGAGGCACCTAACTTTTTGTCAGGACTTGCAATAATAATTATTAATCTCTAGTCGAAGAGGCAAAACAGGCAAAGAAAGAAACAGAGAACAAAACCACTCATCTGCTTTTTATTTGTCAGCAGCTCTGCAGAACAGAGTTTTCTCTCTCCTCCATGACTACATCTACTCAGTCCTTTAGCATGTCCGCCATCTTGCTCCCTCCTGACGGCAGTCCGCAGGTACACAACTTTGGTAATTTACAATATTTTGACTCCAGATTTTCAAATTAGACATTTTTTCACTCCAACTCATGAACAGTACAGCTGTTATTTTTCACATCCTGTCTGAAACATGTTTCTACACCTGTGGCATGTAATGGTGTTTCAGGATGAATTTGAAAATTTTCACTTTCAGGGTTTATGAGGTGGGATCTTAAGAAGACTATGATGAAAGTCTGTGGTCAAAATATTAAACAACAAAGAATTTATTAAGTAACGTTGTTTGCAGGGATGTCCATTGCACCACTGGGGAACATGTTGCTTTACCATGCCAGTGAGCTGAGTTCAGATGTGAACTCAGTAAGTCGGTTAATGGGACAAGGATGATGGGGAAGGTGCTGCAGCATGCAGCACCAGCCCCAGCCTAGGTAAAGATAGAGCAGTGTTTTGACGTAGACGTGGTGGGTCGGGGAACCTCACCCACAAGGTATCAAAATGTATGCCGAGGCCTGCTGGGCCCATGCACTGCATCAGGACTGTCTGCAATATTGTATTTATCTCATTTTGCGCAAGTCCCAAAGGGACCTGTGCAAATGAAGATATAGTTCCACTATCACAAAAAGAAGGGAAATTCTTTGCAAAGAACTAGGTTAATGCAGACATTAGGGTTGTAGAATGCAAAGCAGACAAAGACGGGAAATGAAAAACATTAGGGATATGGGTCTCCAGAGTATTAACGAATCAGTGGTGAGATCTTACTTGAGGTTGTCAACCCTAATGCCCACCCTCACCCTGATCAGACAAGGTCAAATGTGATGTCTTCATGCAGGGCCTGTAGGGCCCTACATGAAGAAAGCTCTGACAGATTATATTGGACTTACTGTATCACCACGAGGCACTAGGTTGGAGCTGTATTTTGTGTTTTGGACAGGAGGCTAGGTGCCAGGTGGAGTGGGTGGACATTAAGATTGACAACCCCAAGTAAGACCCCACCACTGATTCACCAATACTCTGGAGACCCAAATCCCTAATGTTTTTCACTTCCTGTCTTTGTGCACTTTGCGTTCTACAACTCCAATGTCTGCATTAAGGTAGTTTTTGCAAAGAATGTATATATATATATATATATATATATATATATATATATATATATATATATTATATGGCAAACAACATCATCTTTAATGCACTAGTTAGGGCTAAAGTGACAAAAGTAGGGAAATGTGGTATTTCCAATGCTCACACCCCACCCCACCCTACAGGCAGCAACAAGCATGGGGTGTGCCTAGAGGTTGCCAACCCTAATGCTCACCCCATTCCATGAGTAAGTAAGCTGAGATGTGTACAGTATATGAGAATGGGATGAGCATTAGGGTTGACAATCCCATGGCACATTTCACATCTGTTGCTGCCTGCAGGGTGTGGGTTAGGTGTTAGGGTTGGAAACCCTAATGCCACCTTTCCCTACTTTGTTTTCACTTTAACCCTAACTAGTGCATTACTTAAGTTTCTTTGCAATGAATTTCCTTACTTTTTGAGATAGTACTTTTTCTGTAATTAATTTTTGTAACTGCACGTGTGTTTTTTTATAATTAGTTTGTATAAACACTTGAGTTACTATAAAAAAAACCTTTAACCATATTCATTGGGAGCTGTCAGATTCAACTCAGATTTCCAGGATCATAGCCCAGAGCCTTAGCCACTACACTACATGGCCTCCTTTGACATTACTGTGTCAATGTTCTTTTATCCTAAGTCAAGACAAATCCAAACTAAAACAGCCAATAATACTTTTCTGATTCTCTGTATTGCAAAAGTTTTTTAACTTTGCATATTTCTAAGTTGCTTAATTGTCTGAAACTTTTTCAGTTCACATGAACACAAAATCAGTACTCTGCCTATTTTAACATTAGTTAAAAAATGACTACTTTCCTTCCATAGCCCTAATGTTTAACATACTGATTTGTAACCCATGTTTCAAAACAATTCACACTTCCCAAAGAGGGATAACTTGTAGTTTTCACCAGATTTTTCTAAGTCCCACAATTTAAAAAAACAATATGCAAATGAGCTCATGATTATTAATGCCCTATGGTTACAGTGACATTTTTGAAAATGTGGGGCATGTAAGAAACTGTTCTTCTTGCAAAGTTAACAGGTGAAACCAAAAAGAAATTGTTGTAAACAGTGATTTTAAACAGATCAAGCTTCCCAAAGAGGGATAGCTTGTAGTTTTCACCCGATTTTTCTAGTTCCCTTAATTTAAAAAATAGGAGTATGCAAATAAGCTCACAATTATTCATGAGCTATGACGTGACTCTAGGCATCCAAACCATATCCCTTTATACAGCTATTTTAAAATGTAATAACTTTGGAATGAATGAACATTTTTTTCACCAAACCAGTGAAAGGCACCTCCGTGGGCCAAGCTCTTTCCACCCTGAAAACTTCAGACCAAAATTCTAAACCATTTGGGTGCAAGGTGATGACAAAAAAACAGCAGTTTTCAGTTTTTCACTATCTGCATCTCGCAATCTGGCTGGAACAACACATGGCACATCAAGTGATCTGCCCCATGAGATCTTGCATGTAAACATTCATGCAAATCCATTGAACAGTTGCAAAGATAGTAAAGTGCAAAATATAATGCTCACTACTGCCACATGTAGGGCAGTCACTGAATTAACACGAGTTCCATTATAAATTATATACTTACCCTGGCCAGAACTGATCCCTACTGCCATCTGTAGGGCAGTCACTAAATTTCACATCAGTTCAATTATAAATTATACACTTACCTGGCTGGAACTGATCCCTCCTGCCATCTGTAGGCAGTTACTGAATTACACGAGTTCCATTTAAACAATAATGTATGATGGGGGGGTGTTCTGAGATTTACACATGCCTAATAATAACTTTGAAATGGACTAATATTTTTCACCAAACGGCACATCTGAGGGCCAAGCCCTTTCTACCCTGGAAATGTCAGACTAAAATTCCAAACTGTCTGGGCATAAGGTGATGATGACAAAAAAAACAGCAAAAAAACAGTGATTATTTTAAATTTTTTGTTATTCACATCTCAATATCTGCATATCCAACCAGAACAAACCATAGCACATAAATAGAGCTTCCCAACATGACCACGCATGCCAAATTTCATGCAAATTCTTTGATTGGTTGCAAAGATATTACAGTGCAAAATTGGAATGATCACTACTGCAATCTGTAGGGCAGTCGCTGCACTACACATGAGTGCCATTATAAATTATACACTTACCTGACTAGAACTGATCCCTTCTGCCATCTGTAGGGCAGTCACTGAATTACAAGCATTCTGTTTAAGCAATAATGCACGACAGGTGGTGTGTTGTTGTGAGATTTACACACGCCTAAGAATAATTTTGGAATGGATTCATATTTTTCACCAAACCAGTGACATGCACATTTATGAGCCAAGCCCTTTCTACCCTGAAAATTTCAGACCACAGTTCCAAACCGTGTGCAAGACAATGACAAAAAAGCAAAAAACAGCTATCTTTTATGGTTTTTTGCTATCCCCATCTCAGAATCTGCACATTTGACTGGAACAAAATTTGGCACATCAAGAGATCTACCCAATTACACCATGCACATCAAATTTCATGAAAATCCATTGAACGGTTGCAAATATATTAAAGTGCAAAATTTAACACTCACTACTGCCATCTGTAAGACAGTCACTGAATTACAAATGAGTTCCATTAAAAATTATACACTTACCCTGGCAAGAACTAATTCCTCCTGCTATTTGTAGGGCAGTCGCTAAATTACACATGGGTTCCATTATAAATTATAGCATGTGTAGAAAAATTGTTAAAGCTGTAAAATAAAAAAAATCATAAAATTTCTTTCAAAAACACTATCATTTATTATTGTAACTGCATTTGGACATAAAGCTGTCCCTTTTTGTTAAATCAGCTAACTCTTATTTTGGTAATGGTTTCAGCAGTACAACAACTCATTGGCTGATTTGCAAACAACAATGAGGAATTCTTGATCCCCTATGGATGCACCTGCAGAGGAGACTAAAGAGGTTGCAGACAACTGTCACAAGGGAGGCCCTCAGGAAAGAGGCAGAGGGCACCACAGGGAAAGGAAGCAACTCCTGGTGGGGGATTCAATTATTAGGGGGATAGAACTGGGGGGAGCAGGGAAAACTGAAGTAAGGTGCCTGCCTGGTGCCATGGCTTGGAGGGACAGGAAGCACATCCTTAGGATCACGAGAACAGTTGCACAGGAGTCTGAGCTGGATGTCATTGTCCACCTAAGGAAAAATGACTTGGCTCATCATGAGATTAGAGCAGCGCAGAAGGATTTTGTAGAGTTGGGGAGGGGTCTAAGAAAAGTAGCACACACAGTATCCTTCTCAGATGTGCTGCCTGCTTGTGGCATGGGTGAGGTGAGGGTATTTTGCACCATGCAGTTTAATGAATGGTTGAAAAAATGGTGGGGAGCACAGGGGTTTGGCTTCATTGGGGACTGGGGTTCCACCTGGAGGGACACCAGCCTATACTGGCAGGATGGTCTGCATCTGTCCAGGAAGGGAACAAGTCTTTTGGGCAATCGGTTTAAATGCTTCATTGGCAAGCTTTTAAACTAGTCAAGGGGGGAGGCACTGATAAGCAGCAGGAAAATCCCAGCCTCCCCTACAAAACAGGGTACTAAATGAAAAAGACCAAGGTAGAAAGGTCAATGGGGGATGCTGCTACAGAAGGTAAAGCCATCAAAAAATGGAGAGCAATGAGTACCAATGCCTGTAGTCTGGGTAACAAGCTTCCTGAATTAGTGGCCTTGATGGAGGAGGAACATCTGGATATCGTGGCAGTCACAGAAACATGGTACACACAGAACCATGACTGGGACGTAAACATACCAGGATACACTATCTACAGGAAGTATAGAGAGGGTAAAAGAGGAGGAGGAGTAGCTCTCTACATATGGGAAGGAATCAAATCAACAGAACAAAAGGGTAAACAGAGAGGAGAAGAAGCATTGTGGGTCAATTTGGAGGCAGGCAATGGCACCACAATCTGCACAGGGGTTGTATACAGACCCCCCTCTCAGGGGGAGGAAATGGACAAGGAAATGATAGAAAGTATACTTAGAATGGCAGATAAAGGGGAGATACTGCTGATGGGTGATCTGAATACGCCAGATGTTAACTGGAGTGCAGTTGCAGCAGCCACTTCCAAGAGTGGGGTCATTCTAGATGCCCTACAGGGGGCATGCCTCAGACAACTAGTATTGGAACCCACTCAAGAGGAAGCAATCCTAGACCTGGTTCTCTCAAATGGAGATGGAGAGAGGATCACAGATGTAGAAGTGGGTAGCCATCTGGGAACTAGCGACCATCAAACAGTATGGTTCACAATAAACACAGCAATAGAGTCAAGCCATACAAAGGCAAAAGTACTGGACTTCAGGGGGGCTGACTTTGCCAAAATGGGTGAGTGCCTAAGGAATGCACTAGCAAAAGGGCAGGAAGGAGGGGTGGAAGAACAATGGGGAATAATAAAAACTGCCATCACAGAGGTAAAAAGCCTTTGTGTGAAGCAAATAATCAAAACAAAATGATGTAAGAAACCACTATGGTTCTCAAAGGAGGTAGCAGTGAAGGTTTAAGAGAAAAATAAAGCATTCAGAAAGTACAAGGAATCACAGAAGGAGGAGGACAGAGAATTGTATCATTTAAAACAAAAGGAAGCTGGGAAGGCAGTCAGAACAGCAAAGGACCGAACCAAGGAAAAGATAGCCAACTCAGTTAAGAAGGGGATAAAATCTTTTCTAGGTACATCAGGAGCAAGGAAGACTAAGGGAGGATAGTGAGGCTTAATAAAGGGGAGGGGAGAGGGTGATGGTGAAAAGGCAGAGATACTAAACAAATATTTTTGCTCAGTATTTACAAATGAAGAGGGGGAGGTACCTAAAACAAACAATAGAAACACTCTGGATACAGAAGTTGATACCAGTCCATTTACAGAAGAAAGGGTTCTGACAGAACTCTTAAAACTGAAGGTGGACAAAGCAATGGGGCCTGATGGGATTCATCCCAGAATTCTAAAAGAACTAAGGGTAGAACCAGTGACACCACTGACTACCCTCTTTAACAAATCATGGGAGGATGGGGTGGTACCTGAGGACTGGAAGAGGGCAGATGTGATTCTCCTTCACAAAAGTGGGAGCAGGGCAGAAGCAGGAAACTACAGACCTGTTAGTTTAACCTCAGTGATAGGGAAAATGATGGAAGCTGTCCAGAGGAGGGAACAAAATGGTGCAGGGTCTGCACCAGAAGACATATGGAGAGAGACTAAGGAGCTTAATATGTATAGCCTCGAGGAAAGGAGGGAGAGGGGACATGATAGAAACTTTCAAGTACCTCAAGGGAATCAACAAAGTCAAAGAGGGTAGCATCTTTCAAAAAGAGGTGTGCAAGAACAAGGGCACAATTTGAAGATGGGGCAGCTCAGAGGTAATGTAAGGAAGCATTTGTTCACAGAGAGGGTTGTGGATGCATGGAACGGCCTTCCGGAGGAGGTTGTGGAGTCAAAAACAGTGGTTGAATTCAAGCATGAATGGGACAGTCATAAGGCAATTCTAGGGGGTGGAGTAGAAAGAAGTAGGCTGCTGGTTAACTAGGATCTGCAGCTTATCCATTAGGTAGGGAAATGGGCAGACTGGGTGGGCCAAGCGGTCCTTATCTGCCATCAAATTCTATGTTTCTATGTTGATAGATCATAAAATTTACTTAACATTTTTCTTACTCAGAGTTACAGTCTCCAATTTTAGTAGTGTTGACTGCAGTATGGCACTTAATATGTAGATATGTATAACAAGGCATTGGGTGTATAATATAAATTTGTTGTCTGTTTTCTGTACTAGGAGGCACAGTCTCCTATTTTTGTAGTGGTTACAGCAATATAAGTTTTCAGAAGTTTATTTTCAAAATGAGGCATTGTGCATACAGTATATAGCTGACATAATTTCTTTACTGAGAGACGTAGTCTCAAATTTCTGTAGTGAGTACAGATCCAGAAGCAAATGATTTGATACCTTTTAATGGACCAAAATAGATGTAACAACAAGAACAAAGTGCTGTAGCTTTCGGACCAACCAGTCCTTCTTCAGAAGCCTAATGGCCATTGTTTAGGAAAAAACAATACTTTTAACAGATAGATCATGCAGAAAAAACAGAAAAAATCCCCATTGGTTTAAACTACTCATTTAAAAAATACAGATGATGATGTCAGAGAAGTTTAACAGTACCATATTACCTTCAGCCAGGAGGGTTCCAGGGTCAAAGGTGCTTGGTGCAAAACACATACAAAGAATCCTACTGCATATAAATTCAATTGACATAAGATAACACTGCTGGAGCAGATGACTCTTAAATCAAGCTATTAGTGTCACAGTGTGTATAGGATGTGATTACTGAAAAGCAACCCCCAGCCAGATTGAAGACATGCTAAGATTGTCTTAGGACTCCAAGAAGTTTCAATCCATGCATTACAGACAAGAAATTACCAGTGAAGTTGTCTTAAAAACATCAGTGCACACTGTATGATGTGTAAAACTTAGCTGGACCTATCACCCAGCTTACTCTCCAGCTAGATATCATGCCCCATAACTTCAAAAACCTCTACTACAGTGACAGGACTTTATAAATGATAATTTAAATATAAATTGGCAGTATTAGTGTCAAACAAAAAACTATACTTGAGGACCACCAAGGAATTAAGACCATGTAGCCTGATATGTACTGATGTCAATATACACTAAGAATTTAATAACTTGATGTACCAGAAGTGTCTAAGGAATCTGAAAAAGTGATAAAAAATGTAATTTCTCTCCTCCCCTTCACACAAACAATACACCCTACCCCACTTAACATCCCCATAATGTTGGGGGTGGGGGATGACTAGCTTTAAGGAGATTCTCTCTCTCTCTCTCTCTCTCTCTCTCTCTCTCTGTCACACACACAAACACACACTCTCCTAATGAACCTTTATTCACATCAGTCACTACAATTGTTCCTCAAAGGAATTCAACTTGTCATGAAATCCTAAGTAAAAGGGCTCATGTATCCTAATACCTACAGAGCAACAATGTGACACTGTTTAACTGTACTCTTATCTGCGTAGTAACATTTCCAAGGATTCTGGATAGAACTACAATGAAATAAAACTACCACCTTCCCCAGGATAAGGTAACTAGAAGTAAATATAAAGTATGTGTGTAAGACCAGAGGTCTAACATACCTACATTTCCACAAATCACTACAATATTACCCTAATGTAAAAAAGATCTGTCCAGGACCCCCATGCAAATGAGATCTCACACCCCAATATGTAAAGAGTTAAAAAAATATATGTGACAGTCTATGATAACACTCCTGTATGTATAGTAACAGGCTAGGTAATCTGAATATGGTGCAACGGAATCAACCCCACTCCTGGGCAAAGATAAAAAGTAAGGAGGAATTAATATTCATTATGTGTGTGAAGTAAGAGTAGTAACACACTGTAACTTCATGTACCTAAATAGAGGCCTACCTCAATGTGACAGCAAGCCCCACACCAGTTATATCACATACCTCACAACACATACCCACACACATACATACTCACACGCACCCACATCCCACACATGCTGAAGTCCTATAATATGCCAGTCTAAAGAAGAAGTCTGTGGATGTCAGGTTCTGCAATGTTCCATGAAACCCAGATCAACGTTCATCCCATCTGCTACCATACTAAGATTTAAAATAAAGTTTAATCTCAAAAGCTCGTCTCTGTTGTGTGTTTTCAAGATTTCCTTTTAAGACCGTTACTGACATATCCAAAATTGAGTGGTCAGGCTGGGAGAAGTGGTGCCCCACTGGTTTTTCAGTCTTCTTTCTTCTAATAGTGTGTCTGTATGAGTTCATCCTTGTGCAGAGCTGTTGGTTTGTCTCTCCAACATAACCTGTTTGTGGACATCTTTTGCACTGAATGAAATAAACAACATGTTGTGATGTGCACATATAACTCCCATGCACCTTGAATTGTCTGTTTTGTGATGTAACCACACAGTCCGAGGTGGAAATGAGCTCACAAGTCTTACAGGTGCGTTGATTGCAGGGTTATTATGTGACATGGTATTCTGTTCTGGTGAAAGCTTGCTCATAATAATTAGGCTGGCTAAATTTGGTGGTTGTTTAAAAGATAGTAGTGGGAGTTCCTTAAAAATACAATTAAGGTTTTCATCCTCACTAAATATTGGGTGGAGGTCTTTAATAATCTTACGCAGAAGTTCAAGATCTGGATGATATGTGACTACTAAAGGTATTCTGTCTGTAGCTGTCTTTTCTTTATATTGAAGTAGTTGTTGCCTTGGTACTTGCGTTGCACATTCTGTTATCCTGTCAATTTCTCTGGAAGAGTGTCCCTGCTCCATAAAGGTGTTTTTCAACATAGCCAAATGTGTATCTCTGTCATCCTCATTTGAACAAATACGGTGACATCGGAGTGCTTGACTGTACATGACAGATTTTTTTATATGGTTCGTGTGATTACTTTTCTTGTGTAGGCATCTCTGTCTGTCTGTTGGCTTCCTGTAAATACACGTATGTAAGGTTCCATCCTTAATGGTGACTGTGGCGTCCAGAAAATTAACATTGGTGGTAGAATACTCCAGGTAGGGTGAAGGTTATTCAGTTCATGATGAACATATTTAAGTGCATCTGTGCCCTCCATACAGATAATAAACAAATCATCAATGTATCTCAAGGGACTTAACATTGTACAAGAGGGTAGTATCTTGCAAAAGAAGAGATGTGAAAGAAGAAGGGGGCACAATTTGAAGATGGGGGGATGGCTCAGAGGTAATGTTAGAAAGTATTTTTCACAGAGAGAGAGTTGTGGATGCATGGAATAGCCTTCCTGAGGAGGTTGTGGAGTCAGGAACAGTGGAATAATTCAAGAATGCATGGGACAGGCATAAGGCAATTCTAGTGGGGGGCAGGAGGAAGTAAGCTGTTGATTAACTAGAATCTGCAGCTTATCCATCAGGTAGGGAAATGGGCAAACTGAGTGGGCCAAGTGGGCCTTATCTGCCGTCAAATTCTATGTTTCTATGTTTCACATACTTTATATTTACTTCTAGTTACCTTATCCTGGGGAAGGTGGTAGTTTTATTTCATTGTAGCTCTATCCAGAATCCTTGGAAATGTTACTATGCAGATAGGAGTACAGTTAAATAGTGTCACATTTTTTTCTCTGTAGGTATTAGGATACATGAGCCCTTTTACTTAGGATTTCATGACAAGTTGAATTCCTTTAGGGAACAATTGCAGTGACTGATGTGAATAAAGGTTCATTAGGAGAGAGAGAGAGTGTGTGTGTGTGTGTGTGTGTGTGTATGTGTGCGTGTGTGTGTGTGTGACAGAGAGAGAGAGAGAGAGTATCTCCTTAAAGCTAGTCATCCCCCAAACCCCCCACATTATGGGGATGTGGGGTGGGGTAGGGTGTATTTAAGAATGCATGGGATAGACATAAAGGAATTCTGGAGGTCGGGGTAAGGGGTAACAGACTTCTAGGAAAACATAAACTGAACTTACAAGCTCAAATGGGCAGACTGGGTGAGCCATAGGCCCTTATCTGCTGACACTGTCTATGTATTGTTTGTGTGAAGAGGAGAAGCAGAGAAATTAAAATTTTTATCACTTTTTCAGATTCCTTAGACACTTCTAGTATATTAAGTTGTTAAATTCTCAGTGTATATTGACATCAGTACATATCAGGCTACATGGTCTTAATTCCTTGGTGGTCCTCGACTAGAGTTTTTTGTTTGATACTAATACTGTCAATTTATATTTAATTTATCGTTTATAAAGTCCTGTCACTGTACTAGAGGTTTTTGAAGTTATGGGGCATGATATCTAGCTGGAGAGTAAGCTGGGTGATAGGTCCAGCTAAGTTTTACACATCATACAGTGTGCACTGATGTTTTTAAGACAACTTCACTTGTAATTTCTTGTCTATAATGCATGGATTGAAACTTCTTGGAGTCCTAAGACAATCTTAGTATGTCTTTAATCTGGGTGGGGTTGTTTTTCAGTAATCACATCCTATACACACTGTGACACTAATAGCTTGATTTAAGAGTCATCTGCTCCAGCAGTGTTATCTTATGTCAATTGAATTTATATGCAGTAGGATTCTTTTTATGTGTTTTGCACCAAGCACCTTTGACCCTGGGATCCTCCTGGTTGAAGATAATATGGTACTGTTAAACTTCTCTGACATCATCATCTGTATTTTTTAAATGAGTAGTTTAAACCAATGGGGATTTTTTCTGCTTTTTCTGCATGATCTAGATGTTAAAAGTATTGTTTTTTTTTTTCTAAACAACGGCCATTAGGCTTCTGAAGAAGGACTGGTTGGTCCAAAAGCTAGAGCACTTTGTTCTTGTTGTTACATCTATTTTGGTCCATTAAAAGGTATCAAATCATTTGCTTCTGGATCTGTTCATGCAAGGACCAATATGGCAAATACTAAATCTAGAGTTCAGCTTTGTAGTGAGTACAGAAATATCTAGCCAGTTTTTCTAGTTCCTTCAATTAAAAAAGTGGTATGCAAATAAGCTCATGGTTATTCAACCCTTTCTACCCTGAAAATTTCAGACCAAAATTCCAAACTGTCTGAATGCTACGTGATGGTAAAAAAATGGCAAAAAACAGCAATTTTTATGTTTTTTCACTATCTGCATCTCAGAATCTGCACATCTAACTGGAAAGAAACTTGGCACACCATGAGACCTACCTGACAAGACCATGCATGCAAACATTTGTGCAAATCCATTGAACAGTTGTGAAGATATTATATTAAAGTCCAAAAATTGGGGTTTAACATTAAACTGCCTACTCAACCCTAACTGTAGTTTTGCTACTGCACCCCTGTGATATAGATACCTATTTATATGAGGTCAAGTGCAATAAGAAGATATTTCTGGTATGTTGTATTCGCTTCATATATATATATATATATATATATATATATATATATACATACACACACACACACACATCCTAACTGAGATATATATATATATATATATATATATATATAGATATATAGATAGATAGATAGATAATACTGGCATGATAGTGCCAGTATAGCTAGGGTTACATGGCCTTCTATGTTAAACCCCAAATTTTGCACTTTAATAACTTTGCCACCATATGACTGATTTGCCTGAAATTGTGCATGTGTGGTCTGGTACCATAGACCTCTGGATCTGGCAAGTTGTGTTATGGTTAGATAAGCAGTTGCAGAACTGCAGAGTGCCCAAAAAACACAAGAAAACAGGGGTTTTGCACATTTTTTTGCTCATAGCTACAGTCCACACAATTTGTCCATTTGGTCTGAAATCTTCAGGGAAGATGCAGTCTGGATCACTGATGTGCCTTTTGAAGATTTGGTGAAAACATATTAAACTGTTCAAAAGTTATTCAAAAAACAAGTTTCCCATTATAGTCAAAGGGAAAAAAATATATGTGTCTCTCAAAAGCTACCACCATTACATTTTACTGTCGCAAATGGCTCTTTTACTGTCATGTGGTGGCCATCTTGTTTTCAGTTAGTGAGAGAGAAAAAATGCCTGGCATTTAAATTTGGGATCCCCTAGGTAAACACTGACTGTTGTGTTTATCTAATCAGGTCCTGAGGATTACAGAACTATCTTTTCTGGGGGGAACCTCCCAGAAGTGCCTTTTTAAAGATTGGATCCCCTGTAGTGTTGCAAACTGTGACAGAAATGTCTGTGACACTTTCGCAAATACAAAAATGTTGTGCCTGTTTTTGCAATACTGTCGCAATTTGTGACAGTACTTTGCCCAAAAAAAAACAATTCTCTGCCATCCCACTGCAGCAAAATGGTTGGAACTTTTGGGCTGAAATTTGCAGGCTGGTAAGCCCTGGACCCACAGATGTGCCTTTTGGTGGTTTGGTCCCAATACATTCAATGGGACCATACTTACAGCACTCCAAAGTTGAGAACTTTCCCATAGGCTAACATTGCAGTGCCCAACGTGACTTTTGGCACCCGTATCTCAGAAACAGTGTGAGATACAGATTTTTTATTCTCTGCAGCTTAGTCCATCCACCTTTAGGTGGACTAAGCCTGCATGGAGGTTTCAAAGTCATGAATACCACAGTAACAGCTGGGGTCTGGCAGAGGTTGTGTGAACCTGCTTTTGCTGAGCAGATGGGGAAAGAATTTTAGTTGCTGGATAAGCTTTACATTGTTATCAGTCTGTGGACTTTCAGGCAGGAGTGCTGACTTGTTTAATAAGTGTTCTTTGGTGTGGGGGATCCATAGTGGAAGCTGGATATTCATTTATCTTTTCTACAGGTATTGTGAGCAGCTTTCTGGAAGTTACTGTCTTTCTCAGCCAGGATCAATTTACAGCTAACTGGGGCTTAAATACCAGGGCTTCTCACATAGCAGTACTGCAGAAACAGTTGGGGTCTGGCAGAGGTTGTGTGAACCTGCTTTTGCTGAGCAGATGGGGAAAGGATTTTAGTTGCTGGATAAGCTTTAAATTCTTATCAGTCTCTGGACTTTCAGGCAGGAGTGCTGACTTGTTTAATACAGTGTTTGTGTGGGACCTTCCTCCAGAGGAGGTTGCAGTGCTTGAAGGTGCAGTGAGGGGCAGACACAGGGCTGATACTCTCATGAGTCGGGTGTGGGCCCTAATCCCACCCTCCCCACCCTCCCTCCCCAGAGCACAGCTCATTTATAGGGGAACACCTGCCCTGAAATTGGAGGGAAGAGGCTTCAGGTGCAGCTCATTTAGTTCTATCCAATAATACAGTCATGGGGCAGGGAAAGGCATAGGTAGGTCTCAAATAGGAGTGCAGCATCCACAATGAATTGCTGAGTAGTGTGACAGCTGGATATTGTGGAGGGCCTTCAACTGGAATATATCAGGTAAACTTTCTGTTAGAGTCTGGGCTAGGATTAGTTGGTTATTTGGCCTAGAAAAGACTGCTGTGATGATTGGAAGGGGATCTCATATCACTACAGTAGGTATCTTTGGGAGGGTGGTTGGGTGCACAGGGTGTGGTGCAGCCATGATACTGGACTGGGCTTGGAAGTTTGTGGGATGCCCAGTGTGCTACCAGTTGACACAGCTTAAGGAGGAGGTAGAGAGGATCTGAAGGCAGCTGGGGGTGCTGGAGGGGGATTGGAGAGGTAGGAGGCAAGCAGTCACCTACATGGAATCACTAGCTGTTGGGGCCTCCCAAGCTGGGGGAGGAGTGAAGAGAGGTGCTCACACTAGGAAATGAGGGAAAGGGGTACACAGGGGGCTCTAGGGAGGGGACCCTGGCAGGTGGGGCCCAAAAGGTGGAAATTTCCACAGCAGTAGGCAAGAGTCTGGGGGTGTCCAAAGGAAACTGAGTGGGGCAGTAGGGATGGGGGGTACTGGGGGTGGGCTAAGGCTTACAAATTGTTCTAACTCTCTCTATGCCCATTGGTAGAAGAGGGGTGTGTGGGGGAGGATGATGATGATACTGCTGCTGGTAAAGCTGGGGCAGGGATGGATAGAAAGGGTGAAGAAGGCAAGAGGCAAGGATGCAATGGAGGGGGTCCTGGACAGGATGGGGAAGAGGGATGGGGCAGAAGAAAAAGGAGGATCAGGGGAACAAGGAGGAGGCTGATGGTATGGAACAGGGGGCACGACAGGCAGGAAGGCACAAGATGTAAATGGGATGATAGCGAGCAGAAAGTCAAGTAGGCAAATGGATAGGACAGATTGATTAGTAAGAGTTTGGGGAAAGAGATACAGAGAAAGATATTCAGGCGGGGGGATAAAGAAGGCCAGGACATGGGTAGAGGAGGTGACCAGGGACAATAGTGAAGGGGCTACGTTCAACACCCAGATTGTGGGAGGTGTGAGGAGCCAGTTGAGGGGAGAATCCAAACAAAGGGATGAGGAGGGGCATGGAAGGAGGGGGAACCTGAGGGGTGAACTGGGAGGCAAGGGGGAGGTTAGAGTACTGCTGTTGGGGAACTCCACAATCAGCGGCATCCAATGGGAGGGGCAGGAGGAGGGTAAAACCTATCTGATCAGAACCAAATACAACCCAGACCTGATGGTGCACAAGGCCAAGCATGAGTTGTATTCACTGGCAAGGGAATGCAGGGGGATCCCAGACATTCTAGTGTACTTGGAGACAAAAGACATAAATGGTAATAGTGAACTAGAAATTCAAGCAAAGTTCCAGGAGTTGGCCAGGGTATGCCTTTCCATAGGCTGTAAGATATCCTTTTCAGAAATTCTGCCAGTGCCAGGGGCTAGAGGGGAAAACAAGATGAAGATTAGGGAGATAAATCAGTGGCTTAGGGAGTGGTGTGGGGAAATGGGGTATGTCTTGGTGGGGGACTGGGGGAAGACCTGTACATTAGGGACAGGCTCCACCTCAATTTGGAGGGGAAGGAAATCCTTAAGCTCATACTAACTGGGTTCATCAGCGAAAGGTGGGGTTTAAACTTGTGAAGGGGAGGGATCAAAAAAGGGTCAGTGCCAGCAGGTACAATAATTGAGGGACAGGGTCTCCACTCCTCTAAGGGGCTAGGGAGAGATGGAAATGGGTCACCAGGTGGGGTGCAGGAGCTGAGAAATGGGAGCTCAAGGGGGAGAAAGGAGAGGAGGGAAAAAGGGTGGAGAGTGGTCCAGATAAATGCCAGAAGCTTAGGAAATAAAATGCCTGAGCTCCAGGTGATGCTAGTTGAGGGGGAGGTAGATGTGGCAGCAGTCACTGAGATCTGGGCCACTCAAGGGCATGAGTGGGACCTAAATCTGGAGGGCTACACTATGTTCAGAAAAGATGGGGGGAGGGAATGGGGGTGGTGTAGCACTGTTAGTCAAAAATGGCATGGGTATTGGAGGGGTAGAGGTGGCAGAGGGTAACATGGAGGCTATTTGGGTCCCCTTGCTGATGCAGGGGGTAAGAAAGTAAAGGTCAGAGTGGTATACAGACCACCAGCACTGGTGGAGGTCCTGGAAGAAAGTTGGGTGGCAAATCTTGAGGGACACTGTAGATTTGGAAAGGGAAGGGTAGTGGTAATAGAGGACCTCAACATGCCAGGAACAGACTGGAGGATTATGACATCATCAGTGGCCAGTGAGCAGAGGCTGGTGGATGTCTTCCAGGATGCGTTTGTGACATAACAGGTGGGTGAGCCAACTAGGGAGGCCTGGACACTGGATGTGGTCCTGGCAGACAGTGATCAGATTAGGGGCCTAGAGGTGAGGGACCCATTGGTGGGGAGTGATCACACCACAGTCTGGTACTTCCTGGACCTGGGGGGGAGGAAAGCCGAACAAGGACGATAGTAACTGACTTTAGAGGTGCAGATTTCAGGAAGATGGGAAGGATCCTTAAAGATCATCTGGACAGGATAAGGCCAGATATGGATGCTGAGAGCAGGTGGGAGATCATTAGGAGGGGAATACAGGAGGTTATCAGATCCTGCACAAGGGAAAGGCGTAAGTTTGGTAAGGCCAGAAAATGCTGCTGGTGGACCCGGGGGGTACAGGAGGTAGTGAGGGAAAAGAAGGCAGCCTATAGGTGCTTCAAGTGCTCAAGGAGTGAAAGGGATCAGGAGGAAAATGAGCTGACAACCAAGAGAGTCACCAGGGAGGTGACAGCAGCTAAGGCAAAAAAGGAGCAGTCCTTGGCCAGTAGGATCTGGAGGGGGGACAAGGAGTTCTTTAGATACATAGGGAAAAAGGAGGAATGTAGGGGGCAGTTCAGCAAGTTAAGGATGAAAGGGTTGTTGGGCACAAGAAGCGAGGAACAGGCAGAAGTTCTAAATGAGTACTTTGCCTCAGTTTTAGCGGGGATGGAAGAGCTATGTCTGCGGGGGAGTGGGGGTGGCAGAGCAAGGGAATTGGGACCAGTGAGACCAGGGCCCCTGATGGGTCTGGGGAAAGGGAGTGGCCACCACAGACAGGTGGGGGCCCAGCAGTGCAGGGTGAAAAGGAGGAGGATGTAGAGGCTGAAATCCCAGTAGATGGAGTAAGGGAAGCCCTAAGGTCCCTTGGGACAGAGAAAGCACCTAGGCTGGATGAGTTACATCCCAGGGTGCTGAGGGAACTGGCAGATGTCCTGGCAGTCCCTCTAGCAGAGCTTTTCAACATCTCTCTGAGGACTGGGTGGGTGCCCCAAGACTGGAGGGTAGCCCATGTCATACCGATTCACAAGGGGGATCAAGAGAGTAGGTGGAGAGTACAGGCCCTGGCAAACATCGGTGATGCGACAAGTGATGGAGGAAAGGCTGGGGGTTGCTGGAGCAAACTGGTACTTGGATGATAGGCAGCATTGCTTTGTCATGGGAAGATTGTGCCAGACAAACCTTGTTGAGTTCTATGACTGGGTGACAAGAGCCCTGGACCAGGGTAGGACAGTGGACGTCCTCTTTCTGGACTTTAGCAAGGTGTTTGATTCGGTACCCCACAGTGGCCTGCTGGCTAAGCTGAAGGAAATGGGGGTAGGGAGATAATTGTTAAGATGGATAGGAAATTGGCTCTCTGAGCATACTCAGAAGGTGGTGGTTGGAGGGTTAGGCTCATCCCTAAGGTGGGTTACTAGTGGGGTTCCCCAGGGGTCAGTGCTGGAGCCACTCCTGTTCAACGCCTATATCTCAGACATCAGGAGGGGGATCAGGAGTGAGATGAGTCTCTTTGCAGATGATTCAAAGCTGGGTGCAGTGGTGGATGGGGAGGAGGGGAGGGGAGGGTGGCCTTTCAGGAGGACCTGGAGGCTCTGGAAGGGTGGTCAGGGAAAATGGAAACTAAAATTCAATGTGGGGAAGTGCAAGGTTCTGCACCTGGGAGTCAGAAATCCAAGCCTGGGATATACCCTGGGAGGAGACATGATTCAAGTCATGAAGGTTGAGAGGGACCTGGGGGTAGTGGTAGATGTCAAAATGAACAACTCAGAGAGCTGTAGGAGGGCAGCAGCAAGGTCAAATAGGATGCTGGGATGCATCACCAGGGGGATTACCTCCAGAAAGGTGGAAGTGATCCTTCCACTGTAAAACTGCTTGGTTAGGCCACACCTCAAGTATTGTGTACAGTTTTGGAGACCACATGTAAAGAGGGGCATTACACTCCTAGAGAAGGCCCAAAGGAAGGCAACCAAAATGATCTGAGGCCTGGAGAAGAGGACCTATAAGGAGAGGCTCAAGGAGCTTGACATGTACCCCTGGAGGAGAGGAGGAACGGGGGGGACATGATCAAGATCTTTAAGCACATGAAAGAGATCAATAAAGAAGGCCGAGTCAGGGTGCTCCAAAGGAAGGAGGGTGGGGCAACATGAGGTCATGGGTGTAAGCTGGAAGGGGGCAGGCTCAGAGGGGACAGGAGGAGAAGTTATTTCACTAAAACGGTGGTAGATCCATGGAATGCACTGCCCAGGGAGCTGGTAGAGGCAGAGACTGTGGATGGGTTTAAGAGGTGATGGGACAGGTACCGGGGAAGGTAAAGCTGACCAGGCCCAATACAGGTGGAACATCTGGGACTGGGGACAGTATAACCCAAGGGGAGGACACCAAAATCGGCCCTCAGTGCGGGTGCTGGAAATCGAGCAGACTTGAGAGACTGTTAGGCCTATTCTGCTGACATTTTAGTATGTAGTATGTAGTAATACCACTATTCTCCTATACTCTAGCATGTCACCATGCTTACACATGGAATGTGGTAAGAGTTGGGCCTGACAACCCCATGGCACACCTCGACATCTGTTGGTGTGTGGAGGGGAGTGGGGGTGGGGTGGTAGGAGTGGTTACCCTAACACCACATTTCCGTGTCACTGTGCTAGCAACCCTAACTGATGCATTAACAATGTTCTTTGCAATGAATATATATATATCTATATCCTATGCAAAAACTTCATTAATGCATCATTTAGGATTAAAACACAAAAAGGAAGGAAATGAAACTTTTAGGGTTGCCCCTCCCCCCGTGGACCTGCCCATCATCCTGAGATTGACAGCTGACGGGGTGTGTCATTGGGGTTGTGAGGTCTAAATCTCACTCCATTCCATCTGTAATCATATTCACAAGCCACAGTAAAGAAGAATGAGGTGAGATTTAGGCCTCACAACCCCAATGACACACCCCATCAGCTGTCAATCTCAGGATGATGGGCAGGTCCACGGGGGGCAACCCTAAACATTTTGTTTCCTTACTTTTTGTGTTTTAACCCTAAATGATGCATTAACAAAGTTTTCTGCATAGAATTTCCTTACTTTTTGAGAAAGAATATAAAAGTAGAAAGTCATGCAAGTTGGTGGGAGCGCGGACCCTTTGGGCCCCGCGCTTCCACTAACTTACACATTTCTGCAGAATTCCACACCTGCTTACATTTTAGGCACCTAACAACTGAAAAGTACATCCATGGCAGTAAGGATAGCTACCATATAAATTCGAAGCCAGTACCACAATGGAAAACACTGTCCGCAAAATGTAAACTGTGCCACACAATATCTCCACAAAAAATGTACTGTCTGACACATAAACATCATAAGTGACATCTGCAGTACATCCTGTCAACACCCTCCAAATTTCAAGTGAAAAGACCAAATGGTTTCTGAGATATTTAATTTTAAAATTTTTAAAACTGGGCTATCTGGTCCCTCCAAATCTGGCCATCTAGTCCATCCATCGCAATCAAAGAGCGTGATCAAAGAATCTCACGATCAAAGAATTTGAAGGCTCACGACCAAAGAATTTCCAGGCTTGCGATCAAAGAATAAAAGATGGTGAAAGTCAATTTTTATACAAAAGTAAATTAAATCACAGCCATGCCTCAGGAGAACACAGACCCCTGAGAAAAATCCACCTACATTTGGAGTAATAACCCACCCCTGAGCTGAGAAAATTGAATTTTTCAACTGGCCATCTAGTCGTGCCCTCGTGATCAAAGATCACCATCAAAGAATTTGCAGGCTTGCAATCAAAGAATTTGTAGGCTTGCGATCAAAGAATAAAAAATGTGAAAAATCTATTTTTAGGCAAAAATACATGAAACCACAGCCATGCCTCAATAGAACGAAGCCCCCTAATTTCTCTTAATAACCCACCCCTGAGCTGAGAAAATTGATTTTTTCAACTGGCCCTCTAGTCGTGCCCTCACGATCAAAGATCACGGTCAAAGAATCTCACGATCAAAGAATTTGCAGGCTCATGATCAAAGATCATTAGTGAGCCACAATCAAAGAATAAAAAAGTTCAAAACTCTATTTTTGACAGTTTTGAAAGAAACCACAGCCATGGCTTTATAGAGTGAAGCCTCCTAAGTAAAACCCATCTAAGTTTTTCTTCAGGAGTGACCCCTGAGATGAGAAATTTGATTTTGTCTGACCCGCAAAATGAAACCAAGATGGCAGCCATCGCAATCAAAGAATTCCTCACTATCAAAGATTCTTTGATCGCAAGCCTGCAAATTCTTTGATCATGAGGAGGGACTAGATGGCCTAAACCCCATTCTACTTTTGCAAAATAACCATATAAATTTTCCCATTGACTTATAATGGGAACTTAAAAGTTAAATAACTTTTGAATGGATTAATATTTGTTCACCAAATGAAAAGTGGCATGACCCAAGCTCTTTCAGACAAGCCAAGTTGCAGAGTGGCACACCACACAATGGCTGCGCAGCACCACAAACAAAATGCAAAAAACTGGCCACATAACTGGCGAAAAGTGCATTTTTTCAGTGTTTTGGTGCACAAAATCTGTAAGTCTGACTGAAACAAAATTGGGCAAATCAAGAGATCTACCATGCCCCACCATGCATACCACATTTCATGCAAATCTGTTGAATGAGTCCAAAGTTATTAACATGCAAAATGTTGAGTTTAACATAGAAGTGCCTACTCAACCCTAAATATAGGGGCATGACCGTGCCCCTATAACATAAATCAGTTAGGGTTCATATTAAGGTGACAAAAGAATGGAAATGTAGTGTTAGTGTTCAAATCCTAACACCCCACCCCACTTCCCCACCCAACCCTGCCACTCCACCCTCCACAGACCAACAGGCATCAGGGTGTACCTTGGGGTCATCAGCCCTAACACTCACCCCATTCCACGTGTAAGGAAGCTGACATACTACAGCATAGGAGAATGGGGTGAGCATTAGGGTCGATGATGCCAAGGCACACCCCAATGCCTGTTGGTCTGTGGAGGGTGGGTGTGGGGTGGAGCATGGTGGTAGAGTGGGCTGGGGTGTTAGACTTTGAACCCTAACACTACATTTCCATAAGAACAGTCAAATCACAGAACACTCACCCATCCAGAAAACAAAAATTCACTGCAATGGTTGAATTCCAATAGGTTTTTACTTGCAGAAAAAGAAGTATGCAAATATAGAAGCATCTCAGTAGGAGAGGTGACCACAACTTACATTTCACCCATACTTTTATCACTTTCATATGAACTCTAACTGATGCATTAATAAACATTTTTTTACAATGAATTTCCTTATTTTTTGAGATTGTATAATGGTATCCTTATTTTACTGTGGGAGGATAGGGTCCTTTGGACCCTGTGCTCCAATCCCTTATTACATGCACATATGTATGTAGGTGTGGAAGCACAGGGGCCCTCTGGGCAAGAACAGTGACCAAATTGTCAGCATAACCATCTTATTACCCACCTCATGTACCCCGTACAGAGAAATTGTGAAATGCAAGGTAAAACATAATTCTGCACAACTGCAAAACCATTCTGAGCCACAGATGTGAAAACACATTTTGAGCAGGATGTGAAAAATGACAGCTGTACTGTCCATGAGGTGGTGTGAAAAAATGGCTATGTTGAACATTTGGTGGTAAAATATTGAAAAGCACCAAAGTTATACACGTATGTAGAATAAATTCAATGGACACATGTAACTCATGCATTTTTAAGAATTTTTTCACCAAATTTTCAACATGATCTTTTTGGGATCCCACCTCATGAACACTGGCACTGTCATGTTCTTAATGTTTCCTGAAAGGGGACTTCGCACAGCAAATGCACCATTCTACACCATAGGTGCGAAAGCACATTTTGTGAAAAATGACAGCTATACTGTTTATGAGACGGTGTGAAAAAATTGGCTACGTAGAAAGTTGGTGGCAAAATATTGAAAAGTACCAAAGTTACGTGCATGCATAGTGAAAATTCAATGGACACACATAACTCATGCATTTTTAGGAACTTTTTCACCAAATTTTCAACATGGTCTTTTTGGGATCCCATCTCATGAACACTGGCACTGTCATTTTGTTAATCAGTCCCGAAAGGTGATTTCATGCAGTGACCACTAAATCACCTTATGGATCCAACTAACGAAATGACAGTGACTGCGTTTATGAGGTGGGGTCCCATAAAGCCCATGTTGAAAACTTGGTGCAAAAATACCAAAAAGTGGCAGCGATATAAACATAAGTTCAGAACACCATTGACAACCATTATGCGGCACTACCCTTGATTCTTCAGTTTGCGGTTCGGCTTTGAAGAGCGCAGCTGCATCCCAGTCCACAGAAGATGACAGCCAACATTCTCCACTGGTAAGTATAGGGAAAGGGTGAGTGTTGGGTGGTGGGTTGCTCAGTGGGAGGGTCAGGATGGGGATGGGGAGACAATGAGGGACCATTTTCTGTTTTGGGGAAAAAAGACGTTGGGGTCTGTTTTCTTTTTTTATACAGGGTCAAGTGCAACATCTTTATTTGGGATGCTGGGAGTGGGCTCCCCAGTGTCCCACAGTTCTGGGGGGTAGTCTTCAGAATGCTGGCATGGGGATTGGGCACCCTGATGTCAGCAAACATAAGGTTTGGGCTTGGGAAGGGCATGCGACACCGGGGCTGGGCATCCTGTTGTCAGAATAAACAGTACACAAATGAAATATTTCAGGACACTGGGGGTCAGCTCCCCAGTGTCACGTACTGCTGAGGGGAACTTCAGAATGCCACCATGGGGATTGGGCACCCCAGTGTCAGCAGCCATATTTAAAACAACGGCATTTTGGAGAGGCATCTGCCACTGGGGCTGGGCATCCCGGTGTCAGAATTAACAATAAACTATTTTGGGAAAATGGGGGTGGGCTCCCCAGTTTCCCACACTACTGGGGGGTAAATGCCGAGATGGGGGTTGGGCACCCTGATGACAGCAAAAACATTTTTTATTACTAAAACATGCTTTGGCCCTCTTGGAGGCAGTAAAAGTAGAAAACCTCCTATTATTAGATAAACACCAAGAGGTGTTTACCTAAACAGGGGCCAAGAAACATGATTCTGTAGTTATTTGGACCAAAAAGTGGCCGGAAAAGGTTTTGTTTTTTTACAAGGACCAATGTTTTTTTTCTGGTAAACTAGCGCCACAAATTGTGGCAGTTTTCATGCAACAGTGCCTTTAGTTGCATGAAAACTGCCACAATTTGCAGTAATTTCACAAAAATAGTGCCGCAAATTTATGACACTAACAATGGCTGATGTAAAAAAACATATTTCTGTCCACTATTTTTAAAAACTAAGAGCAGAATCATGTTCCTATGGCCCTGATTAGATAAACACAACTGTTGGTGTTTACCAAGGGGCAGTATTATTTGAATTACAGTGGTTTTCCCCTATCACTAACTGAAAACAAGATGGTGGCAGCACGACACTTCTGAAACAATTTGAGGCAGCAAAAAGTGCTTTTGCGGCAGCAAAACCTGCTTTCACATGGAACATTTAACTTTTCCAATAGACTATAATGGGAAACGTAAAAGTTTAAAACTTTTGAACTGATTAATATTTTTTCACCAAACCTTCAAAAGACACATCTGCAACCCAGACCCCATATACCCTAGCAATTTCAGACCACACCACCAAGCTGTTTCAGAGATGTGGAACAGCAAAGGATTTGCACCTAAATGGTAATTTTCATATTTTATGACACTACACATCTCTGCAACTGCACATCCCACTGGACCAAAACTTCCCACATCAAGAGACCTATGAAACCTGACAGTGCATGAAACATTTTGTGCACATCGGTCATATGGTTGCAAAGTTATTAAAGTGCAAACATTTGGGTTTAACATAAAAATGATTACTGAACCCTAACTATACTGGCACTGCTGTGCCACTATAGTATACACACAGATATACATATATGTATGTGTATATATATATATATATAGCAAAAAACTACGTTAATTCAGAGATTAGGGTTGTAAAAACACAAAGCGTACAAAGACGGGAAATGAAAAACCATTAGGGATTTGGGTCTTCAGAGTACTGGTGAATTAGTGGTGGGGTCTTACCTGAGGTTGTCAAACCTAATGCCCACTTCCCCAGCTCATAGCCTCCTGTCTGAAGCACAAGATACAGCTCCAACCTAGTGCCTCATAGTGATACAGTATGGCCAACATAATCTATCAGAGCTTTCTTCACACAGGGCCCTACAGGCCCTGTATAAAGACATCACATTTGACCTAATCTGAACCAGGGTAGGGGTGGGCATTAGGGTTGACAACCACAAGTAAGACGCCACCACTGATTTGCCAATACTCTGGAGACCCAAATCCCTAATGTTTTTTCATTTCCCGTCTTTGTATGCTTTGCATTTTTATAACTCTAATCTCTGCATTAATGTAGTTTTCTGCAACTAATTTCCCTTCTTTTTGTTATAGTGTTTCTATATACTTATTTTGAGATAAATATAATATTGGAGACAGTCTTAGAATTGCATCCTCATTTACAAAGGTCCCTTCAATACCTGCACAAAATTAGCAAAATACAATATTGGAGACAATCCTAATGCATTGCATGGGCCAAGCAGACCCCAGGACACATGTCAATACCTTGTGGGTGAGGTTCCCTGACCAGCAAGAGGAAAGAACTGCTGTTAGAACTTTACTACTCTACTGGACTAAAGAACTAGAGCTCTACTTCTGGGAACTTCAATTTAGGGTAAAAACAAACAAACAAAAAAAAGAGTGTGTTTGTCTGAGTTGGGTGAAGGAATTGTTATCTGTGCAGGTAGCTAGGTGAAAAAGAAACTGTGAATTGGGGGAGTGGCTTAGAGAGAAGGAAGCCAAGTGTTTGTATTTAGAAACTGACATAGATAGCTTGTGGCAGAGAACAGCAAGAGGAAGGAGCTGCTGTTAGAACTTTACTGGGACTATATTGCCCTCCATTCCTCCCCTCCACCCCCAACCCATAGCCGATTCTACTTTTATAGGCACAGGATTTGACTGACAACAGAAACTTCCTGTTTGGGAGCAGGAAGGGAGTGATCACAGAGGCACAAAAGACTCACCATCCCAGAAGGAAAAGAGCAGCTCTCCATCCTCTCTTAGCTGCTGGATGTCTGACTCTGAGCAAGTAAGAAGGAGACTACTGAGGAATATAGGAACTTACTGTCCCACAACAGAAAGATCAGGAGCTTTAAGAGCATGAAGGCAGTAGGAAAGTAGGGAGAAAAAAAATTATAAAAAAAAAAAAATAATAATAAAATAGAGAGAGGAAAGAGTAAGTATACAAAACAACAGTTAAGGAGCCACAATAAGACACGGTGGGAGTGGTGCAGTGCAGTGGCTGTGGAGCAGTAGTCTTCTGGGAGACATTCTGGAGGATGTAGTGTTGTCCCATCTGCTGACACCTCTCTGGGCTGGGGGAGGAGGTTGCTCATCTCCTGGCTGAGTTGGCCAGGATTCAGGGAACCTCCTTTCCCACCCAGGGACTACCAAGGCCACCACCGCTGCCTCAGAGGTTGCCAAGAAAGAGGAGCAGTTGGACCACAGTGGGCTCAGGGAGGGTGAGGGTGGTGGAACAAAGACACATCCCTCCAGTTGTACGTCTCCACAATTCATATTCCATTCTGGCAGAGTGTGGTTCCTCTATGGAGGTACCCCCAGTGGAGACCAAGGAGGATGCTGGGAACCTTCACAAAGGAGACCCACAGGAGGGTGGCATGAGACCCCATAGGGGAATGAAACAACTCCTGGTGGGGGACTCCATTGTTAGGAGGGTACAACTGGGGGAGGATGGGGATAGGAAGGTAAGATGCCTGCCTGGCACCATGGCTTGCAGAGACAGGGAGCGGATCCTCAGGATCGCAGGAGTAGCTGCACAGGGTAGGAAGCTGGATATCATTGTCCACCTAGGGACAAATGACCTGGCTGGGAAAGGGATCAGAGCAGTACAAGAGGATTTTATGGAGTTGGGGAGGGGACGTAGACAAGTAGCATGCACGGTAACTTTCTCAGAGGTACTACCTGTCTATGGCATGGGTGAGGCTAGGGTTCTCCAAACCAGGGGATTCAATCAGTGGTTGAAAAACTGGTACAGAGCTCTGGGTTTTGGCTTCACTGGGGACTGGGGGTCCACCTGGAGGGATGCAGACCTATACTGGTGCGATGGCCTGCATCTGTCCAGGAGAGGAACCAGGATCCTTGGTGATATGTTTAAATGCTTCATTGGCAAGCACTTAAACTAGCCAAGGGGAGAGGCACTAAAAGGAGAAGGGAAATCCTAGCTCTACCCCCAAAAATCAGGGTAGTTAGTGAGGTAAACACCAAGATAGAGAAGTCGATAAGGAGAAGTGCAGGGGTAAATGGAGAAAAAGGTAAAGGCAGTAAGGACAGAGATGGGGCAAAAAGAAGTAAGTCCATGAGAAAATGAGTACCAATGCCCACAGTCTAGGTAACAAGCTCCTGAACTGGTGGCCTTCATGGAAGAGGGATGTCTGGATATCGTGGCAGTCACAGAAACATGGTACACAGAGAACCATAAGTGGGATGTCAACATACAAGGGTACACAATCTAAAGGAGGAACAGGGAGGGTAGAAGAGGAGGAGGAGTAGCTCTCTATGTAAGGGAAGGGATCAAAGCAATGGAACTAAAGGGTAAACAGGGAAGCGAAGAGGCACTGTGGGTCACCCTGGAGACTGAAAATAGCACCACAATCTGCACAGGAGTTGTATACAGATGCCCATCTCAGGTGGAGAAAATGGACAAGGGAATGATAGAAGGCATCCTTAGGATGGAAGAGAAAGGAGAGATATTGCTGATGGGCAGGGCCACTGGAAAACTGCAGAAAAAGTTACCCACAATTGCAGAGCTTCTTGCAAAAATTGCAGGGAAATTGTGGGAGTTCTACTATAGACCCTGAGTGCTTCACAATAAATCTTTTAATGTTTTCTGCAGCATGTATTAGTCAGAATAAGCTGCTAAATAAATACACTGCCACTTGAATATGCTTAAAACATAAAGAAAAGTTTATGTTCCTAAAATGAATATTAAACTGATGAGCTATCATAAGCATTGCTTATCTTCTAAAATTTAAAAAACGCCGGCCCACCGGCACAGTGGTTAGATTTCCGCATGCGACGCCGGTGACCCGGGTTCAGGAACGGACTCGGGTCGCTGGAGGGCCAGCCGGAGGGAGAAGGATGGAGCATCCTAGGGACTGCTCTCCTTCTCTGGGGGGAGGGAGGGGAGGTGTCCAGAGCTCAGATGACCCCTGGTGGAGGCCAGGAGTCACGCAGCTGCCAGCACAGGCACGTACTGGAGGTGGGGCAGGATGATCCGCGTCATTGTACGACCCCGCCTCCCCCGAAAAAAAAGGAAAAATGGATAAAGCTGACGGCAGCCCTAAATGAAGCTCGCCATGGCTTCAATTAGCCCCCCAGGCCAGCCCTCCGACCTAGTCTGATGACTGCGGCATGCAGCCAGAGTGCCGCAGCCCCACCGTGGGGGGTAAGCCATGGGTATCGGAGGACCCGAGGCTGATATGGGGGGTTGAAGTCAGTGGTTCATGACCGGACTGACAGTAACGGGCTGCCGGCAGCTAGGGCAGGTGGAGAAAAGAATAAAATGGAAAAAAAAATAATAAAATTTAAAAACATCTGTCTCACACAGTGCTAAATAGATTCTATAAAGTGAGCTACAGCAAATCAATATTAAATAAATCCAGAAAAATGTTTTTTTCTGTTTCTGGATGTAGAATAATGAAACCTAATCAGCAGCTGTTTACAGTGCTCTGCCAGCTATTCACCCATTTTGGTGTAAGAAAAAAAAAAAAGCAGATAGAGTGGTGAATGATTGAGTTTTAGTAAAATGCTGTTAAAGTGTTTAACGTTCATTATTTGCACTGTAGGTACTGTACACTGTTTTTGAAATCACATATTTAAACATTAAATCTGGGGGTTATTGGGGCTGGCAGCATAGGTTAGAGGTTACAGTAACAAAACTGTGAATGAGTTTGGGACATCTAGCAGACCTGGGTTTGATTCCCATAACCTCCACTTGCATGCTGCGTGACTCTGAACAAGTCACTTAACCTTCTCAGTGCTCCTGGGTTGCCCCTGAAAACAGGCACTTGTGCCTAGTGGGCCTTAGCCAGTTACCTAAAAATACATAAAAAAAATACCAATATATTTTTACTGCATCGTACAGCAGTCAGGGTACCCTGTAATTTACCTTTGTATTACTATGGCTGCAATGATTTTGTTTAGTTAAAGATAAATGTTTAGATACATTTTATGTGTCTTATAAGCTTGTTTTTAGACTTTAGTCAGGTTTTTATTGTAGTCTGTGCATGTGAGCATCTAGGTGGTAGATTGCTAACAGTGAGATCACTGTTAGCAAATAGCTTATTCAGGTTTAAAATCAGCAGGGCCATCCAAAAATCCTTAGCCGTTGGAATCAAAAGTGGTCTGAATGAAAGTATGCTCACAAGGAAAAACCTGTCCTACCACTTGCAAAAAGGCTTCATACTGTAGTTAGCACCCAATTTAGGTGAATGGGATAATTTGCAGCTTTTCTCCTATCTTTTGTTTCAGTCTCTGTGGTAACAAAAGGTTTTCTGATAGACTGCTTCAATACAAAACAAATGTTAAGTGCTTAAGTGTACTTATGCTTGGCCAGTGAATTTTGCAACCAAACAAGACAAGAGCTGTATTTACAGTGCAATTGCACTGCATGCTAAGACTGCTGCAGCGCATTCCCTACCTGTGATGCAGCATGTTGCCCTCCATCCATATGGCAACACACTGTTGCACTGTAACCCATGCCTCTAGTCAGTCTGTGCACTCATCATATTATCAGCATCACCAGTGACCTGCTGCTGACAAGTCGGAGGGTGCTAGAAGTGACCGCTATGTGATGGAGCACATGCAATGTCCTGTCCACATGGCAACTTGGGCCTGTCAATTCAGTCGGGATCCCCACATTTTCTGCGACCATCGGAGTACCTTAATGAATGTCCTACCACCATCCTATGAGTGTCCTCATGGCGGCATTTGCACTGCAGCAAACAGAGCACTCAGGTTGATGTGGTGTAAATATGACCATGTAAACGTAGCTAAGGATTCAAAAGAAAGTAGTGTCACATAAAACCCTTGCCCTACCTTGCACTGCACTGTTTCAGCCAAACCCAAGTCTGCATGCAAAACTGTCAAAATGGGAGAGTACCTCAGAAAAGCACTAGCAAACAGAAAAGACGAAGGGGTGGAGCAACAATGGGGAAACATCAAAACTGCCATCACAGAGGCAACACGCCTTTGTGTGAAGCAAATAAACCAATCAAAATGAAAGAAAAAAAACACTATGGTTCTCAAAAGAGGTGGTGGGGAAGGTTAGGGAGAAAAAGATAGCATTCAGGAAGTATAAGGAAACACAGAAGGAGCAGGACAGAGAACTGTACCAGTTAAAGCACAAGGAAGTGGGGAAGGCAGTCAGAATAGCAAAGGCCCAAACCGAGGAAAAGATAGCCAACTCATTTAAGAAGGGGGAAAAAACTATTTTAGGTACATTAGGGAGCAAAGAAAGACAAGGGGAGGGATACTGAAGCTGAATAAAGAGGAGGGCGGGTGGGCAGAGAGGTACAGTGAAAAAGCAGAGATACTGAATAAATACTTCTGCTCAGTATTCACAAAGGAAGAGGAGGGAGAGGTACCTAATACAGTCAATAGAAGCACTCTGGATGGGGGGGTCGATATCAGTCCTTTCACAGAAGAAAGGGTTCTGAAAGAACTCTTAAAACTGAAGGTGGACAAAGTAATGGGGCCTGATGGGATTCACCCCAGAATTCTAAAAGAACTAAGGGGAGAACTAGTAACACCATTGACTACCCTTTTTAACAAATCATGGGAGGATGGTGTGGTACCTGAGGACTGGAGGAGGACAGATATGATTCCTCTTCACAAAAGTGGGAGCAAGATAGAGGCAGAAAACTACAGACCTGTCAGTTTGACCTCAGCGGTAGGGAAAATGATGGAATTAGTTCTGAAGGAAAGAATTGTTAAGTGCCTAGAGGTCAGTGGAGCACAGGACCCAAGGCAGCATGGATTCACAGCAGGAAGGTCATGTCAGACAAATCTAATCGATTTCTTTGACTGGGTGACAAAGTAGTAGACCAGGGAGGGGCTGTGGACGTGGCCTACCTAGTCTTTAGCAAAGCACTTGACACAGTCCTGCACAAAAGATTAATAAACAAATTAGATAGCCTGGGAGTGGGTACCAGGGTGGTAGCCTGGGTAAAACATTGGCTGGACAACAGGATGCAGAGGGTAATAGTAAACTGAGTCCACAGTGAAGATAGGGGGGTTACTAGTGGGGTACCGCAGGGTTCAGCACTGGGTCCAGTCCTTTTTAATGTCTTTATAAGTGGCATTGCAGAGGGACTGGAAGGAAAAGTATGTCTCTTTGCAGGTGACACAAAGATCTGCAACAGGGTTGGTACACAAGGTGGGGTGGGGTGGAAAGGATGAGAAGGGACTTGGCAAGGTTCGAGGAATGGTCAAATGTATGGCAGCTTAGATTCAATGCAAAGAAGTGCAAAGTAATGCACCTGGGAAACAAAAACCCAGGGGAAGAGTACACAATGGGGGAGGTGAGATACTGACAACAACACAAATGGAAAGGGACCTGGGGGTAGTTATATCAGATGACCTAAAGGTGGGCAGGCAATGTGAGAAGGATGTAAGGATGTCTGGGGGATACTGGGATGCATAGGGAGAGGCATCACCCACAGAAAACAGGAAGTTGTTATCCCTCTGTACAGATGGTTGGCGAGACCCCATCTGGAGTACTGCTTGCAGTTCTGGAGACCCCATCTCTGCAAAGACATAGACAAGGTGGAGGCTGAACAGAGAAGAGCAACCAAAATGGTGCAGGGTCTACACCAGAAGACATATGAAGAGAGGCTAAAGGAGCTTAATATATATACCCTAAAGGAAAGGAGGGGGAAGGGGGACATGATTGAAACTTTCAAGTACCTCATGGAAATCAACAAAGTCCAAGAGGGTAGCATTTTTCAGAAAAAGAGATGTGCAAGAACAAGGGGGCACAATTTGAAGACAGAGGGGGAATGGCTCAGAGGTAATGTGAGGAAGAATGTTTTCATGGAGAGGGTTGTGGATGCATGGAACAGCCTTTCTGAGGAGATTGTGGAGTCAAAAACAGTGGGGGAATTCAAGAATACATGGTACAGACATAAGGTAATTCTAGTGGGGATTAGGAGGAAGTAGGCTGTTGGTTAACTAGGATCTGCAGCTTATCCATTAGGTAGGGAAATGGGCAAACTAGGTGGGCCAAGCGGTCCTTATCTGCCATCATATTCTACGTACCTATGTTTCACCACAAGGTGTGGCATCTATGCCAAAACACTGCTCCATCCCTACCCAGACCGTGACTGGTGCTGCATGCTGCAGCACCTTCCCCATCAGCCTTGCCTCAGTAAACCAGCTCACTGAGTTCACACCTGAACTCAGTTCATTGCCACGGTAAGGCAGCATGTTCCCCAGAGGTGCAACAGACATCCCTACAAACAATGTTACTTAAAAAATTCTTTGTTTTTTAATATTTTGACCCAAAACTTTCAACATTGTCTTCTTATGACCCCCATCTCATAAACCCCGTAGGTGAAAATGTTCAAATCCATGCTGAAATGCCATTCCACACCACAGGTGCAAAAACATGTTTTGGACAGGATGTGAAAAATGACAGCTGTACTGTTCAGGAGGTGGTGTGAAAAAATGGGTATGCTGAAAATCTGGAGTCAAAATGTTGTAAATTACCAAAGTTACATGCCTGCATAGACAATTTTCAATGCACACTCATAACTCGACAATTGTTTAGACATTTTTTTCACCAAATTTTCAGCATGGTCTTCTTGGGATCCTACCTCATGAACACTGGCACTGTCATTTTGTTAATCAGTCCCAAAAGGTGATTCCACACAGTGACCTCATCATTCCACACCACAGGTGTGAAAACACATTTCAGGCAGGATGTGAGGAATGATGCCATGCATTGGCCCAGCAGGCCCCAGCACACATGTTGATACCTTGTGGGTGAAGTTCCCTGACCCACCGTATCTGCACCAAAACACTACTCCACCCTTACCCAGGCTGGGGCTTCCCCATCAGCCTTGTCCCAGTTAACCGGCTCACTGAGTTCACACCTGAACTCAGCTCACTGGTGATTCCGTGCAGTGACCACTTCATTCCACACTACAGGTGTGAAAACACATTTCAGGCAGGATGTGAGGAATGACGGCTGTACAGTTCATGAGGTGGTGTGAAAAAATGGGTATGTTGAAAATCTGAAGTCAGACTGTTGTAAATTATCAAAGTTATGCACCTGCAAAGAAACTGCACAATGCACGCTCATAACGCAGCCATTTTTTGGAATTTTTTCACCCAATTTTTAGCATGGCCTTTTGGGGTCCCCTCCTCATGAACAATGCACTGTCATTTCGTTAATCTGTCCCAGAAGGTGATTCTGCACAGCAACTTCAAAATCACCTTCGGGGCCTGATTAACAAAATAACAGTGAAAGTGTTCATTAGGTGGGGTCCCCAAAACACCATGTTGAAAATTTGGTATATAAATTCAGAAAAATGACAAAGTTATCAACAAAAGTTCAAGATGCCATTGAAATGCATTATATGGCATTTACCTGTATTCTTCTGTTTGCAGTTTGGCTTTGAAGAGTACAGACGTGTCCCGGTCCACAGAAAATGACAGCAGCCGACCTCCAGTGGTAAGAATAAGGAAAGAGGGGTATGGGGTGGTGAGTGTGCAGTGGGAGGGTCGGAAAGGGGGAGGTTTAAGGTGGTGATGAGGGACCATTTTCTTTTTTCCAGGTTAACAAAAAAGACGTTGCGGGATGTTTTTTTCTTTACAGAGCAACTTAAAATAAAAGAAAGTATTTTTGGACACTGAGGATGGGCTCCCCAGTTTCCCACACTGCTGGGGGTGTGTAAATGCCTACATGGGGAGTGGGCCCACCATGTTGGCAGCACAGAATCAATGGGCTACAGGGGAGGAGGCATCCAACACCGGGGTGGGCATTCCGGTGTCAGATAATACAAAAAAAAAATTAATAAGTTAATACATTAACTAAATAAATAAATACAGACACTGCCACCGGGGAATCGGGCATTTGGTATGCAGAGAACAGTTTTTTTAAGCCACGGTTGGGCTACTGGGACTACAATGGCAGTAGCCCCATCCCTGACATACTGTAGGAACCATAGCTCCAGCCGGCGCTATACAGCACAGCTGTATTTGATAAATGACAGCTATATCATATAGTGCAAGTACTGTATGACACAGCTGTAATTTCTTAACGACAACTGTGTCATATAGTACTTTGGCTATACGACACAACTGTCATTTATTAAAGACAGCTACGTCGTATAGTACTTGTACTATACGACACAGCTGTCTTTAATAAATGACAGCTGTGTCATATAGTACTTGCACTATAAGACATAGCAGTCTCGACCTCTGAAGTTAACTAAAGGGTAAGGTGTGTGTGTGTGGGTGGTTAGTGTTCAGTGGAGGGGTCAGGCTGAGGATCAGGAACAGTGGTAGATGATGAGGGATGGTTTTCCTTTTTTCAGATTAAAGAAAAGATGTCATGGGACTTTTTTTCTTTTCAGGGAACTCCACTATTTTGGGACATTGGGGTTGGGCTCCCCAGTGTCACATACTGCTGGGGGGGTGTAAATGCCAACACAGGGATTGGGCCCCCCGATGTTGGCAGTGTTAATTAATCAAGGCACTGCACAGGGGGGAAACATCTGACACCAGGGATGGGCATCCTAGTGTCAGCTAAGAAGCATGAATAATAAAGAATAAACAAATTCGGTAAATAAATAAAAAGATAAATAAATACACTGCCACCTAGGACTGGGGCCCTTGGTGTGCAGATATAGTTGAAGGCTACAGTACAGTCAGGATGGTGGGGCTACAATGACAGTAGCCCTGTCCCTGACCTACAAGTGGTGACAGCAGCAGGGGTTGTACTAAACAACACAGCTGTCATATATTAAAGACAGCTATGTCATATAGTACAAACTGCTGCTTTCGCAAAAATTCAGTTATAAATAGAATGTTGATTTTTGAACTGCGCATGCTCAGAAACTGAAAATTTTTATTAAATGTTTTAAAAACTGCTTAACTGATGGACCTAGAAAACACAAAAGCTCACACCTTGGACCAACCTCTATCAAACCTGAAAGTTTCAGGTTTCAATGCCTCCTATTTTTTTAATTAGCAGGTGGCAAAAAAACTCTTAAAAAGTTTCAAAAATGGAGACATTTGGGATTTTTTGCACCTCTGTAACTCTTCTTCCCATGAACCGATCTACATGAAATTTAAAGGATCAAGAGATCCTGGCCTAGAGGCTTTTTTTTTCCAAATGTCATGTAAATTAGATGAAATGGGTGTAGAGAAAAATTTTATAACAGACCTAATGCTGCACAATGTAACTGTACAGAAAGCACCACAAAATGGCTGCAGAACTGAAACAATCTTCATGAAATGGTGGATAGTGGAAAATCCCATAGCAAGCATGTCCTTGGTGGATGGTGGAAAATTCCATAAGCAAGCATTTCCTTGTAGTAATGTATGCATGCCTTATAGATGATGTGGCTAAAGTAAGTTAGCATAATAATTAGCATAACCAGTCAGTAAGTGGCAGCAGTATTGCATTTAACATAGTATTAGCATAACCAATCAGCAACTAACAGCAGTATTGAATGAAGTTTACTGTCCAATGAAGTTGTGCCATGACACTGTTATGTGGCTAGGCAGGTGTATAAGAGAAGGAGGCTTACTATTGTAATCGGAGCTAGGCAATAACAACCTGGGGAGCTGGCTCTCCGTATGCATATGTGAATAAATGGTTTGAACTCTGCACAAGACTGTTTCTTTGTCTCTGTATAACAAGTAGGAAATTTCCATGACAATCTTGGCGTAGTCAGCAGGATCTGCACGGCTCTGTTCGGTGGAGTCTTCGCTGGAATAAGACCTGAAGTATGACGGGCGGATGTCCAGGGACATTGCAGGAGATCACCCACAAAGACGCAGGCAAGGACCCGCTTTGGGCTGTTCAGCGAGGACGCACCAACCAGGAGGCGAGACTCGACAAAAAAAAAGTAAGAAAGTTCTTGTGTTGACTCCAAACTAAGTAAAAGTAGTTTAAAGTAGCATAAAAGTAAAGTGGTAAAACAGTGATGTAAAACTCTAGAGATTTAGGCTGTTAAAACAAAAGTAACCTCAGACAAGTTTGAGTCCTTTTAGTAAAAGTGGTCAGAAGGCTTGAGTTGCCAGGGCAAAAGTAACCGAAACATAGGTTTGCGCTTTTGTAGCAAAAGTAGTCCAGGACCTGAACTGTTGGGACAAAAGTAATTAAAAGGGGGTTTGAGTTTTAACTGTGATGCTAACCTGGGAACAGAGCTAAGCATAGGGTGTAAAGTGGAGGCAGTATAGCACAGTGGTCTAAGGCTCTGAGCTGCAAATCTGGTGACATCCAGCAGACCAGACCTGGGTTTGAATCCCACAGCTTCCACTTGCATACTGTGTGACCCTGAGCAAGTCACTTAACCTCCATGTGCTCCCAGGTCGCTCCTGTAAAAAAGCTGTCAGCTTATTGTGCTATACCTGGTTAAACAACTAAAAAAAAAAATACACAAACTAAACACAGGACAGTGACATGGGGGCAAAACAAAGCAAGGGAAAGTTGCCTGATCTCCTGCGTGGACCAGTAAAATGTATGGCTGATAAATATGGGAACAACTCAATTAGTGAGATCCCGGAATGGAACCTGAGAACAGACAGATTATTTCCCCTAACAGGAACATTTAGCCTGGATGTCTTACGAGAAGCAAGGAGCATTCTAGAAAAGGTAGAAAGCAAACAAAAGAAAGTAGTAATAGATTGGACAAAGTTCAATAGGTGGGAAAGAGAAGCAGAAAGTAGGTATGAAAGGTCAGTGAAGGGCATAATGGTAAAACAAGAAACAGAGGAGGAGGAAAGGAAAAGAAAGCCAAAAAGAAATGATACGCCACCCCCCTACCAGCCCTCGCCTGCTGCTTGGTGCTCCAGCTCCTCAACCCACCACCCCGCGCCAGATCAGGGGGCAATGGGAGGGGGACTGGTGGTGGTTAGACAGATGCCGGCTGAAGCACAGGTAGAGCCTGATACAACTAGCGGGGAAATGGACCCGAATAGTGGGCAACAAGAAGTCTGGTCTCCAGTGGGTTACATAAAGACCAGATTAAGGGCTAACAGGGAGGACCCTGTAGTTAATATGCCACTAGTATATTACCCCAACCCTAACCCGGCTGATGTAGCCAACCCCTGGATAGGAGTAGAGAGACCTTGGAGCCCTGACGAACTGACTGACGCAGTTAAGGGTATACCACCCCCTGGGAAAGATGTAGATGCGTACATAGAGGAGATGCAAGCCCTATTTGCAATGTATGACCTGTCCACTCGAGAAATGACTGAGTGTTTCAGGAGAACTTTAAAATTCTAGTGGAATGAGTGCAAGGGAAATTGGAATATGGATGCTGCAAGGGATGATAGAGCAAACCAACTGCAAGCAGTTTGGACGGCAGTGCAGACTAAGTTTAAGAAAACTACTGATTGGCCCCGCATCCATGCTACAAAGCAGAAAACAGGTGGACAGTGCAGGAATATAGAGAGAGACTGGAAATCATATTTAAACAGCATTCGGAGGTGAAGCCTGGTGATACAGCGTATGGAAATTTGTTGGGGCATGCCTTTTGTAATGGACTTTTGCCTGAGATAAAAAAAGGAGTTACAACTGCTTGTATTGGATGGGAGACAAAATCATTAGCTGAGATTTTGCCATATGCTGAACACTCTGAGAGACAACAGAGGGGAAACGAAGAAAAAGATCAGAAGAAAGTAGTAAAGGCGCAGCTAATGTACTATGAAGGAGGTAGGGGCAGGGAAGAGGCAGAGGAGAGGGTGAGGAAGAGGCAGTCCCCAGGCAGGCGAGGGAGGGGTGATCATAGCCAGTACCGCTGCTACCGCTGTAACCAAATGGGCCACATTGCCAGAAACTGTCCCCAGAAAGGGGGAGCCACCCAGTATGAACTACCCCCTCCCACTGCTGACTTTTCTGTGCACAACCCTTTGTATGAAATGCAACCGCCAACGTACAATTGCTAGGAAATAGTGGGACAACATCAAGCAATGCTCTCCCTCACCCCTGACCCTGTTAAAATACTGAAATTGACACTAACTGTTGACAACAACAATGTTTCCTTTTTAGTAGACACCGGTGCATCATTGTCTGTGATACGAACCTGTGAACTGTACCTGCGTCCGAGTGACACTGTGGTGGAAACCGTGGGTGCCTCAGGCATACCTATGTACGAGCATCTGACCCAGCCCCTGACTATGCAGTGTAACAAGCTGACGATATGACACGAATTCTTGTATAGTGAGACTTGCCCTGTAAACTTACTAGGTAGAGACTTATTGGCTAAGCTAAACATGACTATAAGCATAAGTAATGAGGGACTGTCTGTGACCTTGGCCAGAGCTGGTATTTTTCCCTTGACAGTGACTGCAAGTGACTGGCTGTACTGTTGGAAGCTTATAGGTGAGGAGCAAGTGGGCTCATTGATAGAATGGGCTGCAAAATTGACAGGAGGTGTGCAGGAACTACAGTACTATCTCCACTGTACTGCTCACTATGCAAAAGGTGAGAGGGATTTTGGGTACGAGACAAGTAGATGGAGTACTCAGCCAGTGCTAGATGAGTTACAAGTAAAAGACCTATATGTAGCAAATGATCGCTGTGCTGCAGCTGTAAAACTTACTGCTGAGCAACAACAAGCCTATGTAGTGGAAGGGACAGCCCCACACATCTCACCTGCAAAGGGAAAAGGGGTACAGTGGAAGGATTTGGGGCCGTGGGTAGCACAAATGAAAAAACTAAGCGACTGGGAACAAGAAGGTGACAGATGGGTGTCACCATCGACAGGGTGTTATAAGCATGTTCTACATGAGCAAGTGTCAGTGCAACTAGAAATAAAAGCAATTGGATGGGTTACAAGGGAAAAAGAAAGTAAACTAAATGATAGGTTACCCCCTTGGCTAGATGAGCTGCCAGATAGTCTATGGGCCACTTCCAAGACCGATGTAGGATTAATAAAAATGCACATCCTTTATCAGTCACACCAAAGTCCTCCTATAGGCCCCACAAACACCAATACCAGCTTGGAAGGGAAGCAGAAGAGGGAATTGCGCCTGTGCATGCAGCATTGGTAGAGAGGGGGGTTATCGTACCATGTCCCAATGCTACGGTAAACACTCCTATTCTACCGGTGAAAAAGCCAGATGGCACCTACCGGTTTGTGCAAGATCTGCGACTGGTAAATGCTGCTGTACATGCCAGAACGCCTGTGGTCCCAAACCCTGTCACTATTCTGTCTCAGGTACCTACAAATAGTTGTTTCTTTACAGTTATAGACTTAGCAAATGCCTTTTTCAGCATTCCTGTGGAGCCCGAGAGCCAAGAATGGTTTGCGTTTACATATAAAAGGAAAAAGTGGACATGGACTCGGATGCCCCAAGGGTATATTGAATCCCCGGCTGTGTTCTCAGCCCAAATGAGTGACAATTTGTCTGCCTTTGTGCCCCCCAGTGGGAGTGTATTGATACAGTACGTTGATGATCTGCTACTTGCCTCCCCCTCACAGGAAGCATGTGAGCAGGACTCAAAGGCGCTGTTACTCTTTTTGGCCGAAAATGGGCACAAGGTAAACTACAGCTGTGCACAGAACAGGTAAAGTACTTAGGTCATACACTGTCGGTGCAAGGGCGTGCCCTAGCCCCAGAACGAATTGAGGCCATTACCAAATTGCCCTGTCCGATAACAAAACAACAAATGATGTCCTTTTTGGGCATGGCGGGCTACTGCAGAGCCTGGCTGAAGGATTATGCCTTCTTGGCACAGCCCTTGCAAGATGCCATCCACAGCAAGGGTATGCAAATGAAAGATGAGGTCAGGTGGACAAACAAATTAACGGAAAACTTCACACAATTAAAACTGGCTTTAGCATCAGCACCTTGTCTAGGGCTGCCTGACTTTAACAAGCCATTTGACCTCTATGTGGATGGAAGGCATGGGTTTATGTCTGCTGTACTAACAGAATTGCATGGGGATTCAAGAAGGCCAGTGGCTTACTACTCTAAGCATTTAGACTCAGTAATCAGAGGAATGGTGTCGTGTCTACAGTCTGTTGCCGCTGCTACTGAGGCGGTGCTGGCCTGTTCTGATTTGGTGGGGTTTTCCCCTCTAGTTGTACATGTGCCACATGCAGTACACTCAATTATACTGCAGGCTTGCACCACCCATCTAACTCCTGCTCACTTACTGCAATATCAGAATGTGTTACTAACCATGTCAAATGTTACCCTTAAGCACTGTACTACCTTAAACCCAGCTACCCTCCTCCCTACCCCGGAGGACGGTGACGTACATGACTGTGGAGAAGTAATTGACTCAGACTGCAGACCTCGACCTGATTTGACTGATGTACCACTGACTAACGCAGACCTGGAACTGTTTGTGGATGGCTTGGCTCATGAAATGGGCAGGGTCATCAATTGGTGGCATAGGTCAGATGCACTGACAGCACTACTCTAGAGAGCCATAAGCTGCCATCCCACTTGTCAGCCCAGGCCGCTGAGCTAGTGGCATTAACCAGAGCCTGTGTTTAGCAAAAACCAAACCGTTAACATTTACACGGAGCAGGTATGCCTTTGGAGTAGTGTGACTTTGGAACACTATGGAAAACAGGGGTTCCTGACTTCATCAGGAAAGCCCATTGCATATCTTGAAACTAGTAGAAAACCTGTTGAATGCCATTCAAATGCCTGAGGGCTGTCACAGTGGTGAAATGCCAAGTGCACACATCTGCTTCTGACATTGTATCAAAAGGAGCGCCCGAGCTGATGCAGCTGCGAAAGAGCAGTTCTCCTTGATGTTGTCCCACTACCGTTAATGCTTTCTAAGAGTAAAACCAGTAAATCTTTTTCTGCCAGTGTTGTAGCTGAAATACGAAGATCTACTGATAAAAGGAGAAAGAACTGGCAGAAGCATGTGTTACCTGTGACTTCCACCGCCAAAGCTATGGTGGCGCGATGGCAGACTTGCCTACCAGCAGTCACATTTCCTATCTGGCCAAGGTTGGCCAAGGAGCCGACCATGTGTCAAAAGGGGGATGATAACTTTTGTAAATAAATATTAGTATGTTGTAGGTTTCTTTTGTATGCTGAAAACTTTTGTAAAAAATGTATTATATGTATGCAAAATAATATAACAGGGGACTCCAAGTAACCCCTCTTCCCATCCTTCTCCTACAGGACCTTTTGAACACATAATGATGGACTTTATTGAACTAAGCCCTTGTGAGGGCTACAGGTAATATTTGGTAATAGTCGATGTATATTTCTCTAAGTGGGTAGAGGCCTTCCCTGCTCGAAGAAGCACTGCTTGTGTGGTGGCAAAGGCCCTATTGAAGGATATTATACCCCGTTGGGGCCTACCCTCACATGTATCTAGTGACAATGGTACTCATTTTGCAAATGAGGTTATCAGGTGCCTTTGTGAAGTTTTGAAAATTGATTTAAGAGCTCACTGTGCCTACCATCCACAGTCTGGAGGGGCTGTGGAAAGGGCAAACCAAGCCTTAAAGGTAAAGCTAACCAAACTGATGGCAGAAACAGGACTTAATTGGGTGAAGGCTCTGCCTTTGGCCTTAATGAGTATGAGAGGTAGACCAACATGGATGGGTCTGTCACCACACAAGATTCTGATGGGTAGGCCTCTGAGAATGACTAATGCACCTTTTCCTCAAAGCAGGTTAACGTTGCACGGTATAGATAATGAAATGATTGCCTATTGTTTATCCCTTAATGCTGTGTTGAGATCTTTTTACCCTAGAGTAAAGACAGCCTTGCCTGTACCAAATCCAAGCAGCTTCCCCTTCATACAGCCGGAGATTTACGTGTGATATAAGGACTTTCGGTGAAAGAAGTGGAGTGATAAGCCAGTGGTGAGGTCCTTTCAAATGCTCCATATGACACCGACAGCCATGAGACCCTTCAGAGAGGAGACACATGGATCACGCATCCACTGTCGATTGGTGATGGCCCCCGAGGACAGATGAAGAAAAAGACTGTTTTATTGACTGCAGGGGTGGCATGCGTGCTGGGAGCCGCTGTGGTTCTTCTGACTCTGATAAGTATTAAAGTAAACCACAAGACTGTGAGATGCAGCCGCAGCCTTGAACCCCTACACACCACTAATACCTGGTGGACTCTAATGAAGCTTCATGTTACTAACACTAACCTAAGTGATTGTTATGTGTGTGCGCATTCCCCACTTTCTGCGGCCATAGGACTGCACTTGTGGCCTGTACCCTTGGTCTGGTATGACACATATTTACTCTTATTTGCTATGGCACGTGCAAAGGATAGTGAAGGTAATTGGTCCACGAGCTTGTTAAATAAGGGCAAAGTTACTGTATTTCAAGGACACCACTTTGCCACCTGGTGTAAGCCTCCAAAAATGGGAACCCCCTTAAAACCCTTGTACCTACATCACAGACCAAAAACCCAGGCCCCCTATTGTGTGTGTAGGAGTTGGACACAGACAGGAGCAAATATACAAGTGGGGGTGTCTAGTTGTTCTAATAATTATTATGAAGAACAAAATTATTCTTATACCTATAATACGTCCATCGATAACATGACAACATGGTATGGTAAGGGTATATATTTCCAACTGAGCAAATAAAGAAGGAAAATGTTTGGTACCTTGTCTGGCCTGTACTGAGTGTGCGGGGTAAAGGTGTATGTGTTTTTACCAACAGGATGGATCGGGTGCTGTTACTTAGCTACACTACACCCATCCGTACAAGTGTATGTGCCCCCTCAAAATGATAATAATGTATTACAGGGCGATGACCTTAGCATGCACCGCCAAAAGCATGCCATATGTGCGGGAGGTTCTGGAGTACCTAGCACCAAGAGAAGAGTGCCAATGGGTGAGAAGTTAGCTGCAGGATTTTTCCCATTCTGGGGGGTACTACAAAGCATGCAACATATTGATCAACTAAGCTACGAACTTGAAACCCTGGTAAAAGAAACCAATGAAGGCCTCACCCTTTTGAGTGCTGAAACAAAAGCATTAAGACTAGTAGCATTACAAAATTGAGCCTCTCTTGATTATGTATTAGCAGTCCAGGGTGGGGTATGTGCAATAATTAGAGAAGAATGTTGTACCTATGTACCAAATGTGACTGATAACATGACAGAAGTTTTGCACAAAGTACAGTAACTACAGAATAAAATTGTGAGCTAAAATAAGTCTGAGGGTGACTGGAATCCATGGGGATGGATTACAAATGTATTTGGCCAATGGGGATCGACAATAATGACATATGTTGCCGCTGGCATTATAGCCTTATTATGTATATGGCCACGTTGTACTTTTATGTAAAGCTGCTGCTTACAAAATGTGTAACACAGCCTGTAACCCACCTACACCAACTGTACAATCACCTGTGATACATAATTATGACATAGTAAAACAAAATGTCAAGAATTGCCTTACTATAACTGTGATATTGAATTTTAGCAGTTGATACAGAGTATCAAAGGGGTGTAGAGGAAAATTTTATAACAGACCTAATGCTGCACAATGTAACTGTGCAGAAAGCACCCAAAATAGCTGCAGAACTGAAACAATCTTCATGAAATGGTGGATAGTGGAAAATCCCATAGCAAGCATGTCCTTGGTGGATGGTGGAAAATTCCATAAGCAAGCATTTCTTAGTAATGTATGCATGCCTTATAGATGATGTGGCTAAAGTAAGTTAGCATAATAATTAGCATAACCAGTCAGTAAGTGGCAGCAGTATTGTATTTAACATAGTATTAGCATAATCAATCAGCAACTAACAGCAGTATTGTATGAAGTTTACTGTCCAATGAAGTTGTGCCATGACACTGTTATGTGGCTAGGCAGGTGTATAAGAGAAGGAGGCTTACTACTGTAATCGGAGCTAGGCAATAACAACCTGGGGAGCTGGCTCTCCATATGCATACGTGAATAAATGGCTTGAACTCTGCACAAGACTGTTTCTTTGTCTCTGTATAACAAGTAGAAAATTTCCACGACAGGGGGAAAAGTTATTAAGGTACAACAATGTGAGTTTAAAGATCAAATACACATATTTAACAAAAGTTTGAATTCACATGAATTCAAGTCCCTGTGTCATAATTAGCATTTCCTGAAAATATCATGCTGTTTGGTGTTGTAGTTTTCTCTAAATTAGCATCTGTTTATATGCTCTGCAGTAACTGAAAACAGTGAAGATGTTTCTGTCCCTATCAGTGAGCGATGACATCATTCTTGTCTAGCCCGCTGCTTCAGCAATTAACTCCCTGATTGACTGAAGAAGCTGTTGCAGTTTCCAGTCAAAACAGTCTGTAGAGCCAATTGTTTTCACTCAAAATTTGTTACTAACCCATCTGGTTTGTGTTTAGATAGATTAGCTTAAAATCTATCATTCTGTTCTCATAAAAAGTTGATCATTTGAGTTTCCATGCTGAACTGTAGTAGTATGAATGAATGTCTTAAAGAAATTACCTTGTCTGTATTGTAGCTGTCAGATCTTTTTCATCACAACTCTGCATTATTTTCTGGCTATAAAATACAGGGTTGTTTAATGGATATGAAATAAATCTAAAGTTCATTAATTCATAGAAGCAGTGTGTCTCTGATGTAGCCTCCAAAAATAGGTTCATGTGAGAACAGTTTTGTTGTTATGTCAGATTGACAAACAGGTGTCTGCCACCTTCATTTATTTTAGGAACATGCACTGTATGAACTCACAAAATTCAGTTGTTTGAGAGTTTCTGTATGAAAATACATTATGTACAGTATATGTATAACTAGAAATAGTATATGGCATCCTGATGCCCCTGTCTCCTGCCCAACAGTTGACGCAGCAGCATTCTGCTGCTCCATGTCCCCTGCCCCACAAGCCCTGTATCCTGCCCCCATTTGAGGCTGCTGCACCCTGCTGCCCACTGTCTTCTCCACGCAGTCAGGGCTGCTGCATCTTGCTGCTCCTACACAAACTGTTGAGGCTGCTGCACCCTGTTTCCCTCTGTCCCTCACCCCCACAGTCAGGGCCCATACACCCTGCTGCCCTCAGTTCCTGTTTCCACAGCTGGTGCTGCTGTGCTCTGCTAAGACCTGGAATCCCAGGTCCCCTGTCTTCCCAGCTGGGGCTGTTGCACAATGCTGCCCCAAGCCACCAGAGTTGGGGTATTTGCTGCACCTGCAACCCACTTCCATTGCTCTAACTGGGCAAGGATGCTATACCATGAGCACCCTGTCCCACAGTCAGGGCTGCCATACCCTGATGCCCCCTTGTGTTCTGCCACATGGCTGAGGCATCTTTACCTTGCTGTCCTCGGTCTCTGCCATCACATCCAAGGCTGCTGCACCCAGCACCTGTCTACACAGTCAAGGCTGCTGTGGCCAGCAGTGCCCTAGAGTCCCATGCCTCCACTGTAACAGCTGCTGCTCCATGCTGCCACTTGCCATAAGACAAAGCAGGGCATGTGCTGCACCCTGTCTCCTGCCACCATAGTTGGGGCAGTTTCTCCCTGTTTCCCCCTGCTACCAGAGTCAGATCTTTTGCTACACCATGCTGCCCATGTCCTTTGTTCCAAACAGGTGTGTCTGTGGCACCCTGTCCCACAGTTTGAACTGCTGCACCCTAATGCCTCCCCTGACCTCCTGCCCAAATAGTCAGGGCTGCTGCACTCTGCTACTCTCTCTTGACTGTGGTGCAGGACAGAGTGGGGCATCAGGGTACAGCAGCCCTGACTGTGAGATGGGGTGCATGGGGTGCAATGGCCCTACCCATTTGGGGCAATGGAAGTGGGTAGCAGGGTGCAGCAAAAGCCCCACCTTTGGTGGCCTGGGGCAGCATGGTGCAGCAGCCCCAACTGTGGAGGCAGATGTCCTGGGACTCTAGGGCTTAGCAGAGCACAGCAGTCATGTCTGTAGAGACAGGAATAGAGAGCAACAGAGTGCATTGCCCTGACTATGGGGGTAAGGGGAAGAGGAAAGCAGGGTGCAGCAGCCTCAACTGATGGGCAGGAGATAGGGGCATCAGGATGCCATATAGTATTTCTAGCTATACACATACATGACGTATTTTCACACGGAACCCCTCAAAGAACTGAATTTTATGAGTTCATACAGTATATGTTCCTGAAATAGCAGAGTGTGGCAGACACCTGTTTGTCAGTCTGGCATAAAAACAAAATTGTTCTCTAATGAACCTATTTTTGGAGGCTACCTCAAAGTCACGCTGCTTCTACTAATTAACAAACTTTAGATTTATTTTATATCCATTAAACAACCCTGTGTTATATAGTCATAAAACAATGCAGAGTTTTGATGAGAAAGATCTCACAGCTTTGACACATATAAGGTAATTTCTCACATTCATTCATACCACTTCAGTTTAGCACTGGAACTCAAATGATCAACTGCTTATGAGAACAGAATGGTTGATATTAAGCTAATCTATTTAAACACAAACCAGATGGGTTTGTAACAAACTTTGAGTGAACTCAATTAGCACTACAGACTGCACTGATCGGGATTTACAACAGCTTCTTCAATCAATCAGGGACTTAATTGCTGAAGCAGCAGGCTAAACAAGAATGATGTCATCGCTCACTGATAGAGACAGAAAAATCTTCACTACAAACAGGAAGTTGTTATCCCTCTGTACAGACAGTTGGTGAGACCCCATCTGGAGTACTGTGTCCAGTTCTGGAGACCCCATCTCTGCAAGAACATAGACAGGATAGAGGCAGTCCAGAGGAGGGCAACTTAAATGGTGCAGGGTCTGCAAGAGAAGCCGTATGAGGAGAGACTAAAGGAGCTTAATATGTATACCCTTGAAGAAAGAAGGGAGAGGGGGAACATGATAGAAACTTTTAAGTACCTCAGTGGAATTAACAAAGTCCAAGAGGGTAGCATCTTTCAGAAAAAGAGACTTGCAAGAACAAGGGGACACAATTTAAAGATAGAAGGAGGGCGGTTCAGGGGCAATGTGAGGAAGTATGTTTTCACAGAGAGGGTAGTGGATGCATGGAACAGCCTTCCTGAGGAGGTTGTGGGGTCTAAAACTGTGGGAGAATTCAAGAATGCATGGGACAGACATAAGGCAATTCTTGTGGGGGGGTAGGAAGAAATAGGCTGTTGGTTAACTAGGATCTACAGCCTATTCTGTAGGTAGGGGAAATGGGCAGACTAGATGAGCCAAGCGGTCCTTATCTGCCGTCAAAGTCTATGTTTCTATGTTTCTATTTTCAGTTACTGCAGAGCACATTAAGAGATTCAACAAATGATGATTTAAAGAAAGCCACAAAACCAAACAGCATGATATTTTCAGGAAACACTAATCATGACACAGGGACTTGACATACAAACATACAAAACTGCCAGCAGATACAGGTTAAATGGTCTATCACATCTGCTCAATTCTGCAGCACAGAGGTTAGACTCCTGCTGCTCCCCCACCCCTTGCCCAGCTCTCTTCCCCCTCATCATCCCACTGAGTAGTAGACTTCAAGTTTTTATTAAAAATATGGAAAAACCAGTGCATTTGATCTTCAACATAGAAGTGCTTACTCAACCCTAATATGCAAGCACTATTGTGCCTGTATAAGATAGATAGACATAGATAGATAGATAGATAGATAGATAGATAGATAGATAGATAGATAGATAGATCTGCCATACCTGTTGAGATAAAAAAAAGGCAAATATTTTTGATATTCTCAGGGTGGTCAGACCTACAGTGAGAATATCACATTTATCCTCACTGAAGGTAATTTTATCCACACAGTATGTAGTGACTGGTTCATTCATAGATCATTTGCATATTTGGCCTCAGTGGCTATACTGACCATATTCAAATGTAAATAACTTTAAAATGAAAAATGAAAGCATGGTACTGTGAGCATGAAAGTTGTTCAACACAAACAAATATACAAAATGAGGGGTGTTTCATGTATACCTAACTTTTATTTTTTGTTATAATTAGCAAAAAATCAAAAAACGTTTGTTTTCACTTTTACAACAAACAAATGCGAATAACTTTAACATGAGAAATTGTAGCATGCTACTGCAAGCACAAAATTTGTTCAGCACAACAAATATCTACAAAAGGGTGGTGTTTATTTATAGATACCTTTTAGATTTTTATAGTTAGCAAAAAAACTGTAGAAAATTCAAATATTCTTCACTTTTTGCAACAAACAATTGTGAATAACTTTAAAACGAAAAATGATAGGACAATTGGCACGCGATCAAAAAATATCAACAATATTTTTAGTAGAGGAGTTGCATAGTATATATTATATACACACATATATATTCATTGCAAAAAAATGCATTAATGCACCAGTTAGGGTTCAACTTAATGTCACAAAAATACGGAAACGTGGCATTAGAGTTTCCAACCCTAACTCCCCCCCCACCAAAGCAGCTACCTTCATAGATTTGTATCTGCGGCATCAAAACCACAAGACATACACACTCGCTTGTCACTTCAGATACAAATTCATGATACTCAGTTCACAACACTGCTTCTGTGCACAGAAGCACAGGCTCTTCTGCAATACCAAAATTGCAAGAATTATGTCTGCATAAGTGTACGCCCGTATGGGAGCAGCACTTCTGTTGCCTGAGGTACTCATGCACATTGTAAGACATACACACATTTGTTGGGTCTCAACTTCTGCAGGCACAGGTATAAGACATACATACTGACCTCTGGCTGCAGAACCGAAGGTACCACAAAATTCATGATAGCAAAATTACAACATTTCTTCTGTCTGCAGAAGGACAAGCCCCTGAGGGGTCTACATCTCTTTGACCACAGTTGTAAAACATACTCACTAACTTCTGGCTCAGGAGGGCAGGCCCCTATAGTGCCTGCAGTTATGCACACAGAAGTACTATACTGTCACAGTGTGGCTATAATGATTTGAGCACACACACACACACTCATGCATACAGTACAACATGCACACACAGGTGCGGTTGCATAAGCACAGTCCACAGTGGGCCTAGTGCACATGCAGCCACAGACACAAATCCACGAAGGTAGCACATCATTGCTACTGCATTTGTGTCATCTAGAAACAGTTGTATGTTGTTTGTCTTACCTGATGAAGGCAGTCTGTGGTTGCTTGTGTGGTGTTTTCCTTTTGCTGCTTTGGAAGGATGAGGAGTTAGGGTTGGAAACTCTAACACCACATTTCCCTACTTCTGTGGCATTAAGTTGAACCAAAACTGATGCATTAATGCAGGTTTTTTGCAGTGAGTTTCCCTTCTTATTTGTGACAATGGAATTGTATCTTCATTCACACAGCCACTTTTTTGGACCTCCTAGAACAGATGCAGATTCACAGGGCCCTCTGACAGGGAAGAGTCTGTCTGCTATACAAGTGAAGGGCCATGTGGGCTATGCACTTCCATGCAGCAACAGATGTCAACAATTTGTGGGGCTGTATGATGGGCTGCTGAAACCTAGTCCCTGTAGACCCTGAGCTTCCATGTGGCCACAAATCCAGATACAGATACAGATACAGATGCAAAGGACAAAAAGTCCACCTGTCTGCCTGTGTGATTTAACAGACCTACAACAGGGAAAAGTTTAAAAAAAAATAACTAAAAACAAAAGCTAGAACATAACTGGTGTACATCCAGTGATTTTAAGATTTTTATTATAGTTGAGAGTTGCTTATTAAACTTATGTCCTGTTTGCCTTTTGCAGTGACTGTTCATGTGAATATTAAAGATCCCATGATACTCATTGAGAAGAGTCAAGTACTCCCCCCCACCCCTGGTCAAATTTGACATCCACTAAAATACCTCCGCCAGCTTACTCTGGTTTAATTTCAATTGGTTTCAGTCTGTATCCCCCACTCCCTGGGATGAGACTGAAAATATGCATTACTGTCTAGCCCTCCTTTCCCAGCCAACAAAAAAACTATACCCAAAAATAATTTTGTTTTGTTTTGTTTTTAATTGGGCATGGTAAGGAATGCAGGAAGTTGGGAATTAAGAGAAGTTAGCTTTTAGGAGGCAGTATAGCGCAGAGGTTTAAGGCTCTGAGCTGCAAATCTAGAGGCCTGGGTTTGAATACCACAGCCCCCATTTGCATACTGTGTGACCCTGAGCAAGTCACTTAACTTCCTTGTGTTCCCAGGTTGCATCTGTAAACAAGCTTTCAGCTTAGTGTGTCTCTCCTGGTAAAAAAAAAAAGAATAAAATTCTACTAAAGCCACAGTCTGTAATGTAAATAATTTTCATAATAGGTGAGTGTGTTGGGGGGGGGGGCGGCGCAGTGATCAGTTTGAGTTGGGAGATTTAAAAACTTAATTGAGAATTAGGAGAAAAAGTGTTCTGATTAGGAAACCCTGCTCCTAAGTGACTTATTTAAGGGCACAAAGTACTACAGTATTTGGCTCAGGCAGGAATTGAATTTTCTCCTAATTCCCAAGATACCAAAAACCTTCTCTTCAGTTTTTGTTTCTTTGGGGGGAGATGAGCAGTTCAGCTCACCAATGGAAGCAAACATGCCCCGTCCATGAATTCTTAACATTTTTAATCTTTTCCAATTCCCAAACTGGGCACAGTACCAGCCCCCTCCATCCACACACACACACACACACACACACACACACACACATATACACACACACAAATATCCTCAAAACATTCTGCAGTACAGACTGTGGCTCTAGTACTATTTAAATACAGCTTCTACTAATCCTGAAGCCATCATTCCTTACTGTTCCCCATTACAAAAAAAATCCCCTCTGTTTTCATTTTGGTACATGAACCAGCAGTTACACTCAGCAAAGGAAAACCACAACAAGCAATGGAACCAGACAGAAAATAAATGTTATATATCATCATTCGAAGACAGCATGCACAGCATTATTCCCCCCCCCCAAAAAATACAACAAATCTGTAACCTATCTCTTAATTTTTTTAACACCTGCATGTACAGGTTTACAGCTTCCAAAGCTTCCCTTTTCCATTATGTTCTTGTTTAGTTTAGCTAAGTCAAGTTTTGCTGAGTCCAAGAACATTGGGGATTTGCATTCTGTGCATGTCTGCATGCACGTCAGAACGCATGGCTGAATAAGCCCAGCTGTATATGGGGGGTACTCGGTCCATTCCTCTCCGTGTCCTCGCCGTTTGAATTTGCAGCCCAGGAATATGCAGTGTTTTGGCTCACAGTAGTATGCAGAATTGTGCTGCGGCTGTGGCTTTGAGAGGGGAGGAGAGGGAGAGGGAGAGAAGGCAAATGGGAAAATGCAGTATTTCAGCTTGCAGTAGCATTTGGGACTATGCCACAACTGTGGCTTTGAGAGAAAGAGAGGTAAAGATGAAACGAGACAACATCAGGATGAAATTGGATGTTGGAGTTTCTCAGTCCACTCCTCTAATGGCTATTAACACAGAAAGAGGGACACATTTTAATGGGACCATCTAAACTCCCTGCATCTTTTCTTCTTTTTTCTCTTCTCTGTGACTCGGGCCCTTTTTTTTTGCTCCCCACTGTTTGGGGTATGTCGAAGTTGTTAACTCAGCTACGTGGGTTGGTGCACTCCCCACAGCCCAATAACAGTTTGGTTTTCAACCTTCCACCTTCTCACATGTGGCTCCTCAAGATGTGGTAGAACTATTCACTAATTTGAACTGCACACTCCCTGATGACAAACTCACTCAGAGTTGGCCCAGCAGTGGTAGGAACTCAATGGGTCCATCAAGCTTAACTTCAGGTAACCCCTCTTCTTGGAAAAAGGAACAAGCGGAGGTTTTTTTTTTGTTTGGCTCCTTGCAGAAGAATGTAAATACTGATTCTGTAAAGCTTAATCTCCCTCAAAGTCAATCTCCACTCTCTGGTAGTCCCCACCCCCAGACTCCTACCTGATAATACTGCTAGCTCTTTTCTTAATAAGAGGAAGGTTCATACCTCTCCTTTCTTGGCTCAAAATAAAAAAACAAAAGCCATTGTGGCTAAGGAGGGAGGTAAAGCAGCCTGTAAAAAAAGGAAACAAAAGTTTAATGAAGGGGAACATAATACAGGAAGTGACAAAGGAAATAAGTCTTCCTCTATAATTATTAACTCCCCAGTGTGTATATATGATCTGTTGACAAAGAAAATGAAAGTTAAAGGAAGTGCTTCAGATAAAATGGCTGAATCAGTAAAAGGCAAAGGGAATAAGAACTTAGGTAAAAGCAAGAAGGTGGAAGAAATGGAACATGTAATGGGGAAGGAGGGAGAGGGAGTTGAAGGGGGAGAAAGGGAGTGTGAAAATATAGGTGAAGAAGATCTGGCAGATGCTGCAGAGTAAATAAAAGACAACTCTGAGGAGTCATACAAAGCTGTTTTGAAGGAAATGAGGCAGGGATTTGAGAGCCTGAATTTGGCAGTGACCTCCCTGACACAAAAAGTGGTGAGAAATTTGAATCCTTATCCCTCAGGACCACAGAATGTGAGTCACGTATAAGTGCTATTGAAGATGTTCTACCTAAAATATCTAATAATCTGGAAAAAAGCACTAAGGAATTGGAATCTTTAAGGATGATGCTGGATGATTTAGAATCCAGATCAAGAAGAGCTAACTTAAAGATTGGAAATTTGCCTGAGGGAGTGCAAGGTAGTAATCCAGTTCAGTTTTGTGAAGAAGTATTATCTAAAGTAATGGATCTTCTATACCCAGAAAAGAAAATTGAAGTGGATAGAGCCCATCAGGCTTTGGGCCCTAAGGACAAACTTGGGAGACCACACTTCATGTATGTAAAGCCTTTAAGGTTTCAAGATGAGAATATCCTTGCCAAAGCAAGATCTGAAAAAGGGTTACATTATAATGGCATGGCTCTGCAAGCTTTTCCTGATATACCTCCAAGTATTCCAGACAGAAGAAAGAGTTTTGATATGGTTAGAGACAAGCTGAGAAAAAAAGAGAAGAGAAGAGAAGAGAAGAGAAGAGAAGAGAAGAGAAGAGAAGAGAAGAGAAGGCATTATGTTTATTCTGCTGTACCTGACCAAACTTAAAGTGAATTTAGATGGAAGGGTTTTATTCTTCCACTCCCCTTTTGAAGTAGGGGAAAAGTTGAGAAGGAAAACTGGGAAACAGCCTGAAGATCCTGACCCAGGTAGATCTGATCAACCTCTGGTTTAGTTATATTTAATCTTCTTTAATAGGGTTATGGGTTATGGGGGGTATTTAATTATGTGCTGATCTTTTTTTTGTTTCCCCCTCTTACTTTTTTTTATTTTTATTTTTGCTTCTCACCTCTCCATGTTTTGGAGTGGATGAATAGGATAGAGGGATAATAATTCACTATGAATTTAGAAAAACAAAGCTGTTTATGGGAATTTATATTGGATGAGGATAGGTGGGATCGAGTAGCCCCCTTAGTTTTAGTCACTATGTCTGTGCGTACAGTTAAGATTCAGCACCCTGGGGGGCGAGAGATGTCCATTTTTGTTAGGACATTTGGGTTATGCTTGGGTTTTTTCTTTTTTCCTTTTTTTTCATTTTATTACTTTGTTTCTTTCTTTTGTTTTTTATTCTTTTTTGTTTCTTTAAGGTTAATTGTTCTGTTTTATTATTGGATCTTTTGATCAACAGGTTGAAAAGTAAGGGGGGAGGAAACATTTGAGAGGAAGAAAGGATACAGATGTACTTACCCTGATAGAAAGCATGGTGTAGATAGTATTTATATTGGATTTCACTCTTGGGTAACTTATTTATCTAGAAGGTTAAATAATAAAGTATTTAAGGACTGGATGGGATTTTTTTTATTACATTAGTAGTAGAAAACCAAAAATGAATGTAAAGCTCTTTTTTGTTGTTATGAGCTCTATTATAGAGATTAATGGAATGATCGGGTGCTATATTGGGGTTGCCTTGGAACAGAAGAACTCAGCTATGAAATCTATTCAGGAGAAGGATGAGAGCATTAAGCTGTGGTGGGGTGCCTGTGTTCCCGTGTCTTAGATGGTACAGGAAATAAAACTGGAAAGTGGCATAGTCCTTGTACCTTGGTTAGTCGATTATTTACTATGGGGAAATTAAAAATTATGCCTTGGAATCTCAATGGGTGCAAGGACAGGGTTAAAATGAGGAAGGTTGTTCAGATGGCAAGGAGAAGAGGAATAGATTGTCTCTTTTTGCAAGAGACACATTTTGCCCCTCAAGATGCTTCCTATTTCGGCAATTTATTTCAGACAGATGGTTTCTGCACTGCCTATTCAGACAATGTAAGAGGTACTGCCATTTTTCTGAGAAAAGGTATGGGCTATGACCTGATTAACTCTGTTATCGGTGTGGCGGGTGGTTTGTAATTGTTGAAATTCATCTGCAAGGTAAACTTTTCACCTTGGCATCATTATATGAGCCAAATCAAGATGAGCCTGAATTTTTCATTGACTTCTTTATAGAAGTTTCTCAGTTTAATGCAAACATTATAATTGGGGGGATTTCAATCTCTCATGTGAGATATTAGATAGAGAGCCTCCCATGAGAGATAGAAAAGGGAAAAACCTTGGGGCTTTGAAATCGGCAATGGTGGATCTGAATTTATGCAACCCTTTCAGGTGCCCATTTTTTTCTGTTGTGTTTGGGTTTGTTTGACTCTGGGACTAAGATGTCTTATGAATCAATAAAAATGTCAGATCATGCACCAATAGTACTGGAACTTGATCCCCCAGTTCAAGTGGAACCTAGGTTGAAAACATGGACATTTGATAATTCACTAAGGGCAGACAAAGACTTTCAAGGTAGGCTACAGGATGAAATAATAGCCTTTATGCAGCTTAATGTGTCAGGGGGTAGGTTTGCAAGTAGTATGGGACACCTTGAAGGTGTTTTTAAGGGGTTGGTCTGCATCCCAAGTTGGAATTAGGAAAAAATAGTTTGAATCCGAATTACTTAGACTAGAAGCACAATTAGCCAGTGCCCCATCAGAACATGAATCTAAGGGGCTCGAACAAACAGAAACAAATATTTTACTAGCTAGGTTTAATTTAGGAAAATTGCTTCAGGGGAAGTCAGAAAGGGAGTTATGTAAAGTAAGGGCTAAATATATTTTTAATGGAGATACCCCGGGGAAACTTTTAGCTTATCAGCTTAAATCAGACCATAACCAAAATAAGATTGGAGTTATTAAAAATAAGGAAAGCCAATTAAAGTCATCTGAAGCAGAGATAAACTCTGTTTTCTGGTCATTCTATAAAAATTTGTATACACCTGAAACTGGGGTAGAGACACTTAGGATCAGAGAATACATATCAAACACCAATCTGCCAAAGAAAAGAGCTTAGAGATCTGAATGCTGACATCTCTATAGATGAAATTAGAGATGTTATAAAGTCCCTCCCTAATGGCAAATCTCCAGGGCCAGACGGCCTTCCATTTGAAGTCTATAAAAATGCAGTAGATATGCTGGCCCCTTGGCTCTGCCTACTGTATAATTCCTTTTTGGAAGTAGAAAAATTGCTTCAATCTTTTAATGAAGTTGAAATAGTGTTAATGCTTAAAAAGGATAAACCTTCTGAAAAATGTGGTTCTTACAGACCAATATCACTTTTAAATAGTGATTATAAGATCTTTGCAAAACGTTTGGCTGGGCAACTGGCCAAAAAAATAACAGGCCTGGTCCATTTGGACCAGGCAGGTTTTATTGAGGGAAGAAGACTGCAGCATAACGCTAGAAAAGCATTTAACATCATTCAAGTTTGCTCAGGAACGGACACTACACTCTTGTCCTTAGATGCTGAAAAAGCATTTGATAAGGTGCAGTGGCCGTTCCTGAAAGAAACTTTACAGGGTTTTGGTATCAAGGGCAGGTTAAAAAATTGGATTAGGTTAATATATGCTAAACCTCTGGCCTGTGTTTGAATAAACTCAAGGATATAAGAATCCATTCATTTGGAGAGAGAGGCAAAAGGCAGGAATGCCCCCTTTCTCCTCTTCTTTTTGCTTTGTTTTTGGAACCGTTAGCTGTCAGACTGAGACTAAAGGCTCAGGAATTGGGAGTTAGTGAGGGGAAGAGTAGCACAATAGCAATGCTTTATGCAGATGACATACTGGTCGCACTGAATAATCCTGATCACTCCTTTCTGATTTTAGAGATGTTACTAAATGAATATAGTCTTCTTTCTGGTTATAAAGTTAACCGGGATAAATCAGAGATGTTGTACCTGGGGGATTCCTCAAATATGCTGAATCAAACTTTATTAGCCATAAATAAGGATAAAATCAGATATTTAGGAGTGATCTTAGCTAGGGAAGCTAATAGAGTGATTCAATTGAACTACAACCATTTAATAGTGAGGGTCAAGCTGGATTTAGAAAAATGGCAACACCTCCCATTGGTATTGCTGGGAAGAATCAGCATACTAAAAATGAATATTCTCCACAGACTTTTATTCTTATTTGAATTCATCCCTTACAGGTTGGAAAAAGATTTCTTTAAGGAACTGGACAAAATAACACACATGTTTTTATGGAAGGAAGCATCCCCCCCCCCCTCGTGTGCAGCTAGAAATTGTGTATTACTGGTTTCAAATCCCTAAAGATAAATCCCTGGCAGGGATGAGATTTGAGGAAAATTTTCTTAAAGGTCTCAAATTATCTAATCTCCTCACTTTAACTTCTTGTAGATATGGGTCTATAGCCCATGATACATTACAGTCTACCAGTGCCACCATTTCAGCTTGGGTGAACACTTTAAAAGTTTGCCATTTTTCATGAAAAATTACAGCTTTGACTCCAATTTATAATAATACATTTTTCCACCTAGTATAAAGGATTATGTATTTAAAGAATGCTATTTTCATAAACAGATTTGCTCAGTTAATGATTTTTATGAGGGACTCTCCTTTATGTCATTTGAACAATTTCAAAGGAAGTATGAGATACCATCTAGCAATAGATGGCAGTATCGGCAAGTTAAGAATTATGTCTTTAAGAACAATTATAACTCATTTTCCTTGCTGGTTTCACCAATGGAAGCTCTTTTCTGGAGCTTGGAGACCACTAGACATATGATCTCCAGATTGTATTGAATTTAGACTGAGGAGCGATCTCCTATAACCCTGTCCTTGCCCCTTAAGAGATCCTGGGAAAAAGAATTAGAATCAGAGGTTTCAGAGGAAGATTGGCTTCAGATAATCAACCTTCAGAATCTTGGGGTTGGAAATAATAAGTTATTGCAAATTTTTTTTAACATAGTACATAGGACTTATTACACACCAGCTAGGCTCCACAACATAGATGCTACAATCCTTTATTCCTGTCAGAGATGTGGGGGTAGAGGTTCTCTCCACCACATCCTGGTAAACTGTCTCCAGTTAAAGGATTCTTGGGCCTCCATTCGATCCACTCTATCAAGGGTATTGGGTCATGATTTCCCTTATGATCCTGGCATTACGATTTTTGGATTTTCTCTTTGTTCTCAGGATAATTTCAGATATCAAAAAACATTATGTAATACTGGCTTATTAGTGGCCTATAAAATTATTTTACAAAACTGAAAAATACTATATCCCTGACTTACGTGGAGGGATCCAAAGGATGTCAGATCATATTAACATTGACAAGTCTATTCATTTTTTAAATAATGAAATTCAAAAATTTGACTTAATTTGGCAACCTTTTTTGCTGAATTTGGCTGATTTGGCCTAAAGATGATTTAGCAGTGATGAAGATAAATGTTCCATTATGAATTTATTCGATGATGGAGGCACCCACGCTCTGAGTTATTTCATTGAAAAAATAAATAAATAAACAAATAGTCAAGTTTTGCTGATTGGGAAAGGAGAGATTGTTTGAAAAATCTGCCTATTTTCTTCCTTGTCTGGTTGGTGGGGGGATGCAGTTGAAAGCCAACTAAAACAGAGCTAGATTAAGCTGGTAGTGTGGTGGTTTTTTAATCTTAAGTGAATTACTTTAATTCACACAAAACACTACATAATCAGTTCCCTACTGAGTTAGCATAATGCAACACACTGTAACAGGTGCCACTGCACCATTACAGTCAACTTACCATGGATAAGTAAAAAGTCTATTACCTGGATCCAGGAAAACAGAAGTAGGGGGTCTTTAAGGGATGTCATCTGTCAGACTTGCAAAATAAAATATAGGAAAGGGGTCACAAAGCATCCGTAGTCCTTAGGGAGTAACTAGGATGGATAGGATAGGTGAGACATAGTGTAATACATACAGTATCTGATGTGGTAGGATCCAGCATTCTGTCAGACCTGTAAAAGTAAAGGTAAAAGTAGGTTACTATGGAGAAAATATAGTAGGGACAGCAGAGACAAAGAGCTAAGAGATACCAAAGGAATATAGGACAGAGTAGGTGTAAAGAAAAAGGGCGATTAGACAAAAAGTTGCAGTTAGGGCAAAGTAGGAAGATAGGCTATAGAGAAATAAAATAAATTAATAAGAAGATAGGAAGAATGAAGAGAAACTGTAATTTGTCAGGGCTCATAGACAACTCCCTTAGCACCACTAGATGGCCTAGTGGTCAATAATTTAAAGTAGTAGCCCGGCTGATCTACTGGAGGTCTATTTGGGATAGTGGGCTCAGCATAATTTAAAGGAAAACAATAGAAAAGGCACTGCTCTCCCCAGCTACTACAAAAATGCCTGATTAGCACTTTCAGCCACTAAACCAAACTTTTTAAATTACCTCTAAATGCTTTTGTTATGTGTTATTTTCAGTTAAAATGATTTGGTTATAGTAAGCATGATAAAAATTATGGAAACAGTAAATATTTAAGTGAGCTGACCCATTATTTGGTGATAGGATGATACACTTAAGCAAGCTTTTTACAAGTCTGGAACAGCTATAGCATCCATTAAATCAATGAGAGTTTGTGAGAGTAGTTAAGGAAAGTAAATGGATGTTGGGTAGAGGTGGGATAATGAGTGAGTTAAGTGATGGCAGAATTCAAACACAAAGGTCTCCAAGTTCATTGCTTTGCATGCACCATAAATCAGGCAACCTAATCTACACTAAAACACATACGTTTAAGTTGTATGAAATTCTTATTAACCCCATTCAAATAATAAATTTCAAGTTTGTGTTGAATATGCCACCAGTCGGGGCATCTATGACTGTAATGCTAGAAACCTTATTCTGCAGTTTGAGCCACTGTGCAGATGAACAGAGCTGCTAATACAAACACACATCTTTAAGTCAGCAAAATTAGTTACCCTTACATCAATTTTTAAAGGATGTATCTTTTTAAACAGAGCTAGCCGGTCGGACAGTTTTTTTTAAATTATCTGATATGCGAAAACATGTTGATTTGGCTTTCACACAATGTTTACAAAATTGTACAAAAATTAGGCAGATTCTTCACTCATGCTGTCTGTCCAGTTGATCATTTTAAAAACAGTTTTTTTAATTGTCAGTTTAACATTTGTGTGTGAATGATGTAAGTATTTAAAAGACGAAATATTGCGTATGCTCAAAAACAAACTGGTGATATCTTTCCAGTTGTGTCCAGCAGATACATTGCTGTACAGCAGCAGTACATACTTTCTTTGTGAAGTGGTTGCTCAGGGCTGACGATCCTCCAAAGGGAAAGTGTGGGAGGGGAAAACCATGATCTAATAGTGAGATGCTGCTTGTCGGGCTGTCTGGAGCCTTGTGTGCACAGAGCAGTCTGATCTCTATATGTGTAGTCTTTGTTAATAATTCTTAGAAGTCTAATCCTGAACTAGGAAAAACAATCATTATTTACCTAATTAAAAGCATCTATGTGTTTTGAAATATATGTGTTGTGTTATCAGATATGTGAGTGTGTGTGTGTGTGTGTGTGTGTGTGTGTGTGTTTGTTCACTTGGGAGTTGGACCATGTTTTTTGAAGAAATGCTCTTCCTGTAAATTATACATAGGTATCTTAATCCAGAATGTATGTCAACAAACATTCAAATTATACTTGTTGTTCAGTCAACCCCCCCCCCCCAAAAAAAAACCAACATAAAAATAAACTAAAATGTACAGCTGTGTGCTGGATATTAAAGCATACCACTGCTGCTAATTTGCCATGTCACATTTATAACTCATGTTTTGTTTCAATGATAAGAATGCATGCTTTGCAAAGCAACCTTGAAAATCTGATCAATCATAATAAAGGAAATGTAATAATTATTTTTTGTCAGAGACTTGTAAACCATAAGTTGCTTTACCACCCGCAAAGTGACTGTAAACTTTAAATTTGAGTAAAGAAATACTTTGCGTTTCATCCCATCTTCACATGTCATGAATCCCACAACTTGCAACATCAAGGAGACTTCTAGTTAACCTTTTATGACATTGTACAGCCTTAGGGCTGATCCAGAAAGTGGGTTATGATGTGCAGAAAAACCACAAAAGTATACATGGGTTTATGTTGCAAAGTAACTGCCCTACTGCTAGAATCCACAATACAGGTGATATGTTTCAAGATTCACATACTGCTAAATGTGCCATGCAGGCAGATAAAGCACCAGATCAGCAGATAAGCCAACACAGCCATGCCCCTCCACTTGACCATACTAAATAAGATGCTATAATACCTCAGGTTAACTTAATGCAGAAATGTTAGATGATAAATAGGCAGCATCTCCAGCACTGAAAGAAAACAGGAAGCAACAAGTCAGTCATCAGCTTAGCGAAATTCCTACTGAACTGGCACTGCCTGGTGAGGTGACAGTGGGGATTTGGTATACTGACTTCTGTGGGTATTAAACTTCACAAAGCAAGAAACAGTTATCTTGCACATTGAGACACACCACACTGATGGACACTGTATGGGTCCAGGGTCCTGAAGGACATATATCTATCTATATACAGGTGGTGGGAGAGTGACAGAAGCAGTGGTTAGTGTCTCCAGCAGCTCCTAACATTTCAGAGGAATGCTGCTTTCTAGTCTGGGTGCCTAGGGATGAAATCTCTGGTGATGTAGCATCCCCCTCCCCCCAGTATGCCAATACAAGGTTTTTGTACCCATATCAAAACAACATTTTGCGTAAGTGAAAGGGCCACAAAAATGTATTAAGGTTGTCAAGACAAGTTTGAAAGTAAACACGACCAATAAAATGGGATTTAAACAATTTATTTTAAAAGACAAAAACACATTTTAGTCATGCAAAAGGTTTCTTTGACACAAATTATTAATAAGACTCATTACTTAAAGAATGTTGGCCTTGTGGTTTGTATTGATAAACGTACAGATTATTCATTGGCACAAAAGTTTTAAATACCGAATTCATCACAATAGAAGCCAGGTATACTATTGAACACCATGGTGCTAGCAAAACATTAATATCCAATAGACTCCCTCTCAGTGATGGACAATATGACAAGACATATATATATATATATATATGTGTGTCTAGCCTTTGTCAATATATTTGTCAAACACTACATGTCTAAGTCTGAATCATCTGTTTTATCAGACTCATCTGGATCCACACTGGCAGCTTTATAAGGATAACATTCCTCACCACCAGTACACAAGCAAGCCTGTGTGCATGCCATGCTCAACCTGGAACAACTGCAGTTGCGATCACACTTGTCTTTTTTACACCCACATGTAATGAGTTCCAGGAGTGCTTTAGGGGCAGGTGTCTGTGTCATTAGTGTTGGAGAAATATGTCCATCCATGTTCTGATGCCAGCGATTTCTAATTGGGGATGGGATGTCAGGCTGAACCTCCAGGGCATGGTACTAGATAAGGGTCTGGTAATTTGCACGCATTGTATGTTGCAGAAGACTATCAGAAATTGGGGGTAGGGCTTCATTCTGGGCCTGTTTATGACAGAAAAGCTTATATTGCACACCATTTACATCAGCTGAGTTAGCCGTTGGATAATAGAGAGGGGTTATCAGAAGTTCCAATGATTTCAACTGTGTAAGAGGTATATCCACCACAGTGCCAAACTCGGTAAGGCTTCCACAGTTTTGTGTATTCTTCCTGACAAGCTTCCATGGCTTTAGTTTGCCAACCCTTGCAAGACTGCTGGTTGAATCACACCTAGTCAGTGTGTGTACTGCTGGCAACATTCTGCATAGTTGTTGGCCAAGTTCAGCTGCTATGATGTGGGTTGGTATAAACCTTATAACATCAGTATAGTGCTGCCTTTACAGCGCCACATCAATAGAGCACCAGATTTCAGTGAATGTCATTTACGGCACCCTCTCTGTGCCCCCTTCCCAAGGTCCACCCCCCTGGAATTGGTATCATTAGTAAGGGGGGGTGTGGGGAGCACAGCCTCCCTCAAACAGAGAGGTCACCGTGACAGTCACCAAAATCTGGTGCTCTATTGTTGCAGCACTCTAAATACGGCACCGAGATGTCGTGAAACAGTATAAACCTGGCTTTATCCGTCACACCAGTATGAAACCAAAGCTTTTGAGTTGCTTCCAACTTGTGAATAAAATGTACACAGAGAACTGCAACATCAGTGTCTGGAGACCACACCAGTACACAAGGGTATTCTTGTGAAGCATTCATAACATGAAGTAGAAGCCAGGTATCTGCTTCTTTGTGCGATGAGAATAGATCTTCTTGGTCTACAACTTCATCTGAAGTGACCATGTGAACAATGAGGCCGTCCTTGAATCCACCTGCAATAACTGTTTTCTGATCTGGGCCAAGTAAAGCTTCTGCCATATCACACCATGATTTTGACAGGAATTTTACCAGATGTTCTTTATTCTTGAGATTCCCAATGAAATTACTCCACTGCATTGGGATGGGTGTTCGGGGACCATGGATTTTGACTTCATATCTTTGTGAGGATTGCCTTCAAGCATGCTCAAAAGCTTTAACTGATTCTTTGACATCATATCAATCAGACGATATCTACTCTTTTGGAGCTCTCATAACTCTGTAAAGGCTAGTGTACTATTCAGAAGACCAATTCAGCAAGTTCTCCAAAGCTAGTTGCACCTCCTTGCTCAACCATTTGTATAACATCCATGCCATCCACTATCCAAGCTGTGGGCATGCTGGATGCTGCAGCTGATACAGTGACTCTGCTCCTTTTTCTAATTCAGGCAATGGCTTACTGTTTGCAGTTTTGTTCAGGGTACCATCAGAGTGTGCTAGAGCATATGGAATTGTGGAAATATCATGTGTGAAAACTTCCTTCAGATCAATTTCTCTTATTTGTGCAGCTACTACAAGATGGCTAAACAACTCCCTATCTGCATTGATAGTCACCGTCTTATCACTACTAACTTCTGATTTGATCTTCTTGCTTAGAGATGCAGATATCTTGATGTTGAGTTTGTGCAATGTTTCAAAGAATCCAGTGGTATTTGAATTTAGTCTGTCTTCCACAAACTGTTTCATTGCTTTGATTCCTGTATCATTCACAGTAACAAGCTTGGTGACAAATTCTCCAGGTGCAACAATGCTAGTTGCAATGTTGGTGAGTGCTATCAAGTCAGCATTCAAATCAAATGGGTTTGTCATGGAGTCAGTGATTGCATTAATCTTATTTACACCTCCTTCATCTCATTGCATGTGATGTGGTGCAGCCTCCTTGTGTTTTCCTTGCGAAACATCTGAGTCTTCAGCTGCCAACAATGAGGCAGTGTGCACTGTCATTGAGGCGCAGGTCAGGAAGCAAAGGAAAACCAGGAGCAGTTGTAGAATTCACCAAAAATCTTTATTTACAAAGGCAGAATAAACAGAAGACGCATCTAAATTTGTCTTCAATCTCTGTGTCCCTTTTTCAAGCAATTGCAGATCAGCTCTCTTATAAGTCATTCCAACCCCCCTTCTTAACAAGCATCCAGTTTTTTCTAAAGTGTTCTAGTATATTTCAGGCAGGTGTTGGCTGGAACACAGTGTCCCAGAACAGAGGCCCCATCTCCACAACTTTTGCAAAAGGCTTCAAAATTGCACTAAAGTAACATCTTGAGTTTCCAATAGTTTTTTGCAATTATCTCAAAATATAATTATATACATTTCAACAGTAACACTATATATTTTCGAAACAAAGGGATTCCATATCAGTTACATTTCCACATAATGATCTGCATAAATTTTTATATCAGCAGATATGCAAGGGAGGAAAAACAGCAAGGAATGGCTGAGACAGTGAGAGGCAAATAATTGTGAGACTGTTGAGGTGATCAAATCCTAGGTCTCACAGAAAAAATGTGGCTGTGCAACCAGACAGACAAGAGACAGGAAAGGAACAGAACAGATCTTTGCATTTAAACACTTTCTCCATAACAACTGAGACAGGGTCCTTTTCCACCCTGTCACATACATCCCCCTACTTAAGAGGGAACCTGTTTTATCAAACAGGTTTCCAAAACGTTTTTATTAATTCTCTAATATTAGCTGCTTCCAGATATTAAGCATATGTGGATTGTCCATTTTTTCTATAACAGTACAGCAAACAGTAAAGTTCAAACCCATACATTTGTTTTTCAACCTTCAGAACCCTCCATTCCTGATCCATATCTTGACAGAAAATCAGCATTGCTATTCTCTTTACTAGATTTGTGTATCACTGTGAATTTACATGGCTGTAGTGCCAGGTACCACCTTGTGATTCTGGAATTTTTATCTTTCATTTGGTTAAGCCAACAGAGAGAATTGTGATCTGTTACAAGAACAAAGTCAGTTCCTAGCAAATAAAACTTAATGGACTCCATGGCCCACTTTGCTACTAAACATTCCTTTTCAATGGTGGAGTATCTTTTCTCTCTGTCATGCAGCTTCCTACTTATGTACAGAATAGGATGTTCTGACTCAGGACTGCACCTAGGCCTACCTCTGAAGCATCTGTTTGTAACAAAAATTGTTTCTCAAAGTCTGGGCTTCTTAAAACAGGGTCTGAACATAATGCAGCCTTAATGGCTTGAAAAGCTTCATCACACTCTGAAGTCCATTTTACATTATTTGGGTGCCATTTTTTCATGAGTTCAGTGAGGGGAGTAGCCGACTCTGCAAAGTTGGGAACAAATCTTCGATAATAACCAGCCAGCCCTAAAAGTGACTTGACATGTTTCTTTGTTTTAGGGACAGGGCTGTTATCTATAACTTCTGTTTTATAAACCACTGGCTTAACTTCTCCATTTCCCAACACATATCCCAAATATCTGGTTTCTTGCATGCCCAATGCACATTTGGTAGGATTACTAATCAGACCTGCATTTTTGATAGCTTGGACAACTGCTTGTAGGTGCTCCAAGTGGCTTTTCCTGTCTGGACTGTACACAGCATCATCCAGGTATGCAGCACAATAACCAGTGTGAGGGGATAAAATTACATCCATGTACCGCTGGAATGTAGCTGGTGCACCATGTAAACCAAATGGCATGGTGGTGAACTGATAGACTCCATTAGGGGTGGCAAATGCAGTTTTGTCTCTGGATTCTTTAGCTAAAGGTATCTGCCAATAACCCTTGGTGAGCTCGAGGGTACTGATATACTTTGCACTTCCCAGTCTGTCCACCAAATCATCTATTCTGGGCAGAGGATAACTGTCATATTCTGACACTTGATTAAGTTTCCTAAAATGAAGGCAGATTCTAACACCCCCTTCTTTTTTGTTAACAATTTCCATTGGAGAAGACCAAGCACTCCTCGACTCCTCTATGATAACCAATTCTTTCATTTTTTTGTATTTCCTTAACCTCGTCAGCTCTTAACTGATCTGGTAACCTGTATGTCTTTTGTCTAATAGAATGAGCATTCCTTGTCACTATTACATGCTCAACCCCTTTTGCTCAGCCTGGTACTGTGGTAAAAGTACTGTTAAATGTCTTTATCACATTACAAATGTCTGCAGTTTGCTCTGAGGTTAAGGAATCATTCACCTTTACAGCATCAGCATTTACAGTTTGTTCCAGTCTATCATAAGCTACATCAATATCTTCTGTATCAGTTTCTGGTAAAACTAGCAAAGCAGCTTTTGGCATTTTTTCAACCCATTTCTTGAGGAGGTTAGCATGGTATATCATAGAAACATAGAAACATAGACTTTGACGGCAGATAAGGACTGCTTGGCCCATCTAGTCTGCCCATTTCCCTACCTAAAAGATAGGCCTCAGATCCTAGTTAACCAACACCCTATTTCTTCCTACCCCCCCACAAGAATTGCCTTATGTCTGTCCCATGCATTCTTGAATTCTCCCAGAGTTTTAGACCCCACAACCTCCTCAGGAAGGCTGTTCCATGCATCCACTACCCTCTCTGTGAAAACATACTTCCTCACATTGCCCCTGAACCACCCCCTCTATCTTTAAATTGTGTCCCCTTGTTCTTGCACATCTCTTTTTCTGAAAGATGCTACCCTCTTGGACTTTGTTGATTCCACTGAGGTACTTAAAAGTTTCTATCATGTCCCCTCTCCCTTCTTTCCTCAAGGGTATACATATTAAGCTCCTTAAGTCTCTCCTCATATGACTTCTCTTGCAGACCCTGCACCATTTTAGTTGCCCTCCTCTGGACTGCCTCTATCCTGTCTATGTGCTTATGGAGATGGGATCTCCAGAACTGGACGCAATACTCCAGATGGAGTCTCACCAAATGTCTGTACAGTGGGATAACAGCTTCCTGTTTTCTGCTGGTGATGTCTCTCCCTATGCATCCCAGTATACCCCCAGCCCTCCCTACTGCCTTCTCACATTGCTTGCTAACCTTAAGGTCATCTGATATGATTATCCCCAGGTCCCTTTCCTTTTTTGTTGTTGTTACTACCTCCTCTCCCCCCCATTGTGTATTCTTCCCCTGGGTTCTTGCTTCCCAGATGCATTATTTTGCACTTCTTTGCATTGAATCCTAGCTACCATATTTCTGATCATTCTTCCAACCTTGCCAAGTCCCTTCTTATCCTTTCCACACCTCCTTGTGTATCAACCCTGTTGCAGATCTTTGTGTCATCTGCAAAGAGGCATACTTTTCCTTCCAGTCCCTCTGCAATGTCACTTATAAAGACATTAAAAAAGGACTGGACCCAGCACTGAACCCTGCGGTACCCCACTAGTAACCCCTCTTTCTTCAGAGTGGACTCCATTTACAATTACCTTCTGTGTCTTGTTGTTGGGCCAATGTTTTACCCAGGCTACCACCCTGGGACCCACTCCCAGGCTGGTTATTTTGACTATTAATCTTTTGTGTGGGACTGTGTCAAATGCCTTTCTAAAGTCTAGGTAGGCCATGTCCACAGCCCCTCCCAGGTCTACTACTTTGGTCACCCAGTCAAAGAAATCTATTAGATTCATCTGACATGATCTTCCCGCTGTGAACCCATGCTGCCTTGGGTCCTGTGCCCCACTGGCCTCTAGGTACTCAACAATTCCTTCTTTCAGAAGTGACTCCATCACTTTCCCTACCACAGAGGTCAAACTGACAGATCTGTAGTTTCCTGCCTCTGTCTTGGTCCCACTTTTGTGAAGAGGAATCACATCTGCCTTCCTCCAGTCCTCGGGTACCACACCATCCTCCTATGATTTACTAAAAAGGGTAGCCAGTGGTTTCACTAGTTCCCCCATAATTCTTTTAAGAATTCTGGGGTGAGTACATCAGGCCCCATTGCTTTGTCCACCTTCAGTTTTATGAGTTCTTGCAGAACCCTTTCTTCTGTGAAAGGACTGGGATCGACCCCTATCAGGAGTGCTTCTGTTAATTGGATTAGGCACTTCCCTCCTCTTTGTAAATACTGAGCAGAAATATTTTGTTCAGTATCCCTGCTTTTCACTGTCCCACTCTGCCCACCCACCGTTCATTCTATTCAGCCTCACTATCCCTCCCTTTGTCTTTCTACACTCGCTGATGTACCTATAAAAGGTTTTATCCCCTCTAACTGAGTTGGCTATCTTTTCTCTAGTTTGGGCCTTTGCTATTCTGACTTCTCCCTGCTTCCTTCTGCCTTAACTGGTACAGCTCTCTGTCCTGCTCCTTCTGTGTTTCTTATACTTCCGGAATGCTATATTTTTCTCCCTGACTTTCCCAGCTACCTCTTTTGAGAATCATAGTGGCTTTTTCATTCATTTTGATTTGTTTATTTGCTTCACACAAAGGCTTGTTGCCTCTGTGATGGCAGTTTTGATGTTTCCCCATTGTTGCTCCACCCTCCTTCTAGCCTGTTTGCTAGTGCTTTTCTAAGGCACTCTCCCATCTTGCCAGAGTCAGCCCTCCTGAAGTCCAGAACCCTCACTTTTGTATGGCTTGCCTCTGTAGCTGAGTTTATCATGAACCACACTGTTTGGTGGTCACTTGTTCCCAAATGGCTACCCACTTCTAGATCTGAGATCCTCTCACTGGCCCCATTTGAGACTATGAGGTCTAAGATTGCTCCCTCATGAGTGGGTTCTGAAACTAGCTGTCTGAGGCCTGCCACCTGTAGGGCATTGAGAATGGCCCTGCTTTTGGATGTGGCTACAGCAAATGTGCTCCAGTTAACATCTGGCATTTTCAGGTCTCCCATCAACAGTATCTCCCCTTTCTCTGCCATCCTAAGAATGCCTTCTATCATATCCTTGTCCATTCCCCTTCCCCTGACATGGGGGTCTGTACACAACCCCTGTGTGGATTGTGGTGCCCTTTCCAGTCTCAAAGGTGACCCACAGTGCCTCCTCTCCTCCCTGTTCACTCTTTTGTTCAGTTGCTTTTATCCCTTCCTTTACATAGAGAGTTACTCCTCCCCCTCTTCTCCCCTACCTGTCTCTCCTGTAGGTTATGTACTCTGGTATGTTAACATCCCAGTCATGGTTCTCTGTGTACCATGTTTCTGTGACTGCTATGATATCCAGGCATCCCTCTTCCATCAATGCCACCAGCTCAGGGAGCTTGTTGCCCAGACTATGGGCATTGGTACTCATTACCCTCCATTTCCTGATGGCCTTACTCTTTTTTGCCCCATCTCTGTCCTTCTTGCCTTTGTCACTTTCCCCATTTACACCTGCCCTTCTCCCTATTGACACCTCTATGCTGGTGTTTACCGCACTTACTACTGTGATTTTTTGGGGGGGCTAGGATTTCCCTGCTCCTTTCCAGTGCCTCCCTCTTTGGCTAGTTTAAATGCTTAGTAGGACTTTATCTGTCAGGGGTCTCAGTCTCATAGTGAACGGTGCCAGTAGGTCTAAGAACCTTATAAAGCCCTTTCCACTTCATTAACAGTTTATTTTCTGTTGTGAGAAACAGTAACAAAACCTTTTCACCTGGCTTGAAAACTTTTTCCTTTACTCCATGGTCATAATACACCTTCTGCTGGTTTTGGGCCTTTTCCTGATTACTATGGGCAATTTCAACATATTTCGCCAGCCTCTTTCTTAGGGTACACATATAAGACTTTACAGATTGCTTCTGAGTGGGGTTATCTTCCCACATTTCTTTCATTACATCCAGTGGCCCTCTTGGCTGGTTAAAGTATCTAAATTGGCATTAATTATAGGAGTTATTTATGCACCTCTCAAAATAAAAATAGGTCAATTTGAAAACTTGGCACAGATTATACAACATTTTTCCATGGGTTATGAATTAAGTCTAACAGGGGTTTTTAATGCAGCATGGGGTAAACAGCATGGTCTAACACCGGAGAGTAGTCTTAAAGGACTTGATGTTACTCAAAAAATTCTTACTCCAATTAGGAAATCCTCACTACTCAGTACAGGAAATATATTGGACCTGTTGTTTGTAACTGCAAGAATCAGGGCCATAGATATAAAAGTAAACCAACCTATTTTGGGAGGCCACTGTACAATAAGCTGTATATTCAAAATTGACAAATGTATTTGGGATCCCCGGGGACATATTCCAGTAAAAAATAAACATAGAAATTTCAAAAGTTATAATAAAGAAATATTTTTGGTTAGACTAGCTTCTATTAAATGGGATATATTGTTTTTAATGCCTTCACTTGAGCTAGCAATTCAAGAGTTTACCAAATGGTTTAGTGAAATTTGCAATGAAATGGCCCCCTTTAAAACTTGCATGCAAAGAAAATCACATCTTCCCTGGATATCAGAAAAAGTAAAGAAACAAATCAGGGTAAAAAATAAGCTTAGGAAAAAAGCAGGAAAATAATTAAACACAGCTGATTGGGATAATTATAAAAAGGCTAGAAATGATTTAAGGTTTCAAATTAAAAAATGAAAACAAAAGTATTACGAAACAAAAACCTCAGAAACCACAGATATTAAAAAATTCTGGTCATTGATAAAATAATTTGATACCTCAGTGACTCATAAATCTCCTATCCAAATGATAAGTAATGGTATTATTCAATCTCCTAAACAATCAGCAAATATATTGAATAATTATTTTGTAAATTTGCCTGACCTAGACGTCCCGGCTCCAATTTCTACAAATGTAAACCCTAAAAAGGTTAATCTTGGGACCCCTAAATTTAGGTTTAAATGTGTAACCTGTAGACAAGTAAAGGATATAATAAATAAACTGAAAGCGAGAAAAGCTTTCGGTTTAGATTGAATAGAAAATTGTTTCCTTAAAGACTCCATTCAAATAATTGCCCCAGTATTAACCAGACTGTTTAATTGGAATCTGATGGAAGGTATCGTTCTCCAGGAATGGAAATGTGCAAAAATTATTCCAGTTTATAAGGGTGGGGGAGATATCTTTGAACCAACAAACTATAGACCCATTGCTTTGTTATCTGGGATTGCTAAGGTATTTGAACGTTTAGTGCTGGTCCAACTTACTGAATATTTAGAAAAATATTCCTTATTAACTGGGTACCAGTCTGGATTTCACAAGGGCTATTCCACGGGCACTGCACTATGGGCATTGGTAGATATAATAGCTTCAAAGATGGAGGATGACCAGTCGGTGGGTGCAGTGTTCGTGGATTGATCTAAGGCCTTTGCTACTGTGGCTTATGAGATACTGGGGGAGCGACTGATTGATGTTGGATTGTCTAGGGATTCATGTGGTTGGTTCATTTCTTATTTGCAAGGTAGAACCCAACAGGTGTTTATTAATGGTTATCTGTCTGACAAAGATATGGTTCTAAGAGGGGTGCCTCAAGGCTCCATTTTGGGGCCAACATTGTTTTTAATATATATAAATCACTTGGTGGACATTGTAAAATATATATATATATGATATATGCCTATACGCTGATGACACCTTGTTGATTGCTAGTGGGAAAAATACCAAGATTATGGAAGTAAAATTACAGGCAGAATTTGGAGAATTATGTACATGGTTGACAAATTCAGGACTGGTACTAAATAGTAAAAAAAAAACAAAATTCATACTATTCAATAAAGATGGTAAAAATTGGAAAAATGAACATGTAGTGGAGATAAAAACTATAAAAAATGAAATTCTATCTCAAGTATCTCAAGTTTCAGAATATAAATAACTAGGTGTATGGGTAGATCAAACATTAAGATTTGACTACCATATACCATATGACCACCATATAATTGACACAATTTCAAAAATAAACAAAAGATTGGGGGCGTTTAAGTGCTCAAGTTTTTGCATGAACAAACACATGAGAAAAATTATAGTAAATCAACTTCTCATTCCAGTACTTGAGTATGGGAATGACGTAGGTGGTTTTGCCACTAAAAATATGTTGACAAAAATTGACATAATGTACAAACACTTGGCCCGATTTATCCTTAGGAAGGATTTTCATGCTCATCATTGTGAAATGTACGAGGAACTTGGGTGGTTTCCACAAGATATTAAGAGGAAATTAGTTTGGGCAGTACAGACTTATAGAGTTCTGAATTTAAAGTGACCAAGTTATCTTTATGATAAACTGGAAAATAAATCATACCATCAAAATAAAAGTATAAATCTGAGAGAATTTGTATATCCCAAGTTTAAAAATAAATATAGTGATATGAGATTTCCACAAGTTGCTATTGGATTGTGGAACTCAATGAAGTCTGTGACTCATAAAATACATAGAGATGTAAAATATTTTATAACAGATATAAAATTAGAATTTACTGTTTGTTGCAAGTGTTATGGTTAGATAAGCAGGGCTGAACATTTGTATTTATTGGGTACTATCAACTAGGATTTTGGGTTTGGTAATGAATGTGTTTGAAGTAGGTTAAAACAAGGGGATACTGATGTATATAATGTTTCATGCACTTCATGACTGTAGTATGTTAAGTATTGTTGATTATTTGTATTAGTAAATGTAAAATGGTATAAGTATGTAAAATGGTACTGTATTTATATGTATTGTTATATGGATGTTGATTTTGAAACTTCTTTCTGCATGACCATCTTGTAAACAGGACTTTCTCCTAATGATGTATAAATCCACCAGTTTACTGTCTTAAAAGAAAGATTTTGACTACTACTACTTACTACTACCATACAGAATTTTAAATGATGAATATCCTGTTGATGCCTGTGGCATTTCCCTGTAAGCAAAAAGTTAGGTAAGGCAAGTATTGGTCCCAGTCTTTCCTTTCCCCTTTTACAAACCTTTTAACATGCATTTTAGGGTTTGGTTAAAACATTCAACAAGACTATCTGTCTGAGGGTGATGGGGGAGGTTCTTATGGCAGTGATACCTAGTAGTCTGTACAGTTTGTTGAGAGGTCTAAACCTCACTTTCAGATTCTTGACAATATTTGGAATGCAAGTAATCACAGAGGCATTGCATTAGAGTAATAAACAAGTTTATTACTACCAAGGAATAAATCACAGTTGCCCTAAGCAGTTCTTACCAATATGAACCGGGAGCCAGTGCTAAGCGTTCCCTACACCTTGAGGTTTCTCTGTAGTCTCTTGGGGTCTCTCGGGTCTCTGAGGCGTACAGCTTGTGCATTACATTATATACCTATGATAATTACTATGGTTACCAAAAGATAGAAACATTTCTAGTTACAGAGATGAGCCCTATTGGCTAAATTAGAGGTGGCTCCATGATCTAAGATAACATTATACAATTCTGTAAAGTTATCAATTTGAGAACAAAAGAGTTCTTATACAGGGTCTTACATAACTCAGTGTAGTAGTACAAATCACCAAAAGATGGCAATGCCGTCTTACATATTATAATTACTTCAAGGACACAGGTGTCTTGGCATCTGACTAGTAAGAAATACACAGAAAATACATGGCAGAATATATGTGTATTAGCAAGCAAAGTGTATTACAACAATATGCATTCATCTCCTGACATCTACTCTTATATGATAGATGCCCTTAGCCCTAAATATTAGTATAACCTATACCTAAGTGTTAGCTGTCTACGGTGTACCTCTGAGGGTACCAATTAGGGTGCAGGGACCTCGTGTAACAAGTTCCTTAAGTAATGCAGCACCAAAATTACTACCCTGATCAGCAATAATTTCTTTAGATATGCCTACACTGCTGAACATTTTTGCAAGCTCTGCTGCAACTTTTGAAGCTGTGACAGTACACATTGGAACTGCTTCTGGGTATCAAGTAGCATAGTCACATACTACCAGGATAAATCTATTACCCTTTTTACTTTTGTCTAAAGGACCAACCACATCCATTGCAATTCTCTCAGTAGGCACATCTATCAAGGGTAGGGGCACCAGGGGAATCTTGTCTTTCCTAGTGACTGGGGCTACTTTCTGACACTCAGCACAGGAATTACAATAGGTAGCAACATCTTCATGAATTCCAGGCCAGTAAAAGCTATACAGCAATCTGTCAAGAGTGTGATCCCTCCCTGAGTGACCAGCCATAGGACTATCATGTGCTGTCTGTAACAACTCTGTTCTATACTTCTGTGGTATAACTAATTGTTCTGTCTGTTCCTGTGTCTGAGGTTTAACCCAAACTCTGTACAGTAACCCATTACATTTTTTTAAACTTTGGTCCACTCTGTTTTGGTTTCACCCCCAGCTGCTTAAAATAACCCTGGAGAGAAGCATTAGTAGCTTGTTCTGAAAGAAAATCACAATCAGTGATCAGTTTAGCTTCAGCATTTTCATTTTTTAATGCTTTATGTCCATCAGTCATTTATTGCCACAGTTTCTTCTGGCATCATCTTTCTTGCCTGGATTTCTGGATCTTGGAGCTGTGCTCAAACAAGTACAAATCAAAATCAATGAAAAGAAAAGAGTCCCCACCATCTGAAATTTTCTTTGCCTGAGCTCTTGTCACCACAGCTGCTGAAACATCAGGATTTACTCCTTCTTTGATTAACTCAAGAAATCCTGGAAAGTCATTTCCAATAATCACAGGTACAGGTAACTTAGGTACTGCCCCCACTTTCCTTTGGTGCGACACACCCTTAATGGTCAAAGTCACTTGGGCAGTGAGATAATTTTGAATGTCCCCTTGGGTGCAGATGACACCAGTACCTGGTCCTTTTGCACAGTGTTTTCCCAGCACCTCAATGTGCACTAGGGTCTGTCTGCTTCCTGAATCAATGAGTCCCTTTACAGTCTTATCCCCCACCTTCACATCTGTTATGTACTTGCCCCAATTTGCCAAGGACAAATCTGGTCCAGTGCCACTCTCAGTTCTATGGTAGTTTCTTGCACTATGAACTGGCTTATTACAGTTATAGCAGATAACATCTCTGGGCACAGATTTGTTACCTCCACCAGAGTTATCATCAGACTTGGAGTTTAAATGGGAAAAATAGTGTCTTACCAGTGCTTGGCTGTTACCTCACTGCCGTGGCATCTTTCTGGCCATTTGGCAGTCCTCAGCCAAAGAAACAGCCTTTTCTCCCACCCTCTGGTCAGTGTTTCTTTATCCAAAGCTGCACATCTGTAGGCAGAATGTTGATGAATTACTCCATGGCAAATGTGTCGATGATCTGTGGAACTGTTTTTCTCTCTGGTTGGAGCCATTTTATCAGGAATTCTCTGAGTCAGGTGAAGGCTTCTCAGGGATTGTCGACTGAGTTGTACTTCAGAGATTAAAATCTCTGCCTGTAGGTCTCTCCTGATATGTCATACCTTTTCAAGATTTTGCTTTTTACCAGGTCATAGTTTTCTTACTGTGCAGTGTCCATGTTACTGTATGCAAGTTGGGCTTTCCCTGTCAGGTAGGGTACCAGTCTGATTGTCCATTGCTGCTTTGGCCATTGCCAGGCTGTGGCAGCTCTTTCAAAAGTTGTCAGGTATGCCTCTATTGCCTCTATATCATCCGAGGGGCACAACTTTGTAAGTTTAATGGCTTTTAAGTTGCTTGCATTTTGTTGCTCATCTGGATCTGTGCCAGAGCCTCTGTCTTTGATAGCTTGCAAGGCATCCAGCCATCGCTGCTCCTGTCGCTGCATCTCTTCTCTCATCTGCTGCTCCTGTCCCTGTATCTATGCTGTCCTTTGTGCTTCCAAACATTGAATCTCTTTTTCTCTCCTCTTTTCCATCTCTTTTTGTTGTATAGCCCACCATTTGAAAAAGTCCATCAGGCTTTTAGGTTCTGTCATTGCCTGTTCTTTTTTCATAACTTGTGTTGGCTGTACAATCTCAGCTTGGACTTATGTCTCTGCTAGTTTGGCTGCCATTCTCCTCGTAACCACTCCTGGACTTGCTGCTGCAGAATCCATACCTTTCTGTACACTTCCCTGGTACTAGGTCCAGTACCCATGCATAAATCTCCTAGCTTATAGAGTATGCATGGCATAAATACCACTTAGGCTAACACCATCTGTCATCAAGGCACAGGTCAGGAAGCATAGGAAAACCAGGAGCAGTTGTAGAATTCACCAAAAATATTTATTTACAAAGGCAGAGTAATCAGAAGATGCATCTGAATTTTCCTTCAATCTCTGTGTCCCTTTTTCAAGCAATTGCAGCTCAGCTCTCTTATAAGTCCTTCCAACCCCCTTCTTAACAAGCATCCTGTTTTTTCTAAAGTGTTCTAGTACATTTCAGGCTGGTGCTGGCAGGAACACAATGTCCCAGAACAAAGGCCCCATCTCCAGTGCTATTGCAAAAGACTTAAAAATTGCACTAAGGTAACCTCTTGAGTTTCCAATAGCTTTTTGCAATCATCTCAAAATATAATTATATACATTTCAACAGTAACACTATATATTTTCTAAACAAAGGGATCCCAGTATCAGTTACATTTCCACATAATGATCTGCATAAATTTTTATACCAGCAGATATGCAAGGGAGGAAAAACAGACAGCAAGGGAGGGCTGAGAGACAGTGAGAGGCAAAGAACTGCAAGACTGTCAGTGTGAACAAATCCCAAGTCTCACAGGAAAATTTGGTTGTGCAACCAGACAAACAAGAGACAGGAAATGAATAGAACAGATCCTTGCATTTAAACACTTTCTCCATAACAACTGGGACAAGGTCCTTTTCCACCCTGTCACACTCACCCAGTGCCTAAGATATAAAAAGAGACTCCAGGAGGGATCAAGCTCCAAAAAAACTCATATGAACTATCACATGCTATTGGAGGCAATGAGACCCACTCACCAGATAAAGTTTTGGTGTATTTTATTTTGAACCACTATATCAGTTAGATCTACATTTTGTAGTGACCTCACCACATCTTCAGGATCTACATCAACAAAGCAATACTGTTATATTGTATAATTTCACAGAAAGGATAGAAGGGGGTAGTTACCCATATCAGGCAGACTAGATGGATCTTGCAGTCCCCTTCTGCCATCAATTTCTATGTGTCTATGTTATTTTATTCTTATACATTATTGCACTGTAATTTATTGACTAAACATTGGGGACAAGACCAGAATCATGTCCTTATTATTTATATATTTTTCTGCATTTTGTAACAATTGATTTCAATTTTAAAACTAAAAAACTTAAATCTGTGTATTTGTTACCCCATGTCATCACAACAAATAGCATAAACTACTTTCTTATTTTACTTAAACAACAGGTCAAATAGCAATGCCCACCTGTATATTGAGGTCCTGTTCATTTTTATCCAGTTTGTTAAAATTATAATTTCTTTATTCCACTGTAACAAAAATTCAAAACATGAATATAGCATTCAATTGTATTTTTCTTTTGTTACATGTCTACTCTTGATGACTTAAAAATAAGTAAAAAGCTTATAGTCTTAAAGTTACCTCCCATTAGGGTGCTGTGCTTTTTATGGTTTGTGGTGCCTGTTCAAGTTTACTACTTGTTTTTTAAGAGAAGTGTCTTGCTTCTTCTTGGACCACACCAGTGTAATATTAAAAGCTAATCTGTTACAGTTTTTTACTTTGTACGTTCAATGCTTCTCTATAAGCCTTATTCTTGTTTTATAATTCTCTCTCTCTCTTTACCCTGTTTCTCAATTTTAATCTCTAGTTAGTTCTCCTTTGGTGTTACTTTCTTTACTGTGGTGCATTAGTAAAACATTATCATTCCGCGTCTGTTGTTAAGTGTTAACATATACTGCCCAACTTCTTATTTTAGTACATTCCACCTTGAGTTGTCATTTAAAGTGCAATTTTTAGTATACTTGTAAGTTTAAGTAACTTCTTAACCTGTTTTGGCTGTCTTAAAATGTTTCAGTGTGGCTGCCATTGTTTCTCTCTGTTTATCTTTTTATACTTAATGGTCACTATGGTAACAGGCAGAAACATTCCATTTTTCAGGCATATTCATATCTCTTCCAAGTGTTTCTACTTTTACCATATATTACTGACAACATTTTTTACTGGCAACATTTTTTAATCCTATCTTAAAGGATGTTAAAAACAGGAAAACAAGGTTTATAATAACTGGCTATGATCAATATCAACTTGTTTTCAGGCTTGTTCAAAAGTCATATCAACTCGCAGGTTGATACGAAAAAACTCATATCAACCTGTGAGTTGATACAACTTCTACATCCTCCTGCTGAGAATCATAAAAAAATCAGCTTACAGGCAGCACAAGACACTTCTATAATGGCAAAAACACAAAGGCAGTTCGTCCATCAAACAACAGCACAAATAAACCAGGGAGACTCCCCATCTAAAGAGATAGCACAATAAAACTATTGTAAAAGCATAAAATCCACAGCTAACATCATAAACTGCAATCACAAACCAAGAAACTGTTTCTCTGAAACACATACTTTCACCACTATCCCTTTCTCTATTCCCAGGTTGGACAACCTTTCACCTCGGATCTCAGGAAGCAACGCTCTAGGATTTCTACAAGTCACAAGTTATTTTTAGTTAAAAAAAATGTAGTTCACTAAAGAATAGTACATTAATTTGTTAAAAACAGTAAGTTGTCTCCTGCTGATCTTATCGGTAGATTTATATTTCGCAGTCTAATGAACTTTGCCCTTTGCCCTTGTATTGAAACTATCCCGAGACATCTGGTAGATGCAACCTCGAAACGAAGATTAAAAAAGGTACCAAATTTACATGTAATTGCATTCTGTTCACTTCTCTCTTAGTAAAATATGTACTGAAATAATAAACGCTGCATATGGAGTTATGTAAGAGCCGTTTGTTTTATGTAGTGATGCGAGAGGTTTTTATTTTCTTTAGCACGTCATTTGAACATACCTGATATTGACCATAGCCTGTTATTATATAAAATAAAGCATATGAAGGGTGGTTAACATGGAGTTTTTTACACACCCTCAATGTGTGATAATATAAAAACCTCTCGAGCTACGCTCTCAAGGTTTTTATATTATCACACATCTTGGGTGTTTAAAAAAACTCCATATCAACCACCTGCATATGCATTATTCTATATGTTTCATCTTTTTCTCTGCTGTGTTCCAAATTGACTACTGACTTTGGCTGCTGAGTTTGGCAAACACCACTGTGCTATTCTGTTGAATTGATATCAAAGGGTACAGCACCCCAGTCTTTTTTATACAGTGTGAAAGGTACTTAAACAGAGCATGTATTTAAACATTCTAATGGACCTGAATCAAGAGACTGAATCAGGACATAAGGGCTGCACTAGGATTGTAGAACCCTCCATCCTGACCCACTGAGTCATAACATTTTTGTGGCTATTAGGTGGCCACTGACACGCACCCTCCCAAAAAAGGACAAAAGGCACATGTCAAGTAAATAGAGTAAACAAAAAACTAAGTCCTCAGAAAATGGGACTGAGCATGCCTGAAAAAAGATCAAAAGGTGCATGTCAAATACAAAGAGTAAAACACTAAGTCCTTAGAAAATGGGACCAAGCATGCCTGAAAAAAATGGAATGTTCCTGCCTGGTACTACAGCAACCACAAAGTATAAGAAGATCAACAGAGAGAAACAATGGCGGCCACACTGACACATTTTAAGACACTAGAAACTGAGTAAGAACTTGCTTACACTTACAAGTATACTAAAAAAATTATTTTAAATGACAACACAAGGTGGAATGTACTGAAATAAGATATTGGGTAGTATGTGTTTACACTTAACAACAGAAGAAGAATGATAATATTTTACTAATGCACCACAGTAAAGAAAGTAACAATGAAGGAGAACTAGCTAGAGATTAAAATTGAGAAACAGCAAAGAGAGGGAGAATTATAAAACAAGAATAAGGCTTATAGAGAAGCACTAAACAGTTGACACTGGTGAAATGTTACTATTTGTTACATACAAAGTGAAAAACTGTAACAGATGAGCTTTTAATATTACACAGGTGTGGTCCAAGAAGAAGCAAGACACTTCTCTTAAAAAACAAGTAGTAAGCTTGAAAAGACACCACAAACCATAAAAATCACAGCACCTTAACAGGAAATGACTATAAGCTTTTTACTTTTTTGGGGGGTCGACAAGAGTAGATATGTAAAAAAATACTGTTGAATGCTGTATACCCATTCTGAATTTTTGTTACAGTGGGATAAAGAAAGAATAATATAAAACTGGATAAAAATGAACAAAACCACAATATAAAGGTGGGCATTGCTATCTGACCTGTTGTTTACATAAAATAATAGAGTAATTTATGCAATTCGTTGTGATGACATGGGGTAAAAAATACCAATATTTAAGTTTTTTAGTTATAAAATTAAAATCAATTGTTAAAAAATACAGAAAAATGTATAAATAATAAGGACACAATTCTGGTCTTGTCCCCAACATTTAGTCAATAAATTGCAGTTTAAATAATGTATACGAATAAAATAACAATATTGGTTTGTTGATGTAGATCCTGAAGATGTAGTGAGGTCACTACGAAATGTAGATCTAACGATATGGTGGTTCAAAATAAAAATCACTAAAACTTTATCCAGTGAGTGGATCTTGTTGTCTCCAATAGTGTGTGGAACATCTGAGTCTATCATATCATACATTACCTTCATGGAAGTTGTGGTAGCTGAGAGCTCATGAGCAGTGATGAACCATCTAACCAAGGCTCCTGGTTTCAAATTGAAAACCACTATACCCCCTTTTACTTTACTATCACAGTTTATTGTTTGTCCAGACTTTTCTGAATTTATTTCTAGACCGAGCTACAGCATGATTTCCTTGCACAAACTGCTCATGAACTTTGAGGACACAATCTGGCAGAAGCTTCATATCACTGATGTACACAGATTTCCGGTGGGCATAGTTGGTGTACTGAAAGGCAAAAAATAATGGTAGCATCTTTACAACAGTCGCATGATGCAGGTCCCAGTTGTTTTCATGTTCTGCTCTAATGAATCATATTAGAATGTTAACCATTTTGATGCAATCATCCCAGAATGCAAATGTTTCAGAAGTTGCTTTTCCAAAATTGCAGAATCTGTGCAATGCATACTGTACATTCTTGAGCGCATCACTGAGCTGGGAAAGTGTTGCTGTTAGGCTTCCTGCATCATTGTTAGATACCACATTTTGTCATTCCTGGAGCTTGTTGTTGATGATGCCTACATCACACTCAATCTCATTGTCTTGTACCTAGTTACAAAATGCCTGCCACCTCAGTCCGGACAGAGCCTCCATTACAAGCTTGTAGGCCCCGACTCCACAGTTGTAGGATTTGCCTTTAAGTAATTGCTTGCTGTGTTGCTAATATACACTTGCAATTCTATGAGGATGTCTTCCAGACAGCTCTCTTCATACTTCTTTCTAATTACAGCCAGAAATGTCTGTGCTATGTGGAAACCACCCATTCTCAAGACTGTTTTCTGAAATTCCTCCAGACACCTCCACTGAATCTCTTTGGCCTTACAATATATAGCCTCGTCAAATGTCAAGACACTGTAATCTTGGCCAAGCATCCTAGACATCTTGCAGATGTTCTTCATTATAGTGAAAACTGTACTCCATTCAGTAGGTGAAGCTGACAGCATTGGACAGTACCCAACAGATGTTACTGTTGCTATGGTAGGTGAAATCATCACATTAAAAGCTGTCCATCCTGGTACTTGCTGAGCATTCACCTTTTCAAACTCAACCTCAAATAGCTTGGTTGAGCAGCGTCATAGAACTACCCATTGCAAATCAAGGTTGGCAGCTTGCCATGAAGCCTCAACATCGGTAAACCAGTTATTTTTTACTTTTCTGACAAGATTTGGTGTAGGGTGTCTGCCATGAAGATTGTACTCCAGAATGACTTGGCACATTGCAGGAGTTTCAAGTGATAATGTTTGCAGTGCTATTTTCTCTGTTTGAGCCTGAGCTGCCACTGTGCCAAAGCTGCCTTTTGGAACTGTGGCAGTCTGACACTGTTATACTACCATAGTTTTGGCATGGGTTGTGTGCTTTCCCTCTAACATTTCCTAATTTATATTGTTATTGTCAGCAGCAAACTGAGAAAAAAAAAACTTGCTGTATGTTTGATGGAATTATGATATTGTCCCTGGCAGTTTTTTCATGCTGATCCATTGCAATAGCTGTGTCAGTTCTCTCTGGGGCTTCATAACTGACACAGTGTGCTAGCTTGTGCACCATTGTTACTACCTGTTTAGAGCCTGTCATATTGCATATGGACATTGCAAGCCCAACATGTTTAGGTGTACACTTGGCACCTCTGGATACTATATGAATGAAGTTCTGACCAACTGATAATATCCGTCTGTGGAGGGTCCTGTTAGTGGCTGTTACTAAAGGACTGCCATCTTCAATAGGTTCATCACCAACATCCACTTGGAATACCCATTTCAGGAACCTATACACATTCTCAGGAATCATGTCTAATGCTTGTTCTAAATAATAGTGGAATTATCTATTTGATTAATATGCAGTTATTCACAAATTTTGAGTTCATTATGGAGGACCTGTGCTGCATGAAACAGCATAGATGCGGTTGAATATTTCTCTTTATTTTCAGAAGTAAGGAGAGGGTTTTCCTCTTCATACTGTTGCTTTGAATGCAACAGGGAAGCTATGTTGATGCCATCTTCCAAAGACACAGCGCTTCTATACACAAGCTCTGGTTTACTTGGGTCATGCTGCATTTGAAAAATGATTTGGTCACTAAAATAGTATGTCAGACTCTTCTTTAGCTTCCTTCTTTGATAACTCTCACTGCTAGGAACTTTGCCTTTCAGAATATCCTGGTATCTCTGTAACAGGTAAGACATGGATAAGGCTTTTTTACTGATAACAAGGTCATTCTCAATTTCAGAAATCAGTTCAGTGAAATATGCTTTATACACAGACTCATCTTCCTTGTCACTGGATAGTGAAAATTTGTTCTGTATGTTTCTTTTGCTGGTGAAAGTGCTACAGCAGTCTTTGTGGTACTTTGCTTCAAAAGCAATTAAGTCCTGTACAGCTATTTGCTTTAAGACTGTGTCATCTTCTCTGGCTTCAGCCACATCAAGCAGAGTTTCTTGCATTCTGAAGATTACAATCTGTGGTAGATTTTTGTCTTTTTTGTGATACACCTTCTGGCATATTATACACAAATTCCAGTTAACAGGCTGATGAGTCAATCACCTACTCTGTGAGCTTAAACACTGACCAGTATCAGTAGAACAGCCAGGACTTGAGCTTTTTCCTCAACCTTCAGAATGCTTCAGGTTTGTTTTGCTGGTGTAGGACTGATGACACTGTGCATGATAATGTATTGCAGGCAAAGCTAATAATGTGTCAATGTCTAATGGCTGCAATCACTGATAAACATGGTCTTTTTTAACAAGGCATGAATTATAAAATGTCTTTAGTCCTCCAGGGATTGCAGTCCTCAGGTGTTCCTGTGTTGTTATTTGGCAGATGATACACTTGGACCAGTCACTTGTCAGGTGTTTTTTTTTTTTTTTTGGTGAGGAGGGTCACAGTCTCAGCAGAGTCTTCAGCCATTTTGTTGCCTCTCAGTTGTTGCTATTACCTGAATAAAAGAGAAATGCTATCAGAAATATTTTCATTAGTACATTATTCATCTTGTAAAATTATAAAAAGAAAACACAATTTGTCCATGTTTTATAGCTGTAAAACATGATGTTGAAAAAAGCTATTTTTTTTTATAAATGATATAGCGTAAATGGTTCATAAATTATACATATAGACAAAACAACAAGCAGAGAACATATTTAAAGTAAATTTGCCATAACCAATATAGGATGAAAACACTGTAAATTATACACATGTTAAAGCAGAGTCATTATTTTGACTTTTTCAAGAAATTTGTGAAGACAATTTGACATGGTTTAGAAAAACATCCATATTTCTCAAAGTTACCACTATATAATACCACATCCCCACTAAAATCACTCTTGGGGTTCATCCCTTCATAAAAAAGTGTTAAACCTTTTCTGTAGGAGGGGGTGCTACCGATTTCAAATTTAGGCAGGGTTTTCCATTTGGGCCCCCAGACTATTCAACATGGTCTGCATCAGTCTTGCCACCTTTTCTGGTTATTTGGAAAAGGAGGAAACTCTTTCCCAGAGAACCACTGATGTAAACTGTCAAACTGCAAGTTTCAATCAGTGGCCACTTTTGAAAGTGATCAGGGGCTTCAATGGAGAGAAAAAATATGTAAAGCACACAGAATTAAATAAAAACAAATAAATTGTTAATGCATCAAAGTCCTTTAGTCCATTTGTAGGCACCTCTCTGGGCTGAGGGAGGAGGTTTCCAGGCTTTAAGCACAGCTGGCTGCTGTCAGGAGTACTGGAGATCTTTTCCCCCACCCAGGGACCACTATACTACCAGCTACTGCCACAGAGGGTACTCAGTCAGAGGCCTGGATGGACTACGGTGGTCTCAGGGAGGTTGAAGAAGGTGGCACTCAAGCACTCCCCCCACCCTGTACAACTAAAGGACAAATATGATGTTCTCAAGGAGAAGGAGAGCCCTGAAAGGGAACCCAAGGTTGTGACCAGGGGTGAAGGGCAGACCCACCAGGAGGGGGCACATGGGACAGGGCCAGAGAATCCCAGGGGAGAAGGAATCTTCTCCTAGTGAGGGATTCAATAGTTTGTGGTATGGTGATAAGATCAAGCATCAGGAGGAGAGGGAAGTTATGTGTCTCCCAGGAGGCACAGCTCTGAGGGAGGGGTAGCAGATCCCAGTTAAAGAAAAATGGGTCTGACTGTGGGGGTGGATGTGGCAGTTACACCACAGGGGGGATGAAAGGGGGGTTCAGGGTGAAGGATAGGGATGCATTGAGGATGAGGAAGCTCCAGGTGGGAAGGGGGAAAAGTCAGGTACAGAGAGTGTTAGGGGAAGGGGCAGAACTGGGGAGGTGGCTGGGGGTGGAGCTGAGGGTACAGACAAGGATGCAAATGTGCAGGGTAGGGTGGCCTCTTGGGGTAGGCACAAAGAGAGTTTAGGAGGAAATGTGCTAGTGCTGGGTGATTCCATACTAAAAGGGGTCAGATGGGGGAGCAAAGGGGAATGACATAGTTGTATATGGGTAGAGTCTGTACCTGGGTTGACAGCAGATAAAGCAGGACAGGCTATTCTCAAGTGTGCAAAGAAAGGAAGGCATAAACCACATGTGGTGGTGTACGTGGGTATAAATGACTTGGTAGGGGTAATGGTAGAGGTGGTTAGGGAGAGGTTCATGGAACTGGGTAAGTTGAGTGAGGAGGTAAGGAGCTCAGTGGCCTTTTCTGAGGTACTCCCAGTGCCCAGGGCAAGTACAGCAAGGAAGGGTAGGATAGATGAATTCAACAGTTGGCTGGTAAATTGGTGTCAATCCAAGGGGTACAGGTTAGTGGGAGGTTGGGGCAGGGTCTGGGACAACAGGGATCTATACGCAAGGGACAGATTACATTTGAGCAGGGAAGGGAAGGGGTACTAAAACAGAGGTTAGAAGAATACATAGAAACAAAGGTTAATTTAAACTAGGTTGGGGTGAGTGTGTAGCTGAAGGAAAGGCTCTCTGTAGAGGGGAAACAAACAAGCCTACCCCCCATATAAACTGTGTTGGAAGCAGGGAAGGCTCAAAGGGCAGGGCTAAGAAGCATGGGAAATTGGATAAGGAGTGTAAGGGAATATCTTGGAGGGTTGTTTCCTTGAATGCAAGGAGTCTGAGGAACAAAACAGCAGAACTACAGGCTCTGTTGGCAATGGGGATGGGGGACATAGCTGCCATCACAGAAACATGGGCCAACCAATAGCAGGGCTGGGGGACCTGATGATCTCAGGGTGTAGGATTTACAGAAAGGATGGGGCAAAGGGAAAGGGGGAAGGGGAGTGTAATGGAAGGGATAAGGTGTGCAAGGGAAGGGTGGAGGAGGGTAGGACATAGGCCTTGTGGATGCAATTCCAAGACACGAGGAATAGGATTCTCAGGGTGGGGGTGGTATACAGGTCACCGACTCATAGGGGAAGACCTGGACAAGGAGCTGGCAGAGAACATTAGGACAGTGTGTGGGAAAGGTAGCACAGTGATTGTGGGGGACTCAGTCTACCAGGAGTGGATTGGGGTACCCCAGCCACCTCGAGCGCTAGGGAGCAAATACTCCTGGATGCCTTCCAGGACTGCTTCCTGGCACAGATGATTACTGAGCTGATTAGGCTGGGGAATACACTGGCTCTAGATCTGGCAAATGGGGAGGCTGTAAGGGAGGTGGGGGAAGAGGACCCACTTACTGGGACTGACCACCACTCGGTGTAGTTCACACTTAATATGACCAAAGAAGTAGTGGGTACAGGGACCAGGTGGTGGACTTCAGGCAGGCTGACTTTGGTAGGATGGGTGAAATCTTGAAGGGGCATCTGGAAGGAATGCAGCCACACTGGGATGTGAATCAGAAATGGAAAAGAATCTAATTGGGGATATTGGAGGCTACTGAGACATGTACCAGATTGCAAAGCAAAAAGGGAAAGGCTAAAAAACCAAGCTGGTTAAGTAGAGGGGTAAGTAGAAGGGATCTTAGAAATGGTGAGGGCTAAAAAAGCAGTGTTCAAGAAATACAAGAAATACAGGAAGGAGGAGGATAGGGAGGAGTATGTGAAGAGGTCCAAGGAAGTTACCAGGAGAGTCAGAGCAGCTAAGGCCTCTAGGAAATTAAGGCTGGTGCAGGGCATCAGGGATGGGGAAAAGGACTTCTTTAGATACATATGGGAGAGAAGGAGCTGCAAAGACCAGATAATGAGGATCAGCAAGGATCGGGGGTGGTGGGCAGAGAAAGGGGTGGATCAGGCAGAAGCACTGAATGAGTACTTCTGTTCTGTATTCATGAGGAAGAAAGGAGGGCAGCTACCACAGGGGGTGGGCAGGGTGGGTGAGGGAGAGGGGGTAATGGATGGGGTGATCACTGAGGGAAGGGTCTTTGAGGGATTAAGGGCTCTGAGGGTGGATAAGGCACCAGGACCAGATGACATACACCCCAGAGTGTTGAAGGAAATGGCCAAGATCCTGGCTGGACCACTGGTGAAACTATTCAATACCTCCCTGGACACAGGGTGCATACTGCATGACTGGAGGATGGCCCATGTGGTACCCATCCATAAAAGTGGACCAAAGGATGAGCCAGGTAATTACAGGCTGGTAAGCTAAACTTCCATCATGGGGAAGCTGATGGAGACAATACTTAAGGAAAGGCTGGTGACCTTTATGGAAGACAGTGAGTTCCAGGACAGTCGCCAGCATGGGTTTGTCTCCGGAAAATTCTGCCAGATGAACCTAGTTGCATATTTTGACTGGGTCATGAGGGAATTGGACAAGGGTCATGTGGTGGATGTCATATATTTGGACTTCAGTAAGACCTTCAATTTGGTGCCACATGGGAGGTTGGGAGGGAAGTTGAGATACTTGGGGGTGGGGACTAAGATGGTTAAATGGACTGAGAATTGACTGCAGGGGAGACAGCAGAGAGTAGTGGTTGGGGGAACTCTTATCTCCAAGGGCTGTGATGAGCGGGGTGTTGCAGGGATCAGTACTGTGGCCAGAGCTGTTTGGAATATTCATAGTAGATATCTCATATGGTGTTAGGAATAAGATCAGTCTATTCGCTGACAAAACCAAATGGGGGTGGTGATGGTGGATGATATAGCAAGTTGGCAGGGGCTGCAGGAGGACCTGATCAAACTGGTGGAGTGGTCAGAAGCGTGGCAGTTGGGGTTCAATGTGAAAAAGTGCAAAGTCCTGCACTTTGGAGCAAAGAACCCAGGGAGGGGTTACCAGCTGGGAGGAGTGCAGCTAGGGTCCACTGAGGAGGAGAAGGATCTAGGGGTGGTTGTAATGGGGAAGATGAGCAACACAGAGCAGTGTAGGAGGGCGACAGTGAAAGCCAACAGGGTGTTGGGTTGTATCATGAGAGGGATCTTCAGGAGCAGGGAAGTGATCCTGCCTCTCTACAGGGCACTGGTCAGGCTGCACCTGGAGTACTGTGTGCAATTCTGACATCCATATCTGGAGATGGATATGAAATTATTGAAAAGGGTACAATGCAGGGCTACAAGGATGATCCAGGGATTGGCGGACAGACCATGCGAGAAAAGGCTGAGAGAGTTGAACATGTACTCCTTGAAGGAGCGAAGGGACTGAGGGGATATGATTGAGACCTTTAAGTACATAAAGGGGATAAACAAGGCAGGCACTGAAGGGATACACAGGCTGAGGAGAGGGAGGGACATAAGAGGGCATGACCTTAGAATGGTGGGAGTAAGATTTAGGATGGAAATGAGGTGACACTTTTTCACAGAGAGGGTAATGGCAGAATGGAACACTCTACTGGAGGAGGTGGTAGCCTGTAAGACAGTGGGTAGTTTCAAAAGGGGATGGGACAAGGTGAGAGGGGGTAATTGGGAAGGGGAGGGGGTGGGGCAGCTGCAAAGTGAGGCTGCTAGCTGCACACTCGAGCAGATTCGAAAGACAAGGTGGCCTATTTCTGCTGGCAAATTTGTATGTATGTATGTATGGCCTTTTTTAAAATTAATAGTTAAGAATACAGTTAAAGGACTACGAAGGGGGGGGGGCTCACAGAGCTCACAGCAGAGTGTCTGATCCATCCAGCCTCATTTGATCGAATCCCAGTAAAGTATGTAGGTGACACAACATTTCTGAGTTTATAAATATTCCATCTATTCAAGTGGGTTAATTTTCCTCATTTGAATATCACCACAGTGTTACTGTGTCTGCATATGCTTTTTTCTACCTCCACTTGTTTGCTCCCTTGTTTCCATTTACACTAGCTCTATTAGAATTTCCCAGTTTTTGCAGCTTATTGCCGTGATGCCCAGTTATGCACCAATTCTGGTTTACACAAGGTGCTATCACCTAACAGTCTATGTACTCGGCATCAGTCAGGATACTTCAAGTTTCAAGTTTATTGTTCAGCAAAATGCCATTATAATTGATATGCTACATCTCAAACATAAATATGAAGTACAGTAAATGTCTGCAATAAAAATCCAATACTTTTACATCCTCATATAATATGTATAAAATGGCTGTGCACATAAAATGCATATAAAACCATATATGTATTTACAATTTACATTTCCCATAAATTATTACATTTGTAATTGTATAGTACTCAGAAATCCAGTCAGTTTATGTAGAATACCCAAATCATTTGTATTGAATCAGTAAGTCACCATATTTTCAGGAGGGAGACATCAGTCAGGATAACCAAGCCCCACAAAACTATATATATATATATATATTACAGTGGCGCAGTCGCGCCACTATAGGGTTATGAAGGCACTTCTATGTTAAAGTCAAAATGTGGGTGTTAATAACTTTGCATCCATTCAATGGATTTGCATGAAATTTGGTATGCACAGTGGGGCATGGTAGATCTCTTGATCTGCCAATTTTCTTTTTGGTCGGACTTACAGTTTTTGCACACAAAAATGCTGAAAAATGCAAAATTATCCAGTTTTGAAGACAATTTTGGGGATATTGTCCATGGTGCTGCGCTGCCATCGTGTGGCATGCCACTCTGTGACATGGTTGTTTGAAAGAGCTTCACTGGTCAAACATGCCACTTTTCATTCCGTGAAAAAATATTAAGGCATTCAAAAGTTATAGCACTTTTAAATTCCGATTATAAGTCAATGGAAAAATTTATATGGTTATTTTGCGAACAAAGAATGGGGTTCTGGACATCTGGTCTAGTCTCATGGTTCAAGAATTTGCAGCCTCGTAGTCAAAGAATCTTTGTCCCTGAGAATTCTTTGATCGTGAGGTCCGCCATCTTGTTTTTAAATTCCAACAGTAAAAAATCTAATATCTCGGCTCTGGGGTCACTCCTGAAGTAAAACTTATATGGGTTTTACACAGGAGGCTTCAATCTATCGAGCCATGCCTTTGGTTTGGTCTAAAATAGTCAAAAATAGAGTTATAAGCTTTTAAATTCTTTGATCACGGCTCACTAACGATCTTTGATCGCAAGCTTGCAAATTCTTTGATGCGAGATTCTTTGATCGCGATCTTGCATCACAAGCTAAAAATACAATTTTTTCAGCTCAGGGGTGGCCTAGGAACACAAATTAGGGTGGGTTTTGATCAGGGAGCTCCGTTCTATCGAGGCATGGTAGTGGTTTCATCAAAATCATCCAAAAACTCGCGTTTCACCATTTTTTATTCTTTGATCATGAGCGTGCAATTTCTTTGATCGCAAGCCTGAAAATTCTTTGATCGTGAGATTCTTTGATCGCGATCTTGCATTGCGAGTGAGGGACGAGATGGCCCTTTGAAAAATGAAAATTTCTCAGCTCAGGGGTGGCCTAGGAAGACAAATGAGGGTGGGTGCTGCTCAGGGGGCTTTGTTCTGTCGAACCATGGTGGTGGTGGTTTGCTGCATTGGTCTCAAAATGTTGATCTTCAGCATTTTTTATTCTTTGATCATGAGCCTTCAAATTCTTTGATTGCGAGCCTGCAAATTCTTTGATCGTGAGATTCTTTAATTGTGATCTTGCATTGCGAGCAAGGGATGAGATGACCCTTTGAAAAATGCAAATTTCTCAGCTCAGGGGTGGCCTAGGAAGACAAATGAGGGTGGGTGCTGCTCAGGGGGCTTTGTTCTGTCGAACCATGGTGGTGGTTTGCCGCATTTTTCTCAAAATTTTGATTTTCAGCATTTTTTATTCATTGATCCTGAGCCTGCAAATTCTTTGGTCATGAGCCTGCAAATTCTTTGATCATGAGATTCTTTGGTTGTGATCTTTGATCGCGAGATAGGGACAAGATGGCCAGATTTTCTAATGCATTAGATAGGCCAGTTTTACTAATCTTTAACATTATATATCCCGGAAATGGTTTGGTCTTTTTATTTGGAATTTGAAGGGTGTCTACGACATGTCCTGTAGATGTTAATTATGGTGTTTACATGTCGGACAATATATCTTTGGCAGAGATATTGAATGGTGCACTTTACACTTTGTGGACTGTGTTTTGCATTGTCGTGGTGGCTTGAAATTGATAGGGTATCTAGCCTTAGTGTCATGGATGCAGTTTTCAGTTGTTGTGTCTGTAAAATGTCAACAGGTGAGGAATTGTGCAACTCCGCCGAATGAAAATCTCAAATTTTAACATGTTATATCTCGGACATGGTTTGGTCTTTTAAATTGAAAGTTGGAGGGTGTTGATGGCTAGCACACATTTACAAGTTGGTAGGAGTGCAGGCCCGAACCAACTTCCACAGTATTTTAGTTTTATAGTCTTTCTCAAAAAGTAAGGAAATTCTATGCAAAAAAAACTGTTACTGCATCATTTAGGGCTAAAACAAAAAAAGTAGGGATATGAAAAAACCTTTAGGGTTGCTCCTCCCCCACCCACCAATCATCCCCAGATTGACAGATGACGGGGTGTGTCATTGAGGTTGTGAGGCCTAAATGTCACCTCATTCTTTTTTGCTGTCCCTTCTCAATATGATTACACATGGAATAGGTTGATGTTTAGGTCTCACAACCCCAATGACACACCCCATCATCTGTCAATCTGGGATGATTACGGTGGGGGAAGGAGCAACCCTAAAGATTTTTCATTTCCCAACATTTTTGTTTTAACCCTAAATGATGCATTAATGCAGTTTTTTGCATAGAATGTATATATGTGTGTGTATATATATATATATATATATATATATATATATATATATATGGGATATGCATGGAAGCAAGTGTAATAAATGATTTATCTGCACAAGAACAGTTTGATCTCAGGTAACCTCACAAGTGGCATAAGCCACGAGTGTGGTGTCCGAGGTCAAACTGCTCGAGTGCAGATAAATCATTTATTACACAAGTTTTCCATTGCATATTCCATTTATATAATTCTTTTGTTTTTGCTTTTGTAGGGGGCATTTGTTAGTCAAAAAAGTGAATAAAAATTGAATTTTCTGCCATTTTTTGCTGATTATAGAAAATCTAAAAGGAATCTAGAAACAAAAAATCTCATTTTGTAGATATTTTTATGCTGAACAACTTTTGTGCTCAAAGTACTATACTGTCTTTTTTGTTTTTATGTTATTTGCATTTGTTTGATGAAGGTAGCGTGGTGCAAACCGCAGGCATTGCGCAACACACTAGGTTGCGGTAGGAGAGAGTATGGCTATGGCTCACAGCAAGTAAAGGGGCATCTGAGGCCAGTCAGGGCTCTGTGAGATGTTTATCCAGTAATGGGGGCTGCACGGTGGCTGTTTGAGCCGTTGGAGGGCATTTTGCTTTGTTCCCATTGGCGTGGGGTGGAGCACAAAGCAGATGAGGCTCGGTTGAAAAAAGGGAAAAACATTGACACATGGCAAGTGGGTTTCCTGATTTATAGTGCTTTGGTGTTGGAAAAACAGCCAGATCTGGCGATCCCATTGCTGACGTATATGGCGATCATCAGGGATGCGTACACGGCGAAGCTGGGCTTTGGTTGGCTAAAATATTACTATGTATTCTGGAAGAGAATGGTGGCTAAGGGTGACCTGAGGTGGGACTGCACCCACACAGAGTTGTGGTGAGGAACCAGTCGGGTTCAGTGGCAGGGCAGGCAGCGGAACAAGGGAGGTGGGCCTCACTGGTCCTTGCCATAAAAGCCTGCTGGGCTTTCAACAGGGTGTCGCATACATTGCCTAGCTGCAAGTTTAGGCATGTTTGCTCATGGTGTGGGGGGGGTGCACCCAGCGATGGGTTGTTGGCAAGGGGTAGAGAAAACCGGCCAGGCTAGTGGGCAGCCCCTGGAACAGCCCTTTCAGAACAGGTGGGGGAGAGCCAGCAGGGGCTGGGGAGGCCACGGGAGGGGAGAACATGCATCTGCCTATAGGTGGAGCTAAGGGAGGGACATGGGGTAGGTAGGAGCCCATACCCATCAAATATGGGATGGTGGAAGTCTGGATGGCAGGTTACCCAGACAAGGCAGGGGTGGAGCTGCTGAGGTCAGGATTTAAGAGCAGTTTTCTGCTGGGTTTTGAGGGGAAACAGGTGGGAATGCAGGCTAAAAATCTGGGTTCAGTAAGGGAGAATGAGGACATAGCATGAAAGAAGCTCCAAAGAGAAGTCAGGACAGGGAGGGTAGAAGGGCCAATGCTTGAGCCCCCTTGTGAGCAGTTCAGAGCATTTCCACTGGGGGTGGTACAAAAGAAGCAAGCAGGGGAGTTCAGGCTCATACATCACCTTTCTTACCCTGATGGGTAGTCAGAGAATGGGGGGATCCGGAAGGCCTTGAGTGTAGTCTCTTACGCCTTCCTAGACCAGGCAGTCGAGCTGGTCTGGGCGACTGGGGGGGCATGGTTGGCAAAGATGGACATCGAGTCGGCTTTCGGCTGCTGCCGGTGGACTCAGCAGATCGGGACCTGCAGGGTTTCTAATTTGAAAGCAGTCTGTATTTTGACAAGGCGATGCCCATGGGCTGCTCAGTGGCATGCTCCACATTTGAGGCTTTAAGCTCATTGGTACAGTGGGTGTTCGGGTCCCAGTACGGGCATAGGAGAGTAGTCCACTACTTGGACAATTTCTTGGTGATAGGAGCCAGCTGGGACAAAACAAAAGGAATGTTGAGGGACTTCCAAGACATGTGTGGCAGGATAGGGATCCTGCTGGCAGCAGGAAAAATGGAGGGACCAGCCCGCAAGTCAGAGTTTCTGGGGATCGAGGTGGATGCAGAGCAGGAGTGCTTCCATCTGCCAGGGGATAAGCTAGCGAGGGTGAAGAGGCTGCTTGTGCTGGTGGGGGGGAGGTGAAGGGTGCCATTGGTACAGGTACAACAACTACTGGGGCACCTTAATTTCACCTGCAAGGCCATAAGTCCGGGCAAAGCCTTCACGAGAAGGTTGTGTAGGGTCACGGGCAGGGCAAAGCAGCCCCATCACTGGGTGGATATAAATAAGGGCATAAAAGAAGACCTACAGGTATGGGAGGAGTTTCTGGAGTCTTACAATGGGGTGACATTTTGGCAGGATGAATGGGTCTGCAACACAGACATGGAGCTGTACAAGGATGCAGCAGGGAGTCTCGGGTTGGGAGGCTATTTTCAAGGGGAATGGATTTTGGAGGCTTGGCCAGACAGGTGGCAAGAACAGGGATGGACCAAGGACATCACCTTCCTTGAGATATGTCCCCTATGGGTGACACTGGAGGTATGGGGCACCCAGATGGGGGGGCACCACATATTATTCTGGTGCGACAACAAGGGCATAGTAGAGGTGATCAATAGACAGAGTGGCAGGACAGAATCCATCAGGAGGGTGCTAAGGCACATGGTATTGCAGGGGCTGCATTTGAGCTTGTCATTTAGGGCACAGCACATTGAGGGGATACGGAATGAGGTGGCTGACTGTCTTTCTCATTTTCAGATGGAACGGTTCTGAGAGCTGGCCCCGCAGGCAGCACCTACCTGGATCAGGGTCCTGGACTTGATGTGGGAGATTGGCGGGTGAAAGCCAAGGCGCTGTACAGAGGGTCATGGGCAGCCAACACCCTTAAGGCCTATAAAAGGGCATGGGCCAGCTTCCAGGTGTTCCAGGCCAGACAGGGATGGGAAACAGGGGATCCAGTCTGGGAGGAGGAAGTCATGCAGTATGTAGTGGAGAAATGGGAGGAAGGGGTTGCGCCAACCACCATGGGTGTCCAGCTGGCGGGCACCAGCTGGACATGTCAGGATGGGGGTTGGGAGGATGCTGCGGGTGGCCGGGCCATCAAGAGGATGGTGTTGGGATGGCAGAGATGGCAGGGCACCAGGTAGGATGGGAGGAGACCCATTATGGGGCCCCTCCTCATGAGGGTGGTGAGGGCACTGGACCAGGTGTGTACATCGGTGAACAAGGCCTGTCTGTTCCAGGCTATATTTGCAGTCATGGTGAGGGGAGCTATTAGGGTAGGTGAGATGGTGGCCCCCAGGAAGCATGTGGCTGCAGCGGACCTGCAAAAGGAGAACGTGACCGTAGAGGATGGGAAGGTGGTCATAGGGTTATGGAGATCTAAAACAGACCGGCAAGGAAAAGGGTGCACGGTGGTGATACACAGGCAGCAGAAGGAGGGAGTCTGTGCAGTCCAGGCAATGCTTGATTATAGCGCGGTGTGGGGCCCCAGGTCAGAGGCCTGGTTTATACACAGAGATGGGACCCCAGTGATGAGTTTCCAGGTTAGGGTGATGTTGAAGAAGGCAGTGGCATACATGGGGGAGAACCCTGATGAATTTGCTCCACACTCTTTCAGAATTGGTGCGGTCTCGGAAGTGGCCATGGTGGGGAGTGGGAGGGGGAGGTCAAATGGGTGGGCAGGTGGCCATCAAAGTGTTACAGGAGGTATGTGTGGTGTTGACAATGGCTAATTAGTGTCCCTTTTTCTCTTCCCACAGAAGGCTCCAAGAGGCAGGTGTGGATCGTGGGGCATTCATTCATCTATTGGGTGGAGAGGTTTGCAGTTGCCACGAGGATAGGGATGCAACTGCACCCAGGAGCAGAGCATACCAAGGTGTGGTGGAAAGGTCTGAGAGGCATGAGGTGGTCGCAGCTGCTCCCCCTGCTGGAGGAGCTACGGGTGTGCTGGGCGGCACCGGACGGGTTAATTATCCACCTGGGAAGGAACAACCTGGGGTTAGTGCCATGAGGGTCCCTGCTGAAGGACATCTTGAAGGATCTGGAGAAAGTGAAGAGCTGGTGGCTGCGGGTGGTCATAGGCTGGTCAGAGATCACATCCAGGAGGGTGTGGAGGGGAGCGAAAGGGCTAAAGGTGGTGGAAGTAGCACGGAAATGGTTAAACAGGAAAGTGGCCAGAACAGAGATAGAAATGGGAGGGGTTCATATCTGGCATAGGGACATCTCTTATGAGCAGGAGGCGGTCTACAGGTCAGACGGGTCCACCTGACCGAGTTCAGCATGGGCCTGTTTCTCCGGCATTTTGGTGAGTTGGTGGGGGACATCAATAAGAAGGGGCTGAAGGGTTGGCAAACAAAAGGGGGAGCCCCATCTTCCATCGCAAGCTGGAGATGGGTCAGTGGAAGGGAATTGGGAGCAAGAGGAAAAGGGAGGCAGGTAGAGGAGAGGGGGGGCAGGTACCACAGGCTGGGGACAAAGGAACCCAGGAGTGGAAGTAACAGTGGAGGGAGGAGGGATATAGAGCAAGTGGGTGGATCCCTGTGTCCACACCTAGCAGGGGGAGTGGTCTGAGTAAGTGTGGTACCCAGTTGGTGATTGGAAGGGGGGGCTGGATCGCAGTGTCCAGACCCCGAGGAGCAAGGAGGAAAATGAAGAGAACCTGGTGAAGAACCACGAGAGGGAAGACAGGATTGTTATGTCCTTGAAGTGATGTAGGACTGTTATGTCCACTGTATAAAGATTGACTTTGCAAATGAACTGGGATAAATATGATGTAAATACAATTATGTTTTTAATAAATACTGCCAGCAAGCATCCAAAGCAAGAAGGTGGTGGCCTCAGTTATTTCTAGGTGGGGGTCCAGGGACAATTACATTTGTACATTAAAAGGCAATCAACATACCATAGGGCCCCTAAATATGGATGACGGTACAATTACAGATGAGGAAGAGATAGTGGAAACATTGAATAAATATTTCCTAAGTGTTTTTGGAAAAAAGATTCTCAGATCCAACAGATAGATTTGACTAATCCATATTTATATAATATCAGTAGTTTAGAAGGCTATGATGTAATACAATAATTGAAAACTAATAGTTCACCTGGACCAGATGGTATATCTCCAAGACTTATTCAAGAATTAGCCTCAGTATTAATTGAACCACTTACTTATCTCTATAACAAATCCATACAGGATGGTGAAGCTTTGAATGATTGGCGTATAGCAACTGTGACTGCAATCCACAAAGGAGGCAAAAGAGATGAACCTAAGAACTACAGGCCAATTAGCATGACATCTGTGGTTGGTAAAATTATGGAAAAATTGTTACAAAGGTGAATTAATGAACACTTGATTAAGAAGGGATTAACTGATCACAGTCAGCATGGATTTGTTCCTGGGAGGTCATGCTTGACTAATCAACTCAACTTTTTTGAGCCCATAAGTCAAGCACTAGACAAGGGTATCCCCAGTGATGTAGTTTACCTCAATTTTGCAAAAGCATTTGACAAAGTATCTCACTACATATTAATAAAAGAACTACAGAAGATTGAATTGTCACCCAATATTGTAAGTTGAATCAGATCCTCGTTAAATAATGGTTTGACTTTGGCTGACCGGCGATCGCAGGTATTGTGAAGATTATCCAGTCTTTGCAGCCAGCCTGCTGTAGTTTGGATCCGGGCCCAACACGCCTCCTTGTGGGGTGTGTTGAGACCATCGGCCAGGTCCTTGCAGAGATAGTCTGGTGTTCTTTAGAGGACGGGGTGTTCCTGGACACTCTTAAGGAGGCGGTAGTGATACCCCTTCTTAAGAAGCCATCTCTTGACCCAGACTGTCTTGCTAACCACAGACCTATCTCTAACCTTCCCTTTATGGGTAAGGTTATTGAGAAGGTGGTTGCGCTGCAGCTGGAGGATCATCTGACCATCCACAGTATCTACGATCCTCTCCAGTCCAGTTTTCGGACACGGCATAGTACCAAGACAGCCCTTGTTCGGGTTCTCAATGATCTTCTAATAGCAAGAGATTGGAGGAGTCATTCCATCCTGGTTCTTATTGATCTCTCAGCAGCTTTTGACACTGTGAACCATGGGGTGTTGGTCGAGTGCCTACGGTTAATCTGTGGGCTGTCTGGTACAGTCCTCAGATAATTTCATTCCTTCCTCACTGGCAGGTTTCAGAGAATTGTCTCTGGGGTTTACTCGTCTGACAAGGTCTCCCTGCCATGTGGGGTTCCGCAGGGCTCTGTATTGTCCCCCATGTTGTTCACAGTGTATATGCTGCCATTGGGAGACATTGTAAGGTGGTATGGGCTGAGTTTTCACTGTTATGCAGATGATACTCAGCTCTACCTGTCCTTTGTGCCCTAGCAGGGGGGAGCTGTCTTGAGTTTTAACGACTGCCATTCAAAAATTGAGGACTGGATGAGTGCCAGTTCACTGAGGTTGAATCTGGATAAGACTGAAGTGTTGGTAGTGGACCCAGACTATCGTGTAGAGGGGCCATCGAAGGGGCGAGCCTCGGGTCTTTGGCTTGGTGGTCACCAGCTGACGACCTCTGAATGGGTGCGGGATCTGGGTGTGATTCTTGATGATGGATTGACGCTTAAACATCAGGTGTCATCTGTTGTCAAGACTGCCTTTTTCCATCTAAGGAATGTAGCCCGGATCAAGCACCTAGTTCCGCACGATGACCTACCAGTTTTGGTTCATGCCTTTGTAACCTCCTACCTTGATTGCTGTAACACCCTGTACCTAGGGCTACCAGGGGTTGATATCCACTGCTTACAGCTGGTGCAGAATGCTGCAACCAGGCTGTTGACTGGGCTACCTCATAGCTGCCATGTCACGCCTGTGCTGCGTGGTCTGCATTGGCTGCCTATTCAGTGGTGGATCACCTTTAAGGTCAGTTTACTGACCTTTAAGGCCCTACATGGACTGGGACCAAGTTATCTGCAAGATCTTCTTCATCCCTACTGCCCCTCCCGGTTGCTTCACTCCACTGATGAAGGATTGTTAGAGATTCCCAGGGTTCGTTTAAAGTCAACTGGGGCCCGTGTGTTTGAATTCGTGGCCCCATCCCTGTGGAATTCTCTACTGCGTCAGATTCGACAATGCCTGACGGTGGAGAGTTTTAAGTCTGCATTAAAAACATATTTATTTAATTTGGCTTTTCCCAAAGTTACTTGATCTACTGCAGATGTTTTTTTAAATGTATTGATAAGTGTAGCTGTTTTTATGTATTTTATGGTTTTGGAATAGCGCTATTTAAAAATAAAAAATAATTGATTGATTGATAATAGATATCAAAAGGTTGCAGTCAAAGGGAACTATTCCTCTTGGAGTAATGTGACTAGCGGTGTCCTCTGGGATCAGTCTTGGGACCATCCCTATTTAATATCTTAGTCGCAACCATGCCAATCTTGGACAGAGTATGGTTAGCTAAATACACAGATGACTGCAAGTTGGGGGGGCTTGTAACTACAATAACAGACAAGATTAATATACAAAAACAACTAGATCTACTTATGGAGTGGGAGCAAACCATGCATATGCGGTTTAACTTAGAAAAATGCAAAGTTATGCATATAGTTAAAACAATCCATGTTATAATGATAAATTAGGATATTTTTTATTGCAGTCTGTATCTGATGAGAAAGATCTTGGCACCATAATAACTAACAATCTTAACTTTGAAAAAAACACTACTTTAAAAGTTAAGAAGTGCCATAAAATAATTGGATCCATTTTGGCAAATATAAAAAGCAGGGAGCAGGAGGTATTAATGCCACTTTATTCTAGCTTGGTGAGACCACATCTTGAATACTGCTCTCAGTTTAATACATCTCTTTCTATAAGAAGCTGTAGATTGGTTGAGGGGGTCCAGAGAAAATTTACAAAAAAGATAAGAAATCAAGAGAAACTTGACCGTGGTTTTAGATTAACAAACTTACAATTATACTCTGCAGGTTATAGACAAATTCGTGGAGATTTATGCTTCATATACAGAGCACTAAAAGATAGTTATTCAGGTGCAACTATAGGTCTGACATTGAATGATACTACAGCCAATACAAGAAATAATGGACTTAAAATCACAGGAGAATTTATCAAAACTACCAAAAGAAGCAAAATCTTTACTCAGAGGGTTGTCAGTATATGGAACAGTCTACCAGCACTAGTAGTAACCAGTCCGACTATGGACACTTTTAAAACTAGACTAGATCTACATATAGGAAATAAAAAATACATTTATCACCTATAATATAGGTGAGAGTTCTTCAAAGGGCATCAAGCCTATTGAACTTGTATACATTCTATGAATCTATGAATCTATGAATGGTACTTAAGTGCATTTGCCAATTTTCATTTGACATCTGCATAAGTTTTTTGCACAATGAAGCACCAAAAATGTATTTTTCGGCACTCGTATGCAGTTTTAAGCTCGTTCTGCTCTGCAACTGTTGAAGAGATTTGGATAAGATTTGGTATACATGGAGTGGAATGGTACATCTATTTATTTACCAATTTCTATTTCACTGGTACATATGGTTTTGCACAGTGAAGTGCAAAAAATACAGTTTTTACTATCTTTTTGCACTTGCTTGCGTAATGCATAGTGCAGCCACGCTGTGGTTTAGTGGTCTGAATCTCGACACGTAGAAAGCCTTTTGTTCAAGGAATATGCCAGTTTTTGTTTGGTGAAAACATGTTCTTCCATTCCAGAGTTATTCGCATTTGAAGTTGGCACCCCTCACAGCTAAAGAATTTTCAGCTGCGAGTTCCTCCATTTTGTGGTGGAAGACTACTTAAAGGTGCATACACTTTAAAATTAAATATCTCTTGAACGGGTTGGTCTTTAAAAATGATATTTGGATGGTGTTGAGTGGATGTCCTTGAGATGTGAATTATGCTGTTTACATGTTAGGAAAATAATTCTCTGCGTAGATACTGTGTGACACAGGTAACGTTTTGCGAATAGCGTTATGCATGGTGCTAGTGGCTTGAAATTTATTGTGTAGGAAGCCCTAGTGGTATGTAGGTGTCTTTCAGTGGTTTGGTTCACATCAGCCTTTGTGCTGTTATCTCAGAAACGAAGCAAGACACAGACTTTTCACTACTGTCGACTCACATCACCTTTGTGCCGTTATCTTGGAAATGAAGCGAGATACAGACTTTTTGTTACTGTTGACTCAGATCACCTTTGTGCCGTTATCTCAGAAACAAAGCGAGATACAGACTTTTCGCTACTGTTGGATCACATCGCTTTTGTGCCATTATCTTGAAAACGAAGTGAGATACAGACATTTCGCTACTGTTGCCTTACAACAGCTTGCTGTTACCATTTACGTTTGCGTTTCCCTCACTGTTTGTGTTACGGTTTGCACTTGCGTTTCTATTACCAATTGTGTTTCTATTTATGTTTGTGTCACTGTTACTATGACTGTCAGCATTTGCGGTTACATTACCATTACCATTACTGTTGAGTTTCACATTTTCATTTGCATCACTGTTACCATTACCGTTTGTGTTGGCGATAACAGTTGCATTACCACTTGCATTTGCATTTCCATTTGCGTTACCACAACAGTTACCGCTTGTATTTGCATTAACATTTATGTTGCTGTAACAGTTACCATTAGCGTTTGTGTTTCACTCACTGTTACCATTACTGTTAGCGTCACCATTACTGTCATGGCTGTAACACAGACATGAGCAGGATGGTGAGAGTGTGTGGCCCCTCCCACCACCACATTCCATTCACTATTTATATTGCACATTCTCAAAAAGAAGGGAAATTCATGGCATAAAACTCCGTTTAATGCATCAGTTAGGGTTGTTCCAGAGTGACAAAAGTGAGAAAATTCAGTGTTAGGGTTACCACCCCTTGCTCCCCGTGCCCACTCTGCCCCCACCAACAGGCATTGGGGTATGCATTGGGGTCATTGGGCCTAACTCTCCCCATTCTCCTATACTGCACCACTTCAGCTTCCTTACACATGGAATGGAGTGAGAGTTAGGACAAGGATCCCAACACAGTCCCTGATGCCTGTTGGTGGTGGCAGGGTGGGTGTGGGGGGCAAGGGGTGGTAACCCTAACACTGAATTTCCTCACTTTTGTCATCACTGTGGAACAACCCTAACTGATGCATTAAATGAAGATATTTGGCATGAATATATATATATATATATATATATATATATATATATATATATATACACACACACACACACACACACACACATACATGTATCTATACTATATATATATATTTTTGCAAAAACATTGTTAATGCATCAGTTAGGGTTCTTGTACAGTGAAAAAGTGAGAAATTGATTTAGGTTCCCACCCTTGCACTCCACCCCACCCCCACCAACAGACATCGGGGTGTGCATTGGGGTCATTGGTTCTAACTCTCACCCCATCCCATGTGTAAAGAAGCTGAGGTGGTGCAGTGTAGGAGAATGAGGTGAGAGTTAGGTCAAGACCCCAATGCACACCCCGATGCCTGTTGGTGGGGGTGGGCGTGTGGGTGCAAGGGTGGGAACCCTAAAATCGAATTTCCTCACTTTTTTGCTGTAGAAGAACCCTAATTGATGCATTAATGAAGTTTTTTGCATTGAATTTCCTTACTTTTTAAGAAAGAATAGAAAAGTAGAAAGTTGCCCATGTTGGTGGGAGCGTGGGGCCCTTTGGGCCCCGTACTCCCACCAACTTGTAAGTGTCAGGCCACATTACACACCCAATGATTAAAAAGTTCATTGATGACAGCAAGGCCAGCCACCAAACAAATGTTAATCTAGTACAGCAATAGAAAATGCTGTCTAGAACATGTAAACTGCACCACACAATATCTCTGCAAAAAATGTATTGTCCAACACATAAACACTGCTATTCACATCTACAGGACATGTCAACACCCTCCAGATTTCAAGTAAAAAGACCAAGCCGTGTCCGAGATATAACAAGTCCAAATTTGAAATTTTCATTTGTCAGAGTGGCACAGTTCCACACCTGTTGACATTTAACAAACACAACAACTGAAAACTACATCCATGACACTAAGGCTAGGCACCCTATCAATTTCAAGCCACCAGCACAATCCAAAACACTGTCCACAACACGTAAAGTGCATCACACAATAACTCCACAAAACAAAACTTTCTCGACACATAAATACCATAATTCACATCTACAGGACATACCGTAAACACCCTCTAAATTTCAAGTAAAAAGACCAAACTGTTGATGAGATATTCAATCTTAAATATTGGTTAAATTTTCCTATTACATTATAAAAAATCTGGCCATCTTGTCCCTCCCTCCCTCGTGATCAAAGATGGTGATCAAAGAATCTCATGATCAAAGAATTTGCAGGCTCATGATCAAAGAATTTGCAGGGTCATGACCAAAGAATAAAAACTGTTCTAATTAAAAAAATTCAAAGAATTGCAGTAAACCACTGCCATGGTTCATCAGAACAAAGCCCCCTGAGTAAAACCCACCCTCATTTGTCTTCCTAGGACATCCCTGAGCTGAGAAAATAGATTTTTTTATCTGGTCATCTCGTCCCTCTCTCGAGATGCATGATCGTGATCAAAGAATCTCACGATCAAAGAATTTTGCAGGCTCGCAATCAAAGAATTTGCAGGGTCACAACCAAAGAATAAAAACATTTCTAATTTAAAAAAATCAAAGAATTGTGGTAAACTACCACCATGGTTCATCAGATGAAGCCCTGAGTAACAACCCACCTCATTTCGTCTAGGACACCCCTGAGCTGAGAAAATAGATTTTTTAATCTGGCCATCTCATCCCTCACTCATGATGCACGATCATGATCAAAGAATTTGTAGGGTCGTGATCAAAGAAATTGCTCGCTCGCAAACAAAGAGTGAGAGACGAGATGGCCAGATTTAAAAATGTATTTTCTCAGCCCAGGGGTGCCCTACAAAGTTAAATGAAGCTAGGTTTTGCTCAGGGGGCTTCATTCTGCTCCATCTGAATGAAAAAAATAATGTTTTAAATATCCCTGGTAGTCTAGTGCCACCATCATAATAAAATAGAGAATGATCTCTAGTGGCCCCCCCAATGTCTATGTCTTAAATATTTTTTGGGACTGATTAATGAAATGACAGTGCCACTGTTCATGAGGTGGGGTCCCTAAAATCTCATGTTGCATATTTGTTGAAACAATTCCTTAAAATGACTGCGTTACGAGCATGCGTTGTGCAGTTTCTATGCATCCTCATAACTTCGCTAATTTTTAATATTTTCACTCTGGATTTTCAACACTGCCATATTTCACACCTTCTCATGAACAGTGCAGCTGTCATTTTTCACATCCTGCCTCAAATGTGTTTTCACACCTGTGGCGTAGAATGGCACGGTTATTGTGCAAAATCAACTATTGAGAAGGATTAACAAAATCATAGTTATACTGTTCATGAGGGGAGGTCCCAAGAAGCCCATGTTGAAAATGTGGTGAAAAATTTTCAAACAATGACCACGTTACAAGTGTGTTGTGCAATTTCTACGCACGCTTGTAACTTCACCAATTTTTCATATTTTCACTCCAGATTTTAAACATTACCATTTTTCCATACCACCTCATGAATAATACAGCTGTGATTTTTTAAATCATGCCAAAAAGGTTTTCCCACACCTGTGGCACAAACCGACGTTACAGTTGCACGGAATTACATTTTGACAGGAATTTGAAACTTCTCTGTACTGGGTACATGTGTGGTAAAAAGTTTATGTTGAACATTTGGAGTGAAAATTATTTAAGATGGCACATTCTCTTATTCTTTACCGATATTACATGGAATGGGTTGAGCATTAGGGTTTGAAATGCCAAGGTACACCCGTCACACCTGTTCCTGCATGCAGGGTGGGAGTGACGTCTTATGATTGGAAGCCAAGGGTGTGAGTGGAGTTCTTGGGTTGGGAAGCCTAAGTTCCTGTAATGCCTGTTCCTGCATGTGCAGTTGGAGTGGGGCCTTATGCTTGGAACTCTAAGTTTGCATTTCTCTACTTTTAACCATTCAACCCTAATGGTGCATTAAACAAAGTTTTTTGCAATAAATATCAATAAATATATATATATATATATTTCATGGCAAAAAAACTCCATTTAATGCATCAGTCAAGGTTGTTCCACAGCGACAAAAGCGAGGAAATTTGGTGTTAGGGTTGAACCTGCGTATTCCCCCACCACCACCACCACCACACACACACACACATATTTGCAAGGTGAAACAAGGTGGCAGTAGAGAAAACTGTGCACCTCGCTACATTTTCGACATATGGATGTCGAAAGGTGTCATGGGTGCCGCATTATTAGTGTATAGGTAATTGCTCAATTTTAGAACAGTGTAACTTTGTCATCTTTAAGTATTTTAGCACAAAAGCAGGAAAAGGCACATCTGTGGAACCAGGGCTTGTCACCCTGCAAATTTCAGTCCAAAGGACTGAAGCATTTGCTTGCAGGATGATGGCAAAGATGTGCAGTTATCAGGGACATACTTTTGCAAAATACTGTCGAAAACACGAAAGTGTTGCAAACAGAACACACAACAGTGTCGCATTTGCAAAAGCATGCAAAATAGTGTCACAAATTACTGTTGCAAATGCAAAACTGTCGCAAATGCATAGCACGACACTGTCACATTTGCTAAAGTGATTTTCAAAAGAATTTCAGGGAATGTGCAAAATCCTGTTTTGGGTCTTCTACACCCCAAAATACCATATGTGTATTCTGTGTTACGTGTTGGTGGCAGCACGTGGTCCAAGATGCCCAGTTGTTCATAGTGATATGCATTTTGTGGTGCATGGAATGTCCAGGATCTGAGTTAGCAGTGATGACCCCATGCCACAGCCGGATGGAAGCAAGGGTGTGTGATTTCATGATTTAGATAGTTGCATGTTATTTCTGTTACCTGCTGCTGGTTATGTGTGATTGGTTGTATTGCCTTGGTCCTTCCCCTACTTGCATGTATGTGTGTGTGGTGGTGGTGGGGGTTGGGGGAATGCGCAGTTAGGGTTTTCAACACTAACACCAAATTTCCTCACTTTTGTTGCTGTGCAACAACCCTAACTGATGCATTAAACATAGTTTTTTGCCATGAATTTCCTTTCTTTTTGAGAATGCGCAATCTAAATAGTGAATGGAATGTGGTGTTGGGAGCATGGTAATGGTAATGGAAATGTGAACTTAGATGCAAATCCTAACACTTACAGAAACAGAAGTGGAAACAGAAACAGAAACAGTAACAGTAACGGTGATGCAAACATAAACGCAAACACAAATGGCAATGTAAATGGCAAAGGTAACATAAATGCAAATGCTAACGTCAATGGTAACAGTGACACAAACACAAACAGTAACGCAACCACAAGCGCGAATGCAAGTGCAAATGCAGATGCAATCGGTAACGTTTATGGTAACAGAAATGGAAACGCAAATGATAATGCAAGTGCATACACTAACAGAAACACAAAGGCAATGGTAATGTAAACACAACTGGAAACGCAAATGCAAACAATAATGTAAACACAAACAGCAATGGTAACGCTAACGGTGATGCAAACATAAACGGTAATGTAAATGCAAGCACAAACAGAAATGTAAACGGTAACCCAAATGGTAATGGAAGCGCAAATAGTAATGGTAACGGAAAGAAAAACGGTAATGGCGACCCAAACTTAAATGGAAAAGTGAACGGTAACACAAACGCAAACAGTAAAGCTAACAGTGACACAAACAGAAATGCTAACGCAAACGGTAATGGAAATGCAAGCACAAATGTAAATGCAAACAATAACAAAATGCCAGCGCAAACATGAACGCAAATGCTAATGCTAATGGTAACACTAGCGCACACACTTTGTGTTCAAAAGAGGTGTATTCAGAAGCACAGTGAATACAAAGAATGTGGGCATAATAGTGGCTCTAGGACAGGGAAATGAGCACTTGGAATACTAAATTGCTTAAATCTCAGGAACTGTACGATGTACAAAAAAAATTAAAATCTCATATTATGACTTTCCAGGCTAGGTTTTTTTTTTTTTTGCAATAAAAAGTTTGTGTCTCTAACTGTTTTCAAGATACGGGTCCCAGAAGGTGCAGCTGATGCTGTAATGTTATCCTATGGGAAAAATTGTCAACTTCAGAGTGCCATAACTTTGCAGCCCTGTAATATTCAGGCACCAAAACCACCAAAAGGTACATCTGTGTGATGTTGGCTTTCGACCCTGCAAATTTCAGCCCAAAAGTCCAAACCATTGTTTTGCAGCAGGGTGGCAATGATTTCATATTGTTTTGGGTATAGTGTCACAAATTACTTCCGCAAAACACGACACTGTCACAACAAGAATTGTGTCCCTAGAAGGTCCCAAATTTAAATGCCAAGCATTTTTCTGACCACCAACTGAAAAAAAAAGTCTGAATCACGAAAGTAAAAAGGTCATTTGCAACAGTAAAAACTGCATTTGCGACACTTCCACATAGTTTGTTAACTTTTCCCATACACTATAATGGGATTCAGTGTATTTTGAATAACTGTTGAACAATTTAATATTTTTTCACAAAATTTTTGAAAGGCAAGGAAGAAAGCCGTTACTGTTTGCATTTTTGTTGACGTTTGCATTACCATCTCTGTTGGTTAAAATTTATGCTTAACATAGAAACATAAAAACATAGACTTTGACGGCAGATAAGGACCACTTGGTCCATCTAGTCTGCCCATTTCCCTACCTACAGGATAGGCCATAGATCCTAGTTAACCAACAGCCTATTTCTTCCTACCCCCCACAAGAATTGCCTTATGTCTGTCCCATGCATTCTTGAATTCTCCCACAGTTTTAGACCCCACAACCTCCTCAGGAAGGCTGTTCCATGCATCCACTACCCTCTCTGTGAAATAATACTTCCTCACATTGCCCCTGAACCGCTCTCCTTCTATCTTTAAATTGTGTCCCCTTGTTCTTGCAAGTCTCTTTTTCTGAAAGATGCTACCCTCTTGGACTTTGTTGATTCCACTGAGGTACTTAAAAGTTTCTATCATGTCCCCCCTCTCCCTTCTTTCCTCAAGGGTATACATATTAAGCTCCTTTAGTCTCTCCTCATATGGCTTCTCTTGCAGACCCTGCACCATTTTAGTTGCCTCCTCTGGACTACCTCTATCCTGTCTATGTCCTTGAGGAGATGGGGTCTCAGAACTGGACACAGTACTCAGATGGGGTCTCACCAACTGTCTGTACAGAGGGATAACAACTTCCTGTTTTCTGCTGCTGATGCCTCTCCCTATACATCCCAGTATACCCCCAGCCCTCCCTCTGCCTTCTCACATTGCTTGCTAACCTTAAGGTCATCTGATATGATTACCCCCAGGTCCCTTTCCTTTTTTGTTGTTGTTACTACCTCCCACCCATTGTGTATTCTTCCCCTGGGTTTTGTTTCCCAGGTGCATTATTTTGCACTTCTTTGCATTGAATCCTAGCTGCCATACTTCTGACCATTCCTCCAACCTTGCCAAGTCCCTTTTCATCCTTTCCATGCCTCCTTGTGTATCAACCCTGTTGCAGATCTTTGTGTCATCTGCAAAAGGCATACTTTTCCTTCCAGTCCTCCTGCAATGTCACTGATGAAGACATTAAAAAGGACTGGACCAATATCTGAACCCTGCGGTACCCCACTAGTAACCTCTCTTTCTTCAGAGTGGACTCCATTTACAATTACCTTCTGTGTCCTGTTGTGCAGCCAATGTTTTACCCAGGCTACCACCCTGGGACCCACTCCCAGGCTGGTTAATTTGACTATTAATCTTTTGTGTGGGACTGTGTCAAATGCCTTGCTAAAGTCTAGGTAGGCCATGTCCACAGCCCCTCCCTGGTCTACTACTTTGGTCACCCAGTCAAAGAAATCTATTAGATTCATCTGACATGACCTTCCCGCTGTGAATCCATGCTTACTTTTCCATTACCATTTTTGTTACCGTTTCCATTTGCTTTTGTGCTTGCATTTGCATTACCAATTGCGTTACTGTTTCTTTTCCCATCACCATTGGCGTTACAGTTTCCACTTGCATTTGCGTTACCATTACTGTTTGCATTTTCGTTACTGTTTGCGTTACCATTTGCATGTGCGTTTCTGTTACCATTACTGTTCTCGTTACTGTTACCGTTACCATTTGCATTTGCATTACCATTTACATTTCCATTACCATTTTCATTAACATTTCCATGTGCGTCACCGTGTGCGTTGCCATTTGCATTTGTGTTTTCACTTGCGTTTGCATTTCCATTTGTGTTACTGTTTCCTTTGGCATTACCATTGCCATTACCGTTACCATTTGCGATTGCATTTCCATTTGTGTTACCATTACTGTTTGTGTTTTCATTACCATTTGTGTTACCATTTGTGCTTGCATTTCCGTCACCGTTAGCATTTGCGTTTGTGCTTGCATTTCCATTGTTGCTTGCATTACTGTTTCCTTGTGTGTCCCCGTTGCCATTACCATTACCATTTGTATTTGCATTTGAGTTTCCATTTGCATTACCTTTACCTTTTGCGTTTCCCTTACCGTTTGTGTTACCATTAGTGCTTGTGTTTATATTTACGTTTGCATTTCCATTATCATTTGCATTATCATTCACGTTTGCATCACCGTGTGCATTTCCATTTGCGCTTATGTTTGCATTACCATTAGCATTGCTGTTTCTTTCTGAGTCACCATTGGCATTACCATTTGCGTTTGCGTTACTGATACTGTTTGTGTTTCTGGAATTGTTTTCATTAGCATTTTCGTTTGCATCACCGTGTGCGTTTACCGTTTGCATTTGTATTTGTGTTTGCTTTTGCGTTTCTGTTTGTGTTGCCATTACCATTTGTGTTTTCATTGCCAGTTGCATTACCATCTGTGTTTGTGTTCACATTTGCACTTGCATTTCTGTTACCATTTGCGTTACCATTTGCTTTTGCACTTGCATTACCGTTTGCATTACTGTTTCCTTTTGCATCACCATTGGCATTACCATTTCTGCGTGCGTTTGCATTACTGTTTGCATTTTCGTTAACATTTGCGTTAACATTTGCACGGGCATTTCCGTTACCGTTACTGTTCTCGTTACTGTTACCATCACCGTTAGCATTGGCATTACTGTTAGTGTTAACGTTCCCATTAGGTTTATCATTACCGTTGCTGTTACCATTACTGTTAGCGTTACCGTTACTGTTAGGGTTATTACACACAAATGGGAAGCATGGTGGGAGCGCAGGGCCCACCACCACATACCATTCACTATTTATAGTGCACATTCTCAAAAACAAGGGAAATTCATGTCAAAAAAACTCTGTTTAATGCATCAGTTTGGTTTGTTCCACAGTGACAAAAGTGAGGAAATTTTGTCTTAGGGTTGCCACCCCTTACACCCCATGACCACCCCACCCCCACCAACAAGCATCAGGGTGTGTGTTGGAGTCGTCCAGCCTAACTCTCACCCCATTCTCCTATACTGCACCACCTCATCTTATTTACACATGGAATGAGGTGAGAGTTAGGCCTGACGACCCCAACACACACCCCAATGCCTGTTGGTGGGGATGGGGTGGGAGTGGGTGCAAAGGTGGCAACTCTAACACCGAATTTCCTCACTTTTGTCATCAGGGCAACCTAACTGATGCATTAAATGAGCCATATGTATCTATATGTGTGTGTGTGTATCAAGGACTAGGATATGCAATGGCCCCACTGAAAATGTCGGAGATATTTTTCCCCTGAGTGCAGCTTGACCTTATGACACCATGAGTAGCGAAGCCATGAGTGATGTTAAAGGTCAAGCTCCTCGAGGGGAAAATATCTCTGATATTTTCAGTCAGGCCATGGCATATTCAATTTATGCAAGGCCAATGTTATTTTACATTTTCTGTCTTTTTCCTTTATTTACTTAACTTTTTTTTTTTAGCGGAGAGGTGATTTTTTTAAAATGTGGAACATAAGTTTTCGGATGGGATTTTTTGTCATTTCACTTCTTTTTATCTAACTGGTTTTTAGTTTGGAATGGAGATTTTTGGAGCGGACAGGTAATTTCTTTTTATTTGTAATGGACATTTTGGGCGTAGAGAAGAGGTTCTTTTTTTTATCTGGAACAGACATTTTTGTAGCAGAGGTTAGATGCATGTCGATTCTACTGCCAAGGTGCTAGTTGTGTGGCAAAGAGCAAGACAGCCACTGTGTGTGAGGAGGTTACACCATTTCTACACTGGACAGTCCTGGAGGTTCGGTCCAGGAAAGGCATCTGTTGGCAGTGCTGAGATTGAGGAACAGCCATTTGTATGTATGGTGGGTGTTATCCGGTGCTGGTGGGGAGTGATCATAAGAGTGGGGAGAAGACTGTGCCAGTTGAGAGTCAAAGGTGGACTGTCAGAATGGTGTTTGGCGGTATGGGAATTAAGTCTGTCTAGAATTAGATCTCAGTCTGAGTGGTAAGAAAGGCATTTTGTTGGAAAATTTGTTTTGGGAGTTGGGACTGTTGAGAAATGATACCAAAAAAGTAAGCTGCAGAGTGTGAATGCTGAAAAGAGACATGGGGAGAAAGTGAAAGTGTTCTTTGTGCTGCTGGAGAAAAATGAAACTGGCAGTGGGAACTGGCATGCAAGTAAGCAGGTGAATTCTGATTATGCTGCTCATGCTGCCAGCTCCCACCAATCAAAACCTCTGTAAGCAGCTGTGGTGAAGTGCAGATAGTGCATGTAGTGGACCTACTATGTGTATAAATGACCTACAGTGAGGATGTGATATCCTCATTGTACCTGTAGGTCTCAGCACACTGAGAATATTGCAAATATTTGCCAGTTTTTATCCTCACAGGCACTGCATATATATATATATATATATATATACACATACATATACATATACACATACATATACATATACATATACACACACATATGGGGATTGAGGGTGGGGGTGCAGCACATGAAAACAATATTCAGTTACCCTTTTATGTATATATATTACTGGATATAGTACATTTGTTTCTTTTTAAAAATACAGCCACATGGTTTTGTGCGACCACAATACATACAGAGAGTGGGGCTTCCAACCCTAAGACCCAACCCCCACCATGCATGCAGGAACAGGTGTGGGGGTGTGCCTTGGTGTTTCATACCCTAATATTCACCCCATTCCAAGACTAAGTAAGCTAAGATGGGTACAGAATTAGAGAATGGGGTGAGCGTGGGGTTCAAAACACCAGGCACACCCTACATGTTTCTGCATGCAAGTGGTGAGATGTGGGGTTGGAGGCTTCATCAAGTGGAGTGGGGGCTCAGGGTTGGGAACCCTAAGTTTGAATTTCCCTACTTCTATCCCTTGAACCCTAATGGGGCATTAACACAGTTTTTTGCCATGAATTTCCTTTCTTTTTGTGAAAGTATCACCATAAGGAACCCTAATGGGGCAGTAACACAGTTTTATGCCATGAATTTTCTTACTTTTGTGAAAGTATCACCATAGCCCTGCACTCCCATCTCGCTATAAGTGTAGAGACATTGTAAGTAATCTTCACCTCCCTGTGGGAGCCCTCCCATGCTCTGTAATTTTCTGTATTTTACTGTTGGAGCACAAGGTCACCCGTCCCTCCATATACGCATGATCAAATCATCACCATAGCCATCTGATTACGCCAGGACATGTAGCCTTTACAGAAAATGTTCAAATCCCTGCCAAAACATAATTCTGCACAACTGTGATGCCATTCCATGCCACAGGTGTGAAAGAGCATTTTGCACAGGATTTGAAAAATGACAGCTGTGACATACATGAGGTCGGGTAATAAGAAGGCTATGTTGAAAATGGAGGGTCAGAATATTTAAAATGTCCACAGTTACAAGCGGGCATACTGAAATTGCAATAAATGATCATAACTTTGGCATGTTTTCATATTCTGACCCCAAATTTTCAACATAGTCTTCTTATGACCCCACCTCATAAACTCCATAGGTGAACATTTTTAAATCTATGGCAAAACAACATTCCATGCCATAGGAGTGAAAACACATTTTGGGCAGAATGTGAAAACTGATAGCTGTACAGTTCATGAGGTGGTGTGAAAAAATGACTATGTTGAAAATTTTGAGTGCATTTATTTAAAATTACAAAAGTTACGTGCCTGCAAAGAAAAATTTCAACGACCGCATGTAACTCAGTCATTTTTAAGTTCTTACATGCACATCAAACTTCTTGGGATGAGTGACGTTTGAGGGGTGTGACACTGTCTGACCAGTGCAGAGTGCTCTGCAAGGGACTCGACAGTATCACACCAATCATCAGTCAGGCTCATCATGACACTGTTTTGCCTGAAGTGGTCTGCACTTGAAAAGAAAAAAATGCACCAAACATGTGGTGGCTTTTTCCTTTCATCTGCAGCTCACCACACAGCAAACAGTTGTTTGCATCCTGATCATCCTAGATGATGTTTCCACCCCCCCTCGCCACCCCACCAGTCCTTTCCTGGCAGTTGGGAGGAGGCGCTTTCCTCCCTGCCTCCTCCACTTCCCACTGATTCTTTTTGCTCCTGTTCTCCCACCCATGCAGAGTACACCACAACCTAAGCTCCATACTGGCTGAAACATAAAAACATAGAACTTGTCAACAGATAAGGACCACCAGGCTGATCCAGTCTGCCTGTAGGCCCTATACATTGTATGTGGCCACTGATCCTATGTGATCAATGGCTTGTCATCACTCCCCCCCCAGACTTCCCTTGTGCCTGTCCCAAGCATGCTTAAACCTCTCCACTGTGCTTGCCCCCACTACCTCCTGTGGCAGACTATTCCATGTGTCGACTACCCTTTCTGTGTAGAAAAACCTCCTCACATTACCTCTTAATCTACCCCCTCCAATTTCATATTGTGCCCCCTTGTTCAAGTACTTTTTCTACATTGGAAAAGCACCCCCGCCTGCACTTTGTTTATGCCCTTAAGATACTTGAAAATTTAAATTATGTCCCCCCTCACTGTCTCCTCTCCTCCAGTGAGTACATATTGAGGTCCCTTAGTCTCTCCTCATATGTTTTGTGGTGTAAGCCTTGCACCATCTTTGTTGCCTTTCTCTGGATAGTCTCCACCTTATCTATGTCCTTGCGCAGGTGTGGTCTCCAGAACTGCATGCAGTAATTCAGGTGAGGCCTTACCAATGTTTTATACAATGGCATCACCACCTCCCACCTCCTGCTAGTGATATCTCTGCCTATGCACCCCAGCATACCACTGGCCCTCCCTGCTGCCTTTGTACACTGCTATGATACCTTAAGGTCATCAGAGATGATAACCCCTAGGTCCCTTTCCTCCTTGGTGACAGTCAGCTCCTCTCCCCCCAACCTGTAGCTCTCCCCAGGGTTTCCTCTACTCAGATGCATTATTTTGCACTGCTTTACATTTAACCTCGGTTGACACATTTCTGACCATCTTTCAAGCTTCTCTAGGTCCTTCTTTATTTTCTGCACCTCTTCTGGAGTATCCATCCTGTTGCAGATCTTGGTGTCATCTGCAAACAGGCAGACCTTTCCTTCCATCCCCTCTGCAATGTTACTAATGAAGACATTGAGCTGTACTTGTCCTTGTACTGATCCCTGAGGTACCCCACTGGTCACCCCCCTCTCCCCAGATTGTACCCCATTTACACCACCCTCTGTCTCCTATCTGTTCACCACTTCCTAGCCCAGTTCACCACCTTGTCTCCCATGCCCAGACTACTCATCTTGTTAATCAGCCTTCTATGTGGGACAGTGTTGAAGGCTTTGCTGAAATCCAGGTAGGTGATGTCTACTGTCCCACCCTGATTAAGTTCCCTTGTCTCCCAATCAAAAAAAACTATTAGATTAATTTGACATGACCTTCCTGCTGTGAATCTATGTTGCCTCAGATCCTGCACACCACTGGATTCCAAATGTGTTACTATCCTTTCTTTCAGCAGTGTCTCCATGATCTTTCCCACCACTGAGGTGAGGCTGTCTGGCCTGTAGTTCCCCGCCTCCTCGCTACTGCCACTTTTGTGTAGTGGGACTACATGTGCCCTCCTCCAGTCCTCTGAAATGACTCCCATGTTAAGTGACTCTGTGTCTGTGAACAGGGCCGCCAGAGGCACTGCTAGTTCCTTTTGCAGCTCCTTTAATATCTTCGGGTGGATGCCATCTGGCCCCATGGCCTTATCCACCTTCAGCTCTGTGAGTTCTTCCAGAACTCTCTCCACTGTGAATGGACTGGAGTTCACTTTTCCCCCCTCATTGCCTCTGCACCCCAACTGTGGCCCTTGATCTGTCCCCTCCTTAGTGAATACTGAACAAAAGTATTTGTTTAGTATTTCTGCCTTGTCCAGATCCCCCTCCTTACACTCTCCCTTCTCCGCTTTGAGCCTCACAACCCCCCGTTTTTTTCTTCTTTCACTAATGTGTCTATAAAATACCTTATCCCCTTTGTTTAGTCTGAGCTGAACTCTCTTCTGTCTGCACCTTTGCCCTCCTAACAGCCTTCCCTGCTTCCCTTAGACATTCAAGGTACACCTCACTGTCTTCCTCCCTTTGGCTCCCCTTATATTTCCTGAAACTCAGCTTTTTAGCCCTGACTTTGTCCCTCACCTTTTTGGAGAACCATAGTGGTTTCCTTCTTCTTTTCCCTTTGGTCACTATCCTAATGCATTGGTTTGTTATATCCACTATATCCTTTCAGTCTCTTCCATTGTTTTTTCCACCCCCTCTACTACCTCTCCCTTCCCTAGCACTGCTTGTATACATCTACCCATTTCAGTAAAATCTGCCCTCCTGAAATCTAATACGCTTACCCTTGTATGGCTTGACTGAGTCCATGTCTCAATGCTGAACCACACCATGTGGTGGTCACTGGACCCCAGCTGCCCTTTCACCTGTATTTCTTTGACTCTGTACCCATTGGTCTATACCAGGTCCAGAACTAACTTGTCCCTGATTGGCTCATGTACCAGGTGCCTGAATCCAACCCCCTGCAGGGATTCTAGGATAGCTGTGCTTCTGGCTGAAACAGCCATCTGAGTGGCCCAATCCACAACCGGCATATTGAAATCCTCCAGCAGCAGGATTTTGCCCTTAGTTGCCATGTCATGTATGTTCTCCACTAGTTCCCTGTCTACTTTCTCCCTCTGTGCTGGAGGTCTATAGATCACTCCAGTGCATATCGGTGTTCCATTCTCTGGCTCCAGGGTGACCCACATTACCTCAGCCTCCCCCTGTCTTCCCTGAACTTCTGTAGCCTTTATACCATCTCTGATGTACAGAGCCACTCACCCACCCTTTTTACCCTCCCTGTCCCTCCTGAACAATGTATAGCCTGGTACATTGACTTCCCAGCAATGATTTGCAGAGTACCATGTCGCTCTTATTGCTGCTATGTCAAGGTCTTCACCTGTTAGCAAGGCCTCCAGGTCTGGAACCTTATTTCCTAGGCTACGGGTATTTGTTAGCATGACCTTCCATGTTTTACAGTCTGCCCTCCCTCTGCTCTTCTTCTCCCTATCCAGCATCTTTCCCTCACCCCAGTTTCTTTTCCTATGTGCTCCTGCCACCCCATATTACTCATTATACATTCTTCAACTGTCTTCCCCCTCCCTACCTATTTTTGCTGTTCCCATAGTCGATTTATGTTCCTGCATGTTCTCATGGGGGGGTTCCTAAGCCACCTGGTTCTCCCCCTTTGGCCAGTTTAGATGATCACAGCTGAAGCATTTAAACTTCTCACAAAGGACCAAGGTCCCCTTCTCGGACAGATGAGGGCCATCATCCTTATATAAACTTGCATCTGCCCAGGTCAGGCCCCAGTCCCCTATGAAGCCAAAACCCTCCCTTCCACACCAATCCTTCAATCAGGAGTTTAAATTACAGTTGTGGAGTGCCCTTGCTTTTCCTGTGACCTGGACAGGTAGCACCTCTGAGAATGAGACAGAGCCTTCTATCTGTTTCAGGTTTCCCCCGAGCTTCTTGAAATCATCCTGGACTCTGGCTAACTCTACCCTTCTTCTGGCCAGGTCATTGGTCCCCAGGTGGACAATGACATCCAGCTGCTCTCTCCTAGCTATTGCCATAGCAATTCTATGGATCCACTTCCCATCCCTCCATGCAGCGCTTCCTGGGATGTACTTGACTTCCCTCTCTCCCCTGTTAGGTGACCCTAACTCCACTCCCCAGACAATAGAGTCCCCCACTAGGAGAAGCTTCCCCCCATCCTTCGGGTTTCTCTGCTTTCCTTTCTTAGGACTCCACCCTGGAGGACCCTCCTATCCTTCCTGGATGCAGCCTCGAGTTCCTGAGTGGGGTTTTCCTGTTCCTCCAAAACAGTGTAGGAGTTAGTAAGTGGAACCAGTTGGGGGATGTGCTTTCGACCCCCCTCCTTCACCTTCCCTGAGCCCACTGTAGTCCAATTTCTCCTCATCCATGGCATCCTTTGAGGTAAAGGTTGTGGACCTGGTTGTCTCTGTGTGGGGATGGATGCCATCTTAAGCTTGGCCAACTCTGCTGTGAGACAGGCAACCTCTTCCCTCAGCCAAGAGAGGTGCCTGCAGATAGGGCAGCATCGCAGCTTCCAGAATGTCTCCCTGAAGACCGCCGCTCCACAATCACTGTACTGCACCACTCCCATCATGTCTGATTCCCTCCTCAATCAACTGCTTACTTAAGATGGCTATTTGATATCTCCCAAATATATGCGTTATTTCTGTTGTGTTCTGTTATGCATCCTCTCTGTCCTTCCTGTATGGATGCAGGATTTTGCAAGGCTTTATGGGACTCACCCAATAAGCATCCTTCTCCCTCTCCACTAACTGAAGACTAACTGAGATGGCAGTTAAACATCGCATTCAAACTGCTCTAATCCCTGTAATATGATGCCTGCACTTAAAGGCCAGACAGCAACCTTTAAACACACAATCATCAACTTGTCTGCTAGAATCCCTCAATCCTGCCCAAACTAAATTTAAAAGCACATTAAATGGCAGTTAAGAACAGCCCTCAAATACAATTTCAAACACACAGAAATGGCAGCTAAGAAAATATTTCAAATCCACTTACAAACACAGTCACCAGTTAAAGCCTCCTTCTCCCTCTCCACTACAGTGAGAGGGAGGCTGAGCATGATGCTGTTTTGCCTGAAGTGGTCTGCACTTGGAAAGAAAAAGCTGCACTAATCATGTGGAGGCTTTTTCCTTTCATCTGCCAGAGGCACTTTCACCTTAAGCATGATCACACGAGCAGATCCTCCTCTGCTGACATCGGGGTGCTAAGTCCCTGTATCAGCATGTATCCCCCCTGCCCCTTTAATGTGGCACACTGGGAGCCCACCCCAGTGTGCCAAAAAACTGCCCCTGATGTTTCCGACACCAGGATGCCCACTCCCAGTGGTGGATGTGCCTCCCCACCCCCATGCCCCTATATTCTCAGCCAACCTCAAGGTGCCCAGGTCAGCACTGATCCCCCCCAGTACTCTGGCATACTGGGAGCCCACACCAGTGTGCCAAAATCCATGTTATTAATATTTTACCTGTCAAAAAGAAAACATCCCAGGAGGTCTTTTTTAAAAAAAAACCTGAAAGAAAAAGAAAATGGTCATTCCCGACGACCCCCTCCCCCAACCTGCACCCTCCCTCTGTGTACCCCACCTCCCCACACCCCCCACTCACCCATACTTACCTCTTGAGGCTGGGAGCAGTGATCTTCTGTGGACTGGGAACACATCCGCACTCTTCAAAAGCCGACCGCAAACTGAAGAAAATCACGATAAGCCCTATAATGGCAATCAATGGGGGTTTCAACTTAGGTTGATATCTCAGCCACTTTTTGGAGTTTTGGTCCCAAATTTTCAACATGGGGTTCTTGGGACCCCACCTCATGAACACTGTCACTGTTATTTTGTTTCTCAGTCCTAAAAGGTGATTTCATGGTCTCTGCGCAGAATCACCTTTTGGGACCAATTAACAAAATGACAGTGCCACTGTTCATGAAGTGGGGTCCCAAAAAGCCCTTGTTGCAAATGTGGTGAACAAACTCCCCAAAATGACTGTGTTATGAGCGTCCGTTGTGCAGGTTCTATGTATGCTCGTAACTACATCAATTTTCAATATTTTCACTCCAAATTTCCAACATTGCTATTTTTTCACACCCCCTTATGAATGGTACAGCTGTCAATTTTTTGTATCCTTCCCAAAATGTGTTTCTGCACCTGTGGTGCAGAATGACGTGGTCACTGTGCAAAACCAACATTCAGGACAGATTAACAAAATCCCAGTGCCACTGTTCATTAGGGGAGGTCCCAAAAAGGCCATGTTGAAAATTTGGTGAAAACATTCCAAAAAATGACTGCGTTACAAGCGTATGTTGCACAGTTTCTACACACACACTTGTAACTTCAACATTTTTTCATATTTTCACTCCAGATTTTCAACATTGCCATTTCTTCACACCTCCCCATGAACAGTACAGCTGTCATTTTTCACATCCTGCCCAAAATGTGTTTTCACACCTGTGGCAATGAATGGCACACTCGCTGTGTGAAATCACCTTTTGGGATTGAGTAATGAAATGGTATTGCCACTGTTCATGATGTGGAGTCCCAAAATGCAGATGTTAAAAATTTGGAGCAAAAATACCAACAAATGCCTGGGGTGTTAGGGTTTCCAACCATGACACCCACCCTGTACAGACTGACAGGCATCAGGGGTGTGACTTGGGGTCATCAGCCATAATGCTCACCCCATTCTACCCCCACTCTGCAGTCACTGACAGGCATTGAGGTGTGCCATGGGGTCTTCAGCCCTAACGTTCACCCCATTCTCCTATACTGCACCCATCTCAGCTTATTTCCTTATGGAATGGGGTGAGCATAAGGGCCAAAGACCTCAAGGCACACTGCTACACTGGTCAGTGTCTGCAGGGTGGGGTGAGGTGGAATGACATGAGTGTTATGGTCGATGACCCAAAGGCACACCCCCCAATGCCTGTCATTCTCTGCAGGCTGGGGGTTGGGGTTGGTGTTACTTCAATACTTCACTGCCATTCCTATTATGCATCTCTCTAACTCCTGCACTATGAATGCCAATACCAGCAAGCAAACATTCAGCATTGACAAATGCTTGTTTTTCTAGTGAAGTGAACCAGTGCTGGAAGGATATAAGAAATTTGTGTTGAGAGTGATGCCTTAAAGTGCAAGGCAGAGGAATATGCACCGAAAAATATGGGAGGCATGTACAACAGCAATACCAACAGTGAACTTTTGGCATTGACAAATGCTTGTTGTGAATTTTTTCATCAGATTTTCAACATGGGCTTTTTGGGACTCCACCTCATGAACACTGGCACTGTCATTTTGTTACTCAGTCCCGAAAGGTGATTTTGCTCAGTGACAACAAAATCACCTTCCGGGCCTGATTAACAAAATGATAGTGACAGTGTTCATGAGGTGGGGTCCCAAAAAGCCCATGTTGAAAATTTGGTGAAAAAATACCAAAAAATGCCAAAGATGTCATCATAAGTTCAAAACACCATTGAAATACATTATACAGCACTAACCTTGATTCTTCAGTTTGTAGTTCAGCTTTGAAGAGTGCAGACATGTCCTGATCTACAGAAGCTGACAGCTGATGATCTCCAGTGGTAAGCATAGGGCAAGGGGGGATGTGGGGTGGTGGGTGCTCTGTGGGAAGGTCGAGATGGGAGAGGGGCAGGGGAAACAACAAGAGACCATTTTCTTTTTTCAGGACAAAATAAAAAAGAAGTCGGGGAACTGTTTTCTTTTTCACAGTTTGTCAAAGTCAGATTTCGGGCCGCTGGGAGTGGGCTCCCAGTGTACCAGAGTGCTGGATAGGGTACATATCTGGAGACACTGGGAAGGGGCTCCCCAGTGTCCCACACTGGTGGGGGGAGCTTCCAGTGCCGACATGGGGATTGGCCCCCCCAATGTCGGCAACGGAATAGTACATTGGGGGACTGTTTTCTTTCACAGGTTTAATATGCTTAATGCCATAAACAGTATATTGGGACACTGGGAGTGGGCTACCAAGTATCCCACATTACTCGAGGTGGGGTAATGCATATCTTGAGACACTGGGAGTAGACTCCCCAGCATCCCACAGTGGCCGGGGAAGGCGGCCTCTACTGCTGACATGGGGATTTTGCACCCCAATGTCAGCAAAATGTATATGAGCATGCCTCGGCCCCCTTCCTCTTACAGGCTGTGAAAATCAGAGAACATACTGGAATTAGGTAAACACAAACAAGTGTTTACCTAAATGGGGGCTGAGGAATTGGATTCTGGGATCTGTTTGCCCCTAAAATGTACAAGAAACTTTTTTTAAAGTAGTGCCACAAACACCCCCTGTAGTTTCACGCAACAGCGGGTGCTTCACAAAATAGTGGCACATTTTGTGGCAGTTTTACAAAAGTAGCGCCACAATTTGCAGCATTTTCACAAAGGTAGTGTGCAATCTGAGGCAGTACTATCACAAATTTATGACACTATCAGCAGCCGATTAAAATAAATATATTTCCGGCCACTATTTCTCAAAACTAACGACAGAATCATTTTTCTCAGGGCTCAGGCCATTATCAGAATTGTTTAGTGAGTCTCTGAGCACAGAAGAGGCCCCAGAAGACTGGAGAAGGGCTCATGTGATCCCGCTCCACAAGAGTGGTAGCAAGGAGGAGGCAGGGAACTACAGACCAATCAGACTTACCTCAGTAGTGGGCACGATTTTAGAAGCACTCCTTAAGGAAAGGATAGTGCAACACCTGTAATCCATAGGACCACAGGATCCAATACAGCATGGGTTTACAAAAGGAAGGTCCTGTCAAACTAATCTCATAGATTTCTTTGACTGGGTAACCAGAGTGGTGGACCAAGGGGGAGCAATTGATGCCGCCTACCTTGACTTCAGCAAAGCTTCGATACTGTTCCACATAGAAGACTGGATAATAAGAAGTGGGCTCAGGTCAGAGTGTCAGAAGTTGGTCAACTGGGTGGCAAACTGGTTGACAGGCAGAAAACAGAGAGTGGTGGTAAACAGTATACAGTCAGAAGAGATGCAAGTCACAAGTGGAGTACCTCAGGGATCAGTCCTGGGGCCAGTCCTCTTCAATATCTTCATCAGTGACATTGCAGATGGACTGGAGGGTAAGGTTTGTCTGTTTGCAGATGACACCAAGATCTGCAACAGAGTAGATGATCCAGATGGGGTGGGCAGAAACAGAAGAGATCTGGATAAACTAGCAAAATGGTCAGAAGAGTGGCAACTGGGGTTTAATGCAAAGAGAAGTGCAAGATCATGCACATAGGGAAGAGAAACCCTGAAGCCACCTATAGGATTGGATGGGAGTTGCTGGCAGTCACAAGAGAAGAAAGAAACTTGGGCATCATCATCCCCGATGATCTGAAATCATCCAAGCAGACCACTAAAGCAGTAGGTAAGGCTAGGGGGATGTTAGGGTGCATTAGTAGGGGTAGCATAAGTCAGAAGATGGAGGTAATAATCCCCTCTTTACAAGACACTGGTTAGGCCCCACCTGGACTACTGTGTATAGTACTGGAGACCACACCTTCACAAGGACATTTTGAGGAAGTCCAGAGAAGGGCAATCAAAATGGTGCAGGGACTGCATCAGAAAATATATGAGAACAGATTAACGGAGCTCAATATATATACCCTAGAGCAAAGGAGGGAGAGAGGTGATATGATCAAAACATTCAAACACCTTAAGGGCATTAACAAGGTGAAAGAGTCTAACATGTTTCAATATAAGAAAAATAGCAGGACAAGAAGACACAGCATGAGATTAGAGGGAGGCCGATTAAGGGGTAATGTGAGGAAGTTCTTTTTCACAGAAAGGGTGGTGGATGCATGGAACGGCCTACCTCAGGAAGTGGTGGATATGAATACAGGGCAGGGGTTTAAACAGGCATGAGATAGGCATAAGGGAGCAATACAGATGAGTATGAATAGATAGGCCATTGACAGAGCAAAGGCCGATGGCACATTCATAAGGTAGAAAAAGAGATGGGCAGACTGGATGGGCCTAGCGGTCCTTATCTGCCATCAACTTCTATGTTTCTATGTTTCAATCAGCCAAACCATGTAGTGGCAGTGAGCTAGCAAAGAAATGATAATTTTTGAGGCAGTAGTGTCGCAAACTGCGATACTTTCAGAAAATTTGTGAAAGACCAATGCGAAACTGTCACAAATATTGTGAAAGTGTCACACCGTTCTTTCACAAATTGCAAGAGTACGGGTGGGCAGATCTCAAAAAACACATTTCCATGGGGTATTTTTAAAAACTAATGGCAGCATTGTCTTCCTCTGGCCCTGATTAGGTAAACACAAGTGCAGTGTTTAACAAGGGGTACTAAAATTTGAATTACAGCAGTTTTTCTCCACCACTAACTGAAAATAAAGATAGCAGTTGCATGACGGTACAGAGGGCATATGCAACAGAGAAAGGTTCTTTCATGGATCAATCTGTCACTGTCGCACAGGAAATATATTTTTCCCATAGGATATAATGGGAAACTTTAAACTTTAATAACTTTTGAATGGATTAATATTTTTTCACCAGACATTCAAAAGGCACATCCTTGACCCAGTCTCCATATACTCTGAAAATTTCAGATCAGATGGACAAAGCATTTGGGCTGTGGAGATGAACAAAGAATTTGTAAAAGTTGAGAATTTTTCACACTTTCTGATGCTCCGCAGATCCGCAACTGCAAATCCAATCAGAACAAAAATTTCCAGATCCAGTGATCTGTGGTACAACAATGTGCATGCCAACTTTCAGGCCCATTGAATGAATGGTTGCAAAGTTATTAAAGTGAAAAATCTTGAGTTTAACATAGAAGTGGCCATGCAACCCTAACTATACCTGCCTCCGTGTTGCAAAATGAAAAAAAAAACTGTGGTGGTCCTGTGGAACCCCAATCCTGATCCCCCATTACAGACATCCTAACATACCTAGTGGTCTAGTGGACCCCCACCCCCCCACCTGGCTGTGCCATACCATACCCACTCCTCCCCTACCCATACCCAGCTGGCAACTGGCACAGACCACCTCTCACCACTGCAGCCACCTGCCAACTGAGCTCTGCATGAGCATGTACTGTAAACAGTATGTGCTCGGTGAATGACAGCAGCTGTCATTCACTGAGCGCACACTGTTTACAGTACACACTCATGCAGAGCTCAGTTGGTGGCTGTAGGTGGGCTGTGCCAGTCATCGGTTAGGTACGGGATGGGGGAGTGGGGTGGTATGGCATTGCCAGGTGGGCGGTGGGGGTCCACTAGACCACCAGGTATGTTAGGGATGTCTGTAACAGGGGATCCGGATCAGAGCTCCACTGGACCACTACTGCTTTTTCATTTTGCAACACAGGGAGATCGGGGAATGGGGGGTTCACTAGCCCTCAAGGGCTATTTTACTAGTACTTTTGAGGATCGGAGGGGGTCTGCTAGTCCACCAGGGCTCAAGTATCATTTATTTTGGGGATCAGGGCTAGAAGGGAGTCCGCTAGCTCACAATGGCTAAAGTATAATTTATTTCAGGAATTGGGTCTTTTCCACTGCTGCAGGCTTGCAGCAACCTGTCCAGGTGTGCCCTCTGTTTGGCACACTGCTGGGGTTGCCTCAAACTGTGGGACTTAGCTGTGGGGACCCTGCCCAATAGAGAATTGGATGCAGAGTCCCTGGCACATCGGCAATCGGTGCAAGTTGCCTTTGGTGCAACTTGCACCATACCTTTGAGAATCGACCCCATGGAATGTAAAGAGTAAGATGACCTGGTTAAAGGACTCAAAGTCCTGAGTTAGGATGAGCCAATGCAGAATTTGAATTTGATAAGCATGCCAAAAACCTGGTGTTCTGGACACCAGTGAAGCAGGTGCAAAGGAACTCAATTTCCCTTCAGCATTTCAGCACTTTCATGTCATGATACAGCACTTTTTACAGGAAGCACACATTAAGTATATCTAAGTTGTCAGTAAGCCACATGCCCTGCAGCAGCCAATCAGCTATGCTGGAGATCAATAATTCCTCAAGCAAGACACATTTCAGTGCCATTTCCTGGTCTCTTACACAGAGAAGGATCTATGGAAGCAATGGCTACTAAAGGAACTCCTTTTATGTGAAAAAGAGTGACACTTGATAAAAACATTTTAGAAATAATCTGTGAATTGTCTACCCAGTCAGAATAGTGCTTCAAGAATAGCGCAAGCTAATACAGCGTGGTCTATATCGTGCTACCATGTACAGCGACAGGGGAATTTCAGCACCATGTAGTAAGTGCTCCCCTGACTGTCCATGGTACTACTAATGAAGACAAGGGTCAAGGAATGGAGGAGGCTGGCCAAGCTGCTCCCATGGTGTGGAGTAGTAATATAGGAGCAGCTCTGCTGGAAAGAAAGTTGAGACCAGGGTTCTAAGCCACAATTTTACTTTTCCCCTGTAATCCAACTCTGACTCAGAGTTAATTATTTTAATTATGAGGAGCCCCCCCCCCCCAAATAATGTTTTCCAGTCATAGCGATCGTGAACCACACTTGCGATCACTACCTCTGGCACTGATTTTGTTGGTGGCATTGTCTCCTGTTGCTTTTCTTGTCAGGGCTGTATGGACAGCACTGTTTTTTATAGTACAGTTCATGCAGGTGCTGATATGACCTAGTGCCTGAGAATTGTACATACTTATTCCAGTTAGTTAATTCTCACTACTGTATAGTTAATTGTGGTTTCAGGCAAGCATTCTAGCAAAGTTGTGCTGAAAAGGAGGGGAGAGAGTGCACAGTGTGAACCTGCACTGGCAGCTGCATGTCCTGCAGTAGGAGTACGGCAAAGTGAATTTACCAAACAGGAAATGGTGCAGGGGAATGGGGATTTTTGGAAGATATGACAAATATTATTCTACTGATTGCTGATGGTGTAGAGGACACAGAAATCTATGTTTTTTTTATATTTATCCCTGCAGCAGGAGCAAGGAAGATTGAATTTAGCACACTGGAAAAAGTGCAGGGGTATTTTGAAGGATTTATTTTAGACATTTTTTTATGACTGACTACCTGTGGTGCAGCAGCGCACAGAGATCCATCTTTTTATTTTTCTGCCTGTGTGCATGAGTCTGCCGGCCAGTCAGTGACTGAAAAGTCAAGTAGACTGCAGTGTGAGGCAAGGTATGTCAGTGGTGCAGTGGTGTGGAATACTGTCTGTCAGCAAGGGGTGGAAGGTGGCCTGGTGGAGTCACTGTTCCTAATCACCTTGTGCATCATACAGTACTACAGCATGTCCATGCACCGGCATCCATGTCACTTGGGCATCTAAGAATTATTGAAGGCTATTGTGAGTCATCATTATTGTCAGACAGCAGCTGAACTGTGTCACCATCTCTCTGTCATGCGTGTTGTCAATATGTGTAGAAAATGTGAAGACTAGAACAGAAGGAGAAAAGAATACAGTGGAGAAAAAGAGCAGATAAATGTTCCACCATGTCAGTTCCACCAAGTAAATGTTCTGCAAGCATTGATGGTGTATAGAGGAGCTGGTCATGCTGGAACAGGGACTGGGCATTATGGTCATGTGGCTAGGACAACAAGGTTGGCTGCATGATAATACAGTCAAATAAACAATGGTTCATTAGACCCTGGAAACCCAGTGGTTCCACTCCCATTGCAGTGTGAGCAACCCTCCCTGACAGTCATCCAGAAATGTGAAGTCTAGTTTCTGAAAAAAAAATCATCTTCCATTTGCTGCCTAATTCCTCAAAGTCTACCCTCCTCATCACTAGTGGCTTCTGAAAATAGCATGAGGGAAGGGAGTCAAGCAGCAAACACAAATCACATTTCACAACTTCAGTTTCATGATTAATGTTTCCTTGGTACATAAATAACAAGCATTTGTCAATGCCAAACATTTGATGCTTTGAAAGATGTCTGCTCCTGCACCTTGTTTATGTCCTTGACGTACTTGAATGTTTTGTGCCATGTGTCAGACTACCCATCTTGTTAATCAGCCTTCGATGTTGGTGGGTGTCAAAGGCTTTCCTGAAAGCAAGGTAGGTGACATCCACTGCCCCTCCCTAATTTACTTCCTTACTGAGGTATTAGGGTTTCCAATCATAACGCCAACCCCCATCTCCACCCTGCAGAGATTGGCAGGCATTGGGGGGGTGTCTTAGGGTCATCATCCATAAAGCTCATGCCATTCCACCTCACCCCACCCTGCACACACCAACAGGCATTGCAGTGTGTCTTGGGGTCATTTGTCCATTACACTTACCCCATTCTATAAGGGAATAAGCTTAGATGGGTGCGGTATAGGAGAATGGAATGAACATTAGGGCCAAAGACCCCAAGGTACACCTCAATTCCTGCTACTGGATTCAGGGTGGAGATGGGGGTGGAATGTCATAAGCAGTACAGCCGATGACCTCAAGTCACACCCCCAACACCTGTCAGTCTCTACAGGGCAGGGGGGGGCGTTACTGTTTGAAACCATAACGCCCCAGGCGTCTGTTAGTATTTTTGCTCCAAATTTTCAACATGGACTTTTTGGGACCCCACCTCATGAACAGTGGCATTATCATTTCATTACTCAATACTGAAAGGTGATTTCACACAGCAACCACACCATTTGATGCCACAGATGCGAAAACACATTTCAGGCAGGATGTGAAAAATGACAGCTGTACTGTTCATGAGGTGGTGTGAAAAAATGGCAATGCTGAAAATGTGGAGTGAAAATATGAAAAATAGGTGAAGTTACGAGCGTGCGAAGAAACTGCACAATGCACACCTGTAATGCAATCATTTTTTGGAATGTTTTCACCAAATTTCTAACATGGGCATTTTTGGACCTCTCCTCATAAACAGTGGCACTGTGATTTTGTTAATCTGTCCTGCAAGTTGATTTCCCACAGCGACTGCACCATTCTGTGCCACAGGTGTGAAAACACATTTCGTGCAGATGTGAAAAATGTCAGCTATACTGTTCATAAGGAGCTGTGAACAAATGGCAATGTTGAAAATCTAGAGTGAAAATATTAAAATTTGGCAAAGTTGCTAGGATGCGTATAAACTGCACAATGCACACTCGTAATGCAGGCATTTTTTGGAATTTTTTCACCAGATTTGCATCATTGGAATTTTGTGAACCCACCACATGAAAAGTAGCACAGTCATTTGATTAATTGGCCCTGAAAGGTGATTCCGTGCAGGGACTGCTTAATCACCTTTTGGGACTGAGAAACGAGATGACAGTCACAGTGTTCATGAAGTGGGGTCCCAAGAACCCCATGTTGAAAATTTGGAGTAAGAATTCCTAAAAATGGCTGAGATATCAACTTAACTTAAAACCCTTCCATTGACTCCCATTATATGGCTTACCTTGGTTCCTCAGTTCGGAGTTTGACTTTGAAGAGTACAGACACATCCCTGTCCTCAGAAGATTGCAGCGACGGACCTCCGGAGATAAGTATGGGGTGACAGGGAGTGTGTGGGGAGGTGGTGTGTGCAGAAGGAGGGTGCGGGTTGGGGGAAGGGGAATGGGGGAGAAGACAGTGGACTGTTTTCTTTTTTACAGGGGAAAAAAAGACTCTGGGGGACCGTTTTCTTCCTTTTACAGGTAAAGACTTCGGGGACCATTTACTTTATTTTACAAGTAAAACTTAATTTAAATTTAGGCACACTGGGGTGGGCTCCCAGAGTGCCACAATACAGGGGGAGTATGCCAACATGGGGATTGGGCACCCTGGTGTAGGCAAAGAATGGGTTTGGGGGAAGGGGCGCATCTGACATCAGGAGTGGGCATCCCGGTGTTAGAAAAAAAAAACATTTTTTATTTTGGCACACAGGAGTGGGCTCCCAGTGTGCCACATAGTGGGGGGGAGAAACATGCTGACATAGGGTTGGGCACCGAATGTGGCTTTTCGGGACTGTGTCATGGGCAGCAGGAGCCACCATGTTTCGGCACATTGGAGTGGGCTCCCAGTGCGTCACATAATGGAGCAGAACATGCTGACATGGAGACTGGGCACCCCAATGTCAGCTTTTTGGGATTGTGTGGTGGGCAGCAGGAGCCACCATGTTTCAGCACACTGAGGTGGGCTCCCAGTGTGCCGATAATGGGGGTAACATGCTGACATGGGGATTGGGCACCTCGATTTTGGCTTTCTGGGGAGTGTGTGGCAGGCAGCAGGAGCAGCCACCCTCTCATTTTTTTATTAAAAAGTTTAACCAGGAAAGGCTCACCGAGCAAACAAGTTGCTTGTGGAGCTAGGCCCTGGGACAGACTGCTCGGTGCAGGAGCCAACAAGGTTGTGAAGGAGGGAGGGAGGAGGCGCCACTGCAATGATGAAACTGTTCATGATTGCAACGGTAGATTGTTTTCAACTCTTTGGCACTCTTTGAAGTTCCTCATCATCGGCAGCTTCCCATTGATCGGTGGCTGTGAGATGCACCCAGTAAACCGTCCATTGCATTGGGTGGCAGTGCCACACCTCTCCTTTGTTATTATTGTCCCAAAGCATTTGGTATTGTATTATATCACGTTATAGCCAATATTATGTTCTCCTATATCTTATTAGATTATATTATAGAGCATATTATGGAGCATTGGTGGTACAGTGGTTAGCATAGTTGCCTTCCAAACAGTTGGCCTGGGTTTGATTCCCAGCCAATGCAGCAGCTGTTATTTATTTGGGGTGGAAGTATAGCCTAGAGGTTAGAATAATAAGCTGTGAATGAGCTTGGTGCATCCAGCAGATCTGGGTTCAATTCCCACAACCTCCACTTGCATACTGTGTGACTGAGCAAGCCACTTAACCACCCCCTTACTCCTGGGATGCCCCTGAACACAGACACTTTTGCCTAGAGGGCCTTACCTGGTTACCAAAAAAATAAAATAAAAATAAATCTGATTATATGGTCTGCTCATTTATCACATCTGCTGTCATGCCCAATTCCATCTGAAGGCATGTCATTCCACAGTAGCCAAAAAGAGAAATCCTCCAGCAATTGCCACCTCAGTGCCCTTTTGCTCTTCTGAAGTATCTCCTGGCCCCTGCCATAACCACCAGTCCACTGTACCTAAAAAACAAATGGATTAGCTGCAGTGTGGGAGTATTTTACAGATGGTACCACAAACCACTGAAGTCATGATCTCTCAGCATTAAAATAAAGTTAAAATAATTACTACTAATAAAAAATACATTATTAAAATTAAAACTGTAAAAAGACTCTGGCTTTAGAAAATAATACATCCTTTTTTTCATAGGATTCATAGGATGTTTACAAGTCTATAGCATTAACCAATAAGACTCACCACTGAATTAGTGGATATGTGCGCATCCCATATACAGTGGTGTGAAAAAGTATTTGCCCCCTTCCTGATTTTCTCTATTATTGCATATTTGTCACACTGGATGTTTTCAGGTCTTTAGACAAAATGTAATATTAAGATAAAGGGAACCTGAGTGAACAAATAACACTTGTTTTTTTTTTTATTTCACTTATTTAATGAAAAAAAGTTAACCAACACCAATTGGCACTGTGTGAAAAAGTAATTGCCCCCTTACACTTAATAACTGGTTACGCCACATTTAGCTGCAATGACTGCAACCAAACACTTCCTATAATTCAATATCAGTCTTTCACATCACTGTGGAGGAATTTTAACCCACTCTTCCTCGAGAACTGCTTTAATTCAGTAACATTTGGTAGGTTTTCGAGCATGAACTGCTCGTTTCAGGTCCTGCCACAGTATCTCTATTGGTTTAAGTCTGGACTTTGACTAGGCCACTCCAAAACTTTAATTTTACTCTTTTAGCCATTCTGATGTGGACTTGCTTTTGTGTTTTGGATCATTGTCTTGCTGTACTGACCCAATCACTTCAGCTTCAGCTGACGGAAGGATGACTGGACATTCTCCTTAAGAATTTTCTGGTACAGAGCAGAATTCATGGTTCCTTTAATTATGGCAAGTCATCCAGGTCCTTAGGCAGCAAGCATCCCCACACCATCACACTACCACCACCATGTTTGACTGTTGGTATGGTGTTCTTACTGTGGAATGCAGTGTTTGCTTTACACGAGACATTATGGGATCCATGTTGTCCAAAAAGTTCCACTTTGGACTCATCTGTCCATAGAACATTTTCCCAAAAGGCTTGTGGATCATCCAGGTGCTTCTTGGCAAATGAGAGATGAGCATTTATGTTCTTCTTGGTTAGCAGTGGTTTCCGCCTTGCTACTGTCACATGAAGCCCATTTTTGCCCAGTCTCTTTCTGATTGTGGAGTCATGAACACTGACCTTAGCTGAGGCAAGAGAAGCCTGCAGTTCTTTGGATGTTGTTTTAGGATCCTTTGAGACTTCTTGGATGATTTTACACTGCTCCCTTGGAGTAATTTTGGCAGGCCGCCCACTCCTGAGAAGGTTCACTACTGTTCCAAGTGTTCTCCATTTGGAGATTATGGCTCTCACTGTGGTTCGATGGAGTCCCAGAGCCTTAGAAATAGCTTTGTAACACTTTCCAGACTGATAGAGGGCAACAAAATGTTTTTCTGATCTTTTCAGGAACTTCCTTTGATCATGGCATAATGTGCTTGTTGAATCTTTGTGCTGGCAGTGTGACTCTGATGGTAAGGGCCAAAATAAGTGAGGTTTATATTGAGCAGGGCTGGCTGTAATCAAGCCTGGCTGTGTTCAATCAGCTGACTCTAATTATCCCTTTAATTGGGTTGATTTAACTAGGGGGCAATTACTTTTTCACACAGTGCCAGTTGGTGTTGGTTAACTTTTTTCATTAAATAAATGAAATAAGTAAAAAAAAAAAAGTGTTATTTGTCCACTCAGGTTCCCTTTATCTAATATTATATTTTGTCTAAAGACCTGAAAACATCCAGTGTGACAAATATGCAATAATAGAGAAAATCAGGAAGGGGGCAAATACTTTTTCACGCCACTGTATTTGTCTAACCTGATTTTAAAAGTGCCAATAGTGTCACTGTATCCTATCTCTGCAGGGAGACTGTTCCAATGTGCCACCAAACTCTGATTTATCCAGGCATCCCTCTTGTTAGTTTTACACACCTCACCCCTCAATTGATAATTCTATGCTCTTGTATTTCTATCTGTTATCTTGGCTTCCAGTCCCATGCATTCCCATAGGTCACTGTTCCTAAAAGCTCTATTTACTGTACTAGGCACAAATCACCTCTAAGGCATCTATATTCCAATGTATACAGACCCAACCCCTGCAATCTTTCCACTTACGAAAGATGTTCAACTGTTTTACTCTCTTGGTTGCTCTCCTCTGTATCCCATCCTAAAAGTTTAATATCTGCCCTATGATAAGGGGCACAGTACTCCATTTGGGGCCTCACCAATGTCTCATACAGCAGCATCAAAACTGCACTTTTCCTGCTTCTAATATTTTTAAGTATGCAGCCCATCATTTTATTTGCTTTCTTTGCCCCTTCCATACTATGTTGTTTAATCAACGGATTATTTGTAACGACTATTCTTAAATCTCTTTCACTATCAGTAATTCTGAGTTCTGTTCCATATAAGAAGTATTTTGCTAGTTTTTCTTGCCAAAGTGCATAACGCTGCACTTATCAATATTAGAAGACATTTTATGTTCCTAAACCCATATTCCTATTTGGTTCAGATCTTTTTGAAACTCGTTTATAGCTAGTCCGCTGTTGACTATTGCACCCAATTTTGTGTCATCCGCAAACTTGCACAACTAAGAATTATTTGAAGTCTTTAATGATGACACAAATATATTAAAGAGGGATGGGCTCAGGACAGATCCCTACAGGACTCCACTAGTCACCCCACTCCAGTCTGACATGAAACCTCTGCTACGCACATGTTGTTTTTTTATCGCTCAACCAGGCAATAATCCATTTTATGATAATTGAGTTAACCTTAAGTTAATTTAGCATCTTGATAAGCTCTTTATCAGGGACCAAACTGAAAGCCTTGGAGAAATCTAAGTAGATCACATCCACCAGTAACCCATTATCAATTGCCTTGATGACTGGTTCATCCTCTTCATCATCTTCCCTCCATCATAAATCACTTTTTCCTCATCATGTATCACTACAGTGTGTGAGTGTCTGACACTAGATATTTGTGTATTGTATTTGTGCAAACTTGTAACAGGCTGACTTTGAAACTAGGACCTTCCTGGTCCTAATAGTGCTATCCTGTGGAAAAATGACACTACAAACTACAACAACTACTACTACCTTCTTCCCTGCCTGTGTACTGAACAGATGGTAAAACAGGAACAGTATCCATCCCTATAGTAGGCTTCATAGTTTCATAGTAGGTTACAGGTCTATGGGCCTATATCTTTAGTGACTTGTTTTATAAATAATATTGAGTTTTCTCTGTACTCATGTAAGTGTCCAATCCATTTTTGAAAGCATCTAATGCATCACATGTTACTAGATCTTCAGGGAGGGAGTTCCATATTCCCACCACCCTTTGGTTGAACCACTGCTGCCTTTTGGTGGTCCTACTGTACATATCTCTACTCTTAATTGCATCTTGTGAGATCTAGTGTTTGTCACATTTTTAGCTATACTTAATACAGATGCTTCCCATAATTGCTCATCTTTAAATGTTCTGAACACCATGCATAAATTGCCTCTATTTTTTCTATATCTCATTGAATAGAGGTCCAGAGCTTGCAACCTCTCTGAGCATTTCTTACCTCTAATGTTATATATATATTTTGTTAGTCACCGTTGGACTCCTTCAATTTGTTTCATATCATTAATACTGTTTGGTGATGTAATTGGAGCACAGTACTCCAAGTGTGGTCTAATAAGGGCTGTATACAGTGGGACCATCACCTATTTACATATCCTTTTGACATGTCTTAGAATGCATCCAGGTAACCTATTTCCCCTTTTGACCATTTCCCTAGTATGGCCATTAAATATCATATTATTGGATATATATACACCCAGATCTAGCTCCACTTCTGTATTCTTTAATTCTGTATTCTTCATAGTATATTGGACCATGATGTTTTTTTTTGAGCCCAGGTGCATCACTTTAGTCTTATCCAAATTAAAATCTAGTCCATGCTCATCTGCCCACACCACCAGATTATCTAGTCTTGGAGCATGGATGCTGCTTGCCTGTTGTTAATTATTGCCCCAACCTTGGCATCATCAGCATATTTACATATCCAAGCATTGTTAGATGTCCTCATACTTGTCACCAAGATGTTGAATAACACAGGTCCCAGGACTGAGCCCTGGGGGACACCACTGATCACCTCTATCCATTCTGAACTATGCCTTCTAATCATAACTCTCTGTGTTCTTCCACCCAGCCATGATGCAACCCAAGTTATGATGAGTGGATGTAACTCTAATGTACTTAGTTCTTCAATAATCTTATGGTGTGGGACAGAGTCAAACACCTTGGAAACATCAAAAAAATAGTATGTCAACTGGCAGTCCCTTATCTTACACGGCACTCACCTTCTCAAAGAACTGAAGCATATTTGTCAAGCAAGATTGCCCTTGACTGAAACCATGTTGTGTTTCACCCATTAAACCTTTGTTCTGGATATGTTCCTGTATGGCATCTTTATAAACCCTTCCATTACCTTTCCTATAACAGAGGTCAGGCTGATTGGCCGGTAATTAATTATATCCCTTTTATCTCCCTTTTCATATATTGGTGTCATATTAGCACACCTCCATTCAGGCAGGGTCATTCCCTCTGTGAATGATTTATTAAAAATTACTGCCAGTGGGCCTGCCAACTGTTCAGTCAGCTCCTTGAGCAATCTTGGGTGGACACCACCAGAACCCGGCAATTTGTTCACCTTCAGCCCTTTTAATTTTGTGCATACATCATCAGCAGTTATTTTCTTTATTTGTTTGGCTGCTTCTGTATTACTAATGTTTGCATACTGTTTTTTAATTTTAAAGTTCCCTGCAAAATATTTATTAAAATGGTTGGCCATTGTTCTTTCTTCAGTGATTACAGTGCCATCCATCATAATTGATCCTATTGTATTTTGTGCTTCCTTTAAGCTTCCAATGTAATGTGGTACTGTGCACTGTGGTGGCCCTTTAGATAGTGCTATTTATTATCAACGTCATGACTCATCATGTCTTTATGAACAACCTGACAAAACTGTTAGTGATACCACAGCCACATGAGTGCTGTGGGTTTGGACAACTGCCTGTCCACCATGAGAAACCATAGTGTTACTATCATCTTCTCAACTCATCATATGTTCATTAAGAAATCATATTTTCTTGTCATATTAATAAAAAAAAGTATTAAAAAGATGTTATATTATACTACTGTCATTTATCCCAATACATTTATTGCCATTTCACTTACATTACAGGGTCATGCTCTGCTGTATGTTTCTGCCAGTATAAATAGAAGCACAAGAACCAGTGTCCTGGCACCCAACTCATTGGGGAGGGATGATGGCTCTTAATCATCAGTCACTCTCCAATGAAGAAGACGCTGGCTTTTGAAGACTCTTGCATTAAGAACTGAAGCACAAATATAATATTCCATGACATGTCACATTGCCTAGCTGTGCCCATCCCAGACAGAGTACCCAGTGGTGTGAGCTATAAAACCTTATTTCACTTCTGTGATCATAGAACTGGCCTCTAAAGTGCACAATAAATAACTCTTACCATTTTTCTTCCCGTAGTGAGTCCACTTGGATGTCACACATCCCTTTAAAATATTTTTTGAAAAGAAGTCACACAAGTAGATGTTTGGTAACAAGAAATTGAGTAACCAAATAGCCCAGTTCAATCAGATGATCTGCATCTGGAGTTGTGGATTAATGAGTTGCAGAACTATAATGGAAGCAATAGTGAAATAACTGAAGAAGAGCCATGAAGAGAACTAACTGGGCAGGGCACTGAAGACATTGATGTTATAGACTGAAGAGTGGTAGACAATGAACATTTGGCAGAACTGGATATTTTTTTAATCAATATGCTGGACTCTGACATTATGAGAAAATGAGGTCAAAATTCAGGGAAGTCAGCTTTCTGCCCTGTGGTAAGCAATGCTGAAATATAAACTGTTTGAAGAAGTTGTTAACAAGCAAGTCAATAATCTATTAAAAAACACTGAAACTAACCATGGACACAATCTCCTCCTCCCACCAAATAGAGGCATTGAGAGATCCAAGTGAATTTAAAAACAGTGTTATAAAACAAGAAGATAAGGTGGGCAATATTGCAGTACTGGAACAGGACCAGTATCAAGATATGGTTTTGATTTTACTGAGGGATGAGTCAAATTATAAAAAAAAAAAGGCAGGGAATACTGCCTATGACTTTAAGAAAAGAACTGCTGGGATGATTACAAAGTGCAGAAGAAAGTTTAGCCATTACCTGTGATGAATTTAAGTATTTGTGGGTGGAGTATCTTGTGACACCCACATTTTACATCCTACTAAAAGTACACAAGAGCCTCACCAATCTGCCTGACTGCCCAATTGTCTATGGGGTACTACCCCTTGGGGACAGATTGTTAAATTTCATCAATTTGGTCTTGCAAAGTAGTGTAGAAATGTTGGGATCTGTCCTCAGGGACTCTAGGGATGTGTTAATCAAATCTGATGATTCAGAATGGAAAGAATGTGATGTTTGGCTAGTGACTGATGTTGAGACTCTATATATCTCTGTTCAGAAGAAGTCTCCACAGTTGCAAAGCAGGGTCAGCACTAACTAACTTAGTCAGGAAGACTCAAAGCTGGTCTACCCCTGTAACATTCCCAGGCAGAAAAGTATAATGAACTGCTTAAGCAGTTATTGCAATTATATGAAATCAGGGAAACCACTGAAATGGTCCAGTTTTCCACAGCTGATCTTTACAAGTGTGACTTGCTGCCCCACTTGTCTCTGGTCTCTCTGCATTTTATTCTGTGTGACTTGCTGGCTCTGCAGTTTAACTTGACTTCTATTCTCCTGACATCCTGACTTTTTTTTGCTGTTTGTGTTTGTGTGCATTAGTACGGTAGAGTATGGATTGAGTTTTTGTTGTCCCCTCCCCCTTGCCTTATTTAGTGACCACTCAGAGTTTTGTCTGAGATACTGGTAACTGTTTCCAACTGCTATCACATGTTCTTGTCACTTTACCTCAACACTAATTTTGTTACAAGCACTAGCCAGTCTCTTTTAGAGATGGCCTTAAAAAGTACTCTGCACTTCTAACACTACTCTCTGATGGTGGTCCACAGACATTGGTACATAAGCACTTTCTGCAGGCACATTTGCCAACCACAGTTGGCATGCTGGCAGGTACCGGATCTCTCCAAGTTTGTAATTTTGGCATTTATGCATATTGAAAGGATTTGTACTGCAGTACTTGATGAGCACAGCCAATACCAACTTACAAGAGAGCTTCCTCCTTCATGTCTATATGGAAGCCGTAGTTTATTCCTTTGGTCTATTGAGTCTGTATCTATCCATTCAAGCAGTTTGTTTGCACTTGGTATGTTTTTCTTTTTTACCTGGCACATTGCACTTTAAACTTTGGCAACTGAAAAAATAAAAAAAAGTATTTTCTAAAGGTTTGACTGTTTCAGTGGTTCCCCTGATTTCATACAATTGCACTAACTGCTTAGGCAGGTCATTATACTTTTGTGCTTGGGAATGTTACCATGATAGACCAACTTTGAGACTCCCTGACTAAGCTAGTTGGTGCCCCTCCTACGCTGCAATTGTGGAGACTCTTTCTGAACAGATTTACTTAGCACTTTAGAGTATTGTGCAGCCCCAAACTTCTGTTGCTTTTTGTGCTCTGTATACCTCCATGGGTGGGATAATAGTATGAGAATTCTTTCTAAACCATAGCCCTAGTAAACAGCACACACCAGTACAGTTCATCCTTAATTGTTTGACACGACAGTTTGAGTTTGAGGGTGAACACTATTTACAGTTGCAAGGAATGGCAATGAAAGTATCAATGGCCCCTCTTATGCCAATCTATTTTGGCAGCTATGGGAGCTCAATACTATATTCAGTTCAGAGGTCAACAGATTTGCATATAGTATTATACATTGGTATTGTTATATTGATAATATCAGATGTGTATGGAGGGTAAAATGGACTAAACAGAAGAATTCATGGTGCCGTTTCATACAAATGAAATCAAGTTGAGAATCACACACATTGCCTGTAGATCCAGTCTCAATTTTTTGGACATCACTTTGAATGACATCACTGAATTTCCAAAACATCCAAACTGTTTGTTATTGGAAGCAGACAGTAATACTCTGTTAAGAGCAAACAGCGTCCACCCAAATCATTAAAGGGTTCAATCCCATATAGTTAGTTTCTCCATATTAGGAGGAACAGTTCTAGTATCAGTGACTATAAGAAACTGTATGCAGACCTAGAAAAAATGGTTTATCAAAAGAGGTCATACACTAAATCTAGTGAGAAATCCTCATGATAGAGCTAAGAATCTTGATAGAAAGAAACTTCTTCAACAGCAGCAACAAAAGACCACTGAGGATTGATGGCCAATAACATTTATTACAGAATACAACCAGTGTTTGGAATGTATTTCTAGCATCATTTGGAGAACCTGGCCAGTTTTACTGGGTGATCCATCAGTAGCAGCTAAAGTAGGTGAGACTCCCAGAATTGCATTTAGGAAGGGGACCAGTATTAAAGATAAACTGGTACACAGCCAATTTGGGGTCCAAAATACAGTAAACAATGCTTGGATTCCATCATGCCCTAGGCACTTATATACCTGTAAAAGGCTGCAACACAAGCAGTTTTGCCAAACAGGGTAGATATTTTGTGTACCCATGTACAGAAAATTTTAGCTTGGGGGGCTTATAAATTGCAAGACCACTTCTGCTATGTACACACTGTGGTGTATATGTGTCCTGACCTATGTTGGTATGACCAACTGCTGCCTCAGAACATGCATACAGGAGCATGTGTGAAGTCTTATCCATCAAAAGGGTGAGTACTGTTGGCCCACCAGCACCAGTGATAGTGCTACCACTTGTGGCATTGATGACCAGTGTTCCAGAGCAAGCACAGGACAGCAGAGGGTCAGCCAGGGGGAGGTAGGATGAGCATCCCATGGACAGGTCTCCTCTTCCTTCAGGGGGAGGGTCATGGTTTCCTTGGTAATCAGCATTACCCAGTGGAGGCTGGGTGTGCAACAGCCAGGGCCACTCTATAGTTGGGAGGAAACAGTGGACATCTGTGGGTTGGGTGCAGGAGCATGCCCATCCCATGCTGATGTCATTGCATGTCCATGCCTCCAGGGGACAACCAATGAAAAATTTCCTCTGGGCTGAGCACTGAGACATCCCCGGATCTCTGCCTGAAGGATGCCCCTGGCTGTAGCCTCAGCTGGAGCCTCAGGTGGATTTCATCTCTCTCTCTCTCTCTCTCTCTCTCTCCCCCCCCAGGGGGAGCCCTACTGCAGGGGGTAAGCTGTGGGCCTCCCCAGACTGAGAGCAGCCTGATGGGGGATGTTGACTGTGGGGTTCAAGGTGCAAAAAAGGGGGTACATCCCCTGCCACCTCAGGGGTGCAGAAATATAATTACAAAAAACAGGGAGTACTCCAGCTGGTACATGTGAAACTTCCACCTATGTTGAAGACCTTCATAGATACCTAGATCATATATTTAGGTGGGTTAACTGCTGGGGTATGAAATTAAATATGGATAACTGCAAAGCTATGAATCTGGGTAAGAGAAATCAAAGACATACCTATATGCTGTGTGGGAGAAACTTAAGTATCACTGATAATGAAAGAGACCTGTGTATTAATATCTCCTAAGACTTTAGTATCTCAACCCAGTTAAATACTGCTATTGCTAAAACGAATAAAATAATATGGGCCATTAAGAGAAATATTGTATCTAGAACTAAGACTGTCCTAATTCCCTTATTTAGAGCCTATGCACATCCTCATCTTGAATATGTGTCCCAACTCTGGTGTCCCTCAAAAAAGAGAGATAGAATTAATCTTGAAAAAGTACAGAGAAAATTCACTAAATATATTTATGAAAAGAGGGACAGAACATATGAAGACCTTTTACAGAATTTAAATCTCATGTCACTGGAGACAAGAAGGCTAAGAGGGGACCTTCTCTTAATGTTTGATAACATAAATGATCCCTAGATTTTAACTGAATTGGGCATTGATTTAAAAAAAATGACAGAGAAACCAGAGGCCACCTTTTACAAATAGTTGAGAAAACATTTAAAACCTTAAAACGTAAATATTTTTTACACTAAGAATTGAAAATCCTTGGAAGAGGTTACCTCTAGATATAACTGTCAGTAAATCAAAGAGCGAATAAAAAAATAAGCTTGATAAGTACTGTATATCTTATCGGGGGGAACTCAGCTATTATCCACAATGAAGCCTCTATAGGAGCACATACGGGCAATTTTGCCTTCTTGCTCTTTCACTTCCATAGTATGAACCACAGTGCACATTTCTTTAAGAAACATCAATATAACCCATCTGATTTCAAATTTATAGGATTAGAGTGGGTACAACCACCAAAAAGAGTGGTGACAGATTAAACTCACTGTTAAAAAAGAAAGCAGCTGGATTTTCAGACATAATGGTCTGAAACTGTTGGGTCTACATGAATATTTTTACCTCATACCTTTCCAGTAACTTTGAACCAGTTATCAATCCAAACCTAATTCCCTCAAGTTGTCATCCTTGAACTTGTTGATAACCTTTAGGTAGGTTATTTTACTGAGTGGTTAAAAAAAATCAAATGTCGTAATATAGTAAATGTTTGCAGATGGGTTTTTCTTTTTCTTGTAAACATACTACATGCTTTTGTTTATATGGTTTTCTGTTTTTGAATCCAATAAGGATATTGTGATTGTGATACTGTGTTAGTAATGAGAGATGACAGTTATTAACCAAATATTTTTCTTTGACCCCTTTACACAGTAGCCTCAGAAAGTGCTGCCCCTGCTTCATCTTTCTATACCCTCAGCTCTCTGGATATGTGTATCATCGAAAAGATGTCACATCTGGAGAAAATAGTTAGAGTGATCAAGTGTGGAGTACTTCTATTATAATCTTTTCTTTCTCTGCTTTCTAGCATAGTGCCCAGTCTTTTATAATGAATTTGAGAAGGTATCTTTTAAAGAAATATTTATAACAAATCTATTTTACCTTCCTATCTTCACTAACAGCTTTATTAGAGATAGGTAAATTGTATTTCCAACATTTAACAAATAAGCTTTTCGTGTTGTTCAGGTTAATACCCAAAAGCTTGGAAACAAGCGACAATACAACCAATTCATAAAACAGTCCCTAAGTCTTTAGTATCATATAGTAGATCAATATCTCTCTTGGCTCCACTGTGTAAACATCATGAGTGAAATGTCTTTGACCACATTTCTGATTTCATTATGAAATATGATTTAGTGACCCAAGTCCAGCATGGCTTTCAGTCACAACATAACACAGAGACTACCTTGGTGAGATTCACAAACTAGGTCCATCAGGCCATAGACTCTAGTAATCTTTCAGCCTCTGTGTTTGTGAATCTCACCAAGTCATTCAATCTGGTTGATGATGAACTGCAATGAGGCAGCATGGCCCAAAATAATTTCTGAACAGAAGGTATTATGTTGGCTCAAAAGCTACTTGATAGAGCAAGAACATCGAACAACCATTCAGAATTTTAATTCAGATTTTCAAACAATTGACTGTGGAGACCCGCAGGGCTCCATAATGGGGCCTCTTCTCTTTTCCCTCTTTTTGAATAACATACCTATAGCATGTCCATTAATAAATCTGATACCATATGTGGATAATGCTGTTATCTTTTAGAGTCGAAAATATTTCAGGGCCCCTTAATGAACTCCTTCAAAAAAAATTCAATTACTTACAAAATATATTTGTGTCACACAAGCTTGTCTTAAATGTTAAAAAAAGAAAAGAAAAGAAAATACTCACTGTAGTAATATTGTTTCTTCTCAGGGATATTTTAATGAGTCTTACAAGTGGCACCACTCCACAGGAGTGTGCTGCCTTGGAGATATAACTTTATGTTAATTGTTCAATATAGAATACAAGTTCAAATTCTGCACTGTGGTCACACTCCCCCTGATGTTCAAACATCAGATTTGTTTCTATAGGTAGGGGAGCAATGACCACTAAAGCTATGTAAATGGCTACTAAATGTTTCTAAACATTTTTTTTTTACTTTTAAAAAATTCAACTAAACTGAAGCAGGCAAACATGAAACATTAAAAAGATCACATTTTAACAATTGTTGAGAAACTGCAATAAGTAATGCTCAAGCAACCTTAAAATAAGAAATTATTCTTGTGTGAACCTATTTCCATGTTCTAAAAGGAGAGGAAGAGTTAAGATTTGTAAGGCTCATTGATGGATCCCTGAGAAAAAACAACATTACTATGGGGAGTAATTTTTTTTTTCAAACAGGAATCCAATAATGAGATGTCTTTCAAATGGACTCACTAGTAGAATCTTGTGAGGATGGGTCTAGAACCTATTTAGGAAAAAAGGTTCTGCAAAACAGTAGTTCCAAAACTGACGTCCTTCTGGACTGTATGTCCAAACTGTAGTGTTTTATGATGGTGTGTAATGTTTTCCAGGTAACTGTTTTACACATTTCTTGAAAGGAAATGCCCCTTGTGGCTGCCAAAGAGACAGAGGTGTCCCTTGTGGCATGTACTTGTAAGCCTCTGGGGGGCATCTTGTCAGCTTTTTCATAACAAACTTATATGCAGGAAACTATCCAACGAGAGATAATTTTCCTAGCTGATGGCTTACCTTTGCCAACCTCTCCATAGGTCACAAAAAGCTGTGTGCTTTGGGACATTACATCCCTTGTCTGGTCCATGTAGTGATCTTGTGGCCTTTTTACACCCAGACAGTGCAATATTTGCTCACCTGTACAGGAATATTCAGGATAGAGTACAGGAAGGGTAACTGACTGGCTCAAGGAGAATTCTGACACTACCTTAGGTAGGAACTTCTTACCGGTCTAAGGACTACCTTACCTCTGTGTAACATTATGTAGTCTGGATCTGTACAGAGGGCCGGCAGTTCACTTACCTTCCTGGCAGCTGTCATGGTTATCAGGAAAACTGTTTTCTATGTGACATACTTTAAGTCACGTGTGATCATAGGCTCAAAATGAGCCTCCATCAGCTGGGCAAGACAGATGTTTTACTTGGGGATACAGGTGATTGAGGCTCTTAGAAAACAGTTAGAAATAGGTTTTAGGGCCAAGGACTTGTCTTTGCCTGCTGATGTGTAGGTTGACACTGCTGCCAGGTGTACCTTCAGGCTTGAGGGCCTCTGGCCTAAGGAATGTACAGTAAGTGTACCAAGTAGTTCAGGGCTGTAGATAGCCCTGACTGCATAGAGATTATCTTGTTGGGGTATACCAGTATAAGAATCTCTTCCACTTAAAGGAGTATGCTTTCCTTGTTGCTGATTTTCTGGAAACCTTCAACACTCTCAGCACTTCCTCTGATAGATTCAAACTAAAGTATTCTAGTTCTTCAAGGATCACGCCTTCAGACATAGTGTTTTGAGGTCTGGGAATGTTATTCTGTCCTGCTATAGAGTCAACATGTTGTATCTCAGTGGCAGATTGATTGGAATCATAATGGAAAGGGTCAGAAGTATTGAGTACCAAATCTATCTGGCCCAATCTGGGACTATCAGTATCATTCTTGCTGGCTCTCTACTGAGCTTTATGAGTACTCTCTGTATGAGTGGGAATGACAGGAAGGCATACAAGAATGTCCCTATCCTATCCAGGAATAGGGCATCCTCTCAGACTGTGCCCTTGGCCAGTAGCCTGCACCAACATTTTGACAGCTGATTGTTCTGCCAAGAGGTGAACAGATCTATTTCTGGAGTTACCCATCTTATGAAGACTGAAGCCAGCACTTACTGGTTCAACATCCACTTGTGGGTTCCCTGGTAGATTCTGCTTAAGGAGTCTGCCAGATGTAGTGCAGAGAGCTCTGTGCCCAGGGAATAACCAGATCCTAGATCCTCATAGTTTCTGTGTAGTTTTGAGGATCCTGTTCCTCTCTGCTTGTTTATGTAGTACATTGTTGTAGTATTGTGTGTCCAGATTTGGACAGACTGATCTTGGAGCTGAGAGGAAAAAGATTGTGTTGCCAACAGTACTCTGCCCTAAGCTAGAGGAGATTTATGTGCTCCTGAGTCTGTTGAGGGCTCCAGATACCACTTGCAGTGAGATCCTCTGGGGTGGATGCCTCACCCTAGGTGTGAAGCATTTGCTCTGAGAAATCTCATAAGGGATTGCTTGAGGAAGGGAATGCCTTCTCTCTGAGGTTGTGTTCCTCGCTCCACCACTCTAGTGCCTGTACAAAGGCTTTTGTGATTGGCACAAGCATGGACAGAGTCTAATCTTTGGGACAAGTGACCTCAGGTGGTTCTAAATGTCCCTCATTTGAAATCCAGCCCCATGGAACCACAGCTGTGGATGAGGGCTGTGGCCCAGTAGCTGCAGGAAATCCTTTACAGGCCTTCGGCTGCATAGTGTGAAGGATTCCGCACTGGTTATCAAGTTTGAAACCCTTTCATGTGGCAGGAAAGCTTTCCCCTGCAGGGTATCCAGGTCTGTACCTATGAAGTCAAGAACCTGCACTGGTTCTGTTTGAGACTTCTGCAGATTTATTAGGAATCCCATGCTCTCTAATGTGCTCTTTACTTGTTGTATGGAGCACACTGCATCTTGCTTCATTTTCCCTGAGACTAGCCAGTCATAGGTAGGGAAAAACCACCACACCTTATTTTCTTTGGTGAGCTGTCACCACAGCTAGGCACTTTGTGAATATCCTTGGGTGCTGAGGTATGACCAAAGGGAAAAGCTGTAAACTGATTCCAGCAATTTCACAGCCTAAAACTGAGGTATTTTCTGTGGCTAGATCTGAGTGGAATGTGGAAATAAGTATTTCTTGATATGCTTGTTCAGGTACCTTAAGTCTAAAATGGGTCACCATTCCCCATTTTTCTTATGGGCCGTCAAGTATCTTGAAAAGAGACCCTTGCCCCACTGTGAGGCAGGGACCTTTCCCCAACTTCATTGGCTGACTGGTGATCTGGGCAAAATTTTCAGTGGTTTTGCTTTGGCTGCAGCTTGGGGCTGGTGTTGCAGCATGCCTGGAGTTCCTCCTGCCTCTGCCTCTGTAGTATCCTCTCTGAAGCTGGTACTCATAGGCAGTATAAGGTCTTGATAGATAGATAGATAGGGTCTTGGATAGTAACTACTGCCTTTGTTTCACCTTCTATAAGGCCTGTAGGAAGTGAAGTACTTTTCTTTCTCAATGTATGCTTTACAAGTGGACTTGTATTTATCCACTTGATTCATGTATGCCTCTGTTTTGTCACAAGATAGAGAATTTCCCTGAGATGGGCAATGTATGGCTTTTGCCTGAGTGTCCTAGGTGAGGATGGTATCCCTTAACCAGTCAAACCTCCTCAATGCCATTGCATGAGCCAAGACTCTTGAGGTTGAGCCATTAGTGTCTACAGCTATGTGGAACTGATATTTAGTGGCATCTAGGGCTGACTTTGCTGTGGCAGCCACATCCTGTGCCACCTCACCATCCAGTTTGTCACTCAGGGCCAGTGATACATTCAAAAATAATTTCTGGTTCTGGGCTGTGTATGTCAAATAAGCTGCCTGCCTTAAAAGCAGAGAGGCTGTTGCATACACTTTTTTGGCCATAGTGTCCAGTTTCCTGGAATCCCTTTTGGGAGGCTGAATGGAAAGGGGCACCTTGGCCTTCTCATAAGCAGCTGCTTGTACCACTCCTTTATGGTAAGGGTAGGCATACAGGTATTTTACCCCCTGTTTGTCCACCTCATACTTTTTTACCACTTTTTAATCAATGCCAGCAGATGAACAGGGTGCTAATGATTTCTAACGTGGCCTTTTGGAGGGATTTGTGGATGGGGACTACTAGTCTGTGTGTGGGAGTTAGTCCCATCATGTTCTTGAATGCCATTTCCTCTTCATCCTCCTCTGTTTCATGAGAGGGGATATTGAGGGTGGTCACCATCTTCTTGAGTGTGGTCACCATCTTCTTGATGAATGTGGAATAAGAGGTGTAATTCTCTGAAGGCCTAGGAGAGGAGCCAAATATCTGGTAAGGTGAATCACTGGGTTCTATAGGTTCACCTTACTGCTTCCCACCATAGTACACCTCCCTCTCCTCTACAGATAAGTGGTCTGGAACCAGAGTTGGGGGAGGCACATTGAATTGACTTCCCACAGCCTGAAAGGCCTGGAAAAACTGCCATATCTTAGATGTGTCCTCTGTTGAGGGTATTTACCTCTGTTCTGCTACCTTCTCCTTTTCCTTCACAGAAGGAATGGCAGAAACATGCCTTTCTTTTTGTTTTTTTTTTCCTTGGCTGGCACTGGCTCCTGCACCTGATCTGAGGCAGTTTTATTTATTTATTTTTAATTTTTTTATTCACTATGTCAAGAACTGACATAAATGGATACAGGGATCCAAGGTGTATATTTTGATACAGGAGCAGAGACATAATTAGACAGGATATGACACTTATCTCCTTTTATTACAATGGGGAGTGGAAGAATAACATAGAGGATTGTGTATGCGCAAGCATACACAACAAGGCAGTTGCGATCGAGAGGTTTCCATGGTAACCTGAGACCTCGAGGCGTAGTTCGAGAAGAGTCCGTTACCACGGAAACCTCAAGTCATAAAAACTGCCTTGTTTGTGTGTAGTTGCTCATACAATCTTTATGAATGTAGGCAGCCATAAATACCACTCGTGAACACTCGGGGAAAAAGCTTGCTTCTGTGTCTGCCGTAGAAAGTGCACTTCCGTGTTGCCGTGCGGCGTCGCTCTGTGCGCATGTGCGAATGTGTTCGATCTTGTTGTGCTGCACCGGTGACGCACTGGGTGCAGCACAACAAGATCGTGACGCACCGGGTGAAGGACAACAACGCTGTTCCAGGCATGGGTTTCCATGCGGAACAGCGTTCCACCATACACTATAAGTGCTATTGCAGCCATGACAATGGACTAGTTACCCAAAATTATAAAGTTACAAAATGTCCCGGGATGCGTGACCCAATAAGACAGCAGATAACTTATATAAAAGTCTATGTAAAATGACGCAATAGTGATAATATAGTCATTTATAGAGGCAAACCAGACCATTTTCATGTCAGCTATAAACAGGTAGGAATCAACATGTGACAGTGAGTGAGCATGCTCTACAAACTTGGAAACAGATGAAAGCAAAATCATTATTTAAATTATATTACTCCAAAAACAGTCAATAAGGAGCCTCGGTAAGAGACAGTCAGAGCCACAGAAAAGTACAGTCCTATGCAGTTCAGCCGTCAGTGGTCTATTTGGGTGCCACAGTCTCACTGAGGAAATCTTCCTTAATTTTAAGCAATCGCTTTCCTGCTTCAGCAGGATCATTAAAGATAAAAGTTTTACCTTTATAGTAAATACTCAGTTTCGCAGGTAGCAAAAATGATGATTGACACCCAAGGACTTAAGTTCATCATGCACAGCATCAAAAGCCTTGTGACGCTGGCAGGTGGAGAAACTGATATCCATAAAAAAGAAAATATGTGGGCCAGCTGGCAGTTGGAGTGGGCCTTTAGTTTTTGCCACCTGGATTATTCAATCTTAAATATGTTGACCCACCATGGAGATTAGGATGTGTCTGTGGAGGGTCTTGTTCTATTGCTTTCTTCCAGGGTGTAATGCGATAAACTTTATTAATAGAGTCAAGAAAATGAAGATCTAATGTGCTTTGCAGTAACTGATGGATATAAAGCAAAAGGTCATCCCCTTCTGACCCCTTGGGGACACCCAGGAGCCGAACAAGTTCACTTCACTAGATGGAACGCAACCTACAATAACATTTGCCTCTTTGCATTTGCTGCCCCTCACCTCACCCACCTCTGTGACCTATATGACAAACTTGGGTGGCTCTCCCCGGCCAACCACATGAACTTTGCCTTAGGCTGCTTCATGGGCAAGGTGCTCAGTACTGGCACTCCCCCAGGGTTGGCTGAGCTTCTAAAACTGGCTATCTCTTCTACCTACTCCCTCAGGGCTCTGGGCCCTGGCATTCTTAAAGTTCCTATCACCCACATGCAAATGGGGTACAGGGATTTTGCTTCATGTGCCGCTAGGCTATGGAACTCCTTTCCCACTCAAGTCCACTCCTTCCCCTCCCACTCATGCCTCCAGAGCTCCCTGTGGTATCACTTGAAGCTCTCCTTTGCATGTGGGTGTCCTAGACCTCCATAGCTAGGTCCGGTCCCCTGCACTGGACTCACATGTCCTTCCTGGCACCCTTCTTGCAGCTCCTGCTGATGCAGTCTGTCTAACTGACCTCTGAGGTGCATATAATGTATGTTTTCTTTGTTTCAGGAGATATTCAGACTGTGGCTCTGTTTGTGGCTCAGAACCATGTATACCTTGTAAAATTGTAATGTTCCTAGCCTTGGTGTCTCTATGTATATATATATTCCTGTACATATCTTAACTGTGCTTAATGTCTACTGGTTATGTTCACATGGTTCCATCTTGACACTGTGTACTGCCTAACTTGTGTCATGTTGTCCTCTGTATGAACCTGTATCTCACTGTATCTGTATCTCATTGTACTCTCCCGGGTCGTACCTGAAAATAGGCATATAACTTGTCTAGTCTACTTACCTGGTCAACAAAAGCTAAATAAATGAAATAATAAAGTCGGGCTTCATTTTCTAGATGCTTCACATGGAATCACAGTAACTTATGTTTGGAGACCAACACAGTATTCACCACCAATGTTTTATCTGCAGACTCCTTTGCTAGATTGGGAGTCATGTGATGCCTCTGAGAGAGTAGCAGCTGCAGGGCAGCTCTCCATGTACCTTTCCTTCATTTTTCAAATATATCAGTGATTTTGCTTATTACTAAACTCTGTAAGCTTTATAAGAACTCCTAAGGACCTACTTAACGACTGAAGATCTATAAATTGCAAAATGGATGCAGAGATGAGAATGCCTCCTCCAAAGCACATACCTCCACCACAGAAACATAGACTTTGACAGCAGATAAGGACCACTTGGCCCACCCAGTCTGCCCATTTCCCTACCTACTGGATAAGCTGCAGATTTTAGTTAACCAACAGCCTACTTCCTGCCACCCCCCACTATAATTGCCTTATGTCTGTCCCATGCATGTTTGAATTCCTCCACTCTTTTAGACCCCACAGCCTCTCCAGGAAGGCGTTTCCATGAGTCCACCACTCTCTCCGTTAAAAAGAAAATTTCCTCACATTACCCCTGAACCATCCCCCCATCTTTAAATTGTGCCCCCTTGTTCTTACACATCTCTTTTTCTAAAAGATGCTGCCCTCCTGGACTTTGTTGATTCCCTTGAGGTACTTGAATGTTTCTATCTTGTCCCCACATCCCTCCTTTCATCAAGAGTATACATATTAAGCTCTCTCTGTCTCTCTTCATATGGTTTCTGATGCAGACCCTGCACCATTTTAGTTGCCCTCCTCTGGACTGCTTCCATCCTGTCTATGTCCTTGTGTAAATGAGGTCTCCAAAACTGCACACAGTCCTCCAGATGGGGTCTCACCAACTGTCTGTACAGAGGGATAACCACTTTCTTTTTTCTACTTGTGATGCCCCTTCCTATGCATCCCAGTATCCCCCTGGCTCTCCTTACTGACTTCTCACATTGCTTACCCACCTTTAGATCATCTGATATGACTACCCCAGGTCCCTTTCCATTTTTGTTGTTGTTAGTACCTCCCCTGCTATTGTGTACTCTTCTCCTGGGTTTTTGTTTCCCAGGTGCATTACTTTGCACTTCTTTCCATTGGATCTAAGTTGCCATATGTCTAACCATTCCTCCAACCTTGCCAAGTCCCTTCTCATCCTTTCTACCCCTCTTATGTATCAACTCTGTTACAGATCTTTGTGTCATCTGCAAAGAGGCATACCTTTCCCTCCAGACCCTCTGCAATGTCACCTATAAAGATGTTAAAGTGGACTGGACCTAGTACTGAGCCCTGAGGTACTCCACTAGTGACCCCCCTTTCTTTGGAATGTGTTCCATTCACTATTACCTTCTGTGTCCTGTTGTACAGCCAGTTTGCTACCCAGGCTACCACCCTGGGACCCACTCCCAGGCTGGCTAACTTGATTATCAATCTTTTGTGCGGGACTGTGTCAAATGCCTTGCTAAAGTCTAGGTAGGCCATATCCACAGCCCCTCCCTGGTCTATTACTTTGGTCACCCAGTCAAAGAAATCTATTAGATTTGTCTGACATGACCTTCCTGCTGTAAATCCATGCTGTTTTGGTCCTGTGCCACTGGCCTCTAGGTACTCAACAATTCTTTCTTTCAAGTGATTCCATCATTTTCCCTACCACTGAGGTCAAACTTACAGGTCTGTAGTTTCCTGCTTCTGCCTTGCTCCCACTTTTGTGAAGGGGAATCACATCTGCCCTCCTCCAGTCCTCAGGTACCACCCCATCCTCCCATGATTTGTTACAAAGTGTGGTCAGTGGTGTCACTAGGTCCTCCCTTAGTTCTTTTAGGATTCTAGGGTGAATCCTGTCAGGCCCCATTGCTTTGTCCACCTTGAGTTTTAGGAGTTCTTTCAGGACTCTTTCTTCTGTAAATGGACTGGTGTCAACCCCCCTACCAACACCGGATAGAGCTACAGACTCCAGAAAAGCAAAACAAAGTACACTGAAGACCTTGAGTACTTCTACTAATGCTAATAGTCTTACCAAAGAGAGATTTCTATAAGAAATTTCACCTCTTAAAGAAACTATGGAATATATATTGTTAGCACTGAAAAACTTGTCAACTAGAACTGAAGAACTCACCAGAAGGATGGGTGACGCAGAAACAAGAATCTCCTCCATCAAAGACTGGCACACTATTATGGAACCCAAACTCTCCGCAATGATGCAAAGGCTAAAGAAAATTGAATTTAAATTAGAAGACCTTGAAGGGAGAAGTCGGAGAAATAATTTAATAATCTTCGGCATTCCAGAGAAGTCAGAAGGTAATAATCCTATACATTTTGCCCAAACAATCATTGAGAATCTGGCCAGCCCCTCTACAAGTGCACAATCATATATAATTGAGAGAGCACATATGTCCTTAAGACCGATGCCATCAAGAAATCTAAAGCCAAGATCTCTTATAGTGAAGCTTTTAAATTATTTAGCCTGACAGCACATTTTGACTAAAATAAAATCCGACCAAAACCTGCTCTGGGATAGCCACAGGATCAGAGTTATCCAGGACTTGCCCCATGAAGTTTGGTTAAGAAGACGTGCCTTCACTTCAATTATAAGCAAATTAATTGCTGCTGGTATCAAATTTAAAATTATCTATCCGGCAAAGTTAAGTATTAGGCATAACTCAGACACCCACTACTTTGAAAACCCTGAGCAAGCCTTGAAAGAGCTTGGTGTCATTTTCCCCAATCTTTTCAAGAAATGAAAGAGTGCCGGTTGCTTAGAGATTCTCTGAAGATCTTACGTCATACTATCAGATCACAGGTTGGGTTTTATAAATACCCTAAAATGGCAATGAATGATTAAATTGGTATATCTGTTTATTGTTCGATCTAAGTTTCCACAATGAAAGTACAATTTACTTTGGACTATTAATATAATTTATTTAAATGAGAGCCGATTCTGGCTTAGATGCAGAGTGGTTATGTTGGAATAGCCTCATTTAAAATTATTATGACAACTTGGATTTTTGTTAAATTAAGCTTAGGAGTTCAGTTGAATTTATTATCTAAACAAATGGTGACTGAATGAAGATAAGTTTTCGGCAAAGACATGTGAACTGATCAGATGATCGAAGTGTTAGAAGTGACTCTATCTGAATGTTTCTTCTTGGTAATATAGAAGCAATCAATGTTCTTTGAATATGTTTGGCTCTTACTTTTGAAGTAAATAAGTCAGTCTGTGCCCTTTTAGATGACATTTAATTTGTTTTGCTGAGGCCTGGTCCCTTGGCAATACTGTCGAGAAGCCTTGGCCCATTTGTTTGGGAGCAAGATGAGCGACCTATGGAACAACTTATGGGCTTTCTTTGTTTCAACTATCTGCCAACCTTGGTTTTCTCCAAAGCAATGTACTCTGTGGCAGCACACTTGGAATTCAGGCAGATAGGTGTCTTGGAGATCTGAGTTTACATTGCCCAGGAGGTATGAACTCTTCCAGGTGAGTTCCACAGGGCAACTAGCTTAATGATGAGTGGATGAATTCAACTTTCTGGAAAATTACAAGGTTATTTTGATTTTCACTGCCAAATAAGACAAAACAGTTTCAGCTTTCAAGACTTTGTGAACTCGATCAACAAGTGTGATCTTTGTATTTATATAAACTTGAACTAAGATGCCAAAGACAGGTGTTATAATAAGATCTTATATTTTTGGTTTATCTTATTATTTCAGAATTCCAGGCATAACTAATAGACTTTTGCAACAACATTTAAAATATCCTAATTTGATAGCATTCTATGTTAAAAACAGTGAAATGGAGGGATAATTTAAAATAGAATCATCCCTTCCTTCTTACTTTAAGTAGTGGGCACTACTGACTGCATTTATTTGAGTTTTGATTAACTGTGATGCTTAACTGAGGGAACAACTTAAAACTCTAGTTTGAGCTATTGAATTAATATGTAATATTCTCTATGCAGTTTTCATTAAGACTGTTAATATTGTATGGGGACCAGATTGCTTTATTAGAAATAGACATTTGAGCCTACTCTAGAATTTATTGTATAACAAAATTTAATTATCCTATTTCATTGTAACTAATATATTTAACAATGGATCCACAATTGCTGAGCTATACTCTTATTTCAATCTCACTCCATCACAGCGATTTAAAGGATTTGTTGGTATATTAGACAGTTAGCATGATTTATTTTAGGCCGGGAAAGTAATTGCATGATTTTTTTTTTTATAAATGGTTTAACTGTGGTGTGAGGGTTAGTAAAGGTCTTTTTCCTTTTAGATTGACCCATGACATGGTTAATATAATTATAATGACTACACCATGAAGGAAGATATCTGAATTTTAATAATATCATATTCCTGTTAGGTTTAAGTATAATTGACAGAGCTCATAAGACAGAATTTCATAACATTAAGTGGATTGGTTATAGTTTATCAACATTTGGTTTTACATAACTTGTCAATATTTATATGATTTGTTGGCACTCCCATTGTTTTAATACATTGTTTTAAAGCCACATTGCATAATAATAAAATCACAGAATAAACGTTTGTCTAAGGGTGTGGAGGGCTGCAGACTGTAACCCTGAGCCTCACTGGTCAGTTTAATATAGTAGGTTAGGTAATAAGTACTGGGGAGAATTTTACCATATTATTTGTTGTTTAGTTATTTGAGATTAATGATGGGGTACATTATAGGATGAGATTACTGAGCTTTCAATATAATTTCGGTCAAGGGCAAGCTATGTAATACAATATAACTGGTTATTATTTGGACAGCAATATGGCATTTAACCTTAATCTAGTTTCATGGAATATTAAAGGAGCCAGAGATAAAATAAAAGGAGGCAATTGCTAAAACATAGTATATTTCTTCAAGGACAGATCATTTTTTTTCAAGAAACTCATTTGTTACAAATAGAAATAAACCTTTTAACTAAAATGAGGTATACCTATAGGCTAGGAGCTGGAAATTCTACTAATAAAAGAGGGGTTGCAATTTTAATAGATCATGTAGTCTCTTTTACCTCCAAATTTTCTATCTCCAACCCAGAAGGCAGATATGTTATGGGGTGCAAATTTTATAATTGTAAATTATTAATAGGCTGTATATAATGTCCTAACTTTTAATCTAGCAATTTTCTAAGAGAACTCATTAAAGTGTTACTTCCTTATTCAAACTACAATTTTATTTTAAGGGGAGATTGGAATATTATACCTGATAAAACCATGGATAGTAATTCAAATCATAAGCCTAATAATACAGAAGATTCAAAAGTGTTAACCGAATTTAAACTTATTTTCAACTTATGTGATCCTTGGAGAGTTTTATAACCAAAAATGAAAAAAATATTCATATTATTCCTTTTCACATAAGGTATCATCTAGGTTGGATTATTTTTTCATCAACCAAAACTTAATGTCAAAGGTAATCGCTTCTATAATTGCCCCTAGAGTTTTATCTGACCATTCCCCAATAAAGCTTGTAATAAATTTGGACACACTAAACAAACTTAAAATAAGTACTGTATATGGAGGTTAAATAATCAGTTATTAAAACAAAACTTTATTGTCACATATCAAAAAAGAAATAGCTTCCTTTTGGCTTTGTAACTCTGGATCAATTATTAAGTTGGACTATATTTGGGCTACATTTAAATGCTTTATTAGGGGGCCACTTTATTAGATTGGCCTCTAAGTGTAAAAAAACAAAGACAAGCTAAAATAACAGAAACTCTGGAGGCAATAAGACATCTGGAAGTTTAAGATTCTTCCACTCTAAATGATAACGATTTGGCTACCTTGCAGACATTAAGGGACTTATATGCAAGCCTAACAAGAGAGAGTATGGAATATTTACTGCTTAAGACAAAGGCACTTTATTTAGACCAAGGGGAGAAGCCTTCTAGGCTGCTAGCAAGTGGACTTAATAATCTCGACTCTAATAGATACATCACCTCAATTGTATCAGAGAAAGATGGCTCAGTTAAATCTAACCCTGAGCATATTATGGCTGAATTTGAATCATTTTTAAAAACATTATATGATCTGGAATTTAAACCCTTTTCTCCATATGCTTACGAAGCCTGTTTAAGTCAATTTTCAGGTCCTAAACTGTCCTCCCAATCAGCCGAAACCTTAATTTCTCCCTTTTATGCTGAAAAAAATTACTGAGGCTATAAACTCTTTAAAACTGGATAAATCACCTGGGCCAGATGGCCTTTCCCCTAACTTTTATACGATTTTTAAAGATGATTTAATTCCATTACTTTTAGATTTCTTTAACTATATTATAAAGAAGAGGATTTCAGACAGTACTCTTTTGGAGTCTATTATTATCTTACTCCCTAAACTGGGGAAACCTAGAGAAAGTGTCTCAAATTATAGACCCATATCCTTAATTAATGTTGACTTGAAAATATTAGTGAAAATGTTGGCCACTAGAAACAGATTGGTTTGGAACACCTTAATATCACTTGAGTAAGTGGAATTTATGCCCAGAAGATCTGCATCAGATAATTTAAGGAAATTGTCCCATGTTTTCTTTGCATCCAGGGAGGCCTGAGCTCCTTCGGTTCTGGTCTCCCTGGCTGTGGAGAAGGCTTTTGATTGGGTGAATATTCCATTTTTATTTGAACCCTTATGGAAATTTGGCTTTCCCAAAAAATTAATCGATTGGTTAAGAATTTTATACTCTTACCCTTCAGCTAGACTTTTTATAAATGGACTTCTTTCTTCCCCCATTCTCCTTAATTTTGGTACTAGACAAGGCTGCCCCCTTTCTTCAATTTTATTTAATTTCTATCTAGTACCATTGCTTTACTTTCATAATAATAATCCACTTGTTACCGGGGTTAGACTCAACAAACATGTGTTGACTCTGTCAGCTTTTGCAGATGATATTCTGCTACATGTGCTTTACCCAGAAACATCAATCCCTTCCATTTTAGATGCCATACAACAGTTTAGTAATGTCTGTAATTACAAAATTAACTTAACTAAAACTTTTGTGATGCCCCTTAACAAAAGAGTCTCAAAAGAAGATATAGCGAAATATGGACATTCATGGTCTCCCAATCAATTAAAATATTTGGTCTTATTTTATCACAAGACCAGAGCCAAATGGCAGAATTACATTTTTTGGATCTATTAAATCAGATCTTACTAGATGGTCAAAACTCCCCTTATCCTTGCTTGGTCAAATTAACATTATCAAAATGAATGTTTTCCCCAGATTTTTTATGTTTTAAATAATCTAAATATTTTATTACCAGTATCTTGGTTTAGCAAGCTTCACTCTATAATTACTGGATTTATTTGGTCCAATAAACCCCCTAGAATAGCATTTGATAAACTTACTCTCAATAAATATCATGGGGGTCTCAAACTAAGTGATTTTTCTCTTTATTATCTAGTTAACCATCTAGTTAAATTAATTAGATGGTTCCCCAACAACTACCCATACAGATATTGTCCAATATGGGTAAAAATAGAGAGAGATTTACTTCAAATCAATAATATCTCACCTGAAGTATGCCTATATTGTTTACCAAAGCTGTTGCCCCTTTATCCCAAAAACACTGTGATAGGGGTTTCTGTTAGATGTTTTAAATTACTATGTAATTTATTCCAGATAACTCTGGTGAAGGACATAAATCAACCAATATTATATAACTACAACTTATGTTTAAAGAGAAAAATGCTTGATAAAACATGGTTCCCTAAGTTAAAAAGTATTGGGTTATTGACTTATTAAGAGATGGGTTCCTGCTTTTGTCTGAAATCTTAAGAGAAAAGCTTAACTTAGGTAGGGCTTACTATCAGAAATTATTTATTTAAAGCTTGTCCTTACATCCTACTTTGGCACTCAGCCTTGGTTGGTAAACCATAAATATATGCTGGAGGATATTCTGTCATTAGCTGGGAAACCTCATGCTATTTCTAAATTATATCTTTACTTTCTTAATGTCAAATCAAAAAAGTTTCATACATATCCAAATACTGGTTTGACACTCAGCCATACTCCAATAGGGAGTGGGAGGAAATTTGGAAAAGATTACATATATATATTTCCAACAATAAATTAAAGTTGTTACAAATTAAAATACTCCATAATGTGTATTATTCTCCATCTAAGTTATTTAAATATGGTTTACTATTAACCTCGGCTTGCTTCAGATGTGGCTTGATGACAGGCACCTTATCTCATATATTTGGGGAATGCCCCCTAATCACTCCCTTCTGGACTGCTCTTAAGAGAACTATAGGAAGCAAGCTTTGCTTGACAAAATATTTTACCTTACAGGTTTGTCTGGTGGGAGCTCTATCAAGCATATCCAGCACAGCTCATAAACATATAAACATAATATTTCTGATTGCTTTCACAGCAAGTTATTCTGACACACTGAAAAGATCATCAAATTCCATCTTTGTTGGAATGTAGACAAGAAGTACCATTTAATTTAAGGGTAGAATGCTTCAATGCAAGTATGAAGTATAATCTGCAGAGCTTCACCTTTAAATGGAGAAACCTGTTGGATGCTGTCACTAATCTATGTTAACTCTGGTTCCTGTATATCCAGCTTAATATACTGTATATATATATATATATATATATATATATATATATATATATATATATTCATTTATATCTGCATTTATACTTATACTTAAGTGTACATTTATATTTATACATTACCCATAATCATATATTAATAGGTTTATAGATATATTCATGAGTTTTGTATACTGAATTTTATATGTCCAATATCAAGGTATTTATGTCTGTTAATTTGTTTCAGTACTCATCTGCCTTTTGGATTTGCTTGCTCCACTATCTAAATGTTTTATTTGAATCAGTAACAGATGATAATATTGTGTTTCGGTAAGAATTTTACTTGATAAGTCCAGTTTTCTTTTTCCTTTTTTTTAAATTAGGGGTGAAGGGAGGGATGGGGAGGAGATTTTGAGGTTTGTTTTCTTCGACTCCAATGTATCCCTGACTATATATTATCTGTATTAATGTTGTTGGTTATCTCTTCATAAAATTTCAACAAAGAGTTAAGGATGAAAAAAAAAAAGACTCCTTTGCTAGATTATTCTCCACAGCAATGGTTTCCATTTTAGTTTCATAAGTTGACACAATGGTTAAATAAGTCAATTTTAGTGCCTAAGGCTTTAACAGATTTGTCCAGTGCCTGAACAGCTTACAAAATGGCACTGTTATAAGGTTCAGGGCCTCCATGCACTCCACCCACAAGGCCACTATGAATGGTGTCATCCTGGGATTTCCTTTGCTTTCCCCTGCTAAAATCAGACTGTCCAGTTTTTTGTGGGTTCTCCATAACTTTGGCAACCAAGGTTCAAACACCCAGCTCCCGATCTTATAGCCCAAGTAAAAGGAATAATAAATTAAGTTCTAGCTCACTAAAAAGATATGTTTTACTGTTATATAAAGCTGAACAGGAGCTCTCTGGAGTGCATCTGATTCAGTCAGCTGCTAGCCATGATCCCCTCCCCCCTCTGAGGCTGTTTTTTTTTTAATTTTTGTCATAGCTTGAATCAGGGTTCCCCCTTTCAGACACCATAATATATTTTCTATCTTTTCTGTTCCTTTCTGCTGGCTGAGCAGGTTTATCTTTTCTATCTATTCCCTTTTATAGAACCGCTGTTTGTGAGGAGAACCCTTTGATGTGTGCTTTCAAAAGAACTCCCTCTGAGTTTGTTTGTTTTTTGTGTGCTTTGGTGACATAGAGGCAGACTGAGAAGATATAAATTATTTTCTTTTTGAAGTCCTTTTCTTTTGGGTTTTAGGGCAAAATGTTTTACAAAGTTCACAATTAATAAAATTGTGATCTGGACCCCAGCACTTTAAATGCAGTATACCTTTGCAAGGAGCTGAAAACACTTCACACAATTTTTAAAATGTGTAACATAGAAACATAGAAACATAGAAGTTGACGGCAGATAAGGACCGCAAGGCCCATCCAGTCTGCCCATTTCTTTTTCTACCTTATAAATGTGCCATCGGCCTTTGCTCTGTCAGTGACCTATCTATTCATAGTCATTTGTATTGCTCCCTTATGCCTATCCCATGCCTGTTTGAAGCCCTGCACTGCATTCATAGCCACCACTTCTTGTGGTAAGCCATTCCATGCATCTACCACCCTTTCTGTGAAAAAGAATTTCCTCACATTCCCCCTTAATCGGCCTCCTCTAATCTCATGCTGTGTCCTCTTGTCCTGCTATTTTTCTTATATTTAAACATGTTAGACTCTTTTCACCTTGTTTATGTCCTTAAGGTGTTTAAATGTCTCGATCATATCACCTCTCTCCTCCTTTGCTCAAGGGTATACATATTGAGCTCCATTAATCTGTCCTCATATGTCTTCTGATGCAGTCCCTGCACCATTTTGGTTGCCCTTCTCTGGACTGCCTCAATTTGGTTAATGTCCTTGTGAAGGTGTGGCCTCCAGTACTGCACGCAGTACTCCAGATGGGGCCTAACCAATGTCTTGTACAGAGGGATTATTACCTCCCTCTTACGACTTGTGATACCCCTACTAATACACCCTAACACCCCCTAGCCTTACCTACTGCATTAGAGGTCTGCTTGGATGATTTTAGGTCATCAGTGATGATGATGCCCAAGTCTCTTTCTTCCTTTGTGACTGCTAGCAACTCCCCTCCCAGCCTATAAGTGGCTTCAGGGTTTCTCTTCCCTATGTGCATGATTTTGCACTTCTTTGCATTAAATCCCAGTTGCCACTCTTCTGACCATTCTGCTAGTTTATCCAGATCTCTTCTCATTCTGCCCACCCCATCTGGATCATCTACTCTGTTGCAGATCTTGGTGTCATCTGCAAACAGACAAGCCTTACCCTCTAGTCCATCTCGGGGTCACTAATGAAGATGTTGAATAGGACTGGCCCCAGGACTGATCCCTGAGGTACCCACTTGTGACTTGCATCTCTTATGACTGTATACCATTTACCACCACTCTCTGTTTCTGCCAGTCAACCAGTTTGCCACCCAGTTGACCAACTTCTGACCCACCGAGCCTACCTAGCTTATTTATCAATCTTCTATGTGGAACAGTGTCAAAGCTTTGCTGAAGTCAAGGTAGGTGACATCAACTGCTCCCCTTGGTCCACCACTCTGGTTACCCAGTCAAAGAAATCTATGAGATTAGTTTGACAGGACCTTCCTTTTGTAAACCCATGCTGTCTTGGATCCTGTGCCCTATGGATTCCAGGTGTTGCACTATCCTTCCTTAAGGTGCCTCCATAATCTTGCCCACTACTGAGGTAAGACTGACCGGTCTGTAGTTCCCGCCTCCTCCCTGCTACCACTCTTGTGGAGTGGGATCACATGAACCCTTCTCCAGTCTTCTGGGACCTCTCCTGTGCTCAGAGACTCACTAAACAATTCTGCTAATGGCTCTGCTAGTTCCTCCTTTAGCTCCTTAAGTACCCTGGGATGTATGCCATCAGGTCCCATTGCCTTATCCACCCTGGAGCTTAGCAAGCTCTGTAGGACCCTTTCTTTTGTGAAGGGAGTAGTGCTCACCTCCCTCCCCTGTGTCCATGATGCTGAGCTGTGGGCCCTGCCCTACCTTCTCTTCAGTAAATACTGAGCAAAAGTATCTATTTGGGATAGATGCCTTTACAGGTCCTCCTCCTCACATGCTCCCTTTTCTCCATTAAGCTAGCATACCCTCTGGACTTTCTCCTTTCACTAATGTATCTATAGAAAGTCTTGTCACCTTCTTTTACTGTTCGTGCTAGTGTTTCCTCAGTTTGGGACTTTGCCTGCTTTACTGCCTTACCTGCTTCCCTTAGGCAGTTTGGTATGCCTCCTATCTTCATCCCGCTGTGTTCCTTATATTTTCTGAAGGCCAGCCTTTTGGCTCTGACCTTTTCTGCTACTGTATTTGAGAACCAAAGTGGTTTCCTTCTTCTTTGCACTTCCTTTTCTGTCTAACACAATGGGATGTTGCTTCAAGTATTGTATCCTTAATGCTTGCCCACTTTGCCTGTACCTCCTCACCTGTGTTTCTTTTTGCCAGGGCTAGCTTAACTCTGTTGGCCATCTTATCAAAGTCAACTCCTCTGAAGTCCCATATTTTTGCCTTGGAATGTACTAGAGTTACTGGATAAAATTAAGACAAAAGAAGGCACAAGGCCCATCTGGATTATCCTTCCACAACAATGGGATATTTAAACAGATTATTAAGTGAGTAACCATGAATCAAGCCTAGTTTTAAAGGAATCAAAATTATCTGCCTCTACAATAGTAGGAGGCAGGGAGTTCCAGGAATTTGCTGCCCATATATTGAAAAAATTTTCATTTTTGTTGTTGTTAGCCCACTCAATTTTTAACTGCTTAGTGTGTAATCTTCCCACAATTCTCTTATTAGCAAATGATAGCCCACATATGTTAAACAGCATAGGATTATGGACTAGCTTATACATAAGAAGCACATATCCCCTTTGCCTTCTCAATGACAGTGGGTAAAGCTTTGTCTCCTGAAGCCTAGTCTTATAGCATTTGTATCTTAATCTGGGGATAGATTTAGTTAATCTCCTTTGAACTCGCTCAAGACAGTTTATATCATTTTTAAGATAAGGGCTCCAAAAGGGAGAACCGTAATCCAAGTGTGGTCTAATATAAGCTCTATACAAGGGTACTAAGTTATGTTCAGATTTGCTAATAAAAGTTTTTTTGATTTCTCTCATAATTATTTTAGCTGTTCGGACTACTTACTTCAATGATCACCAGATGACAATTTGTTATTGACCAGAATGCCAAGATCTCTTTCGCAGTTAGATGCTTCCAGTTCTTGCCTATTTAAGTAATATTTGTAAGACGGGTTATTCCTACCAAAGTGTAAGATTTTACATTTACCAATGTTAAAAAACATTGAGTTTTCATTGGCCCATTGCTCAATGAAATAGAAGTCGTGTTCGAGAAGTTTGAAGTTAGCTAGAGTGTCAACTCTATCACCAAGTTTTGTATCATCTGCAAACTTTGATAAATAATTATTAGAGTTGATAACCATATCATGAATAAAGAGATTAAACACAACAGATCCCAACACGGACCCCTGGGGGTGTAGATCTTGTTCTCTTTTTGGATCTATCAGTCATGCCAAGCACTGATAGAACATGTAATATTCATTTACCCAGTTCCCAGTCAAAAGTGATGGGCCGGCCTGGTGGCATTGAGGGCTGAGGCATTGAATGCCTTACCTCATGCTATGCTGGTGACCCATGTTCAGGAGTGACCATGGGCCATGGAGGTCAGCAGGGGAGGAGAAGGATCGAGCATCCAAGGGACCGCTCTACTTCTCTGGGGAGGGTCATCAGTAGTCGGTGCTTGATTTGCCCCTAGTGTCGGCTGGGGGACAGCACACTGATGCTCCAGAAAAGAGAGGAGGCAGATGCTCGGAGGAGCATGTGCAGATGCATGCGCGATCTCTCCATAGGGCATCATTGCATGCCTCCTCTCCTAAGGGGGAGAAAATGGAGGAAAAAGTGTCCTGGGCACGACAAGATGAATGCTGATCTCTGCAGGCCCCACTCCCATGAACAGGCAGTAACTTCTGCACTGGATCCATTCTGGTGGGTTGAGGGATCCATGTCACCCGCCATAGGGGGCAAGCCATGGAGGAAGCGGAAGGGAATGTGTGAGCAGGAGATGGGGCTGGGGGATCAGGCACAGTGGAGAGCTGCCTAGCACAGAGGAGAAAAGAAACTAACTGTAAAAAAAGTAGTAGTTAGAAATGTTTTTATAACCCAAATTGGTAAAACTGTTTCTACTTTTAGTAATGAAAGTAAAGCAATTTAAATTTAAAGGGACAGATTCATGTACAATGGCATACATAGGGTGAAGGCCCATGAAAAGTACTTTTAATCGAGGTATTGGGCATACCTGTAGCTGGAAGCAGTCCAGAGATATAGATGTCTGAGTATGTGCAACATAAATATTACATTACAGCCATTCTTAGAACCTTGTGATGTCAGTGATGATCAAGCAGTGCTAACTGCATTGAGTTTTTATTTATTTAAAATTGGTGACCGGAAAAGGCACGCTGAGCCGAGGCTCATTTCCAGGTGTGACCCGGGTGAGAGTAACACAATGGTAAATCAAAGTAACAATATAAGTTGTATGACATAGAATTTACAAAGATACACATGGTTACAGTACTGTATGCACACAGAAAATTTCAGGTAAATTCAGGAGTTAAAAAAAAGGGAGATTAGTCCCCGAGTTACATAAGAGGAACAACCAATTGAAGGCAAGATAATACAAAACTAGAAGTTTGACCTGAGTATCTTGAGACAAATACTAGGTCCCTTAGGAGGAAATCAGGGCAGACTGGGGCAGAGTATGGGAGGCATGGGATAACCAGCGCAGTCTGACAAGGACCTGTTGTCACGGAGGGAGGTGTAAAAGAGGGCATGAAGGAGTTAAGGGGGGACGGATGCACAGGGTCCGGAGGGAGATATAAAGGTTAGGAGTATTGGAGACATTGGGGGGAAGGAGTCTGAGGAGTCTTTTGAAGGACGAGAGAGGGGAGACAAGATGAAGTTCAGAAGGGAGATTGTTCCAGAGGAGAGGAGGGAGGCAATATGAAAAGGTGGCTTGACCTGCCGAGGAATGAGGATGAGGGATGGAGAAGGAGAGCAAGTCTCTGTGATGAAGAGAGTAGTTTGTGGAGTCAGCAGGAGTGAGCCGTGAAGAGAGATAAGGTAGAAGGGAGCCGAACCTGTATTTTGCAGTTAGACAGGCACAATGGATAGTTCTTCTATGAGACAGGGGGTGAGGGAGAGGGGAACATAAAGGAGACAGTGATGGGTTGAGGGAGAGGATGCAGTGGAAAAGCAGCAGAAGGAGTTGATAAGTGTCTAGTTTGGAGAAGGAGGAGGTGGGGGAGGTGCCATAGATGACATGGGCATAGTCTAGCACAGGAAGGACTGTCTTTAGTACTAGTTCATGTCTAGTGGGGGGAGGAAGGCTGGATTTGTGATGGTAGAGGACTGCGAGTTTGGGCCAGAGTTTGGAGCAGATGGCATTGACGTGTGCAGAGAAATTGAGGTAGCTGTCCAGCACTGCTTGATCATCACTGAAATCACAAGGTTCTAAGAATGGCTCTGATGCAGTATTTCTATTGCACAGACTCAGACATCTACATCTCTGGACTGCTTCCAGCTACAGGTATGCCCAATACCTCAATTAAAATAATTTTTCATGGGCTTTCAAACTATGTATGCCACTGTACATGAATGTGTCCCTTTAAAAGCCAAAATGCGGCCAGTTCCCTCAGGCAGGAACTACATTGTTAACCAGCCTTTTCTGAATCCTGGGAATCACTCAGGTACTGGAGAAACTCTGGTTAGGGGGGTCAATATCGGTCTTTTCACAGAAGAAAGGGTTCTGAAAGAACTTCTAAAACTGAAGGTGAACAAAGCAATGGGATCTGATGGAATTCACCCCAGAATTCTAAAAGAACTAAGGGGAGAACTAGTAACACCACTGACTACCCTTTTTAACAAATCATGGGAGGATAGTGTGGTACCTGAGGACTGGAGGAGAGTGGATGTGATTCCCCTTCACAAAAATGGGAGCAAGACAGGCAGGAAACTACAGACCTGTCAGTTTGACCTCAGTGGTAGGGAAAATGATGGAATCACTTCTGAAGGAAAGAATTGTTGAGTACCTAGAGGCCAGTGGGGCACAGGACACAAGGCAGCAAGGATTCACAGTGGGAAGGTCATGTCAGATGAATCTAATTGATTTCTTTGACTGGGTGACCAAAGTAGTAGACCAGGGAGGGGCTGTGGACATGGGTACCTAGACTTTAGCAAGGCATTTGACACAGTCCCACACAAAAGATTAATAAACAAATTAGCCTGCCTGGGAGTGGGCCCCAGGGTGGTAACCTGGGTAAAACACTGGCTGGACAACAGGATGAAGAGGGTAATAGTAAACGGAGTCCACAGTGAAGAAAGAAGGGTTACTAGTGGGGTACCGCAGGGTTCAATACTGGGACCAGTACTTTTTAATGTCTTTATGAGTGTCATTGCAGAGGGACTGGAAGGAAAAGTATGTCTTTTTGTGGATGACACAAAGATTTACAACAGGGTTGATACACAAATTGGGGTGGAAAGGATGAGAAGGGACTTGGCAAGGTTGGAGGAATGGTCAACTGTATAGCAGCTTAGTTTCCATGCAAAGAAGTGCAAAGTAATGCACCTGGGAAACAAAAACCCAGAGGAAGCATACACAGTGGGAGGTGACATACTGACAACAACAAAAATGGGAAGGGACATAAGGGTAGTTATATCAGATGACCGAAAGGTGGGCAAGCAATGTGAGAAAGCAGTAAGGAGGGCTGGGGGGGATACCGGGTTGCATAGGGAGAGGCATCACCAGTAGAAAACAGGAAGTTGTTATCCCTCTGTATAGACAGTTGGTGAGACCCCATCTGGAGTACTGCATCCAGTTCTGGAGACCCCATCTTTGCAAAAACATAGACAGGGTGGAGGCTTCCAGAGGAGGGCAGCCAAATGGTGCATGGTCTGCACCAGAAGACATACGAAGAGAGACTAAAGGAGCGTAAAATGCATATCCTCAAGGAAAGGGGGGGGGACATGATAGAAACTTTCTAGTACCTCAAGGGAATCAACAAAGTCCAAGAGGATAGCATCTTTCAGAAAAAGAGATGTGCAAGAACAAGGGTGCACAATTTGAAGATGGAGGGGGGTTGGCTCAGAGGTAATGTGAGGAAGTATTTTTTCATGGAGAAGCTTGTGGATACATGGAACATCCTTCCTGAGGAGGTTGTGGGGTCAAAAACAGTGGGGGAATTCAAGAACGCATGGGACAGACATAAGGCAATTCTAGTGGGGGTAGGAGGAAGTAGGCTGTTGGTTAACTAGGATCTGCAGCTTATCCATTAGGTAGGGAAATGGGCAGACTAAGTGGGCCAAGCAGTCCTTATCTGCCATCAAATTCTATGTTTCTAAACGGCAAAAAAATTAATAAATTAAATAAAACACCATCACTAATGAGGGCTATTCAGAAACATAACTAGTAAACCAACACAATTATTGATAAAAGATAAATTGTAAAACTGACAAGAAGACTAATGCCAACTTCGGGATGACTGCTCTCTTCAGCGGAGAAACAGATCTGATGTTTGAACAGCAGGGAGAGTGTGACTCCAGAACAGAGTTTGAACTTGTATTCTAAATTCCACAAGGAGCATATAGCTCTATTTTTGTGTCAGCACACTGCTGAGAACTGATGCCATTTGTAAGGCATCTCATTGATGGATTCCTGTTGTTTGAAATAAAGGTTATATTCTTTGATAGAATCAAGGAAATCAATTGGTTATGACTTTAATTTACCAGATACAGAGGGAGAAGTCATCAAAGTGGTTGACATATTTAAATATTTAGGAATTATCCTTGACCATGCCCTCTCATTTGACCATCATTTTGACTATCTTGTCAAAACTGTGCACTAAAGACCAGTTTATTGTACAGAACTCATCAGTTTCTTTTACCAGATTAAAGGCGGCTTGGGCAAACAGCCTCTTATTATCTTTATTAGACTTTGGAATTCTTTGTTATGCTGCTGCTGGTTCTGTGGCACAGTCAAGCATTAGAGACCTTTATAATTCTATCTGCAGATTTGTTACAGGTCTACCAATGTTGTTACAGGTCTACCAATATGACACATCATTGCACATTATATAATTCAGCAGACATTCTGTCTCTTGAGGAAAGAATAAAATTTAAGGCACTTACTTTTCTCCACAAAATAATAGTAGGTAAACTACCATCCTTGCTTACCACCTCCTTTTTCTTTGAATAGTATGGCAAGGAAAACTAGATCACTGGATGGCCCAGGTTTTGATAGTTCCTTCAAGAGGACTTCTGCTGCACAATGAACCTTTGATTATATGCAATTGTACTATACAACATCCTAATTTTGCAAATCCTTCAAGTCAATTGCTGTTTTTAAATCTTTGTATAATTTATCAACCAAGCTCACTGTAACTGTGAATGATGTTTTTTTGTATTTGTACTGCCTGCTGGTCATGTTTAAAAAAAAAGGGCAATTTTGCTCAATATGCCTACCAGAGTAATAAATAAATGAAACAAAAAGTTAAACGTAACAGAAACATCAATAAATGATTCTGACAAAGCAAATAGGTTTTGAATGATTTATATTCTTTACAATTTATGAAATGAAGTACTTATTCACTGATCTTTTGATAATATGTAGTGATCCTGATGCAATGTTTTTCTACCATGGTTTATACTACAAAAAATATATGCATAGTTACAAAAGGTTTGCACTAGATATCCCTTTAAATACCCTCACTGAAAGTTTGGTGATGTCTCTGTAATCCGTATCTGACGTTCACATACATATGACATTTAAAGGAGGTTCTGTCTCACATTACCAACCCGATTAAACTCATTTTGGAGTGAAGCACTGGGGCATTGATGACACCTGCACTTTTAGCATGTTAAGCACCTTGTATGTACTGCAACTAAAAGAAAAAACCTTTAGCAAGTATTTTAAATATCTCTTGGATTGCTATATGCTGCCTTAAAATAAAAAAGTACAGTTACGTAAGAACTTACTGTAACAGTAGATCTTTGAGAGGAGCTCTTCAAGCAGGTTACAGTATTAGGACAGAAGCCAGCAGGTGCCAGGACCCCACAGAAAACTTCTAGCTAGCAGTATATAGCAGGGAACTACCCCCTAATGTTGGCCCGCCCCCGACATCCATCTATGTTATAAAAGGGGCGGTCCCCCAGCACCACCTCAGTTCTCTGGCCGGAGACCCCGGCAAGCATAGTGATTGGAGAACTGAGACATTCCTCTGAAACCAAGGAAAAGGAAATAGTGATGGAGAAGCAGTCACCAGGGGGATGGAGAGAGGGAAAGCAGTACCTGCTGCAAGAGCTTCTCTCGAAGATCTACTGTTACAGTAAATTCTTATGTAACTGTATTATCTCACTTCGAGGGGGCTCTTGCAGCAGGTTACAACATTAGGACTGAGTACCAAGCAGTGAAAGGACTGACCCCGGTCAGTTGGGAGGAGGTAGAAGTCAGTGTAAGGCTCTCACAAGAGCAGGCCCTGTAGGACTGCAAGTCCGAAACCTGCTCTGCACCTAGATGCAATGTCCAGACTGTAATGCCGAAAGAAAGTGTGGACAGAACTCCAAGTGACCACTGTACAAATGTCAGCAATGAACATATTTCAGAAAGAAGCAAATGAAGCAGCTATGCCCCTGATAGAATTACCTTTTACCAGGCTTGTGGTACTTGCAGTAGCAATAATCAATGCCGTTAACCAGCCATTTGGACAAACATTGCTTAGAAACAGGAGTCCCTTCTTTCTTTGGGGTGAATGAAACAAATAACTGATCAGATTTCCTGATTGCTCAGATGCAATCCAAATAATAGCAAAGCACCCGATGGAGATCCAGATTATGTAGTAAGGCCTCTTCTTGATTCGAATACTCTGAATAATACACAGGCAGGTGAATGTCTTGATTTAGAGTAAACTCAGACACCACCTTAGGAAGAAACTTAGGATTAGTCCTCAAGGACACCTTGTCCTTGTGGAAAACTAAATAAGGCTCTTTACACATCAGAGCTTGAAGCTCGGAAATCTTTCCAGTAGAAGTGATAGCAACTAAAAATAACACTTTCCACGACAGTAAGCATAGCTCACAGCTTGTGGCAGGCTCAAAGGGACTAAGCATAGCTCACAGCTTGTGGCAGGCTTAAAGGGAGGCAAAATAATCTTTTTTTAAAGGAATAAAAGGCCCCAGGGAGGAACAGGGTCACAGATGGGAGGTTTCAGATGCAGTATGCCCGTAAGAAAGAGCGGGAGAGGTCAAGCTGGGCAAGAATCTTGCCTTCAATAGGTGCATGGTATGCAGAGATGGCTGACAAGTGTACCTTAATTAATGAGTAACTCAGGTCTGAGTCCAATGGGGAATGGCGGTACTCTAGAATGAGATTCTCCAGGTAGGCAAAGGGATTTAGGTGACAAGTGGTGGCCATATGCAGAACCATTTCCACTTCATAGCAGAAGTAGATCTAGTGGAGGGTTTTCTGGCTGCCACTAGAATGTCTGTCACCCTTGGTGAAACCCCTTTGGATAGATTGGAGGATTTCAGCCACCACGAAGGTACAAGGGGTAAGAGGGGGGCCCCTAATCATCCCCCCAGGGTGTAAGCTGTGGCTCCATGGAGGGGTCCTCAGGGTGGTGGCAGCCATGGTGAGTTGGGTGCAGTACCGGAGAGATGAGGGGGCCAAAACAGAAATTACAAAAAAAAAAAAGTGTGACGCACCGAGTTGGATACTGACACTGGAAGATCTAAATCGTCTGTGCGCTGATCTTATTGGACCCAAATGTTCCATTGGGCTACCCTCATGTGAAGGCAGACCAGAGGGACTGTTGCGATTGCCATCGTCATGTGTCCCAGTAGCCTGAGAAAGGTTCTGGCTGGAACCAGTTGGGCCTTTGTCCAAGATTACCCCTATGTACTGGAGTCTTTGACTTGGCCAAGGAGTGGATTTGGGGAGGTTGAGAGGTACCCCCAGATCCTGAACCAGTGTGAAAATGGCCTCCATGGTTCTGATCAACTGCTCTCTGGTAGGAGCTATGAGAAGCCAGTCATCAAGATAAGGGAAGACATAATGACCTTCCCTTCTTGAGGCTGCTGCCACTAATGCGAGGCATTTTGTAAAGACTGAAGGGTCCGAGGACAGGCCGAATGGCAGAACTCAAAACTGGTAGTGGTTTTCTTGTAAGTGGAAGTGAAGAAACTTCCTGTGGGGTGGAAACACCAAGATATGAAGATAAGCATCCTGCATGTCCAGAGAACATAGCCAATCTCCTTGATGAAGTAAGGGGAGAAGGTTGGGAAGAGTGACCATTCTGAATCATTTGTATTCTATGAACTGGTTCAGATGGCTGAGGTCCAGGATGGGACGCAAGTCTCCTGTTCTCTTTGGTACCAGGAAGAAATGTGAGTAGAATCCCTTCCCTTGCTGTGCTGGTGGGACAGGTTCTATGGCCTGTTTTCTCAGGAGCACTTGGATTTCTTCCTGAATAAGGGTGAGATGGGCCTGAGGGTAATAGGAGGGGACTGCAGGATTGTCCAGAGAAAGCTCCAAAAATTTTAGGGTGTGTTCCTGTTCCACTAACTGCAGAACCCACTGATCTGAGGTTATTCTGTGCAAGTCCTCTCCATAGAGAATCGACCCCCCCCACCACCTCCCCCAGGGATTCGGCTGGGGGAGGTGGGTCGGGTAAGGAGTCAGGCTAAGGAGCCAGGGACAAAGGCTCTGGGTGCTCTGGGAGCTGAACTTCCCATGGCCTGAGAAGTAGTCTTTCTTTTGAAGGCACTTCTGGGCTGCTGGCTTCTGGGCTCTTGCTTGGAGGTGCCATGAAAGGACTGCTGCTGGGACAATTTAGGCTGAGATCAGTACATCGTTTGATCCTTAATAAAAATTAACAAAAAACAGATTTGTATATAATAATACTATCAACATCATATTACTATTTATCATCTAATATCTAAAACACATTACAAAAATAAAAATAATAGAGGAGATAATATAAAATTATAATCTTAACACAATAATATCATTGTAAAATCTATGGTGCCGCAAGGAAGAATACATCAATTGACATGAGGTAAAGCAGAGTCAGCTTTCATATCTATGAGGTCAGGACTGCATTCAAATGCATCAAAGTAGAGGATATAAAAGGAACGATCAGTGCTGGGGATGGTGCCGAGGATGGTACTTAGGATGGTACAGAGGAAGCCACTGACACTGCTGCTGGTACCATGAATGGTGCTGACATATGGAGGAGCCATTGTACTTAAATTCATCCACCTGCCAAACTGATTGTCCAAAATCTTGTCTCAAGAACTGGGAGAGACAAAGACAGAGCAGCAGCCCAAACAATGTCAATGGTACCAAAGTTAACTCAATTCCCCTTACAGAGAACTGAGGCAGCATCAATAATGATGGTACCTGCACAACCTCCAGCACCAAAGACCTCAAAACTTAGTTGGGGGGGACAGGTACAGGATCTATGTACTATTTTCTTTTAATTATGTGATGATGAGGTTCAGCAGTGGCCAGGACCATTATCTTTTTTATGGTTTGCTCATAAGATCCTATGGGTCTGATATTCAGTGGGGAGCAAAGCATAGCACAAATGTTTGCGCTGTGCTTTGCAATTGCCAGGGGGTCCCAAGATGGTATATTCAGTTGTGCACTACCTGACTCACTATAGGGCCATGTCAGTGTTGCACTAAGTCAGGCAGTGCCACCCTGACATGGGTCCCAAATAAGGTCTCAAGAACTGATAGTGCTGGAGCGATAGTATCAACAATTTTCAAAGGTATCCATGCAAATGAGCCTATTGGGCATGCAAAGCACTAAGGGGTCATAGGGGTCATTTGTACACTCATTATGGGCCCATTTGCATGGGTAGCAGAGATAGCTAGTGCAGCACCGCCCCCCCCACCACCAGCCATCCATGGCATCTCTAGCCATCCCTGGTGTTAGTGGCCCCCCCACGATTGCCAGCCCCCAACATAACATACTAATCCCTGGTGCTAGTGGTCACCCCTCTGATTGCCAACCCCTCACTGAAAACTTGAATCCCTGGTGCTACTGGTCCTCCCTCCCTTCAATCACCAGTCCCCAACATAAGGAAATAAGCCCTGGTGGTACTGGTCCCCTTCCCTCCAATCGCCAGCCCCTCAATGATAAAAATAATCCCTGGTGCCAGTGGTACCCCCTACTGCTAATGACCAGCATGGAAGTACAAAAAAACCCTACCTGGTATCCAGTGCCCCCACCCCCGCAGCACAGTATGCCATGACATAGGCAACCGTGATTGGGTGCCTACAAAAATGGCAACTCAATCATGGCACATGTCATCGTGGCTACCAACCAGGGAGGGCAACCAGATGGGGGGCTTCGCTTATATAGTGACAGGATATCGCTACATGTATATGCATGGAGGGGAGCACACTCAGCGAGGGTGGGAGGAGGGTTTGTGAGGGTTGGTGCCACAGTGAGCTGCTGAGCTGGCCCCATAGTGTGGTGGGTGGGTTCAGGGTTGGGGTTTCAGTGGTGCTGGGTTTGGGCCCTGGCCAGTATTTCTTTTTGATTTTGCACCCCTGACAAGCACCCTGGAGTTGAAATCCTTTATTAGGGTTGCAGGGGATGAAACCACCCCGCGCATAAAACAGTGAAATCGAAGTCCTGGTACCCTTTTGGCAATGGCAGAGGTACATTACAAATTTATTTCATATGTACAGTCACCCTAACAGCGATCACCTTTCAACGGTCACCATTATGAGCTAGAACCTCACAGCACCAGCCACACACCCACTGTCTCACCTTGGCATTATCTGCGGTGCCACGGGATCATACGGCAACCAGCACAGCCCTCCTTACACCTCCTTGGCCAGCCATCATATGCCATATGTTTAGGCAAGGAGAACACCTTTTATTTCTTGGACAGAGTGACGCATCCTGTCCTATAAATAAGAGGCACGCTCCCTTCCTGGACATACGGCAGCCAGCCAAGGAGGTGTGAGGAGGGATATGCTGGTGTCCATATGCTTTCGTGGCACTACGGATAATGCTAAGGTGAGTGGGGGTGTGTGCCTGGTGATGCGAGGGGGGGACAACTGGATGCCAGGGAATTTATTTTGTACTTCCAGGCTGGCAATCAGCAGGATGGGGTACCACTGGCACCAGGGATTCTTTTTGTCATTGAGGGGCTGGTGATTAGAGGGAGGATCACTACCACCAGAGCTTATTTACTTACTTACATTGGGGTCTGGCAATGGGGGGGCTACTAACACCAGGGATTATTCTTTTTACTTAGGGACTAGTGATGGGGGGTGCCACTGGTGTGCTCCCCCAGTGGCTGGTTGGATGCATTACCTCCAACAGCTGCTAGGGATGAATGGAGTAAGAGGAGGTTCTCTTCAGCTGTATTTGCATGACACAAGAGGACAGCACAAAACCCTTTTGCATCACGCAAATCCGCTGAATATTAGCTTGAGCCAATATTCCTGTCCCCATCCCACCATTTGCATAACCCCCTTTTTGGTTTGCATGGGCACTACACCTATTTGTCAGCGCAATGGAGCCCTTTCATTATTGGGCTCCAGCACAAAACCTGGTTTGCATGAGCAAATACTGGTTAGCAAGAAGACAAAATGACTTACCATAGTAATATTGTTTCTTCCAAGGGATCTCCTAGTAGGATTGGACAATTAGCAGTCAGTCCAGAGCCTCTTGACTGCCCCCTGAACTTTTAGTTGGAATGTATGCAAATTAGAGAATTTGGAATGCATTATTCAAAACTGCTGCCTCTAGGTGGACTATGTTCCATCTAGCTGCCAGATTCAGTTTTGTAGATGAAAACACTAAATTATTAAATACTTTAAAGTAAAACGCCCTTAACAACAATACCCTCCCCTTGGTAAGGACGATGGGTTCCAAACAGAACAAAATAGACATAAAAAAGGAGAGTTAAGTATCCTAGCCACACTTGTGTGCATTAAAAAATATATAAAAGATAAACCAATGATTAATGGCAACCTTATAAACTCCCATAAAAAGTATTGCTGAACCTATTTAGGTTATGTAAGGGGAGGTAGAGATGGAAGGTCTAACCCTACAAGGAGATCCCTTGAAAGACACAATATTACTATGGTAAGTAATTTTTTTCTTCAAACCCCAGGAATCTCCTAGTAGTATTATGCAATTAGCAGCCTACCAAGCAGTGTCTTGGGGAGGGGTGGGTATTTGGGAAAAAGGTTCTGCAATACTGTAGTGACAAATCCAACATCAGTTCTGAACTGCACATCCAGGCAGTAGTGCTTTGTGAAGTGTGGACTGTACTCCAGGTAGCAGCTTTACAGATTTCCAGCAAGGGGATGTCCATTGCTGGTGCCACAGAGGCAGCAGTTCCATGAGTGAAATGTTCCCTGAGGCCTTGTGGTGGCTGTTTGCCAGCCTTACTGTAGCAGAACTGGATGCAGGATACTATCCAATGTGCAATCTACTTTAAAGCAGGCCTGCCCTTTCCCACTTCACCATAGGTAATGAACAGCTGTGAGTGGGGATTCCTGAGGTCCTTAGTACATGTAATGTAATAGCTAAGATACCTTTTACATCCAAGCTATCCAGTTTCAGTTCACCTGAACTGGATTTGGCTGTGAAAAATATAGGCTGATTCAAGTAAAACTCAGTTACCACCTTTGGAAGGAACTTCCTGTTTGTCCTAAGGATTACTTTGCTCTTAAGGAAGATAATGTAATTAGGATAAGTACAAAGAGCTTGGAGCTCGCACACCCTTCTTGCCGGAGTGATTGCCACCAGGAAAACAGTTTTCCATGTGACATATTTCAGGTCAGCCATGGCCATTGGCTCAAAGTGGGGGGTTTCATGAGTTTGACTATGCACAAATTCAAATCCCAAGGAGGTACTGGTTCCTTAACAGAAGTGAACATATGTGCCAATCCTTTGAAAAAGTTTCTAAAAATGTGGTGTGAAGCTATTGTTCCCTGAGCACCTGCGGACAAATAAGCAGATACTGCTGCTAAGTGAACTCTAAGGGTTGCAGGCCTGAGGCCTAGAGACTGCAAATGCACCAGATAATCAAATAATGTGAGCAAATCTGCCTTAAGGGGATTGATTTTATTTGACCTGCACCAGATGGAAAATCTTTTCCATTTTGAAGCATAAGTCTTTCTTCCGGAAGTTTTTTGAGAAACTTTCAGCACTTCAAATACCTCTTCTGACAGGTTAAACTCAGAACATCCTAACTCCTCAAGAACCAAGCCTTCAGGTGAAGGTTGTCAAGGTTCAGAAAAACTATCTGCCCCTGAACAGCTGTTAGAAGATTGTATCTCTGAGGCAGATGAATGGGTTGGTTGGTGGACAGGGTGACATGACTGCCTGGTCCAGTGTGGTGCAACCAGTATCATGGTTGTGGACTGAGTGCTCAGCTTCAGAAGGACTCTTGACACCAGTGGAATTGGAGGGGAAAGCATAAAGAAATGTTCCCGTCCAATCCAGGGTCAGTGCGTCCAAGGGCACTGTGACCAAGAAGGCTGGCCTGCAGCAATAAAGTGGAAGCTGATGATTTTCTTTTGAGGCAAACAGATTTATTTCTGGGGTGCCAAAACTCCTGAAAATTGTGTCCAACACTTGCTTGATCAAGGCCCATTTGTGATGATCTTGGCTGATTCTGCTGAGTGAATCTGCCGGTGTATTGTCTTTCCCCTGGAAGATGAATGGCAGACAGATGCACTTCCAGTGAATATGTTACAGACTAAACTTTCATGGCTTCTGTGCACAGCCTTTAAGTTCAATGGGCCTACACAACCTGGTATAGTGTTATGCTTGTGTAACATAGATAATCTTTGGCTGTTCGCCTCTCTATCCATGGGATGTACCACCCTGTAGGGGTACGAAGGCAAGGAACCCTAGAAGAGGGTTCCATCACGAGAGGTGCTGCGGGAATGATTCCTTTGGCTAAAGGTACCTTAGAAAGAAGCCCATGAGACAGAGAGAGATGAGCCACTGGAGGAGGAAGTGAGGATGGTGGGGCAGCAAAAAAAAACGATTGAAGGAACAGTGAGGAGGAGTGCCCTTATAAGATCTGAGCAGGGGTATGGTTAGTTGCTCCACCCCATTGAACTACAGGCATAGCCCTCCTATTCAATGGGCCTCTGCAACTTGGTATAGTGTTATGCTTGTGTAACGTAGATATTCTTTAGCTGTTCACCACTCTATCCATGGGATTTACCACCCTGTAGGGATAAGAAGGCAAGGAACCCTAGAAGAGGGTTCCATCCTTAAAGATGCTGTGGGAATGATTCCCTTTGCTAAAGGTACCTTAGGAAGCAGCCCAAAAAGAGTGTTGAGCAGTGCATATGAGGTGCCAAACACACAGACCTGTATGTAGGTCGGTAAGTGACATGAACAGGAGTTGAGTATAGTAGGCAGGCGGCAACAGATGAATAGTGACCCACTCGTGGGTCTGAATGTAAAGAATGGAGGCATGACTTCCAAAGGAGCGAGGGAACAACCACAGAGGAGAGGGGGAATATTTATGAGGCCACCATCCATCTCCATCAAACAGTGGAAACCTGACTACATAACCTAGGGAATAGTACTACACCTATCTAAGTGAGATGACCATTGGAAATATTGAGAAAGGGTGGTTTGCCATTTGAAACGCGTCAGGTGTATGATTTTTATGGAATAAAAATGCTCCTTTTGTAACAGACCTGTGCCCTTGTTATTCTATGAGGTTTTGCTGAGTGCTCAATTTTTTAGGTTGATACATTTTTGATTATTTTGTAGCACCACCTGTCCTTGTGCAGTCCCAAGTCTGTTGGTATTACTATACCTATCTAAGTATTATGACCACTGGCACGGAAGAGAGGAACAATCCCTTTTGAGGAGGAAACCTCTGGGGATCCAAGGCCTAGATCACCTTCCCTCCAGGCTTCGGGACATTTTGATTTAGTGACAGCTCTGTTACTGCAATTTAGTAGGCCAATCCTGGGGGTGGATTTTCAATTTATTGGAACATACTCACTCTATTCCTCTAACGGAAATGCCGTGAAGGGTTGCAAGTTTTCTCTGCTAAACAGGGCACATGGTGCAAACCTCCAAGGTGGGAGGAGGAGAGTAACGACTGCCGAGGCACTCAGCTGACCTACCGATCTAAGAACAAACCAGGTGAACCAGAGGTGATCATGGGGAGAATAGCTTACAGGGTGCCTCTGAACCCACTCAGGCAGCTAAAGGGGCCCTTCCCTCGCTGCTGAAGTAGTAAATTCTATATCAAGAGGTGCCATCAGTACGGTTAACAACTGAAGGTCCACCCGGGGCAAGGACATTCCCACTATGGACCAGATGAGAAGGACCCTGCTCCGAACTTCGCATGCTCAAGATGCGGACTTCATGGGGGCAGAGCAAGACCATCGACTGCAGGCTAGCTCTGAGCCATGGAAGTAATGGACGTGGTTGGCATGTTTCTGAATGGAGGAAGTATGTCAAGATGTAGCGTGGGTCATGCATGGAAATTCGATCATGATAGATAGATCTTGACGTAGGTCAGACAGAGCAATGGGGACCCTGACATGCAGCTAGATAAGACAGATAGAAATTTGTCACCACAGGAATGCATACCAACCAGGTCCATTAAGCCAAATTGGGAGTGAATTGAACTTTTACAAATGGGAGAAACGGTAACGGTCGGGCGAAGCCTGCAGCCGACGGTAAGATAGGAGGAGGCTGTGAAGCTGGTATGCAAAGAAGTGAGGTTCGAGAACAAACAGACTTGACATGCCGAGAGCGTTAAATGGCAGGAAGGCTGTTATGTGCATGATTACTGGAATTGCCATAGGATGTAGTGAGCAGTAGGAGGAGGGCTATACTGAGCATCAGCCAATCCCACAATTTACAGTAAACAATACAATAATACAACCAATTATTAAAATATTAAATCATAATTCCCAAACATACCCAGTCAGTAGTCCAATTCAAATAATAAAACAGCTGGGTTAATTATCAAATCAAATTAAAAGCTTGCTGAAACAGCACTGTTTTTAGGCCTCTTTTAAAAGTTTCCACTGAGGGGGCCTTCCACAGATGTTGAGGTAAGAATTTCACAAGGCTGGTGCGGCAACTGAGAATGCCTTGTCCCCAGATTGCCACAACCTAGCCCTAGGACTCACCAGGAGGCCACCCTTGGAGGAATGGAGAGCTCAAGATGGGTGGCATGGAACCAGGAGTCTTGCAGGTAGGCTGGTCCCCCCTCCCATGCAGAGCTTTATAGGTCAGCAACCCAATCTTGAAGGTAATCCTCCACTGCACTGGTAGCCAGTGCAATTCATGGAGAACTGGTGTGACATGGTCAAATTTTGAAATACCTGTCAACAGACTCACTGCTGCATTCTGTACCAGCTACAGTCAGCGAAGTTGCCTCCAGATAGCCCCAGATACAAGGCACTGCAGTATTCCAGCCTGGACATGATGAAGGCATGCTCCAGGGTGAGCAGATCATCAGATGGCATCAGGGCTCGGATCTGGGCAATGTTCCTCAAGTGGTAAAAGCCACTCTTAACAATGGCCAACACCTGAGCCTCAAGTGTCAGGCCATCGTCCATGACCATGCCCAGATCCTTCACCCAGATGCAGCGCACCAAACAGGCATCCCCTAGGACTAGCCCAGGGGGATCTCCAGGTCCCCTCCCATCTTGATGATGACCCGGTTCCACCACTAGTACCTCCATCTTGTCCAAGTTGAGTTGTAACCAGTTGTGTGTCATCTAGTTCTGGATCTCTTCCAGGCAGTTGTCAATCACCAAGACCACCACCTGGTTTCTGGGTGCACAGGATAGGTAAAGCAGGGTATCATCAGCTTAACAATGAAAACCCAGCCCATACTGTCTGATAATGTCCCCGCAATGGGAGCATGTATACCATGAACAGCAAGGGCGACAGGACTGACCCCTGCAGAACACCACAGGACAGTGGCATCAGGCTAGATGAGGCTAACCCCATTGTCACCCTTTGCACTCTGTAAGTGAGGAAGGACCTAAACCAGATGATGACTGTCCCTGTTAGTCCAACCCAGTTCCGCAAATGGTCCAGCAGCACTTCGTTGTCCACAGTATCAAATGTTGCCGAGAGTTTGAGGAGGATTAGAATGGTATGCTCTCCCCTATCCCTTGCCATCAGGAGGCCATTTAACACCCTCACCAGGATGGTCTCCATACTATGCCCAGACCTAAACCCAGACTGGAAGCACTCATAAATGATGAAGGAGGCAAAATGCATCTCGAGCTGACAGGCCACCACTTTTTCTAGAACCTTCCCTAAAAATGGGAAGTTTGAGACTTGCCTGTAGTTGCTGAGACACTCTGTGTCCAATGAGGGTTTTTTCAATGGGGGCCTAATCAAAGCCTTAGAGAAGACCCCATTCCCGTGAGAGCATAGGACAATTCCAACAACCACAGGCCCTATCAGGTCCACACATCCGACCAAAAGACAAGTTCGACCTGGATCCAGATCGTAATTTGTCGGACATAGTGTCAAGATTATGTCAGCCACCACCTCCATTCCAACCAGGTCAAACTCAGCCCAGACAAGAGGGGTGCCCTGATACGACTCAGGACAGACCCTGCAATCCCTTTAAGTGGAACTGGAAGAGATCTCGGCCCTGATAGAAGACACTTTATCGGAAAAGAACAGAGCAAACTAATCGCACCTTGTGCTCAAGCCTGCTCCTCCCACAAGGAGACAGGCCAGATGTGAAAGCCTGTTTGCTGTGTGAAAGAGCTCAGCTGGTCTGTTCCCTGCCACAGCAATCTCTCTAGACAAAAAATCTTCTTTCAGGAGATTGCCCCCTGATAGACTGCATAATGTGTCTTCAGGGCCAGTTTGTCCTCCATCAGGCCAGAACTCCTCCAGCGCCACTGTAACCTCTGACCCTTAGTCTTTAACTTCCTAAGCTCCCCATCAAACCATGAGGGCCTTCAGCGAGTAGACTATGGTTGGACACCGACTGGTGCGATCGAGTTGAAGACCGCAACAATGGCCCCGTTACAAGCCGCTACTGCCTCCTCTGGCCTGATCGCACATGCAATCTCCACACTCAATAGTTCCAGCATCGCCGGTAGTCCTGCTGGAGACAATCCCCTTAAGGGGCGATACCAAAACATCTCCATAGAGGCCAGACTCTCTGGAGGGGGCCCAAACGTGAACCCCATGGTGCTATGATCCAACCAAGCAACTGGATCAATCCGGAGGTTTTCGACCCCAAGGCCCAGAGTGAACAGCAGGTCACATGAGTGGGTCACAGAGATGGCAATTTATGAGAGGCCCAGGGCCTCCATAGTCTGCAGGAGGTCACATCCCACTGATGAAAGTCCGTCATTGACCCAGGCATTGAAATCCCCCAGAATTAGCCACCTGCGAGATTCCAACGCCAGGCCGATGACAAAGTCTCCGAACTCCCACAAACATTTCCCCCACACACACACACACACTGGGAAGGCAGTAGACAAGTACGCTATGTACCCCACACCCAGACCCACTCCCCCTATACAGCAACACACTCAAATGACCGAGTGGAACCCATTAGTAGCACTGTGAGGCCCATGCTGGCTCTGAAACAGATGGCCACATCCCCGCCTCTGCGATCCTTCCTCAGATTGTGTATCACAGAGTACTGGGCTGGTACTGCTGCCTCCAAAATTGGTGCAGCATTTTTGTCCAGCCAAGTCTCTGTGATGCAAGCCAAGTCCACTGAGGAAATCAAGTCCACTATTACAGCGGTCTTGTGCCTGATCGACCTGGCATTGCAAAGCACAGCCCAAGTAGGATGAGGGAAGACTACAGGAGCAGCCTCCTGCCTACCAACAAAGGTGGAGCCTTTGGATATGGGAATCAGACAGGGAGGATCCCTCTTCATCTCCCATTTCACCCCAGGGTGCCCCCTGAATCTCACCACCTGGATCAAAGACTCCCCGGCCCCCACTTGAGCAGTCCCCCACTGCACCCCCCTCCCACGAGCTATCCCCAAAGCCCTTCATCTACCATAAGTTTCTGCAGGCAATGGGGGAAACTTGAAGAGATGGAGGTTGTGCAGCTGGGCCACTGAGCAGGTGTGCCTTACTATCCCATAACCCCAACTCACACTGACTGTCTTTCCCAATAACTCACCTAAGTAAACCCTCCACAAATTCTATTTAAAGTTCTAAAAGTGGGAAATAACAACAATCTCCTCTATATATAAACTTTCTTCACAGAATAACAATTTCCCAAATTCATTCCTCCCACAAAAACCCCAATAGAAGAGGAAAGTTCACCGTGCACTTGCAATCTATAATTAGTTTGTTCTCATAAATGAAGTAGGGCTCTTACTGCCCAATATGTGATTTGACCAGTGAATAGGAACTCTTGCTTCCCAATTTAATAATAATAATAATAAACTTTATTTTTAAGTGCCTTTCAAAAGTATTAAGGTGCTGCACAAAGATTAAAACACATCTTCATATAAAACACATAAAACCAGTTAACCAAAATGACAAATCCATGCGACTATAGATCACTCATGAATAATCAGTCTCTTGTCCAAATATGTAGCTCTCTCCCAGCTCAACTATTATAATAGCAAAAATGCCCAATTTTAATAACCATAAAAATATCAGTGGCACCAAAGGAGATCCAGTACTCACAGCTCTTGATATTAAATGCCACACACTTCCTCGTCGGTTGCAGTAATTATCAACCGGGTGATCCCGACGACACCAATCAGCTGATAATGGGGACAGCACACGCAACCACTGGGATGGCACACAGACTATCCAGGCACCGCACTGCTTAAGCTCTCCATAAGAGTCATCAGTCAGCACCAGCAAATCTAATCACCCAGGTCTTCTTCACACTGTCATCCCGCATAGCAATTGGATCAGACAGTGACCACACCATCTCACCAGCACCACTGCTAAAATACACACAGCAGCAGCTGGCACACAGATCCAGGAATAGCAGCACAAATTCCCCCATTGGTAATGACAATAATCAATCAGGTAGTTCCCGACGACGCCCAGCAGCTGATTACGGGGCAGCACAGTACAGCACAACCACAAAGAACCCAAGTCCACACATGCAGCTTCAGCTCCCTCTGCATGCCTCCAAGCCTGATCTAGCAAGGTCAACTAGGTCTCCCCTCAGCAATGTCCTTCAGAAGGTGAGTCCACTTGTTAACGCCTAGCCAGAATCCTCCAGCTAGCCTCACTCCTCTGCTCCACTCACCACTAAACCAAGGCAAAGTCAAGTGAAAGTTTGTTATCTTCACTCCTAAAGTCAACAGCTGTTTTTAGGGAATCCACCACCCCTAAGATGCTGTTCAATTTTCAGCAGCCAAATCAAGTGCACAGTGTAGAAAGCTATGAAAAAACTACTAAATAATATTTCTAAATTATAAAACACTTTAAAACAATTAAAGCAATATTAAATAACAGTATTAAACAAAAGTCTCTGCAACAGAGCTACAGACGGCAGCCCAGCATGGCTGCCATCTTCACCTGATGGAAATACACTAAACATATAAAGCTGATCCTGCTACTCGAAGCCATGAAGCCTGCTGTGACAACGCAGTCCTTCACCATGGGAAAACAGAGAAGTCACGAACTAGGTACCGTTGACACCAAACAGTAATTCAAATTTAAGATAAAATAATTGATTAAATGCCAGCAACTGTAGCTGGGCTGACATGCCCTGGAGTAAAATAGAGGCAGGTAATCACTGGTAGCCAACCAAGCAAACATTAAGATAAATAAATAAGTCAGTGTAGCCGCAATAAACAGCTTCAGGTGCACCATGGGACCATTCTGTTGGCTGAGTAAAACATTAGACAAAATAACATGAGTGAATGGCTAAGTCATGGAGTAGAAAACATAGCAGGTAAGTGTATGAATGATGCATACCAATGATAGGGGAGAAACCCCAAAATAGTCATGGCAGAGGAGCAGGAGGGAAATAGTCAGAGATGAGCAAGAGAAATGCATGCCACTGAAGCAGGCTGACAGGGGCCAGGATGGAAGAGAAATCAAGCACTGAAGACAACATCGGGACAGGCGAGGAGGCAGCAGAGTGGCCAGCAGCACTCAGGCGGGCACAGAACAGAAGGAGAGTGGAAGCACTGGGAGAGAAAGGCAGCAGCAGACAAACCTTCCAGCAGGAAGCAACGGAAGGTCCCCCAAAAAGCTGTACCCATAAATGGGATCCCATAGGTAGGTAGGTGCTGGCAGCCCCCAGTGGAAACACAAAACAAAAATGTACAATCAGGACAGGCACAAACCCGAAGGTCACGCCAACACCAGCTCCAGCTGACAGCATCCAGGCAAGGGGAGGGAAGACAGGACAGGGGTTGGACACCAACGGAAGTTGGAGATGGGATAGAGCAGCCATGGTGAGTGGCAGGCAAGTCAACAACGTGAGAGAGCAGGGGGATGTGGCAGAAATGGGAGGAGCAAGGAAGGGAAAACAGACAAATGGCCACGAGCGAGCAGCAACAAGAGAGGGGGCGGGGAGAACAGACAAACAGCTGTGGGGCAAGTAGCACAGAGGGAGTGAGGAGTGAGAGGAGAGAGGCAGGGCAAAGTAGAAGCAGCAGCTGGAGGCAGACAAAGACAGAGAGGTGAATGGGAGAATCGCAAACAAAGGACAGTAGAAACCAAACAAGCTGAGGTGGAAAGGAGCAGAAGCGTGCAGTGGACAAGCGCAGGGAGAGGGTGGAGTGACAGAGCCTCCGGCTGCAGCAAAACAAAAAAAAGAATGAAGAAGCAGTAAGGAGGAGTGTCCCTTATAAGGCCTGAGCAGGGGCATGGTTAGTTGCTCCACCCATTGAACTACAGGCATATCCTTCCAAATCTGGTACCCCCTTGCTTGTTGATATACCACATGGTGGTTGTGTTGTCTGTCCTAACCTGGACTGAGTGACCTCTCAACTGAGGGGCGAAGACCTTTAGGGCAAGAAGAACTGCTTTCAACTCTAAAAGGTTGATGTGCAGCTTGGTTTCCTGACAACACCAAATTCCACTGATTTTTAGGTCTCCTGTGTGTGCCCCCCATCCTAGGATGGAGGCATCTGTTGTTAGGACCACAGTGTGGTGCTGTTGCTGAAAAGGGGTGCCCTGTCAGAGGTTGTCCCTTTCTTTCCACTATTGCAGAAATAGTAACAGTGTTCTTGTAACTAGCACAAGCTTTGAAATGGGGTCCCTTCTTTGGGAACAATGGTATCTGAGGTGATACTTAATATCCCTCATCTGAAACCTGGAGCCTGACACTACTGCAGTAGTTGAGGCCATGTGTCCAAATAATGCTAGAAACTGTCTTGCAGTTCTGGTCTGGCCTAAGGCAAAGGAACTTGCTAGGGCCAGTAGATCTGACACACTCTCCTGTGGGACAAAAGCTTTTCCATGATCAGTATCCAGTTCTGCTCCAATGAATTCCAGTGATTGACCTGGTTCCATCTGAGACTTTTGAGCATTGATCAGGAAACTCAGGGATTCCAGGGTACTTTGAGTCATCCTGATGTAATCCTTTACCTGCTGGTATGAATTCTCTATGACTAGCCAGTCATCCAGGTAAGAAAATACACTGATTCCTTGCCTTCTGAGGTAACGTGCAACAACTGACAGACACTTTTTGAATACCCATCGGGCAGAAGTGAGCCTGAAGAGAAGTGCTGAGAAATGGTAATGACCTGAGGGAAGAGAGAACCTTAGGTATTTTCTTTGGGAAGGTTTGATTGGGATGTGAAAGTAAGCATCTTTCAAATCCAGAGATGCCGGCCAGTTTCTTTTCCTTAGAGAAGGAATAACTAAGGCCAGAGTTACTGTTTTGAACCTGGAGTTAGCCATGTGTTTGTTCAGATATCTGAGATCCAGAATTGGCCACCAATCTCCATTTTTCTTTTTGGTCAGACAGTATCTTGAGTAAATGCCATTTCCTTTTTTTTAGTAAGAGGGACTGGCTCTATTGCCTTGATTTACAGAAGCTTTTTTACCTCTAACTCCAGCAGAATAGTCTCTGCTGGAGATGAAGGCTGGAAAACCCTGCAGCACTGGAGTTTTTGGAAACTGAAGTCAGAGACCCTAACTCACTACCTCCAGTACCCAATAATTGTCTGTGGCAATGTTTCCCCCATGTTGGAAATAGTGAGGAAATAGGGAGGGGGGCAGCCTGATCTGTGCAGTCAGGGATTCTGTCTGGATTGTGGTCTGGGAGCTGGAGCTCTACTGGCTCATCTAGCAGACCTCCTTCCCGTTATACCCTCTGACCTTTGTGTACTCTACAGCAAAGAGTATGGGGTATATGACCTGGGGTAGTACCCCCTACCTCTGCCTTCCCTTCCTGTGGATTTAAAAGAAGTGGAGTGTGTCTCTCTCTCTCTCTCTCTCTCTCTCTCTGTAGGTGGTTTTATACTCATCCACCTTTTTCATGTACACCTGTTTTGTCACCAAAAAGGGAATTGCTTTCACAAGGGAAATCCATAGTCTTTAACTGACTCTCTGGTGTAAGGTTGGTTCCTCTGGGCCAAGCAAATCTTCTTAAAGAGACTGACAGGGCTAACATTCTGGACACAGTGTCATTTGCATCCACAGCCATGTGAAATTGGTACTTTGTGGCATCCAAATCTGTTCTGGCAATATCTGCCATATCGTGTGCCACATCCCCTGGAACTTTATCAATTAAAGCCAGCACAGAATTCCATATGGCTTTCTGGTACTGAGCAGCATAAGCTATGTAGGCTGCCTGTCAGAAAAGGGAAGAGTCCAAATAACCTTTCTCCCCCATAGTATCCATTTTTCTGGAATCTTTGTCTGGTGGATGAGATGCCAATGGTACTTTTGCCTTATCACAGGCAGTAGTCTGTATCACACCCTCATGAGTTGGATGGGTATACAAATAATAAGCAGAACCCCTATCCAGCTGTATTTTTTTCTCCACCTTCTTGTCCACCCCAGGGACAGAAGAAAGTGTCTGAAGGATTTTAAAAGTAGCATTTTAAGGGATTATGGTTTGGAAGGACCACCTTTCTCGTGGGAGTCAAACCCATTATACTTAAAAATGCTGCCTCTTCCTCCTCATCTATAGATCCCTGTGAGGTGAGGCCCAGGATGTCAGCCATTTGGCTGACAAATGAAAATGGGATGAAAAATCATCCTGCCCACAAAGAGAGGAACCAAACTCTTGATCTGAGAATATCTCTGGGACAATAGTTTCCCTAGATCTGGTTCCTCCTCTTCCTCCTCATTGTACACTTCCAGGCCTTGGTCAATGGGAACCGGTGGTGGGATTTGAACCAGTGAACCCAGTATGGAACCAAAGTCTGTGAAGCCTGAATGACTTGCTGGGCTCTGTCAATTTCCTCTGCAGAGGGTATTTTATCTTTGTCTTTTGGAAGCTCGTTTGCTTTTTCAGCAGGAGGCCCAACTACATGTTTCTGTTTATATTTCTTTTTGGCAGCAACAGACTCAGGAGCCTGCTCATTTGTTCTTTTGTACTTAGCATGTTCAGACCCATTTTCAGGAATTTTGGGGTCTGAGGAATCTTTAGAGGGTCTCTCCTTTGTTTTGGAGTGGATAGAAGGACCCTCTTCAGTTTCCTTTGTTGACACTGAGGTGGGAGGAGAAGCCATTTGCTCTAATATTTTGGCTCTTTTTTTAATAGTTTTTGAACAAAAAGTACTGCACACTTCACAGTCAGAGAAAATATGACTTGGACCCAAGTACTCTATACACAAATTGTGGCAATCAGACTTACAGTAGCAAAAATCTGGAAGCACTGAATACAATTTTTAAAACCTGTGAGTCCTGTCCTCTTTTTAGGTCTGTCTGAAATGCCAAACTGTCAGTAGACTGTAAAACACTTCCCTAAAAATGGGTTTTCAACAAATCGCAGTCAGTTTCTTATGTTAAAAGGAAACTGTGATTTAAAACTGATTTCTTGTTTTAAACCAAATACGATCCATTCCTAAACAGAAACGGGAATCGATTGCAAGCCAACTTAATAAATAAATGTATTTTTAAACATCAAAAACTCGATTGGGCCAGCCCGGTGGTGCTGAGGGTTGAGGCGCTGGATGCCAAACCTTGCTCCACGCTGGTGACCTGGGTTCAGGAACAAGCCCAGGTCATTGTGGGGTGGTAGGGGAGAACTAGGATCGAGAGTCTAATGACAGCTCTCCTAGTCTTGGGGAAAAGGGGTGGCTGCACGCCATGCTCTGGCTGTCCCTGGGGACACCTGGAGGTACTACAGACGCACCAGTGCCAAGTGGGAGGAGCACGGCAGACATCCGCACATTGTGTATGGATGTCATTGCATATCCATGCTCCCATTGGGAACAGAAAACAGGAAAAATGGCAGCGTAGTCCATGGCAGCTTGATGGCCGCAGCTTCACTGGCCGACGATGCCTGAATAAGGCATGTGCCGGTATTGGATCCTCACCGGGGGGGCATAGCAGGGCCCCTTTCGATGGTGTAGCTGCATGTGCCAGCTGGGCACATCAGCTTCAGGGTCTGCGGTGAAAGAGGAGTGGTGGCTAGAAGAATAGGCAGGACTGTGGCTGTAGGTGAGGAATAAAGAGATGTTAAATAAAAAAAAAAAAAAAAAGAGATCAGTTCCTTGCTAAGAATGGGAACTAATTGTGAGTATAAACAGAGTTGTTTAAACTTGTAAATATATCAAAACTTTAAACAAAGCGATAACGGTAAGAACTGCTATAAACTCCTAGTTTAATATGAAAAACTCGGTTCCTGGGAACAACAGGGGAACTGCTAAAATGACCTAATAATATCCCACTAACTAAACTTTAGTAAAAGAGTATGAATAAAATAGTGAAGAAATACCACTTTTTAAGTAAAATAAACAGTCCTGCAGCAAAGTTACTGTTCAGCTCTTGGAGGAAACTCTTGCTGTCTGAATGGAAAAATTGAATCTGGCAGTTAGATGGAACACAGTCCACCTAGAGGTAACAGTTATGAATGATGCATTTCAAATTCTCTAATTTGCATACATTCCAACTCAAAAATCTGGGAGGGGGGTAGTCAGAGGCTCTGGACTGACTGCTAATTGTCTAATCCTACTAGGAGATTCCTGGGGCTTGAATAGGAAATATCTGCACCACTCTAGCCTCAGTAAAAATGAGCTTTTATTGAACATTTTAAAACATACCACCATATATAAAGATCACATTGGGTCATTACAAACACCACAACCCTGACCGGTTTTGCACCTAGTGTGTCATCAGAGGGTTATTACCCACACAAACATCTGAATATGGAGCCCCATAAGTCCCAATCTTTCCTTGCAGGCTTGTGTGGACATTGACTGGCAATCTGGATAATGCTGTACATTATACTTGGTACCAAGACTGGCCAGGCAAAAGGAGTAGGGATACTAAGTCAATATCTTGTTGCCATATTAAGTTTTAAAAGGAGTAGGGATACTAAGTCAATATCTTGCTGCCATATTAAGTTTTAAAAGGAGTAGGGATACTAAGTCAATATCTTGCTGCCATATTAAGTTTTAAAAGGAGTAGGGATACTAAGTCAATATCTTGCTGCCATATTAAGTTTTAAAAGGAGTAGGGATACTAAGTCAATATCTTGCTGCCATATTAAGTTTTAAAAGGAGTCTTACCTGACCTAATGGCCATTGAATGAAGGATAAGACTGCCCCAGCAACAAAGTCACAAAGTTGTGGAAAAACAAATGGCTTCAGCAAATGTGTAACACATTGAAAAGGCATCAGATAAAATTTGGAAGCATAAAAAAATGAGAGAAATTACACAACAGACTAGACAAAAGCACCATTTGATGGCACATGAAGTTCTGATTTCAAATAAGGTGAGCTGTGTGCTAAAATGGCAGAAAAAAGTAACCGAGGAGGTTGGGGTGGTTTCACTTTAAATGCTGCAGGCACTAGCATGGTCTATCAGTGTTGTACAGAAGTGGCACTGGCCCCAACTGTTTGGGTTCTCATGGGTTCCTAATGCTTGTAACTCTAAGACAAAACAGTATGGCTCTAAGGAGGAGACTGACTCTGGAAAGATATGAAATTACTCTGCAGTAACTCTTGATCTTCTTCAGTATCTCCTCCATACCATCACACTCTTTGAACAGGTCCAATATGAAAAGTCATAAACAGCAAAATGAGGTGGTGCAAGTAAGGGGCAGCCAGCCCCAAACACAATCAAAGAAGTCCAGGAAACTTGCACTTAGTGCAAATAATAGTACAGACCAAAAAAAAATGCAAATAATAATTCAATATTTATTTTAGGTCCAAAGCACAAAGCAGGTGCCGCTTCCCTCTTTGGCCTACAGGATGGAGGCCCTAGGACCCCATGGGATCCACAACATTTGGGGCTGGTGACACCCATGCATGGCACTAATGTAAGGAGTCATGTGCACATTGCACTACATATAGCTTCAACAGCCCCAGACATCTCAGTTTCACTTTGACAAAGAAGCCAAGGAAAAAGTTACTGAGCTAAAGTCAAAGGAAGAAGGGAAGGAAGAATAAACACTAAGTAAGAACAAAAAACCTTTCGACCCACATACCACCATCAATTTGGGTGGGGAAAAAAGGGAGCTACAGAAAAATGCACAGAAAAAATATAAACAATTGTTGCCTTTTTAAAAAAAGAACCAAATGATCCATTGTCATATATATGATACATCCCATAAGATAGAATAGATCTATAAAGTTGTCCCATTTCTACATTATGCTTTGACAGCCTAGCCACACCAACAGGCCAAGTAAAAAAGGAAAGTTACTTTCCAGTAACTTCAGCTTCTACAGAATGTAATTCATAGAGCCACTCTTAAAGGTCTTACAATGGGGTACTAGGACCCATCAGGAAGAAGACATTTTGGTGTTCATGGTGCCAATGTGTGATGTCAGAGCAGGACATCACTGAACACATCAGCTGCAAATAAGTGACAGCAGTCCAAACTGTCTTAGTTCCCTTTTTTGCCATGAAGGAAAACATAGGGAGAGAGACTAAGAATTAAAGAAAGTAAGGGAAGCCAAGAACAGTGAGAAAATGGCACAGCATTAGCAACTTTGTAAGTAGTTATTTATGTATTTATTTTTAGAAAGTACCATTGCTATGATAAAAAAAAGTCTCTTACAAGATTTAACACATTAGAAAGTATCATTGCTATGATAACAAACTCTGGTCAGAGCCCATACAGCTGCCCAGAGCAACTGTGCGGCAAGACTAAGTAAAAGTTCTGAGCTCTTGCTGCACTGGAGCTTGCCCTGCACAAGATGGCAGCTCCATCAGATCTGCGCATGCGTGATACATAGTCATAAGCAACCTCCCTAAGCAAATTAACCCCCTCTTTAGGAAGAAATTGCCAGCAGCAAAGCCTCCAATATTTCAGGGGTATGGCTGTATAAGCAGTAAAGTTAGCCAGTGGCACCTCTTTTCTGAGGTTGGTGAATAAATACCTGTCTGTATCGACAAGATCATTTAATACAAAGTCTATCATCTTCAAATAGGCTCTATGAAATGGGTTTATCCAGTTGCAAACTATACATATTTGGGCAGCTAATGTATAGTATATAAGAATAAGTGGGGCAGTGGGGCAAATTTAATCAACATCAATCTTTGGGGAGTTGAAGTACAGAGTATTTTATATGGGGGGACCCCTCCCCCAACATGAACCTAGTAATAATAGTAGTCCACAGAGCTATTGGGAGGGGCTAAAAAAAAAACAATCTGGGTAAAATATTTTGATGAATCGTGTCTATCGTGGAAAGGAAGGGAAGTGGAAGTTGCCTCAATTGCTATAGGTCCTCCTGTATTTGCTGAGTTACTGGTTCATAATTCAGTAATCTCAAATGAGATAGATTTTGAGTATTATTACCCCCAAATATTTTATTGCCCCACGGTTCCAGTGGACTGGAAGACTAGAAGTAAAACTGAAAGCTAAAAGCTGTTTGAGCATATTTAATTTAAATCCCGGAAGGGACCTGCATGCTTCAGTAACTACCCTGGCTTGGGGTAATAAAGATTCTGGGGGAGGAAGGGTCAAAATCACATCAACAGCAATAATGAAATTTTAAATCAGCAACCCCCAGGGGAATCCCCTCCTGCCCATCTACTTGCTGAACAGCTACAGCTAATGGCTTTATATAAAGAGTGAATAATAAAGGGGAGAGGGGACACCCCTGCCTAGTTCCCTGTGACAATGAAAGGAGTAGAGTAGGCCCTGTTGACCCTGATGTATGCCTGAGGATTAGTGTATTAAGTCTGTAACATCTGTATCAGTTCCTCAGGGGAGGCCGTGTTTGACAGGGTGTCAAACAGGGGGGCCAGGGCACCATGTCAAATGCCTTTTTAGCATCCAAATGAACTATCACCATAGGGATGGAGTGTAGTGCTGCATAATCAACCAACAAAAGGGTATGCATGACACTGTCATCCATCTTCCACATATGGTGAATGCCTGCCTGATCTTTATCTAACAGACCTGGGAGTATAGCATCAAGTCTCCTATCCGACAGCCCCATAAAGAATTTATCATCACTATTCAGTATTGATATCAGGTGGTAGTAAGCGGGATGCACTGGATCTTTCACAGGATTCAGTAATGCCAATATTGATGCATATCTCCTTGATGGTGGAAGACCACCACCATCCTTAACAGGAGTAAATGTCCAATGAAGAACTGGGAGGAGAATTTCCTGAAATTTTTCATAAAATTCTGCCCATAACCCATCTAAGCCTTGACATTTCCCTGTTTTGAGGTCTTAATACTCTCAATGACTTTGTCCAGTGATGGGGGGCCCAGAGATGAGATTGGAGCTCCATCAACAATTTAGGGAGGCAGAGCCTATCTAAACACTGTTTTGTGGCTTCCTCATTATGGGTGTATCTTGGGTATATAGTCCAACCTCCATAGTATGTTGCTGTGATCTCCTGTATATGTGTGCGATTTCTAATAAGCTGCCCAGTAATCAGGTCACTCAGTTGTAGAATACATGCATGCTTTTTATGCTGTCAAAGTTGTCTAGCTAATCTGTGGGCTCCTCACACACACCCTCCTCATAATAATAATATTGCTTTAAGTAAAAGAGGGCCTTCTCTGTCTACTGGTCCATCAGGAGCTGCAGGTCATGTTTAACTCTTGCTATATGGCAGGCTATTACTTGTCCCCTGGTGAATTCAGCTGCTGGTAGGACATTAATGCCTCCTGCAGTTCCTTATATTTTTTATCCCTATGTTTCATTTTATTGAAAGAATACTCTATAAATTCTCCCCTCAGAACTGATTTCACCAGATCCTACAGGATTGCATGGGAAATATCACCTTTGTCATTCCCTGCCAGAATCCAGATGCAATATTCTGAACACAGTATATCTCTTACTCTATTCCTTTCCCTTGAGTTGGTCTCCAAGTTGCCTATCCTCCACTCCTAAATTCTCTCCCAGAGGGGCAACAAGGTGTTGATGGCCTCTGTCACTTGTCAGTTGTTCAGTACTCTACAATGCTCATGAAACTGTTCTGTGATAAGGATGAACCCCATGAGGCATCCAAATGAGGGTTTAACTCCAAGGAGATCTCTTCTACTTGTCTCCTATTGTGCCTGCATCTCTTTTGAAACTTAAACATGAATCACCTTTTATCCCCTTTCACCTGTCAATTATTTCCCCCCACCCTGGAGTGACTGGCACAGGAAGTCCCAAAGAACCTTTTTGTAAAATACATAAGGGACATCAAGTGGTCCTTATGTACTTCATCAGGGGTTACATGAGGAGTAGGAAATTTTCTGTCACCAAGAACCATGGAAAAACCACAAAAAACAATATAAAATGCCCAATAAGTATCTAGCATCTAATAGTGATTAATGCCCAGACAAAACTAAAGTGAAGAGACAAAAGATTAAGATCAGCAATAGAGGTATAGAATCCACAGACAAACTCTTGTTGACCTCCAGAAGGTACTGAGGCCAATTCCTTCAGGCATGATAGCCAGAACATAAATAAACAATGTATAGCATTCATTTAGGGTATTCCCAAGTCACCAGAATAGTGACCAAAGGTTAAATGGTAGACACTGAGAAGTGCAAACCTATGACCAGATATTGTAATGGACTATTTGGTAACTGCCTTCCAAAACCTTTGTATGCAGCTTAGTATATGACCTGGAAAGGGAAAAACTGCTGAAGGTCCATGAAAGCTCCAACCCTACCCTACCCTGTTTGAATGCAGGGATCTGTTCTGTTCTTTCCTTTACTGTTTCTTGTCTGTCTGGTTGCACAACCAAATGTTCTTGTAAGACCTAGGATTTGATCACCCTGACAATCTTGCAATTATTTGCCTCTCATGATCTCAATATCTTCACTTGCTGTTTCTGTTTTTTCCTCCCTTGCATATCTGCAGGCATAACAATATATGCAAATCATTATGTGGAAATGTAACTGATATTGGGATCCCTTTGTTTAGAAATTATATAGTATTACTGTTGAAATGTATATAATTATAGTTCAAGATGATTGCAAAAAGTTATTGGGAACTCAAAGAATTAACCTGAAATGCAATTTTTAAGCCTTTTGCAGAAGCTGTGGAAAAGGGGCCTCAGTTCTGAGACATTGTGTTCTAACCGCACCTGCCTGAGATATAAAAGAATATTTTAGAAAAAAAGAGGATGCTTGTTAAGAAGCGGGGTTGCAAAGACTTATAAGAGGACAGAGCTACAATGTATGGAGTCACACAGAGATTGAAGGAAAACTCAGATGGATCTTCTCTGTTTATTCTGCATTTGTAAATAGTTATTCTGAACAATTTTTTTATTTTATTGTAATTCATAATAAAACTCTTGTTGCGAATTTTACAACTGCTCCTGGTTTTCCTATGCTTCCTGACCTGTGCCTCAATGACAGATGGTGTGAGTGGTGGTATTTACGCCATGCATATTCTAAGCCAGGAGTTTTGTGTGTGGGTACTGGACCTAGTACCAGGGAAGCATAGATAAAAGTATGGATTCTGCAGCAACAAGTCCAGGAGTGGTTATCAGGAGAATGGCAGCCAAACTAGCAGAGACAGAAGTCCAAGCTAAGATTGTACAAGTTATGGAAGCACAAGTTATGGAAAAAGAACAAGCAGTAACAGAACCTGAAAGCCTGACTGCCTTTTTCAAATGGTGGGCTATACAACAAAAAGAGACGGAGAAACAGAGGAGAGAAGAGAAGCAACAGATGAGAGAAGAGATGCGATGACAGGAGCAGTGATGGCTGGATGTCTTGCAAGATATCAAAGGCAGAGGATCGGGCACAGATCCAGACAAACAACAAAACACAAGTAACTTAAAAGCCATTAAATGTACACAGTTTTGTCTCTCAAAGCATGATATCAAAGCATACCTGACACCTTTTGAAAGAGTTGCCACAGCCTGCCAATGGCCAAAGCAGCAATGAACAATCAGACTGGTACCCTACCTGACAGGAAAAGCCCAACTTGTCTACAGCAATAGGGACACTGCACAGTCAGAAAACTATGACCTGGTGAAAAGCAAAATCCTGAAAAGGTATGACATCTCAGGAGAGACCTACAGGCAGATATTTTGATCTCAGAAGTACACTTCAGTCAACAATCCTTGAGAAGCCTTCACCCGACTCACAGAATGCCCTGATAAAATCTCTCCAACCAGAGAGCAAAACAGTCGCACAGATCATTGATACATTTGCAGCAGAGCAATTCAACATCCTGCCTACAGATGTGCAGCTTTGGGTGAAGGAACACCAACCAGAAAGTGGAGAAAAGGCTGTTTCTTTGACTGAAGACTACCAAATGTCCAGACAGACACCACAGCAGTGAGGTAACAGCCAGGTACCAATAAGACACGTTTTCCCATTCAAACTCAAAGACTGATAAGAACTTTGGGGGGGGGGGTAACAAATCTGTGCCCAAAGATGATATTTTCTACAACTGTAATACGCCAGGTTATATTGCAAGAAATTGCCATAAGAAGAGTGACACTGGAGCAGATTTGTCCTTAGTAAATTGGAGCAAGTACTTAACAGATGTGAAGGTGGGGGACAAGACTGTAAAGGGATTCATTGATTTGGGAAGCAGACAGACCCTAGTGCATGTTGAGGTGCTGGGAAAATGCTGTGCAAAAGGACCAGGTACTGGAGTCATCTGCATCCACAGGGTCACTCAATATTATCCCACCACCCAAATGACACTGAGCATTAAGGGTGCGTCGCACCAAATGAAAGTGGGGGTAGTACCTAAGTTATCTGTACCCATGATTATTGGAAATGACTGTCCAGGATTTACTGAGTTATTCAAAGAGGGAGTAAATCTTGATGTTTCAGCAGCTGTGATGACAAGAGTTCAGGCAAAGAAAATTTCAGATGGTAGGTACTCTTTTCCTTTCGCCGATTTTGATTCAAACTTCTTTGAGCACAGCTCCAAGATCCAGAAATCCAGGAAAGAAAGACAATGTCTGAAGAAACTGTGGCAACAAATGACTGATGGATAAAATGGGCTAACATAGGAAAATGCTGAAACTAAGCTGATAACTGTTTATGATTTTCTTTCAGAGCAAGCTAATGATATTTCTCTCCAGGGTTATTTTAAGCAGCTGGGGGTGAAACCAAAACAGGGTGGACCAATGTCTGAAAAATGTAATGGGTTACTGTACAGAGTTTGAGTTAAACCTCAGACACAGGAACAGACAAAACAATTAGTTATACCACAGAAGTATAGAACAGAGTTGTTACAGATAGCACATGACAGTCCTATGGCTGGTCACTGAGGGAGGGATCGCACCCTTGCCAAATTATTGTATAGATTTTACTGGCCTGGAATTCATGAAGTTGTTGCTACCTATTGTAATTCCTGTGCTGAGTGTCAGAAAGTAGCCCCAGTCACTAGAAAAGACAAGGTGCCCTGGTGTCCCTACCCTTGATAGAAGTGCCTTTTGAGAGAATTGCGATGGATGTGGTTGGTCCTTTAGACAAAAGTAAAAAGGGTAATAGATTTATTCTGGTAGTATGTGACTATGCTACTCGATATACAGAAGCAGTTCCAATACGTACTGTCACAGCTTCAAAAGTGGTAGCAGAGCTTGCAAATATTTTCAGCAGAGTGGGCATATTTAAAGAAATTATTACCGATCAGGGTAGTAGTTTTGGTGATGCATTACTTGAGGAGCTGTACAGACTACTAGGTATCACTGCCATATGAACCTCCCCCATCACCCTCAGACAGACGGTCTTGTTGAACATTTTAACCAAATCCTAAAACGCATGTTAAAAAGGTTTGTAAAAGGGGAAGGGAAGGATTGGGACCAATATTTGCCTTACCTACTTTTTGCTTACAGAGAAGTGCCACAGGCATCAACAGGGCTTTCACCATTTGAAATGCTGTATGGTAGGCAGTCAAGAGGGCCACTGGATGTGAAAAAAGAAACGTGGGAAGATAACCTCACTCAGAAACAATCTATAATGTCTTACATTTGTGCCCTAAGAAAGAAGCTGACAAAATATGTTGAAATTGCCCATAGTAATCAGGAAGCGGTCCAAAACCTGAAGAAGGTATATTGTGACCATGGGGTAAAAGAAAAAGGTTTTGAGCCAGGTGAAAAGGTTTTGCTACTGTTACCCACAACAGAAAATAAACTGTTAATGAAATGGCAAGGGCCTTATAGAGTGCTTAGACATACTGGCACCATTAACTATGAGATTGGGACCCCTGACAGGAAAAATCCTACTAAGATATACCATGCTAACCTCATCAAGAAATGGGTTGAAAAAATGCCAAAAGCTGCTTTGCTAGTTTTACCAGAAATGGATAAAGAAGATACTGATGTAGCTTATGATAGACTGGAACAAACTGTAAATGCTGATGATGCTGTAAAGGTGAATGTTTTCTTAACCTCTGAAAAAAACGCAGAAATTCGTAACTTACTAAAGACATTTAACAGTACTTTTACCACAGTACCAGGCTGAGCAAAAGGGGTCGAGCATGTAATAGTGCCTAGGAATGCTTGCCCTATTAGGCAAAAGACATATAGGTTACCAGAGTGGTTAAGAGCTGACGTGGTTAAGGAAATACAAAAAATGAAAGAATTGGGTATCATAGAAGAATCGAGAAGTGCTTGGTCATCATCAATGGTGATTGTAAACAAAAAAGAAGGGGGTGTAAGACTATGCCTTGATTTTAGGAAATATAATTAAGAGTCAGAATTTGACAGTTATCCTATGCCCAAAATAGATGATTTGGTGGACAGAATGGAGAGTGTCAAGTACGGCAGTATCCTCAATCTCACCAAGAGTTACTGGCAAATCCCTTTAGCTAAAGAATCCAGAGATAAAACTGTATTTGCCACTCCTGTTGGAGTCTATCAGTTCACCACCATGCCATTTGGTTTACATGGTGTGCCAGCTACATTCAAACAGTATATGGATGTAATTGTATCCATTTATACTGGTTATTGTGCTGCATACCTGGATGATGCTGCAGTGTACACTCCAGGTGGGAAAAGCCACCTGGAACACCTTTGAGCAGTTATCCAAGCTATCAAAAAGGAAGGTCTGACAATTAATCCTACCAAGCGTACATTGGGCATGCAGAAAACCAGATATTTGTGCTATGTGTTGGGAAATCGAGAAGTTAAGCCAACAATTTCTAAAATAGAAGCCGTAGCTAACAGCCCTGTTCCTAAAACCAAGAAACATGCCAGGTAATGTTTAGGGCTAGCTGGTTATTATCAGAGATTTGTTCCCAACTTTGCTGAGTTATCTACTCCCCCTCACTGAACTCATGAAAAAATGGTACCCAAATAATGTGAAATGGACCTCAGAGTATGATGAAACTTTTCAAACCATTAAGGTTGCATTATTTTCAGCCCCTGTTTTAAGAAGCCCAGACTTTGAGAAACCATTTTTGTTAAAAACAGATGCATCAGAGGTATGCCTAGGTGCAGTCCTGAGTCAAAATATAGATGGGATGGAGCATCCTATTCTGTACATATGTAGGAAATTGCATGACAGAGAGAAAAGGTACTCTACCATTGAAAAGGAATGTTTAGCAGCAAAGTGGGCCATGGAGTCCCTAAAGTTTTATTTGCTAGGGAACTGACTTTGTACTTGTAACAGATCACAATCCTCTCTGTTGGCTCAACCAAATGAAAGATAAAAATGCCAGAATCACAAGGTGGTACCTGGCACTACAGCCATTTAAATTCAAGGTGATACACACATCTGGTAAAGAGAATAGCAATACTGATTTTCTGTCAAGATATGGATCAGGAATTGAGGGTTCTGAAGGTTGAAAAACAAATGTATGAGATAAACATTACTGTTTGCTGTACTGTTATAGAAAAAAGGATACCGCACATGTGCTTAATTTCTGAAAGTTAGAAGCTAATGTTAGAGAATTAATAGAAAGTTTTGGAAACCTGTTTAATAAAACAGGTTCCCTCTTGGGGGGGGGTGTATGTGACAGGGTTGAATAGGACCCTGTCCCAGTTGTTATGGAGAGTTTGAATGCAGGGATCTGTTCTGTTCTGTTCTTTCCTTTCTTGTCTCATGTCTGTCTGGTTGCACAACCAAATTTTCTTGTGGGAACTAGGATTTGATCACCCCAACAGTCTTGCAATTATTTGCCTCTCACTGTCTCTCTATCTTCACTTGCTGTTTCTGTCTTTTCCTCCCTTACATATATGCTGGTATAAAAATATATGCAAATCATTATGTGGAAATGTAACTGATATTGGGATCCCTTTGTTCAGAAATTATATAGTGTTACTGTTGAAATGTACATAATTATAGTTTGAGATTATTGCAAAAAGTTATTGGGAACTCAAGGGGTTAACCTGAAATATAATTTTTAAGCCTTTTGCAGAAGCTGTGGAAAAGAGGCCTCAGTTCTGGGACATTGTGTTCTAACTGCACCTGCCTGATATATACAAGTACATTTTAGGAAAAAAGAGGATGCTTGTTAAGAAGGGAGGTTGCAAAGACTTATAAGAAGAGAGAGCTACAATGTTTGGAGACACACAGAGATTGAAGGAAAACTCAGATGGATCTTCTCTGTTTATTCTGACTTTGTAAATAGTTATTCTGAACAATTTGATTTATTCTATGTTATTGTTATTCATAATAAAACCCTTGTTGCGAATTTCACAACTGCTCCTGGTTTTCCTATGCTTCCTGACCTGTGCCTCGATGACAAGTACCACAGGTGATATTTAATTTGTTGGTAGAGGATTATAAGAAAGGATATGCTAAGCTGGTGGGACTCCACAGTACATACATTAGCATATACATCATCACTCCTGCAAAACAGCATTCTCTTAACTGAAGTGATTGGAAAATACTGTCATATAATATTGTTGATCGAATACACTGATGCCAAGGGTTTCATAGTAGCATAGTATTTTAAGGTCAGAACCAATTCTATTGTGTCCCCATCCTTTATTATCAAGGATGAATAATTATAATTTGCAATGATGTATTAATGTATAGAGATTTCCTTACCTATTCTGCTACCCAATGTACCTTTAATTCCCTTGCTAAGCAGACATTTGTCATTGCTACCTTTCAAGGTAAGCAGACATTTGTCCATGCATACTTCCAAGGCCTGTACTGTCTTGATATCCACTGTCTATGCTGATGAATGAGTTTTCAGTGAAACCACAGAGAGAGGCAGTGTGGCCCACCCAGTACCTAGAATATAAAAGAAAACTTTTGGAGGGATCAGGCTCCAACACACCTCATTGTAAACTAGCAACCACAACTGGAGACAAGATTCACTCACCAGATAGGGTTTTAGTATATTTTATTGTACACCACTTTATTAATTAGATCTACATTTCATAATGCACCCACTACTTCATCAGGATCTAAGCTGATAAAATAATAAATGTATATATTATACATGGATTTATAACACTTTTATATATTTACCAACAGAAAGAAAACACTTTGGCCCAGATATTCCAAAGGGTTAGCCATGCGCAGCAGGGTTCTTTATCGCCAAATCTAGCGCCATTCTGCGATATTCAGCAGGAGGCAGTTACGCCACTGACAACAGGTTGAGCAACAGTGCAATGCAAATGAATGCATGCTCAACAGGAGGAAGGAACCATGCATAAACTGCGCAACCCGATATTCAATCGGGTTGTGCAGAGTTGATCATCGCAACTAACCTGCGCCTGCACAACTTTGAGCCAAAAAAAAGGATCAAGTTGAGGCCACCTACAGGTGAGCTGCTGTATTGCAGGGTGCAACACAGCAGCTGCCACCCGTGGCTGGCCCCCAACTCAGTCCCTGTGCCCCCCACCAGCCCGATCGCGGGCAGAGCGTAAAACAACCCCCACATCTCCCAATGCCCGATCGGGCAGAAAGTAACATGAAACACCTCCCCACACATCTCGATGCCCGATTTTGGGCAGAACATAAAAACCCCCAGTGCCCGATCGCGGGCAGAATGTATAAACCCCCAGCCGAATATCTCCCTGGTGGTCCAGTGGACTGTAATGCCCGATCGCGGGCAGAATGTCAATTACAACCCCCAAACATCTCCCTGGTGTCTAGTGTCTCCCACCCCACCCACCCACCCACGAAGCCCCTCACCCGCTCCCCCTGGCGGCGGCGGGTGGCAGCATCCTACCTGCCGCCCGCGCCCGCCGACTGACTGTCCGGTAGGGCTGCCGCCCATTGGTGCAGAGCTACAGCCAATGGGCAATACTGCTTAGGAAATAATTGTATTTGCATACATTTGTTGAACTACACAAGAGGTTTAGATGCATTCCTCAAGTATGGGTGTGATGCTATTCTTGGAATACTGAGACCTAGCACTAGATGGTACAGAGAACAAGGCCTCACCAATGTAGCCTCACATTGAGCCCACAGAGGTAAGTCCTTATTCACCGGGAACCATTGGCATAATTGTCTGAGTACAAAAGCTTACTGATAATATTTGAAGTCCAGAAGGCCCATAGCCCCATTTTGCCAAGTTTTTTAAGTTCATCTAAGCTGACTCTGGCTTTCTTCCCTTCACATAAGAATTTTCTTATTGTAGCATCTATGTTTTTATGGGCGTTCTATGGGTGTAGTTTGCAACAGATATAAGATTCTGGGTGCGATCATCATCTCGATGGCATTAACTTTGTCCCATAGTGAAAGACTCAGTTTTCCCCATATATCTAGATTTGTCTGTATGTCCTCCAACAAAGGTTTCATGTTGGTAGCCAGTAAATGTTCTAATTTATACATTATTTTAATTCCCAGATACACAATGTACTCCCCACTCCACGTCAGATTATAGATATCACACAAATGTCTGAGGTCCTCAGTGTTTTCTTTTAGTGGAAGTACTTCCGATATGGACTAGTTTATCTCATGACCTGAAATAACTTTAGCATTTTCTAATAGTTCCATGGTGGGACCCAATGATTTATGAGGATTTGAAAGTGACAACATGTCATTTGCATATGAAATTAATGCTCCATTTTCTGAATATTAACACCTGATATTAACTTCTCTTGCCTAGTATGGCACAGCAGGGGTTCCAAGGCTAAAATGAATAATAGGGTGAAAGTGGGCACCCCTACCTAGTACCTTGACCCAGCGTGAACTTGGTAGAGAGAAGTTTGTTTGTGCAAAGTCTCACAGTGGGGGTTTGGTATAGTAGGGAAATTCTCGAGATGAAATCCACCCAAGTCATAGACCTGAAGGACCTCACTTGCATAAAGGCATTTATAAAAGTTTAAAAAAACTTTATTTATATCTTTATTATTGGTTAACGTGGAATTTAGGACTGTCCTTTATGCCGTGAATGAAATTTCTATTTTGTATCTGTTTAAGCCTGTATGCAAGTAACCTACCGACTTTTTCACCAGATTCCCAGTAATTCTGTTGCGTGCAAAACAAAGCATACTCAGCTTTCTCAGTATGAATTTTGTTTATTTCATAATGCAACAAAATTAGTTTCCTAAGTAAACTATCCTTGGATCCCCTTGTTTGCTTGTGAGTCCATTCTAAGTCTTGCAATTATTTTTCTTTTTCATGTAAGGATTTTTCCTTTTCCTTTTTCTTGTGTGATTTAAAACTCAAGATTCTCCCCCTGATATAGGCCTTGTATGCCTCCCAAACTGTGGCAAATTGTGTTTCACCATTATCATTGATGATAAAAAAATTGCTTGGTCTCCTCACCTATCCAGCGTCCAAATTCCTTGTCATTTAGGAGTGAGCAACTAAACCTCCAGTGTAGGGGTCTGTCAGTAATTGGGCTCAAATTTAATATAACGGAGACAGGGGCATGGTCCAATATAAGGACTGAACCAATATCAGCCCTAACAAGGCTGTTTACAAGTTTATTTGATATCAATAACATGTTTATTCTGCTGTAAGTATTATGTCTATTGGAGTAGAAGGAGTAGTCCCTCCTATCCAGATACATCACTCTCCAAGCATTCAAAAGGCTCAGATCCCTCATTCTGTCTTGTAAAATTCTTCTAGCCTTTCTGTTGGTTTTACAACCTCCAGGGTTGCTCCTATCTAATAGGTGGCCAGAGACTAGATTAAAATCCCCCCTAGTATAAAGTTTGTGCCATTAACTTTGCTAAGCTCATCGAATAAATGAAGGAAAAAGGAGCTTGACTCATCATTAGGTGCATATAAGTTGCAAAAGGGTACCTCTGTACCATCTATGGTCCCACTCAAAATCTGCCATCTACCATTTGTGTCCATCATGCGGTAGACTGACTTGAAATTAGTTTTTCTGTTAATTAGTATAGCTAACCCTTTATTCTTTTTGCTAAATGATTTATGGAACGCCTTCCCTAAACAAGATCTTTTAAGCTTATCCGCTTCATCCGGAAGTAAATGTGTCTCTTGTACCATGGCTACATCCAGCCTTAATCTATTGAGTAAAGCAAGCACCCTTTTCCTCTTAACTGGTGTGCCCATCCCCTTGACATTCCAGGAGACAAATTTAACATTATTCTGACAATTACTCATTATGTCTGACATCCTCCAAAAATGTTGTCAAAGCATTGTTTTTATTGTGTTGCAGAATCAATACGTCTGGCCCTAGCTGCTTATCCTGAGCAATCTGGCACACCCCTACCAACGTGCAATTTCTGCACTTTTTATATCCAAAAATATGAAGTAAAACAGTCAATGAACCAGTAAGGCCATTTTATAAATTGAATATGAAACATACTACTTTGTAGGTGAGTTGTATAAAAAATCCCTTCTCTAACCCGTGAAAGCATCTCAAGGACGAACCAAAAGGTACCTCTTTTAGAGCAAGACTAACACAATTAATACAAGGCCTATCTAAGAGGCCCTCAATATCCCAGATATGTGGTTGATGAAGAACACAAAGACCAAACCGATAAGGCTAACAAAATGATAGCTAAAAGATAGGTTGCATGCCCCCATATGTAATGGCACATGCAAACCTTTGATGCAAACTGTCAATCCAGATCTGTGAGACCCATAAGCCAGGGAGTTCCCAATGGCACTAGTTTCCAGATAGTCATCATGCACCTTGCAGTTTCCTATATGATGTTAACTGTCCTGAACCCTCATCAGCTTTATAGTATGAGAATTACAGTGCTTAACTAATTTTATTGATGATAAATAATAAACTGTGAGGACATTTCTACTACCATATAACAGGTTGTCCTATTTGAGCAGAATGAAAAATAATCTTGTAGTGACTACCAAGTAATGGTGTAACGTCAGCCTTGTAAAGTTGTGTTAATTAGCAACAGTTAGAAATTAGATTGTAGGCAGAGAAAGATGTTAGATTGAACACATTAGAGTGAGATAAGTTGAGATAACAGACAGAGCATGGAAAAGTCACGTAGATGAAGGAGAGTATGACAAAAAAAAAAAGCTCTACTTCTGCATTTGACCTTATTCCAGAGATGTAGTAACACAAGCTATCACAGTGATTTTTCTGAGAGTATAATGACTTTAATAGACATTAAACATTTCATACCACCAGAAGGTATTTTATAAGGTGATTGGCCCTGTGTACTGCTCATATTATTTATCATAAAGCAGACACAAATATGGCTCAGCGAGTTTCAGACCTCACCATTTTACTCCAAATCATTCGGCTTAAAGCCAGCTCTCAGAATTTATAAGATACTTACCTATATTGTTATCATAAATCCAAGTGTACAGTAGCTTGCCACCTTCCAAAAAGAAAAATAAACATAATGTAATAAATAAAAACTGTGGGAGGGGGTCAGGAGATGGGAGAGAAATTAAGAGGGGGAAGATTTATTAGAACTCAGTAAGGAGTTAGTTGTATTAATTAAAGATCAGTGTTGTTGAGTGATAATGAATTGCCAGGAAGAAGAAGAAAGCTAGGACAAACATCCTGAGGCATCACAGTAAAATTATTCCACATAGTGCACATTTCAGAGGGTAGATTCTGCACAATAGCATGAATATTAAGGTAGTAAGCTCAATAAAACATTAACTCCGACCATTTTTTTCAAATATCATGATATACTACAGGATTACCATTCTTATCATCAATACATCTTCAAACACTAACAATTAAGAAAAAAAAATAATAAAATGAGCAAGCATATTAACTCTAGCCCTGGCTATATCAGCACTTATATCCAAAACTCTATAGTTGTTGAACCAAAGTAAGGTATCCTTTTGACTAAAAGTTCAACAAGCCTTCTGACATACTTTCATCATGAAGCCGTACAGAAATTCCAGAACTGTAGGTAGAAGCCCTTAGATTGTTTATAAAAGACAGTGGCTTACCTGCCACATTTAGGAAGTTCCCTTGCTTTTAACAGTAAACACCATTAGTCTGTGAGAGATTCAGCCTGTGTTTGTATTTCCCATCAGTTCCTGTTGTTGCATGTTGTTCTGGGGAAGATCCTCCGTGTGGACCAGTAAGCTATCTGATGATTGGCTGTGAGAAATCTCTACAGAGATTGGCTCTTCGTCTATTTCTCCCCGGAGAGGAACTCCTTGTTGTTAGTGTGTAAGGAAAAATGGACATTCTTAAAATCATTTTCTTGAATATGCTTTCTTGCCTTGGTTGCTCCTGGAAATTAATGTGTAACCCTTATGGCGATCCCTGTGGCATTCTTTATTTAGCCCTTTGCATTTTCTACTGATGCCCTGCCATTCTTTGATCTGTACCAACTCCAGTGAGTTTGTTGTGATTCTGGGGTTGAGGCCTGCATTCTTAGAATTCTCCAGTGGTCTGTATTCTAAGCTGGTTGACATGGGAGCAGAGGGAGGCATTTTTATAATAGAACATTGACCATATTCGAAATTTTGGTCATTGTCAGTGTGTTTTCTCAGTTTATTGTTAATGAATTCCCAGGCAGAAAAAGTGTCCTTAAAGGCATGTGTCCCTCCATTTACACTAATTAGCAGAGTTGCCGGGCATTTTATTCTGTAAGGGACTTTTGACTGTTGTAATACCCCCCAAACTCTGTGAAAGCTTTTTTCCATGCCACAACCTCTGCAGAGTAATCTTGAAATACATAGATTATATTGCCATTCCATATAAGGGATTTATTTCCCCTCACTAGTCTCAAAATTTCCCTCTTTCACAGCGTATCTTAAAAACTAAGCTATTACCAGTCTAGGGGGTGCCCCTTGCTTAGGTGTGGGGGCAAGAGATCTGTGCACCCTTTCCACTTCCAATGGCCCTCCCCAATTGCGACAAAGCAAGTTTGGTATAAATTCTTTCAGAAAGCATATCATATTCTGTCCCTCTATGCCCTCTGGTATGCCAATAAAACGTAGGTTGTTACAACGACCTCTGTTTTCTAAGTCGTCTATTTTTTGCCACAGTTTGGTGAGATGTGAGTGATAAAATTAAGTTTAATGGCTCAATTTAGTGACCATTTCTTCTAACTCAGCCACTCTGCCCTCGGCATCAAGTCTGTGGCTAAAACATTCTAAATTGCTAGTCATTGAATTGACTGTCACTTTTCAGCTATAGATTTTATCTTTTATTACATCCTGGTTGAGAGTTATAGCATGTAACATATCCTTAATTTTGCCATCTCTGATTGATTTGTAGATCCTGCAGCTGTCTTATGCCCACCTGACGAGTTATCCCCGAACAAACCTGCGGCTTCCATAACTGCCATTTACCTTGAAATTATTAAAATACCTTAAAGATGTTCCCGATGTCTGATTTTGTTCCAGTTTTCACCCAAATGCTCTACAATTATTCCAGAAGTGAATTCTGAACAGTTTTTGAGTTGACACTATATTTTTAAATATATTTTTGACAGATTCCTGCTGCTAAGGTGAGCACTACAGTGGTTAAGCTGTCATGCATTCCACAGCTGGTGCGCAACACCCCAGGAAAGGGATGTTGGAGTAATCATATGGGATGACCTCAAGATGGTGAGGCAGTGTGCCAAGACAGTAGGTAGGGCTAGTGGGATGCTGAAGTGCATAGGGAGGGGTATCACCAGCAGAGTGAGGCAGGTGCTGTTACCACTGCATGGATTATTGGTGAGACTCCACATGGAGTACTATGTCCAGTTCTGGAGACCCCATCTTAGGAAAGACAGACAAGGTGGAGGCTTCCCAGAGGAGGACAACTAAAATGGTGCAGGGGCTGCATCAGAAGTCCTATGAGGAGAGTGAGGGATCTCAATATGTGCACACTGGAAGGGGAGGTGGCATGACAGAGATCTATAAATACCTCACAGGTGTGAAAAAAGTACAAGAGGGGTGTATTTTTTAGAGGAGAAAGTGCACAAAATCTAGGGGACATGCAATGAAGTTGGAAGGGGGAATTTAGGAGTGATGTGAGAATGTACTTCTTCACTGAAAGAGTTGTGGATGCTTGAAACAGTGTTCAAGTGGAGGTAGTAGGGGCAAAATCAGTGGTGGCCTTGAAACATGCATGGGGTGGCACAAGGGAATCTTGGTAGGGGAAATGGGGGGAGGGAGCCAAAGACTGGGTAGGGTCTATAGTGACAGTATAGGCAGGGAAAAAATGGACAGACTAGGTGAGCCAAGCGGTCCTCATCTGACAATAAATTCTATGTTTCTATATTTCTAAGGATCCCCTTGCCCTGTGCCATCTGGGCCTCCTCTCTGACAAAGTACTGGTGTTGCAAAGTACCAGGTACATCCTTATCATACATTCTATGGAACTGCCACAACATTCAGCCACACAAGGTGCAAGCATGGCAATACTGTACCAATCCCCTACTTTGCATCTCTGTGAGAGATCAAGGTTTAGCCTTATATGTATCTTCCAAGAAAGGACAACTAAAGACCTGAAACAAAAGTACTGGCTTATTAATGCATGCTCAGTGGCTAAATGAATCCTACTTTGGTAATAGAGAGACTCTGAACCCCTGGCTATTGGGGAGTGGCATGGACATCTGCATTTACAGTAACAGCTAACTATGAGAAAAATCTAAATACACCAGCGGATCTGCAGCCCTTGCTTCTAAGCTGTTCATGATTGCCCCATTCATCTTCCCAATTACTGAAACAGTAGGACTCCCTTCTGGGTTTAACTACTATTAGCTCTGGCACTAAGCTAGTGCACTACTATGACACCCACTCTTCCCTGTGATGATTTAGATCCATGTTATATGCCCCCTCACATGTCAATAAATGTGTAAATCATACAACCACAGTTGGTCCAAACCTATAATATAGTACAAGATTTGCATTTGTATTATGCCAGACACTCACTTGGGTGACATTTGGCGTACCACATAGAAACACAGATGTCAAGAACAAAAGGCCCCAAAGCCTATCGAACATACCCAGCCCTATCTACCTAATGCTGAGTTTGTGAGGGCCCTAGTGGCCCATCACTTCCCCATTCCTCCCTCCCTCCACTTTTACCAGTCTTCATCAGCCCCATATGCCTATCCCACCCATGCTTGAATCCCCCACCAATTTTGTACAGATTACCTCCTTTGACAGGCCATGCAGCCCCTCCACTATTCTTTGTGTTAAGAAATATTTTCTGATGCCCCTTTAGTAGTAGTAGTAGTAGTAGTAGCAAATCATTTTTATTCAAATATGAATAATTGGAGACATTCACTTGAGCATAGCTGAGCAAGAATCTTCACCCGCACCAGTTTTATTGAGTTTCCTCTGGTACTGGTGTTCCCACTCAGTGTAAAAATAACTCTCCATTGCCTACTATGCTAATCCTTTAGAGACACTTGTACATCTCTATCATGTCCACCCCTCTCTCTTCTTGTGTCCCGTGTTAAATGTTGAGATATGGAAACTACTCTGTGTAAGCCTTATCCTGCTGGCTCCGGGTCATTCTGGTTACCCTCCTCTGCACTGCTTCCACTCTGTCCCTATCTTTCTTCAAGTGCAGGTTCTAAAATTGCACACAGCACTCCGGATGTGGACGAACCAGGGACCTGTTGTAGTAGAATCACTTTGCTCCTCTGGTTACTAATCTCCTTTGCTAAACATCCCAGCATCTTTTTTATCCTCCCCACTGCCCTGTTGGACTCTGCTGTTGTCTTCAAATTGTGCAATATTATTACTCCCAGGTCTCTTTCCTCCATCATATTCTCCATAGCACCCCCTCCAAATTCTGTATTCAGTCCTTTCATGGTGTGCCCTTATGTGTGTTACCTTTATTTTATATATTTACTGAAAACTTTGGAGATTATCTTTGAGCACAAGTGTTCATTTACAAAGGCTCTACGTCAAATACATTGTCACAAAAAAACATTACAAGTACAGTAAGCAGTTCCAGAAGAAATGAAGTTGAGTCAGGTTCACAACACTTAAGACAGAACAATTACATACAGTTCTGAAAAAATCCATACAAATCATTGTATAAAAAAGTCACAGGATATGTACATAGAGAAACTAAATAAAACAGTTTAATGGTTACAACTGTACTGGACTGCAATGGAGACCACAAAGATCTCTCAAACTGATTAATCTTGGGTAACTTCAACAGTGTATCACGCAGTTAATTTAACCAGTTAGCAGCCCTGACAGCAAATGACCACTTGCCCAGCTGAGTACATTGGAAAGGATTTCAAAGACTGAGGAGTATGAACAAGGGCCTGGTGCTACTGAAACATGAAAAGCAAAAAGTTTCTAGCACACACTAACCCATAAGAGGGATGCCACGCCACAAATTCTAAAATGGCATTTTATTCAAAACCAAACCGGCCTGGTTTGGTTTTGAATAAAATGCCATTTTAGAATGTGTGGTGTGGTGTCCCTCTTATGGGTTAGTGTGTGCTAGAAACCTTTTGCTTTTCATTTACATTGGAAAGGAGCCTAAGGGCATTCCTGGCCATGTTCCTGTTGTTGTATTGGTTGGAGAGGGTGCAAAACAATTTGTTAAAGCAGGGGGTGTTAGGTCCAAGAGGGTCTTTTGGGCTAGCAAACAGGTCTAGAGCTTTATGCTGCAGGGTAAAGGTAGCCACTTAGTGAGTGTGTAAAGGGTACATCTATGACTGTGGTTATGTGCACCAAGTACAAGGTGGCACACCTTATTACAGATCAGCTTTACTCTGTTTAGTACCATGTCACAGGCAGCTGCATAGACAGGGAAGCCATAATTTATAAGTGACAGAATGGAGCTGTCTACAATAAGGCATCTACCATCCCAGTAAGATTGTTCCTGTTACAGTATAGGGCACCCAGTTTTCTGTTAAATATGGCCATCAGACTGTCAACATGGTGGGCAAACGATAAAGTGTCATCCAGCTTTACTCCAAGGTATCTGAAGGTCTCCACTTGTTCAAGGTTTTGCCCATGGCCATTTCAGATAGAAACATAGAAGCTAATGGCAGATAAGGACCATGTAGCCCACTAATTTTGCCTACCTATCTCAAAAGCATCACAGATCCTAGCTGACCTGCATCTCACCCTTTCTTTCCTGGCTCTAGGGTACCGTTATGTCTATCCCATGTATTCTTGAGTTCCCTAACTGTGTTTGCCCCCACCACGTCCCTAGGGAGGCCGTTCCAAGCATCCACCACTCTCTCAGTGAAAAAGTACTTTCTCATGTTGCCCCTGAATGTCCCCCACCTTAATTTTGTGCCCTTTTGTTCTTGCACATCTTCTTGTTTAAAAGATGCTACCCTCTCATACCTTGTTTATACCCCTAAGATACTTGAACGTTTCTATCATGTCCCCCTCTTCTCTCTCCTCCATCCAAAGATGACAAAGAGTGGAACTTTCCTCTTCTGTGGGGGGCTAGGGAAGAGCACGGTCTTTGTTTTTTTTGTAAGTGAGGACCAGTTTGTTGTTGGAGAACCAACTTTCTAGTGACCTGGTTACTTTGGAGAGCAGTGGTGAGGCTGTCACGGTCAGGTTTTTTGAAATAGATGACAGCATCACTGGCATAAAGGAGTACGTTGGCTGTCTGACAAGTATCAGGCAATTGATGTATGAAGAGTCCAAATAGCCATGGGCCCAAGATGGAGCCCTGAAGGATACCAATAGATACTCCCCTAGTATTGGACATAGATATATCGATCTTCACATGCTGGGAGCAATTGGTGAGACAGCAGTCAAACCAGATAACTGTGTTCTATAGAAACACAGAAACATAGAAGTTGATGGCAGATAAGGACCGCAAGGCCCATCCAGTCTGCCCATTTCTTTTTCTACCTTATGAATGTGCCATCGGCCTTTGCTCTGTCAATGGCCTATCTATTCATACTAATCTGTATTGCTTCCTTATGCCTATCCCATGCCTGTTTGAAGCCCTGCGCTGTATTCATATCCACCACTTCCTGAGGTAGGTCGTTTCATGCATCCACCACCCTTTCTGTGAAAAAGAACTTCCTCACATTACCCCTTAATCGGCCTCCCTCTAATCTCATGCTGTGTCCTCTTGTCCTGCTATTTTTCTTTTATTGAAACATGTTAGACTCTTTCACCTTGTTAATGCCCTTAAGGTGTCTGAATGTTTAGATCATCTCACCTCTCTCCCTCCTTTGCTCTAGGGTATACATATTGAGCTCCATTAATCTGTCCTCATATGTTTTCTGATGCAGTCCCTGCACCATTTTGGTTGCCCTTCTCTGGACTGCCTCAATTTGGTTAATGCCCTTGTGAAGGTGTGGCCTCCAGTACTGCATGCAATACTCCAGATGGGGCCTAACCAGTGTCTTGTAAAGAGGGATTATTACCTCCCTCTTCCAACTTGTGATACCCCTACTAATATACCCCAACATCCCTCTAGCCTTACTTACTTACTGCTTTAGTGGTCTGCTTGGATGATTTCAGGTCATTGGTGATGATGACACCCAAAAGTCTCTTTCTTCCCTTGTGACTGCCAGCAGCTCCCCTCCCAGCCTATAGGTGGCTTCACGGTTTCTCTTCCCTATGTGCATGATCTTGCACTTCTTTGCATTAAACCCCAGTTGCCACTCTTCTGACCATTTTGCTAGTTTATCCAGATCTCTTATCATTCTGCCCACTCCATCTGGATCATCTACTCTGTTGCAGATCTTGGTGTCATCTGCAAACAGACAAACCTTGCCCTCCAGTCCATCTGTAATGTCACTGATGAAGATATTGAAGAGGGCTGGCCCCAGGACTGATCCCTGAGGTACCCCACTTGTGACTTGCATCTCTTCTGACTCTATACCATTAACCACCACTCTCTGTTTTCTGCCTGTCAACCAGTTTGCCACCCAGTTGACCAACTTCTGACCCACTCCAAGTCTACGCAGCTTATTAATCAATCTTCTATGTGGAACAGTATTGCATGCTTTGCTGAAGTCAAGGTAGGTGACATCAACTGCTCCCCCTTGGTCCATCACACTGGTTACCCAGTCAAAGAAATCTATGAGATTAGTTTGACAGGACCTTCCTTTTGTAAACCCGTGCTGTCTTGGATCCTGTGCACCTAGGCGCCAGGCCAAGGAGTTTGTTCAGTAGGTGGTAATGTTTGACCAGGTCAAAGGCCTTAGTAAAGTTGATATGTATTGCTCAGACGAGGTCACCATATCAAAGGCCTCATAAACATAGTTCGTGTATTCCAACAGTGCCATGTTGGTGCTGTGGAGCTTCCAGAGGCCATGCTGTACACATTGGACACTGTATTTTTCAAGGTATGTGATAACTTGGTCAGACTATTCTCTGAGAGCCTCCAACAGGGAAGAGAATAGAAATGGGTCTGTACTTGGCAATGCTACATCAGTCTTGACTTTTGAAAACTGGTGTAACCAGTGCAGATTTCAACTTCTCAGAGAATTGCGAGTAGCACAGGGAAAAGTTAAAAATTCTAGCCATAGAGTGAGAAAGTTCCTCTACCGCCAAGGCAAGACTTTCTCATATCAACCGAATTACTCCCGCATCTAGTTTTGCCAAGTACCCTACTGGTGTATTTTGAGGTGTCTTTGACTGATACAGCCTTAAAATAGAACTTAGGGTACCTTGGCTAATAGCCCATCATCTGGTAGGCTTCAGGATCAGATTCTCTGCAGGGGTCTGGGCAGGTTCAGAGGGGATAATGGAATTGAGGTCAGTAAAGGCTGCGTTGAAGTAATTGGCAGTTTTGGTGGTATCAAGGACCTCTCAACCGACCCCCATAAACATTTGAGGAGTGGTTTTAACTCCTTTCCCAAGAAGCAATGAGATGCTGTCCCAGACATTTTTGCCATTGCTCCAGTTCTGTGTCTGCTGGTCCTTATAGAAATCAGATCTGGCCTTTCTAATCATTATTGATGCACTTATTGAGGACTTCCTTCCCTGGCCAGTGCCCACAGACTGTTACTCTCCCTCATATAGGAAAGGAGCTCAGGGTGATCCATCTGCATGGTGTTCCTTTTTTTTTTTGTTCATTTGTTTTTGGTTGACTCTGCATCTGCCAGCCATTGGTCACCTGCATGTTCTGCCCCGTACTCTTGGATGGTATTCCCTTTGCCTACTGTTTTTTAAAAGGTGCAAATTTTATCACAGGAATGACTGAACTCAGAAACAAAGAATCGCAGGGCTGAATCAATATTGGAAAAGACATCTAAGAAGCTCAAATCAATTTGGGGTAAACAAGATTTGAATTCAGGTACCTTCATTTTGTTTAGGACTTAGCTGACTGTGATCTGGGGGGGCATGACCTTGTCTAACTGCCCCTAGACATTGCACCAGGGAGTGGTCACTTAGGGCATCTAGCAGAACTTTGACAACTTTAACCCTCTCAGGATGTGTAACTAGTACACGGCCAAGTAGTGTCATGGTGCCTGAACTGGTCCTGGTGTGCTCTGTTACCATTTGTGTGAAAAATAGGCTGGGTATCTTATCCCTATGACCTGTGCTGGACTTAGCAATTCCAACTAAAGTTAAAGTCACCAATAACAACATATTCCCAGTTCTAACTGAGTTGCATGAAGTAGTGAGTAAGTGGCTCTATGCCCAGATTCTGTTTTTCTGGTGGGACATATACAGACAGAATGACAAGCGATTAGTACCCTTGCCCTATCAAAAGCTTTATTGCTAGGTATTCACAGTCCCTGGTTAGGTCTTTGATGATGATTTTAGAGGCTTGCAGGTCTGATCTGAAGTAGATAAGGCAGCCCCCCACCTTGCTTGCCAATTCTATCCTCCCTGAAGACACTGAAGCCTGGCAATGAGATAATGACATCAGGTATATGTAGACTGAGCCGAGCTTCAGTAAGGCAAATAAAGTCTTGCTGCACTAAATCAACCCAATCTTTAAATTGGGCAAATTTAGGTAGCAGACTACTGATACTTAGGGAGACTATGTTCATTAGTCCTTGGCTGCAGGTGCCAGACCCAGAGCTACCAGCAGGGCCTGGGTTGGGGTGGACATTGCCAGACACTAGGACTAACATTATTGTATAGGATCTGGTAACTCAGTAGTGCTTCAGTCTCCAGGTTTTACTCCTAGGAAGGAGAGGCAGGCATGTGGTCCTGGAGACACGGCCATGTTGGGCAAACTCATAGCACTCCACATGTGCCACTAGGTTAGGTGTCTAATGGGGGGGCATATGGGTGGGAGGCTTGGGTACTGTAGGGCTCTTTAGGGGAATCAGTAGGCCTTAGTATCAGTGTATGAAGCAGATAGCCTTCTTAATCTCTGAGGGCTCTACCGGTTCACTTCTTGGTACTGAATTTCAAGTGCCAAACCTTTGACTACGTCTACAGCCTTTCTGAATCCTCTTACATACTTCTTACCCCTTCTCACTGTTCACTCTTTTAGATCTTTGTATCATCTGCAAAGAGACAGATCTTCCCTTGGATCCCCACTCCAATATCATAAATACAAATTTTAAGAATAAAAATTAGCATTTATATAAATATGTTGAAAAGTACTAGTCTGAAGACAGATCCCTGCAGCACCCCACTGGTGACCTCCACAGCCTTTGAATATTTCCTGTTCAGGAATACTCTCCAGTTGCTGTCACTTAACCATTTTTTCACCCCTCCCTTCTAATTCTGCTCCTCACCCCCAGGTCCCCTAGCTTCCTAACTAGCTGTCCATGTGAGACAGTGTCAAATGCTTTACTCAAATCAAGGCACAGCCTGCCCTTTGTCCAACACTTTTGTCACCCAATTAAAGAAGTCAACCAGGTTCTTCTGGCACAACCTTCCCCCTATGAACACACGCTGTCTGACATCCTGAAGTCCAGTCACCTCCACAAAAATCCACCAGCTTCTCCTTTATTAGGGCTTCTAGCATCTTCACCACTATGGACCCTGGGAACCTGTAACTCCCAGGGTTATTCCTCCTTTCACTCTTCTGCAGTGGACAATGTAGTACTATAATTTGTTTCTCATATGTTCCCCAGTTAAGAATCATATTCTTTACATATTTACCTGTTTTATGATAAACAGATCCATACAGAGCCACTCCCAATGAAGACAGATTTTTTTATATCAACAAGAGATTTTTATTGTCTAGTTTATTTGTTTAAAATTGGTGACTGAGAAATGCACACAGAGCCAATGCCTGTTTCCAGGTTTGGCCCAGGGAAGGGGACTAGGGAAGATGATACACAGAAAATAAAAGTTGTGTACTTATTGTAACTGATGATCTTCCTGAATATTTTCTCCAATGATTATCAACTATAGAAAGGCCTTCCAATAGGCCTCAGGCAACCTAACTCATTAAGCAGCTTTAAATCTACCTTAAAAACCTAGTTGTTCTTTCAAGTTTTTAAATGAGTGTGATGCTAATTTGTTTGAGTCATAGTATCGTAGTATCATAGTAATGTGTCAGCAGAAAAGGACCATCCTAGTCCATCTAGTCTGCCTATTTCCCACCCTCACCTACTTGTCTCCACTTCCCAGAGATATTTTCCTCTGCCCACCAGCCATCCCCTTGTGTCTGCCCCACACTCTCTTGAATTCCTCCACTGTTTCTGCACACACAACCTCATCAGGTAATCTGTTCCAGGGTTTCACCACTCTCTCAGTGAAATAACATCTCCTTACATTGCTCTTAAATCTTTCCTCTTCCAATCTTAAATTATGACCCCTTGTTTTAACTCCTACTTTCCTTTTGAATAATCTGCCTTCATCCACTTTATGTATTCCCTTCACATATTTAAAAGTCTCTATAACGTCACGTCTATTTCTTTTAACCTCCAGCGGGTATAGATTTAATTCTCTCCATTTAGTCTCATATGGCTTCTTTTGCATACCTTGCACCATCTTTGTTGCCCTTCTCTGAACCCTCTCCAATCTGTCTATATCCTTTCTTAAATGAGGCCACCAGAAATGTACTCCCAGGTGTGGTCTGACCATGGTCTAAAATAGAGGTATCAACACCTCCCTCTTCCTACTTCTTATACCATTTCCTATGCACACCATCATTCTATTAGCTTTACCTACTGCCTTACTGCATTGGTCTCCTACATTGGTCTCCTACCTTAAGGTTGTTTGAGATTATAATCCACAGATCCCTTCCCTGTTCTGTTTGCTTTATCAGTTCTCTCCCCATCCCCCAGGGAGTACTCTGCCAGTAGATTGTTATGCCCCACGTGCATCACTGCACACTTCTTAGCATTGAACATCAGCTGCCAAATGTCTGATCACTTCTCTAGGGAGCTCAGATCTCTCCTCATGGCCTCAACTCCTCTTGCTATGTCAACCCTATTATATAACTTTGCATCATCCACAAAAAGACACATTTTCCCTTCAAGTCCCACTGATATATCACTGATATATATGTCAAAAAAGATTGGTCCCAGTACTGACCCCTGAGGAACACCGCTTGTCTCCCTCATTATCCTAGAATGTACACCATTTACCACCACCCTCTGACTTCTATCCTTCAGCCAGTTTTCCACACACTTAGTTATCTTCTGTCCCACCCCCAGGCTCTCTGTCTTATTTACTGGCCTATGGTGAGGAACAGAGTCAAAGACCTTATGAAAGTCCAGGTAAGCCACATTGAATGCCCCCCCCCGATCAATAACCTTTGTTACCCTGTCAAAAAATCCAATCAGATTTGTCTGACAAGATCTCCCACTACTTAAGCCATGTTGCTCTTTATCTAATAGTTTATTGTCCATTAAGTATTTTACCACTCTTTCCTTTATCAAGACCTCCATCACCTTACCCACTACTGATGTCAGGCTGACATGGCGGTAATTCCCTGCCTCATCCCTGCAGACCCCCGTAATTGGTACTATGTTCACCATCCTCTAGTCACTCGGAACCCCCCCTCTATCCAGGGATAAACTACTTTGTCAGATGGGATGCCAGCTCATCCCTCAACTTTCTAAGAACTCTTGGATGCAAACCATCAGGCACCATTGCCTTATCTACCTTTAATTTTCCAAGTTCTTTCTTTACTCTCTTCTCATTTAATGGGCTTTTATCCATCCCATATTCTTCTCCTCCCTTCCTCTTTAACTCAGTTCCCTTCCCTTCCCCCTCCACTGTGAAAACAGAGCAAAAATAAGTATTTAGAACCTCTGCTTTCTCCAAGTCTCCCCCCTCAACTTCACAATCACCTGTCTGGTTTTCCTCTTCTCCCCCACATATCTAAAAAAAAGTGTTATCCCCAGTTTTGGCATGTTTAGCAATTCTCTCCTCTGTTTCTGCTTTTGCTCTCCTAATCAATTTCCCTGCCTGGCTCAGTTTCTCCTTATAATTAACTTTGTCTATCTTACTCTGAGTTTTCTTATATTTTCTGAATGCTATCCTTCTATCCCTTAATGCCCTACAACCATCCCTATTAAACCAAAGAGGCCTCCTTTTTTTTCCTATCCTCCTTATACATTGTTCTATGGCTTTTAGTAGTGCTCCCTTGATACATCTCCACAATTCCTGTACATCCTCTAGCTGGTCTTTGCCTTCCATTTCTTCTCTGTAAGTCTCCCTAATTCTTTCAAAGTCCATCCTCCTGAAGTCCAGAACCTATGTACTGGTCTTATTTGTTTTTCTCCCTATTTGTATCCTGAAACTCACTGTGCTATGATCACTTGTACCCAGACTGATTCCCACCACCACCCCGTCTTCAACACTATCCCCATTTGTGAGTACAACATCCAGTATATTTTCCCCTCTTGTGGGCTCCTTAACCAGCTGTTGTGGAAACGATCCCTGCAGTGCCTCAAGTACTTCCCTACTCCTGGTAGATGTTACCTTAGGGATTCCCAATTCTACATCAGGCATATTAAGGTCCCCCAGTAGTACAAACTTCCCTTTCCTCGACACCCTTTGAATTACCTGCATCAATTGCTTATCTAGCTCCCCGCTGGTTTGGAGGCCTATCACTCCTATTCTTAATATAGTGCCAGGCCTCTTCTTTAATGTGACACACAGGAATTCTATCTCACCATTTTCATCCTGTTCTTTTGCTGCTTTAATGGTCTCCTTGACATACAATGCCACCCCTTCCTGCCCACCCTGTCCCTTCTGAATAGACTGTAACCCTAAACACTAACAACCCAGGAATTATGCTCCGACCACTAAGTCTCCATTATAGCCACAGTATATAGGCATTCATCCACCATTATGGTCTCTAGGTCCACCATTTTATTCCCTAGACTCCTGGCATTTCAAGGCAGTCCTCTCCACCTTAAATCCCCTATTCCTTTATAATATCAAAATAAATCCCCTACCCCGTTATAAGGGAAATTGCTAGCTAAGCTATTCCCTACTGCTCCCCCACTAATCAGTTTAAATTTAACCTTTCCCTTCCATAGCTATACAGTTTTCCACTCAGGACCATTGTTCCCCCTCTGCTTAAGTGCAATCAATCCAGAGCATATAGTTCTGCTTTATTCCATGTCCTTCCCCATTCCCCCACCAAACCAAACCCCTGTTCATGACACCACCCCCTTAACCATATACTGAACTCATCTGTTCTCCCCTTTATATCTATATTAGCCCTTGGCACTGGCAGTTCTTCTGAAAAAGAGACAGATTTCTTTTCCAGCTTCCAGAATCTTGCTAAATCCTTGAATCTAGCTTGCATTTCCATGAGACTGCTGTCCGCCGGGTTATTTCATGTCCCATCTCTTTTTCTTATTTTGATGCAGTTTTCATTACTTTTCAGCTCAGCACAGACATGTGCATTATACCATTTTAATAAAGTGTATAGTCTGTGTCCAGGGGCATTGGGCAAAGCTTTTTTCTTCTTCTTTAAGATTTGTGGTGAGGAGTAATACTGCAACCACTGGGGCACTGATCAGTGGAGAACCACATAGTAGCAATGTGAGATATAATCCTTGATCTAGTAATTTCTTCCTAATAATGGCACTCTCACCACAAGTTGGAAGGGTTGAGACTGAGCACTCTAATAATCTCCTCAGAGTCCTCAGAAGCATAACAAACAATTCCTTTTGGTGACAACATCTCCCTGCCAGTTTAGGGCTGTCACATGTCCTGATCAAACCAGGGCAGATCTGGCTCGGGCTATTGCATCCAGACAACAAAACAGAAACAATGAAAAATGTCCTGAGCTGAGTGCAGATTAAAATAATCTCTTATCATGGTGAAAAAAGTGGCAGATAACTGAATTACCATAAATGACTTATGGTTAAGTGAATTATTTAATGAAAATCTATGTAAATGAACATAAAAGCAGCCATGTGCACAATACTGTACAACTAATATATTTCACATTCATCTTTTTTACGCTATATTCACTGACTGGCCATAATCTGTGAAAATAATGTGACAATGAAATATTTAGAATGGGAAATATTTTTGAATGGGAAAATATTAGTACACTTGTATGGTCAACTGCAAGAGATTGCTTTTTATTGCCTGTCACTTTAAAGCACAAAAGCCGAACAGTAAATATGGTTCTATGTAAAAATTATAGTAATAACATCAATGAAGGCTTTAAAAGCATTGACAATAAAATCAGTAAAATCATTACTGGCATTTCACTAATTTTACAGTACATGCATTTAGCATTCATGAATTACAGTAGCAATAAAAATTCAGGCATTTAGCATCTTGCTGACAATCTAACTCATTTGAAAAATGTCTGCATGTGACACTTACAATATACAGTATTAAATGCATTCTGGCATATTGTGCTACCATGACATTTCTGTACACACACACTGATCTGGCTCATTACTGCACACACACACACGTGCGCACCAACAATAATGTTAATTTTTATTAGCAAGCAATGGAAATAGAGAAAAACGATGGGATTCATTGTGGGAATGCTAACAGCTGATCCCTTGAAGCTGTCATAAAGTCCCAACTTTCAAACTACTATGCCTGAGTACAAAGCACGCTCAGAATACAAAACCATCAAAATCCCTTCTTTGACAGAGAATAGACTTGCTAATAAAAACTGATGCTGAATTCACTCAGAATACAAAACTGTAAATGTCCATTCTCTTTCTTCTTCTTTCACAAAAAAAGTCAAAAATGTTGATGTTAAGAATGTCACGCTCACTAAGCTCTGAAGCTGTCATAAAGTCTATAAAAACTACTATGTGCAAGTACAAAGCATAGTCAGATTACAAAACTGTCAAAATCAGTCATCTGTGAAAAGCAGCTGTTGTGGTGACTTGTCAGCTGTGAAAATTACATCAAGCAAAATACCAGCACTGCTGGACCCATAAAATATTTTAAAATCAGAATATATTAGAGGATAATGCATGGGGTAACGATACACAATGAGGCTGTGTTTCCATCAAAGGGTTCAGATGACATCATATGGACCTCTAGAGCAAGGCTCGAGAGGTCCTTGCTGTCATTTCAACCCCAAAATAGAAACAAATCACAAGCTGGGAATGGTTGCCTATGTTTTATTTTTTATTAACATCAATTTTTGCACTTTAATATCTTCACAATTGTTCAATGGATTTGCACAAAATGTTGCATGCACCATCTTGTGGGGTAGATCTCTTGATGTGCCAAGTGGAGGGATTGGGGCACAGGGTCCTCCTGACCCTGCACGCTCACAGGCAAATAAGGATATGATTACACTATCTTAAAAATTATAGATGGATGGGAGTGCTCCCACGGTCAAATAAGGATATGACTATACTATCTCAAAAGGTAAGGAAACTCATTGCAAAAAATGTCATTAATTTTTGCACTAACACTACAATTTCAATTAATTCAGATTGACAACAAAAAGATCTTACTATTATTAGTTGGAATATTGCAGGATTGACTGTAAAATTTAAAATTATGGATGGGAACAAAAGCTTAGAAATTATGATGTAATATTATTTCAGGAAGCATGGCTAAGGAAAAAGGATTTTTATTTAGCAGGGTATTCATGCTGGTCTATAGGGGCAGTTAAAATTCATACATATCGTAGGTCTAGAGGAGGCCTAATTACATTGTTGGCTATTAATAAAGTTATGGACTGTTCAGAAATAATTTTTGAGTCCCCATTATGTTTAGCTGTTAAACTTTTGATTTCAGAAAATATACACATATAGTTGTTAACATTTACATTCCTCCAATGACAAGAACAGAAATGAAGGGTGCACTAAAAATGTTGGAGGATATATATCTCCAAAATACATTCTCAAAGACATCTGTAGTAATCATGAGAGAGTTTAATGTACATATTGGGGCAATCAATGAAGTCCAAGAACAGGGGTGGCATTTGGATGATGTCTATAGGATCCCCTTAAGAAATTCAAAAGATAAAACAATAAATAAAAAAGGTGAAGAACTATTAAATATTTCAGCAGAAAACAATATGCGCACTATAAATAGTAGACTAATGGGTGACCAAATAGGGGAATATATGTTTCCAACTACAAAAGGAGGCAGTGTCCTCAGTTTAGCCCTAATCGATATATTTTCATTCAACAAAGTAAATAAATTCACAGTAATTCCCTTGTGAGAAAGTGACCACTTTCCCATAACTCTAGAATTGAGTGGATTAGGTGGTATACAAACACAACATACCCAAGACCCTCAAATAGCAGACAAAAAAATTCATTATAAGGAATAAAAAATATTTAAAATGGTCTTTTCATTCAGAACATATTAAGGACATTATCTGGCAACTTGAAAAGGAAGACGTAAATGGATCATGGAGACAGTGCATTCCCAAAATCCAATAACATATTATAAAAACACAATTCTAACTATAAAAGAGAAGTTGGAGATGCATACTAACAATAGCAAAAATAATAACTTGAAAAAACATAAAACTTGGTTTGATGGGGAATGTGTGCCAAAAAAGGAGAATTCTAAATATTGTTGGGAGACAGGCAAAGAAAACAGTAGAATGGGCTTCAAAAATTGCCCTAAAATGGCTAAAGAAAGAGTATACAGCTCTCATAGATAGTAAGAAAAATAAGTACAAGCAGGCTCTGTGGCAGGATTTACAAGAGAGCATTGCTAGAAAAGATAGTAAAACTTTCTGGGAATTAGTGGCATTAGGTACAAAGAATATCGAGTATAACACAATTTCAGTCATTCTACCCCTGGTGTGGTTAGAATTTTTTCAGCAAAAATACAGATCTAGGACTACTAATTCAAAGGATACGCAATTACAGTGTCATTGACATGGATAGCTGGTCAGATAGTTTCAAGATAACAGAAAATGAAGTAAAGCAAGCAATTATGGCACAGAGAAAGAACAAAGTGGCAGGAATAGACGGAGTAAGTGCTGAAATTTTCCAAACATGCCAAATTGGAGGGCAGATAAATCATGTAACTTATATAATTATATCTGTGATAACATGACCTTGCCTGTAGAATGGAATGAGAGTTTAATAGTGCCATTATGTAAGAAAGGAGCGATAGGTGACCCAGGAAACTATAGGCCTATCAGCCTTTTGTTTATAGCTATGAAAAGGTTTTCCATAATTATTCTGGAAAGGCTGGAAAATTGGGCCAGTGTGAATAATTTATTATCAGAAGAACAGACAGGTTTTAGGAAAAATAGGGGTACAACAGAGATTTTTATTTTAAACTATCTGATTGAAAAATATTGTGTTATAAACAAAGGGGTATTATATGTGGCCTTTTTGGACTTGAAGGCCACATTTGATAATGTAAATAGAGGCACTTTGTGGAAAATTCAGGTGGACCAGCGGATAGAGACTCATCTATTAGCCATTTTAAGGTGCCTACACAATAATAATAACGTTTATATAAGAATCATCAGGGATGGCATGGTATCGGAAGCAGTACACGTTGAAAGGGGAGTTAAACAGGGCTGCTTGTAGGCGCCATTATTATTTAATTTATATATGGATCAGTTGGTTAGAGACTTGAATAAGATTGATTGTGTGGCCTGAGTTTTGCTGATAGTAGAATTAGAACTTAATTATATGCTGATGTTATTGTGTTATGCTCATTAATGCTATTAGGACTGAAGAAAGCAATAGAGTGTTGTTTAAAAAACCTTAGTTACCTGGGACTGACAACCCCCAGAAGTCTGCTATATTAACAGTCGGTAAAAGAAAATGCAGAATAATAAAAGCTGGGTTATTGTAAATACAAAAATTGAGACTAAAATGATTATACCTATTTGGAGATGGTCTTTGAAATGAATCTTCATGGAACTCCCAGATTACTAAGGTAACAAAACAAGGTTTAATTGTGTCTAAGGCTATTATTAGATTTTGCAAGTTATTTGCTGATATCTCCTATGTTGCATTGAAAAGAGCTGTTGATGCTAAAGTAATAAATATACTGCTACATGGTTCAGAAATATGAGCCTTTTATAGAAGCGCAAAAGACTTAGAGGTAGTTCAAAATACGTTTTATAAACAGATATTTAGGTTGTATCACAGAACTCCAATGGTTTTGCTTAGAAGTGAATACAACCTAAAATCAATTGCACTCATGGCTCAGATAAGGGCATTACAACTGTGGAAAAAAATTGTGATGGCACCTAAGGATTGATTGAAAGTGAAATGCTGGCTAGAAAGCAAAGAGAAAGAAAAATCATATGGTTGGTTCTATCAACTAAACAAACATACTGTAGAAAAAGGCCTTGTGGGAATCTGGGATAGGTGTGCTACCCAGTGGTAAAACAAAGACTTGTGGATGTCTTTTTTCAAACCAAACTAGGCCAAGTGCATGAATTGCACTTTTGTAATGTATATTATACTGTAAGTCAAAACAAATACAAAAGGAAGAAAAGTATTTAACTTTATGCGAATATATAAAATATAGAAGTGCATTCTGCAAATTTAGATTAAGCCTATTAAATCTAGGGTATTCTAGAGGAAGTATTGTATTTTTAATCTGACGGACCACCAATGTGTCTGCAATATAAATATTAAAGTCATGATTCGCCATCTGATTTTTGAATGTCCACAACCGGTGAAACCTAGAGAAAATGGTTAGTACCAATTTGGGGTGATTATGTGTATTATGCAAACAGAGAAAACATCATAAAATGTATGCTTTTCTGTGATACATCAAGTCACATTTTTGCAATGGCAAATTTTGCAATAATAGCACTTTACCAGGTTAATGAATTGCACCTTTAGATACGAGGAAAGTAAAGTTGATATATTTTATGAAATGATACTCTTTTAATATATTCTGTGGATCAGGAGTGGTGGAGGAGACTGAGGTTTGTTATGCACTCTACTGGTTTGTGGAGTAAACCAGAGAAGCAAGGAGTCAAAGCTTGATATATATTTATTAAAGGTATGACACCATTGCTTAAATTTTGCTTGACCCCTTTTCAGTAAATCTTATTGCAAACCATCGGTCGGCACTGTTTGTTCTTGGTGTGTCTTTGTGCCCTTAGGTGAAAGCCTGCTGCATGGTGTAGAACCTGAGGCAGCGCTCCCTGAGGACAGAGCTGTAAACTACAAAGGAGCCGCTCAAAATGGCTGCAATCACCGAAGAGCTGAAGCACTGTGACCCCGACAAAAGGACTTATTACTCAACTTTTACCAAGCACCGTACACAAATGAAAAGAGATGTTATTTTAACTGCTCTAACTTCTTTTAAAGTTGTTAGTAACTGTAATAAGTAATTATAGTATATAATAGATAGGAATATATTATTAAGGACTTTGGCATCTATGGATTTTAGTAAATTGTTATCTCCACAAACTTTTTAAACCAAGTCCTGACTAGATTATTACTGGAATAGTCAGAAGTAAGTTTGGATGTTTTTATATATCTTACATTTTTTTTAATTTTAAGGTTTACTCAGTTATTTTTCACGCTGTTCTAGTTACGATTCCTTTTTCATAAAATGCACATGAGCAGAGTTGGCATTCAGGCTCCTGACTTCATTCTGTTTTCTCCTTGTGAGGTGATCACATGCTCTGGAGAGGCATCTGCTAAATGCATTTTTGTCTGTTATTCTTTGGAAAGCCAGAGAATTTAGTTGATTTGTGTTGTGTTGTCTCTTTGGAGCACAGTCACTGGAGAGCAGTTGTCTTAGCAGCTTTTTGGCATCTTGGTTAATAATCTGCAGCTCAGTCAAAAGCCAGAATGCCAATCATTATTGAGGGCCATAATTTGATTCTAAGTCTTCTTTATTTTTTGTAACATTCTTAATTTGGCCACATGTTCTGGTGTGTTTCGTCAAAATCTTGAAGCCTCAAGCTGCAAGTCGTTAGCGGCCAGCAAACAAAAAGTCAAGCCTGCATCTTAGCACTTTGGTGCTCAGTAGGAGCCTTGTATATGATTTTAAGAAGTAAGTTGTATGTTGTAAGATTTTGTGTCTTTCTGGTTATTACTTGCAGTCGTTTTAATAATATATTTTATTAAGGACAGTACTTTATCTGCTGCTTTTGCTATTTGCCTTTTTTACCTGCTTTTTGACTCTGCATAATTTTATGCACAGTGTTGTATTATAGCTGTATCCCAGCTGTCTAGGACCGGTCTTAATTACTGCAAATTAAGTTTTTTTTGCATTTAGTTTCGATATTCACTGGTTGTATAAGTACTTATTTTCACTTACCTTATAATTATTATAACTGGGGTACTTAAATTACTCGAGAATTTATCTTGTTACCATTTTATTTTTAGTCCTGTTACTTAAAATCCCTTTTTGCTCTCTCTAGTGGATTATCTGTGAAGAGAGAGGGAAGCGGAATGGATGGATTACAGAGCTTTTGTTTTTGTGTGGAGGCTGTGGCCACAGACAACAAGAGAGAAGATTACAACTCCTGAGGGAACCGAAGTGCCAGAAGCATTAGAAAGATACCTCACTCTTTCAACTATTAAGTGTGCTTTTCCATGGAGCGGTGTGCATCCTTGGACTGATTGCTCCTCATAAGTATTGACCATATTTCTATTAGAAAAATCAATCAAAATCTTTATTTAACCAGGTGAACACCATTGAGCAATGCTCATTTTTGAGATGGACTTGGACAACACATAATCATAATGTATACAATGATTATACAACCAACAATATAAGATGTGATTGAGCAGAAACAGATGCCATGAATCTGACAACAATAGAATGGGATACACAATAGTAATTACAAACATATAAGAAGTCACAGTGATTAAATAATATGAACACAATGGCCTGAAAGAAACCATAGGAAGGAGGAAGGGGTCAAGGATGCTGTATAAGGCTATTAAGAAGATTTTGACAGGCGGGTGGGAAGAGGAGGAGGTAGTAGGTGGAAGGAAGTAGAGGAGATGAAGCAGGTGGGGCCCAAGGGTAATCCGTGGGATACCAGGGACCATTGTCATAGCCAAGTGGATTTCATACAGACTCCATGTTGGGGTTGGTGGGGGGGTTGTTCTCAGCTTAAGGGTATGACCGTTGGATATGTTTACAATAACATATGACAATAGCAACTGAAGGGAAGGAATGAGAGGGAATGTGAAATGTAGGAGGAGACAAGAGGGGGAAGGATATGGGAGAGGGATGAGGATGTTTATGGGACAGCATGTAGCTGCCGCTAGATCCACTCGTAAGGATGAGACAATGATCATGGGGAGCAATTATAGGATTCTTTAAAGGAACAAGCATATAGTGTTTTGAATGCTGTTAAAGTAATGGAGTGGACCAATTTCAATGTTTTTTGCAGCTTATTGCAGCTTATTCCATAATAGAAGTAGCATGTAACTTATAGAAGCCCTGCCAAATTGCTACTTGATCTTGGGCACCATCAGAGAAATGTAGGAAGCACTTCTCAACACGTACTTGCCTATCATACTTAGTGGAAGGCAGTCCAAAATATGGTGGGGCAATTTCTTTGTAATTGTTCTGAAGGTCCAGAAGGCGGTGTTTCTCTGTCACCTGTACATAAGGGAAGACCATCCCACAGCCAAGTATAAGGTACAGTGGTGTGTTGAATATGGAAGGCCAGTAATAAACCTTAGAGCTCTGCGGTAGAGTGTGTCAAGCTTTGCAAGCACTGTGGCAAGAGCCTGACTGTAGAGGAAATTTGTGTAGTCCAGAAGGCAAAGGAAGGTGGTTTGGACCAGTCTCATCTTGGCATCCCTCGAAAGGAGATAGTTAATTCTATAAAAGAGGCCAAATCTATGTCTGAACTTTTTTACCAGATCTTCTATGTGATCCATGAAGGAAAGTCCATGATTGATCCAAACCCCCAGATATTTGAACTTTGTTACAAATTCCAAGGGTTCGCCTAGGAGTGTAAGGATCGGTGGTGTCGTTACAGGGGAGGCTGCATGGAAACGGGGTGAAAAGATCATCACCTTAGTTTTTTTGTATTTAGGAGTAGTTTCTGGTTTAGAAGCTGTAGTTGCAGCTGGTTGAAGTCTTTTTGTAGGTCACTACATGCTGCTCCAGGGGTTGGTCTGCTGATATACAACACTTTGTCATCTGCGAAGAGGTGTATGTTGGCCCCTTTGATACTGACATCAATTCTGTTAATGTAAATTGCAAAAAGCAGTGGACCTAAAATAGAACCCTGTGGAACACCTCTCGATACAGGCTTTAAAGGAAAGAGTTCCCCTTCTGCTTTTACCTGCTGAAACTGACCTACGAGATAGTTAGAAAACCATCTCAGTGATGGTTGATCTAGGCCAATGTTGTGGAGGGAAGAAAGGAGCAGGTCATGATCAACAGTATCAAATGCCTTACTCAGGTCTAAAAATACTGCTCAAACAAAATTCTTGGCGTTCAACTCGCACTGCCAGTCGTTAGTTACTTTAGCAAGTGCTGAAATGGTACTGCCATGGTCTAAAACCTGATTGTAATGGATTAAGTAGTTTTGCAGAATCTAAGTAATTTCTGAGCTGGCCACTCACAATTTTTTCCAGTAGTTTGGACAGAATAGGGAGTAAGGAGATTGGCCTTTAGTTATTAAGATCAGTGGGGTCTCCGGATTTGAATAGGGGAAGCACATGGGCAGTTTTCTATATAGGAGGGAGGTCACCTTGCAAGAGATAGATTAAAGATATGTGTAAGTGGCACAGCCAGGACCTGATAACTAATTTTCAGGAAAAAAGGGTCAATGAGGTCAGCTCCAGCACTTTTCCTAGTATCCAGCTGTAAGAGGAGGTCTTCGACCTTCTTCAAGGATACCGGCTGCAGTGAGAACATAGAGCTAGTGACAGGGACCTCTTGATCCTGTGCACCAAGTTGCAAGAGGAGATTGTTGGCAGGTGATGCATCGAATGCGAGACCTGTGGTAGCAAAGTGATTGTTGAAACACTCAAGGATAGTATGCCTATCAGAGACCATGGTGTTACCAACGGTAATCTTTGTAGGTAGGGAATTACCAGAAGTGTGACCTTCTATGTCCTTTAAGGTTTTCCAAAATTTGGATGGACACTTCAAGGAGGAGTCACGTTCCATGTGATAAAAGTTAGTCTTTGCCTCTCTGGCCATTTTGGTGCAGAGGTTCATTGCCCTTCTAAATGACATCCAATCAGCTTCACACTTGGATTTCCGGGCTGTTTTCTGAATCATGTCTCAATTCTGCAATGCGGTCTTCAGCTCCATCATAAACCATTGGCATGATTTAGTTTTGGTGCGGACTTTAGCCAGAGGTGCATGCTTATCCAATGCCCCAACACAATATCATGAAAGATATCATATGCTGTCTTCACCGATTTTGCTAGGTAGAAGTCCTGCTAAAGTAAGGAGACTCTTGGCTCTGTGATGAAAGCACGATGATCAAAGTTATGTCGACACCTCTTAGTAGTAAATTTGGAGGCCGATGTCGATTTTGGTGTGGCTCTTTTGCACGCGATAACACAGTGGTCACTGATATCAAAGAAAAATGTGCCAGCATGGGAAAATAAGTGAGGTTTACTATATTTGGATTATTTTGGACTTATTCTGGACTTTTTTTTGGCTACAATAGTTCTGGATTTTATTCTGGTTTATATTAGTTAAACTTCATACTTAGTCATATTTTGCCATAGTGACCTAGACTAACTTTGTTGATAACACATGATCCCACTGCTGAGTCCCTTCATTTTTCTCCTGAGTATTTTAGCGAATCCAATCAAAGGCCAACCTGGCGTAACGATTTAAAAGGTATTGTTATTGAGCTTCAAGTAACTATAAAGCAATATAATGAACTTGGTACAGCTTCTGTTTCTAATTCCACACAAAAAAAATACTGTTACTTCTCTAAGTCAGTCTCTTTCTGGCTCAATTGCTAAATATCCAACCTGTCTTAGTGAGGAGCTAAAAACATTTATACGTAAATCTTTATGCTGCTCATCTTATGATAATAGATCATCTGATTAATTTTTTCAAATTTGAATTTGATACACTGAAAGAAAACATAGCCATAAATAGCTGTAGAATGGATGACATTTTAAGTAATTTAGGAAAATTAATTCCAGAGAAGGGTTCTTCCTCGATTGTCAAGGAAGCCCCTTCCTTATTTCATCCTGATTTTCCATCTATTATTATCCCAGACTCACCTATTCCAGTGAGTCAAAAGCATAAGAAAAAATGTGGGGAAAAAGCAGACCATCAAGAATATAACAGCAAATACTAATAAATCTGAGGAGTGCCTGACTTCTGACATTTTGACACTACAACACGATAGCAAAAACTTTGGTGACTCTGACAGCTTTCCTTAGATTATTCCCCCTGTTGCCCCCCCCCCGGTGATACAGTTACCATTTCACCATCACATACCCCAGTTGCACCTCTGGAGTCATATGCTCAGCTAACAATTCCCTTTATGGAGAATTTAGCAACTCAATTGAGCAAATTTGAATTAGAACTAAATTCTTTTAGGAATGACTGGTCCAATTGGAGTAAAAAAGACAGATCTGTCCTCAGAGTGGATAAAAGTAATTATACAATGGCAAGGAAAAATGTAAGAAGCTGATTGGCTACTGACCCATTGAAATAGTGATGTTATTACACAATAACATCACCGTAGCTTTGGATTTGGATCATTCCTTGCATTTTCTCTTAAGAAATATTTTTTCACACTAACAAAAACATCTTTTAAAATGTATTTTTTATTCTGTATATAACAAAAAGCCATTGTATAATTGCAATTAACCTTTAGGGTACAGTTTCATAATAAAAACCTTTTGCTTCATTAATACTTCCATACCACTAACCAGGTCTAAGTTTTATACATCAGGAATCTGGGAACTACGGAAGAGGCTAGCCATCAGAGCTGGGCGGTCACTGAATATAAGGAAATCCTGCTCTGTGGTGACTTTAACTCTAGGCTGGGCAACTTTGATGGCTACGCAGACAGCAATTTTCATAACCGGTGTCATTATGAAGCATATAACTACCCACGACAATGGATTTCAAAGCTAATAAAACTAGTCATAGATTACTGGAAACTTACAACTCATTCTTTAGTCCCAATTAATGGTCAAATTGAGGGGAATAAGCTGGGTAACTGCATGCACTACTACTCTAGAGGTCCTTCTAAATTAGACTTTTTGTTCTGTAACGGTGATATGACTTTTTGGAAGTCTTGTAACGTTCTCATAAAAGCAGAAAGCGACCATTTTCTGTTGATCCTAAAATCCAGTACTTTAAATAATACTCCATTGCCTTCTACTTTTCTTCCCGCTTTGGATATTCTTAATCAAACCAGGATCAAATGGCAAAATTTATGGGTCTACAAATAAGATCTATCTTACAGAATACATTTATGTCTGATCTTAAAGTCAATTATACTGCTATTTCTAGACTTTTGGATTTATGTTTTGACCAGATCAGATTATTATTATTATTATTAAGTCAACCCTGCTCTCAAGTACATATTAAAATACTAAGGCAATCATGGTTTGACACAGACTGTCCTACAGAAAAGAGCAATTAAATTGCTTGATCAGGAAATGTAAAAATAAAGCTCAACGTAGTGATTATAAATTATTAAATAAGGCAATGGATAATTATAAGTAGTTTTTAAAGTTAAAACAAATTCAGTTTTGGCAAAAACAATGGAGTAACATGCTTGCTGTTATAAATAGGAATGATTACCAAGGGAAGTAACAATTTTAAATTTGAAACTGCCTCTCATATCCCTATGGATACCTGGATCAATTACTATACTAGTAAATTCTTTGTTCCAGGATTTGTGGAATGCCAATTATCACTGGATATAGATATGACACTCTTGCGCCCCTTTCACTAGATCTGAAGTTATTTTATTATTGTATCTCTAAAATGCAACATGGCTTCCAGAAAAAATTTAATTCCAGCTGGGATTTTTTTGATATTTCACAATGGACCACCATATTGGTTTTATTTTTTAATCTTTGCTGTATTAGGCTCTAATTTCCCAACTCCTGGAAAGGTGCACTTATTATTTCTATTTACAAAAAAGGGGGACAAATCTGATCCCTCAATGTATAGGCCTATCTCACTCTTAGAAAACTTGGGGAAAAAATTTGCTAAATTAGTTCTTCTAAGACTTACTCAACAGTTAGTGTCCCTTGGTAACTTAGCGCTCCAAGCTGGGTTTCACTCAGGATATAGCACGACAGACAGCTGCTTTATTATATTGCATCTTTTTGAAAAGTATGTTAAGTTAAGGAAGCAAAAACTTTATGCAGCCTTTACAGATTTCTGATTTGCATTTGATACAATTGAGAGAGGCCTACTTTGGAGTTTAAAGAAGGAAAAAGGATTCTCACACGAGTTAATTGCTATAATCAGAGAATTATATACTAATACTTGGGCCCAGGTGAGACTAGGAAAAAATGGGCAGTTGTCTTCTACTTTCCCAACAAATACTGGCATTAGGCAGGGTTGTGTACTTGCTCCCATTTTATTTTGTATCTGTATTGATAAATTAGTACAGTCACAGAGCTCACAATCTGACTCTCCTAAAATCTTGGGTAAACATGTTGCTGTTTTTGGCATACGCTGATGATTTAGTATTATTATCACTTACTTAAGATGAGTTACAATTGAAATTAAACATATTGGAAAAATATGCAAAAACTTATAATTTAAAGATTAACATGGGTAAAAGTCAGGTGATAACATCTGGCACAAACACTCTTAAAAAACCTGGAGGGTTGGGCCCAGCACATTAAAAACTATAAAACAGTATACTTACTTGGGGCTAGTTCTCTATTAGGATGGTAGATGGTTAAAACACACTAATGCATTGAAAACAAGGCTTAAGCAAACTGCAACTTCTCTTAATACTTACAATAGGAAGTATGGTGGAAACTTGATTAGACTACTACTAACTACTATTAAAGCTAAATATAATGCCCAAACCCTGTATAATGGAGAAATTTGGGATATACAGAATAGTAATTCATTAGCGAGCCTTTAAACAGGCTCTTAAGGACCACTATGGGTCTGAGAAATTCTGTTCCTGCTGCCCCGATTAGAGCTGAGCTTGGACTTTCTAGACTCCAAGCTTTTTTTGGTGCCAGAAAAGTTCATTTCTGGATACGTTTATTACAACATAACCCTGAGAGATTAACCTATTTAAGTCTAAAAGAAAAATATATCTGGCTTATGTTAAGTCATTTGCAATCTAAATGGCTCGCTAGAATCTTTTACATTCTTCAGGAATCTGGAATGGATTTTTTGCAAAGCTACCAGGCCAGAGGCATCAAGAACAGCTAAAATATCAAGCATATGTTACCAAAAGGGTTGCCTGTCAGTATAAATCCTATGATATTGAACATCTGAACTTATGGCCCACATAGTAAGGATTAGGAAGGAGGGGGTTGGGTGGAAGCAGGGTGTGATAAGGCAGAAGCACTAAATGTGTACTTCTGCTCAGTATTTACTAAAGAGCAGAGCGGGGTGACACCCAAGGGGGAGAAATGGCAGAAACGGGGGAGGGGTGACAGATGGGGAAATCATGGAGGGCAGAGTTCAGGAGGGTTTGAAGGCACTGAGGGTGGATAAGGCACCAGGCCCATATGGCATCCACCCCAGGGTACTGAAGGAGCTGGCAGAGTTCCTTGCAGGATCTTTGGCAGACCTATTTAATGCCTCACTACATTCGGGGTGTGTACCTCAGGACTGGAGGATGGCTCATGTGGTGCCCCTCCACAAGAGTGGCCCCAAGGATGAACCGGGAAACTACAGACCAGTGAGCCTCACATCTATCGTGGGTAAGCTAATGGAGAATATCTTGAAGGAAAGACTGGTGGCCCTCCTAGAGGCCAAAGGACTACAGGACAGCAGACAGCATGGCTTCATATGGGGCAGATCCTTCCAAACCAACCTGCTGGAGTTCTATGACTGGATAACTAGGCAACTGGACAGGGGCCATGCAGTGGATGTCCTGTATCTGGACTTCAGTAAGGCATTTGGCTCGGTGCCACATGGAAGGTTGGGAAGTAAGTTAGTAGGCACAGGGGCAGATGCAAAGCTGGTGAGATGGGTAGGGAAATGGCTCCAGGGAAGGCAACAGAGAGTGGTGGTTGGGTGGGGAGCTCTCACACCCGAGGATAGTGACGAGCGGTGTTCCACAGGGCTCAGTGTTGGGACCAGTGTTGTTTGGGATATTCATTGCAGACACATCATTGGACAGCAAGAGCAAGATCAGTCTGTTTGCTGATGATACCAAGGTAGGAGCAGTGGTGGATGACCTAGGGGGATGGCAGGGGTTGCAGGATGATCTGGCAGAGCTTGAAACCTGGTCAGACACCTGGCAACTGGGGTTTATTGCCAAAAAGTGCAAAGTGCTGCATTTTGGGATGAAGAACCCAAGGAGGAGTTACCAGCTGGGGGGAGTGCAGCTAGCCCAGACAGAGGAGGAGGAGAAGGATCTGGGGGTGCTCATTACAGGGTCAATTAACAACTTGACACAATGTAGGAAGGCAGCTGCAAAGGCCAACAAAATGTTGGGTTGTATTGTAAGGGGTATATCCTCGAGGAGGGAGGAGGTGATTCTGCCACTGTATAGGTCATTAGTTAGACCGCACCTGGAGTACTGCGTGCAGTACTGGCACCCGTATCTGAAGAGGGACATTAAGTTACTGGAGGGGGTGCAGCACAGGGCGACAAAGATGATCAAGGGGCTGGGGGACTTATATGAGAGGAGGCTGAAAGAGTTGATCATGTACTCACTGGAGGAGAGAAGGGACGGGGGACATGATTGAAACCTTTAAGTGCATGAAAGGAATAAACAAGACAGGTACAGAGGGGCTGTTCAAAGAAAGGAGGGAGGGACACCAGGGGCCATGATATGAGACTGGAGAGAGGAACGTTCAGGAGGGAGATGAGGAGACACTTTTTTACAGAGAGGGTGGTGGCTGGGTGGAATGCGTTACCTGCAGAAGTGGTATCCAGTAGAACAGTGGACTGCTTCAAAAAGGGATGGGACAGTACAAGGGGGAGGGTCAATGAAGGGGAAGGGTGGAAAGGAGGGGCAGCTGTAGAATAAGGGGTGCTAGTTGCACATTCGAGCAGACTTGGTAGACCTCTAGGCCTTTATCTGCTGGCAAATTTTGTATGTTCGTATGTTCTTTCTTACCTTCATAGTTCTTCCTGGTTAAGACAAAATTATATTTCTCATCATTATTGTTACTATTTAGACACACTTACAGATCCTAAACAAAGGATTTTATATACTAAATATAGGTTGAAATTGTTTCCCAGTAATATTTTTACTGCTAGATATAAAAAGAGTACTATGGTTCAGGACAGGTTTTGTTCTTGCTCCTTCCAGTTTTTGGAAGATTTACACCATGTGATCTTTGTTTGTCCTTGCTATATTAAACTTAGGAATCGGTGTCTGGTTCCGATATGTAATTCAGTACAAATGAAAGAGCAGGCTGTTTTGCTAGAAATATTTTTTACAACAAATGATGCTGTTATAATACTGGCTGTTGCCCAATATCTCGAGACTATTTCCAGACTTTGTATTAAATACAATAATATTACTTAATGCTAAGAGCTCTCTTACATATTCTATTGAAATTATGCCGAAACTGCACTTTAAATTGTGGTATACAACTCTGGAATGATTTGTATTATCATTATTAATCTCATGCCATTGGATTATGACTTGTGTACTGGCCATTGTTTTATATTGTTACTGAGAACCATGCTGACATATGTATGTCTTTGTGTGTCTTTATAAGAATGTTATTAATTTATTATAACTACTTAATGATGTATGAATGTATGCTTGTTATAAATTTTTGTAATGGTCATGTGACCAATCAATAAACTAATCTGAACCTATATTCTGTGCATTTTTAACATTGATATTGTATAAGATAATTTGTGATGTATGTGAAAATGTGAATTTTATACATACTAAATAAAGAAACTTGAACTTGAACTATACATATGGAATTCAATCCACTTTTTTGATTTTCATGTATTGGATTTGTCAGTGAATGACCAAAAATCAGACAATGATTTTGCTGCAACAGGAGTGGGGCAACCTGGACAAACTACTTTGGAATTAAACATACAGTGGTATTTGTGCAAAAGTTTAACAGTACCACGCACTGTGCGTCATTGCACGGTAGCAGTATACATGTTATTCAATGGGTACCATGCATGCACAATGCTCGGTATACCATGCTACCAGTAAATTTTTGCATGATTACTACTGTACTATAAGCTAGGAAGTAGGGTTGACAGCTTGGAGGCAGTGAAGGACCTGCAAAAAGACCTGCAATGATTAGAAAGTTGGTCCAACATCTGGCTGCTGAAGTTTAATGCAAAGAAATGCAAGGTAATGCATCTAGGAAAAGGAAACCTGAGGGCTGAATATTGGCTTAATGGGGTTCCAAAGCATCTCACATGAGGAAAGAGATCTAGGGGTCATCATAAGTGACACCCTAAAGTAATCAATTCAATGCAACAAAGTTTACAGTAAGGCAAATAAAATGTTAGGGTGTACAGGTAGAGGATTTGACAGCAGGAACAAAGAAGTGATCCTCCCGTGTATACTGTGGGTCACTGGTGAGACCCACTTGGAATACTGTGTCCAGTTCTGGAGGCCTTACCTGAAGAAGGACAGGGATAGGCTAGAGGCTGTCCAGAGGAGGGTGACTAAGATGGGGCAGGGCCTACAGGGGATCTCGTGTAAGGTGCACCTAAAGTTGATGAACTTGTATTCTCTGGAGACTAGGAGGAAAAGAGGGGACATGACTGAGATGTTCAGGTTCCTGAGAAGTATTAATAAAGTGCCCTACTCTGAACTTTTTAATAGGGTCTATGGCTTAACCACTAGAGGACACAAATGGAAGCTTCAGGGTGGAAGCTTCAGAAGGGATCTAAGGAAACATTACTTCACAGAAAGGGTAATTGAGCCATGGAACAGACTGCCTGCTGAGGGGATGGGATTAAAAACTGTGGCTGCATTCAAGAGGGTGTGGGACAGGGCTAGGGCCAACATAAGAATAGAGGATACTGGAAGTGAGTCGGGGGCTAGGTCTCTGGGCCGATAGAAGGTCTGGAAAACCCACGGGCAAATCTGATAGACCTATGGTTTTCTTCTGCCATCATTTTCTACATTTCTGTATTGGAGTGAGCCCAGGGGATGGTGGGCAGGCATGTAAATCAATAGTGAAGATACAATATTCCTAGAAGATCAAGAATTATGGCGAGTATGTAATTTTCATATCTTCCAGGAATCAGTCTTTACCACTGATTTCCCACTAATGGGGCAGAGTACCATGCTCGGACAAATCCCCCAGATTAGGGTGGTAGGAGCCAAGAGCTCACTCAGGATAATAATTCATTCAGGATTGTCCTATCAAAGGTTGCATGTTGCCTGATATGAACATCCAGGGCACAGTGCTTAACAAAACTGTACACTGTGCTCCAAGTCGCAGCTTTGCAAATAGCATCAATAGGCACAGATCAAATCTCTGCCAGGGATATGGCAACACTCTGGGGGTGTGGGCATGTACATCGCTCTCCAGCTTGATAGCTTGATCTGAGTCATACCACAGTAGTGGCACAGGCAGCTTACAATCCAGACAGAAATGCACTTGATTGTAACAGACTGTCCCTTCTGATTGGGACTGAATGAACCAAAGAGCTGTTTGAATTGCCTGAAGTCCTTATTTCTATCTAGGTAACAAGTAAGGAAGTTTTTAACATCTAGAGAATGGAGACTGCACTGTCTTTCATTCTGGAAGTTGGTAAACTAGGTAGGCAGCACTAGTAACTGGTTAAGATGGAACTCTGACACCAACACCAATTTCGGTAAAAACTTGAAGTGCGTGCAGAAGACAAACTTGTCCTTACAGAGAGGATCTGTGACCAGGGCATGGATTTCAGACACTGTGTGAGCAGAGCTGATGGCCATGAAAAATGCTGCTTTTCAAGTTAAAAACTTAAGCTCACAAGTTGCATGGGGGTCAAAAGGTTTTTGAATGAGCATGCCCAACACAAGATCAGTATCCCAGGCAGCCACCAACTTCCTGACAGGAGGCCTTGTGTGCAATATACCTTTAAGGAAGGTCTTAAACAGTGGCAGCTGTGCCAGATAAAGAGTACCAATAGGCTTGTGGTACACATATATAGCACACAGGTGGACCTTTACTGTAGAATATTGCAGGCCTGCATCAGAAAGTTTCAGCAAGTACTCCAGAACCTTGTCAGGTGGGCACCCAAATGGGTCCATGTGTGTTTCGGAGCACCAGATGGAAAATGTTTTCCATTTGACCGTATAAGTTTTCCGAGTGGAAGGCTTATGATCAGCCAAAAGTATTTCAGACCCTCTGAGATACCTTATACCTGTTCACTTCTCTCTCTTCAGGAGCCAGGCCTGAAGATGAAGGGAATGCAGACTGGGATAGACCAGATGACCGAGTCAGCAAGTCCATCCTGAGTGGAGGAATCCTCAGTTTGTTGACAGTCAGTTCAATAGAGGAAACCATATCTGTCAAGGCCAGCTGGGGGTGACCAGAATAATATTGCCCCTGTATGCCTCCAATTTGAGCAATACCTTCTGCACCAGAGGGATTGGTGGGAATGCATCTAGAAATAGAGTCTGCCATTGCAGTCTAAATGCATCCTGACAGAAAACACCATGTCCTGGATTTCGGGAGCAGAATCAAGGCAGTTTGGTGTTGAGTGGGGACACATAAAAGTCAATATCTGGGGTATCTCTCTCATTGAACAGCAACCTTACAACATCTTGAGCTAGTGACCACTCATGAGGATTGGCCCCTGTTCAGCTGAGTTTTCAGTGGTTTCAGCCTCTTAGGAGATTTTGTTTGCTGCTCAGTTTCTGGAAGGTTCTGGCTGTTTCTCAGTGGGTGGGTCTCTACCTTCAACAGCTATAAGTACAAGGATACAGACTGCATGGGACTTGCTTTTAAATTATGTGTGTTTCTTAACTTCCTTTTCAGTGGTTTCTGCCTCTTAGGGGATTTTGTCTGCTGCTCAGTTTCTGGAAGATTCTGGCTGTTTCTCAGTGGGTGGGTCTCTAACTTAAACAGCTGTAAGTACAAGGAATCAGATTGCAGGGGACTTGCTTTTAAATTTGTTGTGTTTCTTAACTTTCTTTTTAGTGGTTTCTGCTACTTAGGGGATTTTGTTTGCTGCTCAGTTTCTAGAAGGTGCTGGCTGTTTCTCAGTGGGTGGGTCTCTACTTTCGACTGCTGTAAGTACAAGGAATCAGATTGTAAGGGACTTGCTTTTAAATTCTGTGTATTTCATTAGTCTCCTCAGCCCACGGCACAGTAGCATCGAGGGCAGAGTAGGGTGATCTAACCTAATACTTTGTCTTTTTTGCAGCAAATTGAAGATGGGGTAACAGTACAAGAAGGAGAGTTTGGGGATGATTGTTTCTGGCTAGGGAGCTGCGTTAGTCCTGCCCTCCCACCCCTTGACCCACCCACCCCAGGGCTAGGTCTTCCTTTATAGGTGTTGGCCCTAGAGAGTGAGCAGGTCATCTTCCCACAACAGATACATTAACAAAGCAAAACTCATGCATTACTTAAGTAGAGAGATAAAAGAGCATACATCAGGAGTACTTAGGATAGCACAAGGAGTGGTGCAGTGCAGTGGGTGTGGAGCAGCGGTGTTCAGATGAACATGCTGGGAACTGCGGTGCTGCCCCATTTGTAGGCACCTGTCTGGGCTGAGGGTGGAGGTGGCCAGGCTCCATGTGCAGCTGGCAGGAGTACTGGAAACCTTTGCCCCCACCCAGGGACCATCATACTACCAGCCACTGCCACAGAGGTTGCCAAGACAGAGGCCTGGATTGACTACGGTGGGCTCAGGGAGGTTGAGGAAGGTGGAGCTCAAGCACATACTCCACCAGGTCCAACTAGAGAACAAATACGATGTCCTCAATGAGAGGGAGAGCATTGAAAGGGAACTCAAGGCTGAGACCAGGGAGGTGAGCAGGCCTACCAGGAGGAGGCTCAGGGAATGGGGCCAGAGAAACCCAGGGGAAGAGGAAGCTTCTCCTGGAGAGGGACTCAATAGTTCAGGGTATGGAGCTTGGGTTGGACATCAAGATGGAGAGGTAGGGGGAGCAGATTCACAGGATCACTAAGGCTGTGGCTGGGGGGCTGGACATCATTATCCATCTGGGGACAAACAACCTAGCCAAAGACAGGCATAGCTTGGAGAAGGTTCAGGAGGATTTTAGGAATTTGGGTAGGTGCCTTGGGGAGGTAGCTAACTCTGTTACATTCTCAGAGGTGCTACCAGTCAGGGGAAGGAGGGGGGAAGAAACCAATGCATCAACAGCTTCAACAAATGGCTGAAGGACTGGTGTGGTGAAAACAGTTTTGGCTACATTGGGGACTGGGGTACCACCTAGGATGATGCACACCTATACAAGAGGGACAGTCTGCACCCTTCCATGGAGGGAAAGTCTGTCCTCAGTGATACGTTTATGTGCTTCCTGAGCAAGCATTTAAACTAGCCACTGGGGGGGCTGTCAGGGATGGGGAGATACAGACTGCCCTCCCCCACAGGTTAGGGCAAATGTCGAGCAGAATCAGGACATTATGTTGGGGGCAGATTCACCAGTACCACAGGACAGAAAAGGGTGCACACAGAACAAGATGATATCATTGTTCACAAAGGTAGTAAAAGGGAAGTACCACATAGAATATGCCAGGAACAGTAGGATGAAACAAGGGTCTAAACACAAGGATGGGCCAAGAGAATGAAACTTTAAATGGAAAGTCAAGCACACGAATGCCCACAGTCTGGGGAAAAAGGTCCCAGACCTGATGGCTGTAATGACAGAGGCTGATCTGGACATAGTGGCCATAACCAAAACATGGTATACCAGAAACCACAGCTGGGACATAAATGTATCTGGTTATGTCCTGTTCAGAAAAGACAGGGAAGGTAAAATGGGAGGGGGGGGGTCACCCTCTACATCAAAGAAAGCATCAAGGCAACCAAAATTCAGAATAGGCATGAGGAAATAGAGGAAGTTTGGGTCACCCTTGAGCCAGGCAATGGAACTGCCATTTGCACAGGGGTCATTTACAGACCTCCAGCACAGGCAGAAGAAACTGACAAACTGCTGCTGGAAAACATGCATGACAGGGCAGCAAAGGGGAAGTATTGCTGATGTGAGACTTTAACATGCCAGAAATAGACAGGGTCCATCCCAGCAGGGGCCTCAGCCAGGGCACAGGACTTCATTGACTCCCTTGAGGGGGCTGGCCTTAGGCAACTGGAGCAGAAATCTACCAGAGACTAGGCAATCCTGGATCTGGTACTGATCAATGGGGACAGGATAACAGGGCTCGAGGTGGAAGGTCAGCTAGGGTCCAGTAACCACCATATGGTGTGGTTCAATGTGGACACAGGGATTCAGTCAACCCATACAAAGGCAAGAGTCTTAGACTTCAGGAGGGCAGACTTTACCAGGATGAGACTTCAGCTTAGAGAAACCCTGGAAAAAAGGGGAATGGGGGATGCTGAAGAGAAATGGGCACACATCAAAGAGGCCATAGTGGAGGTCACAAAACAATGTGTTAGCTTGATAGACAAGGGAAAAAGGAAGGAGAAGAAAACCACTTTGGTTCTCAAAGAAGTAGGGTGAAAAGGTAAGGGCCAAGAGGCTAGCCTTCAGGAAGTATAAGGAGACACAAAGAGAAGAGGACAGGGAAATGTACCAGAAGTGGCTAACAGAGGCAGGAAAAACAATGAGAAGTGTTAAAGCACAAACTGAGGAAAGAGCAGCTCAGTCGGTTATAAAGGGAGGCAAGACATTCTTCAGGTACGTTACTGAGAGAAGAAAGGCAAGGGGGGAGCAACTAAGCTTCAAGGAGACAGGGGGCAGATACTGGAGGGAAACGGGGAGAAAGCAGTGATCCTGAATGAATATTTCTGTTCAGTCTTAACTGTGGAAGCACATGGGCAGGGCCCACAGCTAAAATTTAAAGGAACAGAAGAAAAAGGAGGTAAACACCAGTCTGTTCACAGAGGAGAAGGTCCTAGAAGAGCTGGCAAAGCTGAAGTTGGACAAAGCCACGGGTCCAGATGGCATACATCCTAGGGTCTTAAGAGAACTGAGAATTGAACTGACAACCCTGTTCAGTGAGTCCCTAGACAATGAAATGGTCCCTGAGGACTGGAGAAGGGCAAATGTTGTCCCTCTTCAAAACAGCGGTAGTAAAGAAGATGCAGAGAACTACAGACCAGTTAGTCTAACCTCTGTAGTAGGAAAGATAATGGAGACACTCCACAAGGAAAGAATAGTGAAGCACCTAGAAGTCATGGGGATGTTGGATCCCAGGCAACATGGGTTCACTGCAGGACAGTCCTGTCAAACTAATCTAATAGATTTCTTTGACTGGGTGACAAAGGCAATAGACCAAGGTGGGGCTGCAGACATTGCCTACCTAGATTTCAGCAAAGCCTTTGATACCGTCACACATAGGGGACTGGTCAACAAGCTAGGAAGCATGGGGATGGGACACAAGGTGGTAAACTGAATTGAAAATTGGTTAAACAGAAGGTAGTGGTAAACAGAACCCAATCAGAGGAAAGGGATGTGACTAGTGGGGTACCTTAAGGGTCAGTTTTGAGGCTGGTCCTCTTCAATTTCTTCATCAGTGACATTGCAGATGGGCTGGGGGAAAGGTTTGCTTATTTGCGCAAGACACTAAGATCTGCAACAGGGTGGATATCCCAGAGGGGGTGGAAAGGATGAGAAAGGACGTGAAATGGATGGAGAGATGGTCAGATGTGTGGCAACTAAGGTTTAATGCAAATAAATGCAAACTCATGCATGTGGAAAGCAGGAACCCTGGAGCAAGCTACAGGTTTGGGGGACAGCTGCTGGCAGTTACTAAGGAAGAGAGGGACTTGGGAATCATAATTACAGATGATCTGAAGGCCACAAGACAGACAGCCAAGGTGGTGGTGAAGGCCACTGGGATGTTGGGATGTATTGGAAGGGGACTCACAAGCCAAAGGAGGGAGGTGATAGTTCCACTGTGCAGGACCCTGGTGAGCCCTCACCTTGAGTACTGTGTCCAGTTCTGGAGGTCACACCTTCATAAGGACATTGACAAAATAGAGACGGTACAGAGGAGGGTGACCAAAATTGTGAAGGGTCTAGATCACAAGCCTTACGAGGAAAGAGTCAGAGACATCAAATTGTACATGCTGGAACAAAGGGGTAATGTTAGAAAGTTCTTTTTTTTACATAGAGGGTGGTGGATAAATGGAATAGCCTGCTCCAGGAAGTGGTGGCCACCTGTACGGTGGCAGGCTTCAAACATGCATGGGGCAGGTATAAAGGAATATTAGAGACGGGAAGAAAAATCTAAAGCCAGTGACCAGATAGGGTCACTGGCCGCTTCGTCAGGTAGCATAAACAGGCAGACTGGATGGGACTGGCAGCCGTTATCTGCTGAAAGTATCTATGTATTTAGAGTGTCCTGGACTCCTGGCACATAAATTGCTTGGAGCAGGATCCCTGCTTCAGACACCATTTCCACACTCTCATTGCCTCCCTTTAGAGAGGGTCTGATGAGTGTGCTCCTCCCTACTTGTTGATGTAGTACGTAACAGAATTGTCTGTCAGGAGGAGGACTGTCTTGTGGCTGACTAGGTCTATTGGGGCCCTCAGACCATACAAAACAGCTTGCATCTTCAACACACTGATGTGGAGATACGTATCTGATGGTTCCTAGACACCTTGAGTTTGGAGGCCCTGACAATGGGCCCCCCATTCAAAACATGTCGGCATCTGTGGTGTGAGTCACCTGAGACTCCAGTTGGGAGAAGGAGAAGCCCTGGAGGAGATTGTCCTCCACTGACCAGCATGTGAGTGACTGAACCAGGGGTTTGGTCATCCAAATGGGGTAGACTTCAGGGTGTGATGCTTGTGAACACTGTGCACTGAGCATCCACTGAGTCATTCTCATCTGCAACCATGCCAGGGGCACTGTGAACACTAAAGAGGCTATCAGATCCAACATGTGTTGCATGGTGTGGGCTTATACAGTTTTATGCTCCATGATGAAGCATTCCATCTTCAGGATTGCTTGGATTCTGCTCTCTGGAAGAAAGGCTTGGGTCTTGGTCGTAGCCAGAAGAGGTCCTATGAATAGCAGCTGCTGCAAGGATTGGACCTGAGATGTCTCTAGATTCAGCAGAACCATCATAGAGGTGAGGAATTGAGAGGCAGTGGCCACTGCCTGTTCTGTCTCTTGCCTGGATGAGCTTGCTATCAGCCAGTTGTCCAGGTATGAGAAAGGTGGAGTCCCATCATTCTCAGGTGTGCTGCAAGTACTGCAAAACATATTGTCAAGATACAAGGCAAGGAGGAGAGCCTAAAGGGCAGGACTCTGAACTGGAAATTTTGCCTCAGCACAAAAAATTGGAGGTATCTGTGGTGGCGGGGCTGCACCAGTGTGTGATGGTATGCATCCTGTATATCAAGGGAAGCAGAGATCCTGAGAAGCCATTTAGAATTTTTCTTAATCCATAATTTGTTCAGATATCTGAGGTCAGGAATTGTGCGCATGGCCTCAGATTTCTTTGATACAAGGAAGTAGTGGCAGCAGAGGCCTGTATTTCACTCTGACTCTGGCACTATTTCCACTGCTCTGTTGCTCAGGAGGCCCACAGACTCCTGTGCCAGGACCTCCCAAAATATGAGCTGATAAGAGGGTCTGCCTTCTGGGTGGATAGTCCAGAAGGATTTTTGTAAAATTTAGGGAGCATCCCTCCTGGATGATGCCAAGGACCCAGTTGCCCACTGCAATGGACTCCCACTAATAGTAAAACTGGGTCAGATGCCCCCCACTGGGGAAGAGAAGTCTGCCCGGGAAGCTGGGGCAGGAACGTCTGAGGGTCACACTAGGTGCAGAGAATGACAAGGTTGTAAGTGCAGAATGCATATTTCTGAGCAAAGCCTGAAATGTTAGATCCTTTTGAGGCACAGCAGTAGGGCTTGGGTCCCATGAGTCCAGGCTAAAGAAACAGTCATCATCACCACCCTCAGAAATGATGAGGTAGGGGTCAGTCTCATTCCCCCTCTACATCCTCCCCAGAGGAAGAATCATAGAGAGGGGTGGATCTCAGGCCCTGTAATCTGGAACATGGGCTCAGTAACACTGGGACACTGGCCCTAAAGGACGAGGGCCGGTATGAAGGGTGGTGCCAGAACTGGAACTGAATCCAGTGAAAGGGGAACCTGGGTACCAGTACTGGCTCCAAAACCAGTGCTGGGCCATACCATGAAGGACCTAAACCTGGCACCAGCACTGGTGCCAGATCCAGTGCCAACAAAGTAGCTAGCACCAAAGTGACTGGCAATGGTACTCTGGCCAGTCCCACCACAGTGACACAGGATGAGGATGCAGCCGGTGGGACAGGAGTCAATGGAGCAATCACCAGCAAGAGCCAGGGGCTTTTGCCACAGCCACACATTCTACCCAGCTTGAGGACCCTGCCAGCAGTTCCAGTTCCAGTGATCCTGAAGGGCCAGGGACCAGCACCACTCGGACAGGCACACCAGTCAGATGCTGCACCCACCACTCCATAAGAGATGCAAAATGGTGGAACATGCCGACCACAGTCCCCCCTTATGGACAGAGAGGGAATCCAGGCCCGAGACTACAACCTCCTAGAAATGGAGGCCCTCCATGATGCGAACAGCACCGGTGAGGACCTCCAGCTCTGGGAGACTGAGGATCTCATGGGAGGCCTCACAGAAGGTGACCTCGAACAATACCATTTCTTCCCCATCTGTTGGGAAGAGGAAGAACTCGAGACCGAGTGGTGCAGAGAACTCGATCGGGTTCGGGAATGGGCATGTTTATTTTTGTGCATCTAGGAGGACTGTGCTTCTTCCTGGGCACTAGACCACCCGTGGTCAAAACTGTGCTGAGCAGCTTGCCTGAGTAGGCTCCCTACCTTTGTCCTTCATGGTCTCTGACCATTGACTTGGTAGGGCTGAGAGAAACTAACAGCAATATTTTTGTAAAATCACTAAACTGACACAAAAATAAACTCTTGCTTTAAATACTAAAAATGAGAAGAACTTAGTGTTGTCACACAGACATGAAGCTCTGACTCCTGGTGCATGAGTGACATCGGCACTGATGCACACTCAGTTGTAGGGAAAAAAGAAACTGAGGCAGTTGAGGGCTGGTGCTGAGGTAAGGTAAGCTGTGCCATGAACTCCCTCTCATGGTGCCATGCATGTGTGCAGCTTACCTCAGCACCAGTCCTGCTGAAAAGTTCTGGCTCCCGTGGGGTCCTAGTGCCTCCAGCTGAGACCCCCTAGTGTGAATAAATGGTGAAGATTGATTCCTGGAAGGTCAGTTGGTGCATGTGGCATTACAGAGCTATGCAGTTCAAAAGGAGTAGAGATGTGGCCATCCTCCTAGTTATCCCTGATCCTGCTGGAAATGACAGCCAGAGCATGGCCTAACGATAAACTATGCCAACCAGACCAAGAGAATTATCTGTCCTCGCCAGGAGAAAACTAAAGCAAAAAAGCTAGCTTGCCTCTTCCTGCACGCAGCAGTCATGTACCAACAAATTCTCAAACCAACAAAATTAACACTGGAAAAAAAATAATTTTCATGATTTGGTCCTAACATTCTGAATGATCCATCTAAACTGGTTACATCTGCATGTAATGTTATGCATTTTAAACCTCAAACCTGCTCACCCCTTTACACTGCACCAGCTTCACCAGGGGACCATCCCTCAACACCTCACCACCCCTGGTCCTGTGGATTGGCAGGTGGTTAAGGGGGGCAGAAGAAAGTCACACCACTTCCAACAGGCAGCACAACAGGAGGCACCGATCATAACAGTAAATAAATACACCCTTCTTGCCAAGGAGGAGGAACATGGACATAACATCAATTACAGCCAGTTAGGACATACAACAATGTCAAACCAGGAAGTAAATACAAAGGACACAAACAAGAGGGAACAAAAGAAAATACTAATTGTAGAGGACTCCATGATCTGCAGAGTGGAGCCACACATAAATCAGGGTCCTGAAACACAGTTAGTAGTCAAATGCCTACCCAGGGCCACAGCAAAAAGAAATACAGAATGCATTCACAGGTCACTAAAAAAGCAAGGTAAATGCACAGGCATTTTTGTCCATATAGGCACAAACAATCTGGTAAACCAAACACTCAAGGAGACCAAACAGCACATATCTCACTTAGGTGAGACATTAACCTCGCACTCCTCAACTATTGCCTTCTCCAAAATCCTCCCAGTATGGGGGAAAGAAGGCAGTAACCAAAGGATACACAAGGATCAAATAGAGGAACTTAACACTTGGCTCCAGCGCTGGTGCCAAGATAGGGGGCACCTCTTCATAGGGAACTGGCAGGACTTCTAGGACAGGAGTCTTCAAATACGATGGTCCACACCTGACTAAGGAAGCGTGCGAGTTCTAGGGCAGAAACTGGAGGTATGCATTGGATGTTTAAACTGAACAGTGAGGAGGGAGCAGCAGTGATAAAAGGACCTGCAACCTCTCCCCAAAACATCACCAAATCAGGGTTACAAGCAAAAAAAAAAACTCACCAAATGGGTGAGAAAACTGATACAAATAATAAAAATAGGATTCACCAATTGGAGGAAGGGATGGATAACATAAAAAAGCAGTCACAAATAAAGCAGGACACAGGAAAAGGTAGGGATGAAGTTTTGAAAGCTATGTTCACTAACACACGGAGCCTATCAAATAAAATAGCTGACCTCACAGCTATCGTTGCTGAAGCAGATCTGAACTGGGTCGCCATCACCGAAACCTAGTTAAACAATGACCATGACTGGGAAATGACTATCCCAGGATACTGTCTCTTTTGGAAGGAAAGAACTGGGTGAAAAGGGGGAAGGGTGGCTATCTACATTAAGGAAGGCATAAAAGTGATTATAATCCAAATGACAACACAGAAACTGAGTCACTTTGGGTTACTCTAGAGGCTGGAAATAGAGCAATAACTCAGGTAGGAGTGTATTATCGACCACCGATAACAGGGGTGGAGGGGGATAAAGAAATATTGAAAGCCATTCAAAACATGAGTGATGAAGGGGAGGTAATAATATACCCGACATAAACTGGGGTACCTATACACCAAGTTCAACCAGAAGCAAAGAGTTTCTGGAGGCTCTGTGCTTATCGGGCCTGAAACAACTGGTAAAGGACCCAACAAGGGGGGATGCTGTCCTTGATCTGCTGCTAACAAATGGGGACAATGTTGCGGTAGTAGAGGTGGCAAGCCACCTAGGGTCCAATGCTCACTGCATGGTGCAGTTTCATGTCAAGACAAAAACAGAAAGCAAGCACTCTAAAACTAAAGTCATGGACTTTAGGTGAGCAGATTTCATGGCAATGAAAGAAGGTCTTAAAGACAGACTCGCAAACATAGTTTGGGGAAGGGATGTTGAAGAGTACTGGGCACATCTCAAGAGAGCTATACTTCAGACTGCAAACCACTGCATATAGAAGATGAGTAAAGCAAAAGAGAAGAGAAAACCACTCTGGTTTACTAAGAAAGCAGCCAACAGAGTTAGGGGAAAAAAGGGCTGCTTTCAGGAAATACATGAAAATAAGATCTGACAAGGACCAGAAAGACTACAAAGAAAAACAAAGGGCTGCAAGCAAGGATATCAGAACAGCAAAGACAACAACAGTGGAGAGGATAGCCAGAGAAGTCAAAAAGGGAGACAAAACCTTCTATAGATATATTAGTGAAAAAAGAAAGACCACAGGGGGTATTGTCAAACTCACAAAGGAAGATGGAGAGACCACTGAGGATGACAAGGACAAAGAAGAAATCCTAAACAGATATTTCTGCTCCATATTCTCAATGGAGCAGGATGGCTGTGGACCCACCACTAGAGGAGACAATAAAGGTGGCAATGGAGTATACTCAGGACCCGTTACAAAAGAGGAAGTCCTAAAGGAACTGGAGATGCTCAATACAAACAAAGCCATGGGACCAGACAAAATACGGCCTAGACTACTAACAGAACTAAGAGAGGAATTGGAGGCTCCACTGGCTGATCTTTTTAACTTATCATTTGAGCTGGGTGAGGTCCCACAAGATTGGAAAATAGCCACAGTTATCCCTCTACACAAAAGCGGTAGCAGAGTCAGTGCGGGCAACTACAGACTGGTAAGCCTCACATCAATTGTAGGCAAAACAATGGAAACCCTTCTCAAGGAGAGGATTATATCCTTTCTTAAGGACAAAAACAAATTAGACATAAACAGCATGGCTTTACCACAGGGAAGTCATGTCAAACCAATTTACTTGACTTCAACTGGGTAATGAAACTAGTAGACCAGGGAGGTGCAGCAGTCATAGTGTATCTGGATTTCAGCAAAGCCTTTGACTCAGGTACCACATAGAGGACTGCTAAACAAATTAGACAGCATGCGAATAGGTCATCAGGTAGTAAACTGGGTAAGGAGTTCACTTACTGGTAGGACCCAGTGGGTATTAGTGAACGGCTCACTCTCAGAGGAAAGAGATGTAGCTAGCGGAGTACCACAGGGTTCAGTGCTTTGCCCAATCCTATTCAACATCTTCATTAGTGACATGTCTGATGGACTGGAGGGCAAGGTGAGTTTATTCACAGATGACACAAAGATAGGAAACAGGGTGAATATCCTAGGAGGAGTGGAGAAGATGAAGGCTGACCTGGAAGCTCTAGAAAAGTGGTCAAGAACATGGCAACTAAACTTCAATATTAAAAAAACCTTCCTACCCAGAGTGTCTGTGTGGGCAGGGTCTGCATCTGGTGGTCAGCCATGCAAGAGGTTTTGTGGCCCCGATGGGATCTGCAGCACCTGAAGCTCTGAGGTGGGGTGGGACACATCACCTGCAGATCTTGTTGGTGCGTAATATAACACAGAGTACCCTGGGGATGGCAGAAGTAGCAGAAGAACACCTCCACAAGGACCTGGTTGCCTTCTCCATGGCTCTAGGCTATGGAAGAATGACAACTGTGTCAATATTGAGAACTCCAAGGAGTTCCAGTGGCAGAGCTGCCAGATCATGGCTGGTATATTCTTGAAGGCTGAGTGCCTCACACATCTCCACCATGAATCATTGGTACAGAGCATATTCAGCAGAACAGGTGAGGTGAACCAATGACTCAGTGTCCTCTGTGGAGGATGTGGATGGAGAAGAAGCACTGCCTCCGGGTAGGGTTGGCACTGGAGAGAAGGGCCCATACTGGGCCTCATCAGATTTCCAATACCGATCCTCTATGGCACCAACCCATGCCTAGTGTTGCTCCCATGCAAACAGCCCCAAATGGCCCAGCAATGAGGAACATTTCCAGGAAACGGTGACTCTCTTTTAGAGGGGCTTGAGACTCCTGGTCACGAGGGCCTCAGTCTGGGCTGCAGAATTCTAGAGTAAGCCTCACCTGAGGGGATAGCCTGCCAGAACCACCCAAAGGGTGTCCTCCTACATCTGATGAGTGGCCCAATCAGTAGCCTTATAGAGAAATCCTCAGGAGAGGAGACTGGAGATGTACAGCTCCCATGGGGTTACCTTGGTCTTCACTGATGATGACATTGATAAACTTCAGGGAGAAACCTGGCTCTGGGTCATCATCGGACTCACAGTTGGCACCATCACCAGCACAAAACTCAAGTCAGATGGACGTTCTTGGAGACAGGAACCTCCTTGCCACTGTGGTCAGCATCATCCTTGACATGATGCTCTGTGTCGACATCGACAATGAACTTAGTGCTGCCACCCTACTCAGTGTCACCACCAACACCACAGCAGGGTACAGGAACTGAGTAAACATCACTTTCAGCCCCATGCTCAGAGCAGGACATAGGCCTAACATCCTGCCTGTTGCCATCTCCAGGTTCGAAGTCATCCCCTTTCTCGATGTCACTAGCAACGCTATGGTCAGGGATGGACTCTGAGTTGGCTTATGTACCAAGATCATCT